>CM056051.1:206785589-207385589 GCA_029574335.1 Rana kukunoris
AGTCACTTTCCCTTTCAAATCGGCCCGCCACACAAGTTTAAACACATGTCACTACACTTCCCCTGCATCACCCCCCTCCCTCCCCTCATAAACTCCCGCCCGAATCCCCGATGTTTACATTACTAAATGCCGCACGCCAGCTCTGTACTGGCGTGCTGTGCGCCCTCTTCTGGGCGCATTAGGCACTTTAGTAAATGAGGAAACACGCTGCACTGGCAGCGTGTTTCTTTTGTAAATGTCAAAAACAGGTTTACTCCTGCTTGTGCACCATGAGTCTTGGCGCACAGGCTTGGTAAATCAGCCCCATTGTGTTTAATTGCTGACTAACAATAATGCAGCATACAGACGATCAAACTTGTCTTTGCATACACGGTCACACAAATGTCGTCAGAAATTCCGAACGTCAAGAACACGTTGACGTACAAGACGTACGACGAGCAAAATTAAGTTCAATAGCCACTGCAGTTTTTCTGCTTGATTCCGAGCATACCTGGAATTTTGTGTGTGGATTGTGCACACACGATTGGAGTTTCTGACAATAAAACTTGTTGCCTCAAAATTTGAGAACTAGCTCTCAAACATTTGTTGTCGGAAATTCCAACAGCAAATGTCTGGTGAACCATACACAAGGTCGGATTTTCCAACAACAAGCTCACATCGAACATTTGTTGTCGGAAATTCCAGCTGTGTGTGCATTGCATTAGTGTTCTCTTTCTTTTCTAGTAAATTATTTTCTTGTCACCTTAGGGTGGTATGTTTGCTTTTTCCATAGTATGCAATGATCGATTTCTTCTGACCAGGGTAAGTCAGCTCCCTTCTCCTCATCAATATGACTACACTTTCTCAATCTAAAGCTATAGAATTAAGCCTCATACACACGCTTAGATTGGCATGCTTTTTTTGGCACGCTAGTCTCATGTCGAAAGTTAAGAGGTTACCCACAATACGAAAATTGTCATACGACAGAATACAATGCCAGAAGTGGTGTAATGTGTTGAATAGTTTTGTATGTATTCTTTTGTTTCTGAGCATGCGAAAACCTTACTAATGAAACAAAAATTTCACATCCAACAAAATTTTTATAGTCTGCACATGCAGCTTTTGTCTGACAAAAAGCAAAATAGGCTGTCGAAAAGCACCGTACTAACGATCTAAAAATCGGCAGACAGCTCGTCGTACAAATGTTTCCATCCTATTTTTGTATTGTGTCTGTGCCTTTAGTGTCCTATAATACTCAGGGACTGAATTATCCTGTCAAAACATCAGAAGACTTTAAATTACTATTACTGGGGGCCAATCTGATCATTTTACAGGAGATGCACTTTATCTCTACTTATGCACCCCCTTTTTACATAAACAGTATTGTATTTTCCGCCTTCCATGATTACTAAGGATTCAAATGGTTGGTAGTTATTGGTGTCTGAGGTTATTGAGAGCTCTCAGGTTAACCTTTGTACACATTATGCCCCTAATGTGGACCAAATTAGATTTTTTTGAATCCCTGCTCTGAGCCCTGTCACCTCATTTTGTGGGGACCCTTATCCTGGGTGGAGACTCTAATGTGACCCTTGACTCAATATTAGACAAGACTAGGCACATGGGGTTCCAAATTTTATGCATAGTTAAGCTTGGTACCAGATTCACTAGCTTTCTACAATGGTGTGATCTTATTGATGCATAATCCTAATACGCAGGACAACACCTTAGCATTCACAGATCCGAACTTCCAGTGTTGGCCGTGACCGGAAGTGACCAGAAGTGACGTCACCCTGCTCCTCCTGATGCGCTGCGTCACTGACACATTACTTTCTCAAGGGCTCACTGGTTTTATTTGTTTTCGTTTTAATTCACTTTGTTTTGATTGCTTGTTCTTAGTTTTTTGCACGTTATCAGTATTTATCAGTTTGCTAATTATGTAGAAGTGACACATGTTATTTGATTGCAGGAATATCTATGAGATTGATTTGCACATTTGTATTTAATTATTTAGCACCGCTCCATCTATTGAATTTTATAGTTGCAT
The DNA here is from genome assembly GCA_029574335.1 of Rana kukunoris. Classification (NCBI taxonomy): domain Eukaryota; kingdom Metazoa; phylum Chordata; class Amphibia; order Anura; family Ranidae; genus Rana; species Rana kukunoris. The sequence goes on from CM056051.1 coordinate 206,787,613, forward strand.
TGGACTAATGCTTGTTTTTATCATCAGGCCGATTGTTCTGTGAAATTACTGGTTATAAAGCTGTCCCCTGGGAACATGGTGACGTTGGTACCAAATACGTCATTTGGATGGTACATACTCAGAACCTGTTGCTGGTCCTTAAAGTTTAATTTCAGGGATTTTATCAAAATCTATATCAGGGTCACCAACAATGTAGCCAACAGGAATTTGATGACTTTCTGTCTGATTTGCCTATTCTGTCTCTTTTTGATGCTCATTGGGAATTATCGGAGGGCAAGTTCATATTAATAGAGGTACTTAGGACCACGAAACAGGCCAAACCGGGCAAGGCTCCTGGCTCAGATTATTTTAGGGCTCTCTATTAAAAATTGCACATGTTCTGGCTCCTCAGTTAGTTATATCAGTCAATGCTTTGAGGGATGTACATTCTAATTGAGCTTTCATTAGATTAGTCCCAAAACCACACAAAGACCCCTGTAAAGTAGCCAACTACAGGCCAATCTTATTGATTAATTGTGATCTAAAATTTCTGGCAAAAATATACGCTTCCTGCCTAAATATGTTTATACGTATATCCATACTGACCAAGCAGTGTTTGTCCTGGATCATCAGGCTTCAATTTTGGTTCTCCATACATCATGGGATTGGGGAGGTAACAGAAAGGGTATGCTGCTGTTTCTTGATGTACGGAAAGCATTTGATAGAATTGTATTGGAATATCGCTTTAGAATTCTGCAAAAATAGAATTTTGGGCTTCAATTCCTGTCCTTTTTGCAGGCATTCTATAGCAATATTGCTTTCACCCTATTTATATCTGTTTGGGTACTCATTAGGGATGTTCCCTTTCCCCTATTTTTTATCATGATCGGAAACCCTGGTGGTTGGTGATTTGAGTAAAATCGGATATTCCAGGTATAGCTAGTGGGGGCCGGCAACATAAATGCACGTTGTTTGACCTGCTTCTCTTCCTGACCTCTCTGCATACTTCTCTCCCAACAGTTGTAGATCTTATGCTGTGCTTTGGGTGTATCTCTGGCCTTGAGGTTAACTGGGAGAATTTGGAGGCTTTGTATATTAATTAAGATGAGGATGTCTTGCAGAGTCTAAAGGTCATTATAGTTTTGCGTGGCAATCGACAGCAATAGAAGTCTAATTATTTGAGCCTCTTCCCCCAGTCGTTGCATAATGTTAATCAATGGTCTTCTGGTGGACTGTTCTGTATGGGTAGAATCGCCCTCATTAAAATGCTTGTGGTCCCCATGATCTTATATTACTTTTGCATGTTGCCTATAGCAGAACCACTTTCCAAGCTCCAGAAATTCAAAGCTTGGCTGTTGAAGTATATTTGGTGCCCTAGGGGCTGTATATTGGCCTTTTGCATGTTGCACACCCTACAAGATCATAGGGGTTTGGGATCTTAAACAGTATTATAGAGCCCAAGTGGTCTTCTTACCGCCCAGAATGGGTTAACTTGGAAGAACATGCCTGTAGTTCTCTCCCTCATGATCTTTTAATCCCATTGAAGAAATGTCCACTGATCTTATGTCCATCACTCTCTCACTGTTCGCAGGTATGGTCCCTGCATACCATAGCAGCCCCAATGGTCCTTAACCCTGCTTTTCCCACAGGATATGTCTGCAAGATTTTCAGTGGTGAGTCAATAACAGGCTGTATAAAATAGATCACTTTATTGACCACAAGCGATTCTGTCCCCTCTCCTACTTTTTTTGAGAGTTTTGGATGCTCTTCCTATTGCAACAGGGCTTTCATTTTCTTTCCTCAGTGTACAGTAGAAAGCTATGGATGATATTACAACACGTATGGTCTATGAGTCAAGATGTTTTTATGGTGAGGTTCAGAGAGGGATATCTTGATCCTTTACATATTGTTTGTTTATCTGACTGAAGTGGGATTTGAGAGAGAATATTCATTTATCTGACTGGTGATCCTGGCCCCCATTGACATATAGGAGTATTATGAATACGGCTCTGGCGGCAGCAGGCTACAAGGTCCCTTCTCACTGGTACTTGGTTTCAGATCGTCTTTCTAAAATGTATCAGGGCACTTTGTGCTTTAGGGGCTGTGGCTAGTCCAGACCGATGTTTCATACTTGCTAAGGTTCATTATGTGACATAGTAAACATTAAAAAGTGTTGAAAAGAGTTCCAGAATGGCCCTTCTCAATAAGCTGGCAAGGATCATGCTAAATAAAAAGATTATTGTGAAAAATGTACCTGCACTAGAATCAAAATAAACAGAAGCTGTAGACTATAACCACCAGGCAAAACAACAATATAAAAATAAAGTGCAGTGTTTAACGAATAAAGTGCAATCTGTGTATTACACAGTGTTTGTGGTTAATGAAAAATTATGCAATTGAAACTTACAAATACTAATTAAAGTGCAATAAGTGCTATCAATTGTCCATAACAGAAAATATATATAGACTGAAGATCAGTCTCAAACTATATAACTGTGTGATATAAAAAAGAAAAAAGTGGGGGCGTGGCTTAGCGCGGGAGCCGAATGGACGTCTGAGCCCGGAGCTCCGGACAGCTAGGGACTTCAACGGCACAAAACGACCCATCCACACGCTATACTGCATACCGAGCGGCACCCTGACCACGATCAGCAGCCGATATGACGGGCAAGAAACATTCTGGCCGCAAACCGCAGCGCTTAACGGACTTTTTCTCGCCGGCCGGCAGGAATAACAGCCAAGATGCCGCCGGGGCCTGCTCTTCTCTGCATGCGCCTACCACGATGAAGCACCCGAGGTAAGGTAATAAAAATCGAACCGGAGCAGTGCATACTGCCAACGGCTCTCCCCCTCATACCCCTTCCTCTTGTAGTCCGGTCAAATCTAGGCCTAGATTGGATGACCGAGGTCTGAGCCCATCTGTGAGTCCAGCAGTGAGCCAGGCCTCAGACTCTGGGGAGGACACCCGGGACCTGCCTGATTCCATTGAGTCCTACCCCACATTGAATCAGCCAGTGGTTGATACGGTCCTCAAGGACATGTTAATATCATTACGGAGCACTCTCCAAACAGACATGGCAACCTATATGCATCGCCTAGCTGGGGACATTCAGGAGGTGGGGAGCAGGGTGACCCATATTGAGACAAAGATGGGGGAGTATGCTGAGACGATTAATGCTCTTGTTGACGCTAATGAAGACAGGGAAACGGATACTGAATGGATTAAGGCAAAGTTAGCAGACATAGAGGATAGATCAAGGAAGAATAACATGAAGATTAGGGGGATCCCTGAGTCTGTACAGTAATCTGATCTAAGCCTCTATGTCACTGGCATGTTTAAAGATCTAGTCCCGAGCCTTACTGACCTGCCAAAGCCCACATACCTAGCTGACCAAGTGCCCAGGGATGTGATACTCAGGTTACATTTCTTCCATGTGAAGGGACAATTGATGGCTGCCATGAGGAAACAGGATCTGATTCCATTGAAGTATCAGGGTTTGCAATTTTATGCTGACTTATCTCAGTATACCCTGCAAAAGAGGAGAGCTCTGAACTCTGTGACTAAAATCCTGCAAAACCACGGGATAGTTTACAGATGGGGGTACCCGTCTAAGCTTTCCATCACTAAGGACAACCGCTCCCATATGGTAACATCGCTGGAAAAGGGTCTTGATTTGCTCAGAGAATGGGGTGTCCTTCCGGCTACAGCTGACACGCAAGAGGAGACCAGTACGCCGCATCGGGTGGACCATGACTGAAAACGAGTCACCGCTAAAAATGCTACATCCCACACCTGATCCTATGAGGATGGTCTTTTGTTCTTTCTACTTAGGTCCCTACGCTGGGGGTCAATTTTTCAACCATTGAACTTATTCCCCAAATACAATATGCAGCTAGTAGCTGCCACCGGAGAACTGAGGTTCTCCAAACATGTTGTCTCAGTTGCTCTGTGACTTTTTTTGTTGCTTGTTGTTGTTTTGTGGTTTTTGCTTTTCATCTAGCTTTGTTTTTTTGCCCTACTTTCATCTTTTTTGTCTTGGATGCAATCAAGATCTTGAAGTCCAGTTCCGCGCCAGGAGCCTATTGTTTTCTCTGCCAGTTCCTACATCATGGTCAGCCATTCCAGCTTGGACCACTATGATCCGTTCTACCAACAGTGAGTATCTTACCAATACACCGACCTCATGGTTTACTACAAGGTTTATCTCCACATTACCATTGTTGCAGAGATGGAGGAACTTATGGGAACTTAGTTCCCCCTCATATGCAGTTATCCTGTCTTTCCACTATGCCCCTTAAGATTTTGTCTATAAACGCTAAAGGACTTAACCATCCGGTCAAGCGGAAATCTGTGTGGAGAGAAGCACTATCACAGGACAGCTATGTCTTATGTGTCCAGGAGACTCATTTTAGTGCCAAAGCACCAGCGAAATGTACTCATAGGAGCTACCCTCATGTGTTCACAGCCAATGCAGACACTAAAACCAAAGAGGTTTTAATCGCCGTTTGTGATTCGGTGGCTTTTACTCTACATGCCCAGGTAGTGGATCCCTTGGGGAGATACCTTATTTTGATATGCGACTTAGACTCTGTTACCTATACAATTGTGAATGTGTACTCGCCAAATAAGCATCAGATTCATTTTTTCAACAAACTGATGAAAATGTGAATGTCCATCGTTCAGGCTTACTAGTACTATGTGGGGACTTTAACGTTACACCTGACCCTGCCTGTGACACTACTTCTTGCTCAAGTCGCAACCACCAATCTCTACTTTCTCATATCCACGGCCAGAATTTGTATGATGCATGGCAATGCCTACACGCGAATGAGAAAGATTACACGTATTTCACTCCCCTGCATCAAGTGTATACTAGGATTGATCTATTTTTAGTTGATCAACAGGTTTTGTTTAAGACTAAATCAACAGTGATCAATAGCATCACCTGGTCTGATCACGCATCTATCACTCTGACCATTGGGGATTCCAGCTCAGCTCAAAGATGCAGTGTTTGGAGAATCAATTTTTTTTTGTTACAGAAACCAGAAGTGCGGACGATGATGAATACACATTTGTCTAATTTTTTTCAAGATAATGCGGGCTCAGTACAATGCCCATTTGTGTTATGGAACGCCCACAAGGCGTATGTAAGGGGTTTGTTTATACAGGCAGGGGCGCGAATTAAGAGACAGAGGCAGAGGCAGATTGTGGAACTGACGGGACAGATCACTAGATTAGAGGCGATAAACAAGCAGTCACCTTCCTTAGTCCTCTCGGACCAATTGGCTAAACTTAGGCACGATCTCAGGACAATTCTCCTTGAGAGCTTTGAAAGAACGTCCAAAAGGCTCAGGATGATTTATTACTCTGCTGGAAATAAGGCAGGGAAATTATTAGCTCAAACCTTAAAGGGATATAGGCATAAAATTAAAATCCCATATGTAATACACCATACGTCCAAACAAAAACAATTCCATCCCCAAAAAATTGCCGACGCGTTTAGTGATTACTACGGGTCTTTATACAACTTGAAAGATGACCCCACTATTATTCAGCCTATCCCTGAGATCATAGACCAATTTTTAGGAAAATTATCAATACCTCAATTATCTGCAGATCAACTGTGCTCTCTAAATTTACCCTTCTCTGAGAATGAAATCCTAACAGTAATTGATTCTCTATCTGCGAATAAATCTCTAGGCCCTGACGGATTTAGTGCTGAATACTACAAATCCTTTAAAAATGTATTAGCTCCCTTTTTGTTACAAATATTCCGGACTGCAGCTGCCTCTGCCTCATTCCCACCTGATATGTTAGAAGCTCTAATCGTTGCCCTTCCCAAACCAGGGAAAGAACCCACCTCTCCGCCAAATTTCTGTCCGATCTCTTTATTAAATATAGATCTAAAGATTTATGCTAAGTTAATAGCAAAACGCTTAGTGGACATTTTACCCACAATTATACACCCGGACCAGACGGGCTTCACCAGGAACCGGCAGACGTCAGATGCTACCCGTCGGATGATAAATCTCATTCACTTAGCACGGGTTCAGCGGAGGCCTTCTCTGCTCCTTTCACTAGATGCGGAGAAGGCCTTTGATCGGATACACTGGACCTATTTGGCCAAAGTGCTGGCGTCTTTCTCTCTAATGGCACGCGACAAGGGTGCCCCTTATCCCCCCTAATGTTTAATTTGTTGATGGAACCATTAGCTATTCACATTAGATCCCATCCCGATCTCCACGGTTTACATGTGGGGAATCACACACACAAAATTAGTCTTTTCACAGATGACATCATAATTATTTTAACAGAGGTGGATTCATCCCTGGCAGCAACTTATGAGACATTGCAAGCGTTCAATAAGGTTTCTTACTATAAGGTCAATGATGGTAAATCGTTTATTCTAGGACTTGGAATTGATGTCAACACAAGTGCAAAACTTAAAACTAAGTATCCCTTTGTGTGGAATGCCCAACGGTGTGACACCCACCCAACAGTGCGACCAGCGGCAGCGGGGACACTGATGGGGGTGAACACGATACCCGAGGTGGCAGTGAAGTAAACTATTGATGTCGGAATCCATCTTGACCCACATGTTAAGGAAATACAATACAACCCTACCTATGACACCTTATTTGCACCTGAGCATTGTGTTCTATTGACAGTCTTTTGGTACCACTTCCTGATCTGTTGAGAGCCTTCCGGTATACCAACCAATTACACTCGAGAGAACATCCAGGCTTCCCTTCAGTGGATCACAGATCCAGTCAAGCGTTGTATAATCTCCCTAAATAAGGGGGTCACTAGCTTTCTGGTAAGCCTCCATCTCAGCCTTTTGCTGATGGGTGTCACATTGTTGGGTGTGTGATCATTATTTCAACACACTTTTTTCTCTCTGGATTTTGCACACAGACTTTAGTTTTATATGAATTTTTGCAGGGAACTGATGTTTTTTATTTTTTATATCACACCATTATATATGCTTTTTTTTTGTTTCATTCTTTTTATTGAAAATATAAGAAAGACAGTAACATGGACTGCAAGGTAAGATACACCGTACAACATATATCAATGCAGAGATATAAGAAAATAATCAGCACAAGACCCATGAGACGCAGTCATGGTACATGTTACCAGGAACATAAGAAGTTAACAATTCCGCTAAAGCAGGAAACCAATTGGTTATATCAAGAAACAATGAACCAATTAGCTAAATCAAGGAACAGTAAGTAAACGAACAAACAAACAAATAAACAGCAGGTCCAGTTCGGAGACTATTGAGGTCAGATATTCAGGTCACAAAGTGGGTTGATCAAATAAGGTAGAAAGCATAGGGAAACAATTAGCGATCCTTGGCCCAGGATACCCATAGTTGCCATTGACGATCAAAGACACGTTTAGAACCGTATTTGTATGCCAATACGTTTTCGTATGCAAAATTCTGTTTAACTATATCAATCAACTCTGGTATGCTAGGGGATATATTGGACTTCCATTTCCTAGCGATTAACAGCCTAGCAGCTAGCAAGATGTGGGTGACAATTTTGTGGCAGTCTGGAGGGAAAAGATCGATACCTAAGTTAAGGACCACTAGGGCCGGAGAAGGCGAAGTAAGAATCCTAGTAATTCTAGATATTATCGAAAACACCCTATTCCAAAAACTGGTTAGGTGTTTGCATGACCAAAAAAACATGTAAAATCTGGCCTACCCCCCCACAGCCTCTCCAGCAGAGCGGAGAATATGAGGTTAAAAAACTAGAGAGTCTGTATGGGGTAAGGTACCATCTCAAAGCAATTTTATGGGCTAATTCCCAATGGTTTGTACATTTAGAGGCTTGGTAAATGGATTTGAAAGCCATCTGCCATTGGACAGGGGTAAAGGATTCCCCGAGATCTGCTTCCCACCTCTGATAAGAGGTAGATTTATGGAAGGTAAGTTTATTTTGAAGTAGATGGTAGAATAGAGAGGTACCTTTTGTAGAAGGGGATGGGTCAATAAAGAAATGCCAACTCAGTTTACAGAGAGTAATTTCAGGGGGGGGGGGGAATTTTAAAAGATGAGAAAGTTGGAGATACATATAATGGTCTGTAGCAGGGATGTGAAATTCTTCTTGGATCTGTGGAAAAGGTTTTAAAGTGTTTCCCTCCCCCTCCAATAGATGTTGGAGGGTCAGGACACCCATTCTCTCCCAGGTTTGAAAGGACAAAGTACTCTCCACGCCTCCAAGGAGGCCTGTAAGGGAAGAGGCAGGGACTTCAAAGGTCTCTGCTTCCAAACGTCAGCCAGTAATAAATTTTGAAGTGAGGGAGTGGAACTGCAGTGCCTTTCAATGTCAACCCACATCTTATCTGCCGCCGGCAAGAACCAGCCTCTAAGCTGGGTCAGTTGAGTGGCTATCCAATAATCACAGAGGTCAATCATCCCCATGCCCCCAGCATATCTATGTTTCAGAAGTTGAGCATGAGAACATCGAGGTCTTTTCCCGTGCCAAACAAAATCTCTTAACACCTTATTGAGCAACAACAGGTGTGTCTTTTTAAGAGGCACAGGAAGTGTCCTGAACATATACAGAATTTGGGGAAGCATAAACATTTTGAAAGTGGCGAGACGCCCTGTCCAGGAAAGCTCACATCTCGTCATTTTCTTTGCATCTGACGTAAGTTTGTCAATGAGAGAAGAATAATTAATATCCGCTATACGCGAAAGATCAGATACCAAACGAATACCCAGGTAAGGAATCCCATCCACGCTCCACGTATATGAATATAAGGCCTGGAGTTTTTTTTTCGAAGAATAGGGTTTATTCCAAGGTCCAACACTAAAGATTTCGTGTAATTAACTTTATAGTAGGACAGAGCGCTAAAAAGTTGGAGAATGTCGTGAGTAGCTGTTAAGGATTTACTTGGGTTTGTCAAGAAAATGATTATATCGTCGGCAAACAGATTAATAACATGGGGGGTATTGCGACATTTGAAACCACTAATGTGTGGCGAGCTTCTGATGGCTTCTGCTAGGGGCTCAATTAATAAGTTAAAAATGGACGGGGATAAGGGGCAACCTTGTCTGGTTCCATTGGAGATCATAAAGGGGCGAGACAGGATACCAGAAGTGTACACCTTTGCAGAGGGCGAGGTATACAATGCCAACATAGCTGATAGAATAGGTCCAGAAAACCCAAATTTCTGAAGGGCATAGGTCATATATTGCCAACGTATGCGGTCGAATGCCTTCTCCGCATCCAGGGACAGAAGCAGAGAAGGCACCCGACCGGCCCTAGCCTGGTGGATTATGCCCAGCACCCTTCTAGTAGCGTCTGCCGCCTGTCGACCCGCAATGAAACCCGTTTGATCTGATTTAATAAGAGATGGAAGAATGGGGGACAACCTATGTGCAATAATTTTCGCATATAATTTAAGATCAGTATTTAATAATGATATGGGTCTATAGTTGGATGGTTGGGTGGGATCCTTACCCGGCTTCGGTATTGTTACAATAAATGCCTGCAACATTTCTAAAGGAAAAGGAGCCGAGGCCATCGCAGCTGCAAAGACTGAGGAAAGGTTTGGGGCTAGAACCTCTTGAAACCTCTTATAATAGTCATTTGAGAAGCCGTCCGGTCCCGGGGGCTTCCCCAATGGCAACGAATGAATTGCTCTGGCAACCTCTTGAGGGGTAATAGGCTCGTTAAGCGCCTGTAACTGGTCTGGAGTAAGGGTAGGAAGTTTTAAGGAGGCTAAAAAAGATTGAATGTCTGGAATTGTAGGCTGCGGGGTGTCAGGGTTGTCTTTCAGATTGTAAAGGGAGCTATAGTAGGACGCAAAAGCATCAGCGATCTCTTTAGGGTTAAGAATTTTACTCTTTGAGAAAGGATCTATCAAATGGCTGATTTTTGTTTGTAGTTTCCTCGCTTTAAAGCGATTAGCAAGAAATTTACCTGCCTTGTTGCCAGAAGAGTAATATGTTAGTCTAAGGCCCCATACACACGATCGGACATATCCGATGAAAACGGTCCGCGGACCATTTCCATCGGATATGTCCGATCGGGAGTTTGATCCGATGGCGTGTACACACCATCGGATCAAATTCCCCGCCGCCGGACGGCGCGGTGACGTGGCGGTGACGCGGAGGTGACGTTGACGCCGCCGCGTCACCGCCACGTCACCGCACCAGGAAGTAAAACACTTCCGCACATGCGCCGAATCCATTCGGCAGCGGCGCGGCGGCGGTGGGGGACGACATGTCTGCTGGTAAGTGTACTAACCAGCAGACATGTCGGGCGGACAGATCCCCACCGGATAGATTTCAAAGCTTGTTTGAAATCTGTCGGGTGGAGAAATCTGTCCGCTAGCCCATACACACGAGCGGAGATGTCTGCTGAAACGGTCCATCGGACCGTTTTCAGCGGACATATCCCCTCGTGTGTACGCGGCCTACGGGCTTTAAGATATTTATCATGGCGCTCTATTAGTAGTAGACGTAACTCTGTGCGCAATTTAGTAAGGGCTGCACATGAGGATTGAGAGGGATTAGATTTGTTGGACAAGTCAAGGGTGTGGATGTCACTCAATAATTTAGCGAGCTGCAATGACCTCTGCTTTTTAATGCGGGAACACATCTGTATAAGAATTCCCCGCATAAAAACTTTATGAGCACACCATACAACAAAAGGATCAGATACCGACTGTGCATTAAACTGAAAGTATTCCTGTAGATGTTTGGTAATATCTAAAACATTCTGCTCAGAGTTAAAAAGGTGTGAGTTGACTCTCCAGACATATGCAAAGTTGGGTGTGTGTTCCTCCAGCACCGATATAGAAACTGGAGCGTGGTCCGACCACGTAATATCATGAATACTGGACGAAGACACAGCCTGCAGCAGTATTTTATCCACCAAGATCATATCGATCCTGGAGTATGAGTTATGGCGTATAGAGTGGAAAGTAAAGTCACGTTCTTCAGCATGCTGGCACCTCCAGACATCGTAAACCTCCTCTTTGTGAAAAAGTGGTTGGAGTGCCGGAGGGAGCCGCTTAGGCCTAGAAGAGAGATCCAACTGAGGGTCAGCAGTAGTGTTAAAGTCCCCACAGATCACCTGCTGACCCCGTCTGAGGTGTGCTATTTTGCAGAACAGCTTTTGTGCAAAGCGACGTTGGTGAGTATTAGGAGAATATGCACAGACTATAGTGAAGGTCCTATTGTTGATCTCACATATAAGAATCAAAAATCGGCCATCAGGGTCTCGATAGGAATCGTGAAAGGAAAAGGCCACAGAGTTTTTTTTTTTTTAATCAATAGATTTTTATTGTGTTTTTGAATTACACATAGTGACAAACATTACATTTCCTCCGAAGAGGTAGAACTAATAGATCGTAGATATATTCAAAGAACATTGCGGCGGTAGAACAACGCCTTATATATAACAGTTTAATATCAAAAACAGTAACCAGGTTGACTAATTTGTACCCAGAGGATAGAGTGTGGGAATGTATAGATAGAGTGTAGAGAGACTTATTTGTGGGGGTCAGAGGTCGCCTCTAGCGGGTGGGACCCACCCGTGCCCCGGCCACCCCACATGGGGACTAGACTGTGGCCAAGGCTCGGAATGGTCCCCCTCCGAGTGTAGCGCAGCCAGTCATTTCAAGGTAGGACGATTGGAGTTAGGCAATGTTTATCGTACCAGGATGTCCACCTAAGCCATTTCTTACGAGCATTATCTCTATTTGCATCCTTGAGCGCCAGTGTGGTCTCGTATGTGTAGTGCAGGTGAGTAGTTTGTATAACTTCCCCAATGGTGGGTGGTAGGGTTTTTTTCCACTTTCTTGCTATGGAGAGTCTAGCTGATAACAGAATATGCAGGACAGTGTGTCTCGACTCATGAGGAAATTTGTCTAGATCAAGCGATAGAAGGGCTAGGTCAGGTTGGGGATCAGCTATTAAGTGGGAGGTTTCTGAGATTATTTTGAAGGTTGATGACCAGAACAGTGCTAGTTTGGGGCAACTCCAGAGTGTGTGGAGCAAGGTCCCCTGGGAGCCACAGTTTCTCCAACAACTGTCACTTTGCAACGCACCAAATTTGGACAGCTTGGCTGGGGTCAGATACTATCTTACCATAATTTTTGTGGATAGTTCCCAAAGCGTAGAGCAGCTGGTAACAGAGTAAACAGATTTGCAAGCTTTGGCCCACTGCTGATCTGAGTAGGAGCTTCCAAGATCTGATTCCCATTTAAGTAGGGGGGGTGATTTTATGAAAATTGATTTCTGCTGTAAAGTATTATAACAAAGTGATATGCCCTTCACCCTTGGGGAAGGGTTTTGTAGGAAGAGCCAAGTGGACCGAGCCATGTAGCGTTCCCAGTGGGGGTATGTAGATAAAAAGTGTTTGGTTCTAAGATATAGGTAAAAGTCGCTATCTGGGAGATTGTACTTTTTTTGCAGGATTGGGAACGGTTCAATGGTTCCATCAACCAGAATGTCGTTTACATGGAGTATGCCATGTTCGTGCCACTGCTTGTAGGAAATCAGGTCTATGTGATGTTGCAGGGACTCAATCGGGATTTTCAGTTTAACATTATCAGGGTGGTCATGGGTTAAGGAGATAAATTTGTTCCATGACTTAATGGTAGCTAGCATCGTAAGAGATATTGATGAAGGGGTCTTAGTGGATGAAGTGGTGGAGAGTAACCATGGAGAGAGGCCCTTGCCAGGTGCCAGGGCAGCTTCCATCTGTGTCCAGGTAGTTTGTGGTGAGGTCACGAACCATTCTCTAGATTGGGTGAGAACCGAGGCCAGGTAGTAATGGTGGAAGTCTATGTATCCCGTGCCGCCCGCCTTACGTGTTTTAACAAGGGTGGTAAGGGCACATCTAGCCCTTTTGCCTTGCCAGATATAGGAAGATAAGATAGATTGGAGTGATTTAAAAAAATGGACGGGAATGGGGATTGGTAAAGTCCTGAAAAGATAGAGGAGTTGGGGCAAGTGGAACATTTTAAACGCCGCTAAGCGGCCTGTCCAAGACAGTTCTTGAGATCCCAAATGTTGGAGTTGGGCCTGAAGTTTATTCCGGAAAGGGACGTAATTTTGGTGGAAGAGCTGCTCGGGTGATTTGGTCAGTTGGATACCCAGATAGGTGATGCTTAGATCAGCCCATGTAAACGGGAATTGGCCCTGTAGCAATAATCTGGTGGGGGTGTTGATTCCTAGGTCTAAGACATGACTTTTAGATTCGTTAATTTTATAGTAGGACACTTTGCTAAAGTAAGCTAGCTCTCGTTGGACCGCTGGGAGTGATGTGGATGGCTCAGATAGTATTAGTATGACGTCATCAGCGAATAGGCTGATCTTGTGTTCACTGCTTCCCATGGTGATACCTGTAATAAGCGGGTTTGATCGTATGGATTGGGCCAGGGTTTCCATCAGTAAATTAAAAATTAGAGGGGAAAGGGGGCAGCCTTGTCTAGTTCCGTTCGTAATATCAAAGGGAGGTGATAACGAGTCTGCTGAATATACTTGGGCCGAGGGATTGGAGTAAAGGGCCATGATTGCTCTATGAATCTGTCCAGTAAAGCCAAATTTAAAAAGGACCGAGGTTAGATACCCCCAATGTACTCTGTCAAACGCTTTTTCAGCATCAAGGGACAGGAGTACAGAGGGGGTGCCTGAGAGATTTGCCTGGTGTATGACATTGATCATTCGCCTTGTGGCATCTGAAGCCTGCCGGCCTTTGGTGAATCCCGATTGGTCCCTGTGTATCAGTGTGGGAAGGATATCATTCATTCTAATCGCTATTAACTTGGCATATAATTTAGCGTCCACATTCAGGAGAGAGATGGGGCGGAAGTTTTGGGGAGTGGTTGGGTCTTTGCCCGGTTTCGGGAGAGTGACAATTACTGCTCTTAGCATGTCAGAGGGGAATGATGAGTTAGATGCGGCCGAATTAAAAACTTTGCAGAGGGTAGGGATCAGAATGCGTCGAAATTTCTTGTAATATTCCCCAGTGAACCCATCAGGTCCCGGAGATTTAGAGTTGGGGAGATTGGTTATAGCTCTGTCCAGTTCAGTCTCTGAGAAGGGTAAATTAAGAGATTTCAATTGATCGTCAGATAAAGAAGGGAGGGTAATCTTTCCTAAAAAGGTCTCAATGTCCTGTGGTGTCGGTTGGTGTGTGGAGAGATCGTCGCGTATGTTATATAACCCAGCATAGTAAGTACTGAAAGCATTAGCTATCTCCTGTGGTTTCATTAATTTTTCTTTTGTGTGAGGGTGATATATGTAAGGGATTTTGGATTTGATCCTCCGCCCCTTTATCTTTAGGGCTAGTAGCTTGCCCGCTTTGTTCCCTGTAGCATATGTGGTGGCCCTAACCTTTGTACACGCCCTCTCAAAGGAGTCTAATAGGAGCAAACGGAGTTCATGTCTTAGGTTAAATATAGTGGCTTGCAGTAAGGGTGAGGGCCGAGATTTGTTTTGTGAGTCAAGAAGGGCAATTTCAGCTGTAATCTGGTCAATTTTTTTCGTTCTGGATTTTTTGATCCTAGCCCCTAGTTGGATAAACACACCCCTGATGACGGCCTTGTGGGCGGCCCACACCACCCCCGGGTCAGATACAGAGTTTGAGTTTATGGAGAAGTATTCCTCCAATCGTTGATGTAAGAGGGTTGCTGTGGATGGATCTCTAATCAGGGCATTGTTGACTCGCCAGAGGTACGAGTTAGATTGTGGAGTGGTTGCATCTATGGAGATGCTAACAGGAGCATGGTCCGACCAGGTGGTGGGGTGGATCACCGAGGCCGAGATCCGTTGTAGCAATGGCCTATCTGTTAGGAACAAATCTATGCGTGAGTAGGTATTGTGGCGCGGCGAGAGAAAAGTGTAGTCTCTCTCGCTAGCGTGACAGCACCTCCACACATCATATAGGTCACTATTGGAGATAAATCTGTTCAGAGGAGATGCGTGTCTCTTAGTGGATGCTGTGGAATCTAAGTCATTGTCTGGGACAAGATTGAAATCGCCACACATTAAAAGATACCCCGATTGAAGGGATTTAACTTTTTTCATAACACATTTAAGAAAAGACATTTGGCGTTGATTCGGAGCATACAAGGAAACGAGTGTATATGGAACATTATTAATCAAGCAGACCAAAATGATATAGCGACCCTCCGGATCAGCTACGAGTGTCTGTAATTGGAAAGTTACCGTGTTCCGGACGGCTATCATAACACCCCTCTGCTTTTTCTTGTATGAGGATGTGAAAACATGGGGGAATTGGTGGTTCTGGCAACGGGGGTGAGAGTCCTGCTGAAAGTGAGTCTCTTGGACGCAGAGGATGTCGCATTTGAGCGATACAGCTGATTTCAATAAGGACGAACGTTTAACCGGATGGTTTAGACCTTTAGCATTTAGGGTCAGAACGGTAAAGGACATGATGTGGTGAGAGGTGTGCAAGGTGTATGGATACAACTCACAGTTAGGAGAAGTAGTCACAACGGATTGTCACTAAGCGGTAGATCTCCTGGTAGGATAGTTGAGGAAGCGGAGTGCTTGGGATCTGGATACGTGTAGTTTGTGTTGAATAGATCGGAGTCTTGGCGTGTGGGAAAGTATCTCTGCTAGAGCTCCATCCACTGGGTGGTCAAAATAACAAAAGAATAAAAGAAAAGGGTTAACGTAAAACAATAACAATCAGCAAATCGGAGGATATCCTGATGCTGAGCAAACTTGGGGTACAGTTCAGGCTCAAGGAGCAGTAGTGCAACAAATGGAGCATAACGAGCAGCCAGCCGGATTAAACGGTGGGCTAATGTAGACAGGAACAGGCATATGGAATCAGCGCGAATTATCCGGGTGGTGGTCATCAGTATTAGGATTGTTCCGGGGGTTCCTGCGGGGCAGGGGAGGTTTTCCCCGTGGGTCAGCGTAAGCATTTGGAGGATCTGGAATGATGCCCCATGACAGTAGCAATTTGGTACCCCCCTCCATATTGGATATGGTATGTGGAATGCCATTGTGAGTCACTAGAATAGTGGCAGGGTGACGCCATTTGTAGACTATCTTGTGGTTTGATAAGGCTTTGGTCACGGTACTCAGCTTCCTTCTCATCTGGAGTGTAAATTGGGACAGGTCTGCATACAGTTGTATGTTCTGATAAGGATCGGGAAGGTCTCTAAGTTCCCGGGATTTGGCCAGGATCTGTTCTTTTGCTTGGTAGAAGTGAATGCGCAGCAGCACATCCCTCGGAACTGTGTCAGCAAGATGGCGCGGCTTAGGTAGTCTGTGGATGCGGTCTATGGTCAGTTCTATGGGGGACAGGTCAGGCAGTAAGTTTGAAAACAGGGTATTTGTATAGGAGCGGAGGTCAGCTGGGAGTACAGATTCTGGGACGCCGCGTATTTTTATGTTATTGCGTCTGGATCTATCTTCGAGGTCCGCTAGTTTAGATTTGATCCAGTCAGTGTCTTCCCTTTGAACCTCATTGGCGTCAACCAGACTGTTAACAACATCAGTGCATTCCTCCATTTTCTCTTCCATGTAAGAGACCCTGTCCCCCATATGTTGCACATCAATAGAGACCTTGTGTATCAGAGATGAGAGGTTAGACATTAATGAGGACTGGAGGAGCATCAACATGTCCTTCATTGTGGTGTCTAAAACTGGCTGGCCCGTTGTTGGGAAGGCCGCGATAGAAGATTGCAGTGAGGAGATGGCGTCAGTGCCTCGTGCAGTGGTACTCACATTTGCGGCGTGGTGCTGGACATCCAAGCGCATCCGCACTTTCGCCGGGCTCCGTGTGTCAGGGGATAGCGGTGGGGTGCCGACCAGGGGTGGGGACGATAGACCTTCCATGCATCCATCAGGATCGCTGCTGGGGAGATCTGTATAGGCGGCGGGTGCGCGCCGCGAGGTGCCGTCGGCGCCATCTTGAGGTTCTCCCCTCAGCGCCGGCCTGAACGAGAAGGCCGTAAGCTTCTGAATGAAGCGATCGTCTTTTCTTTTTCGGGACATCGCGTCTCCACGTTCCCAGGGTAACCACCGTATGGATAGGAGTCTCGGTAGGGCCGGAAAACTGTCCGATGGTCGTCGCTTTGTCTCCGGCTGGCTGGAGCTCAGTGTCTAGGCTGCCATCTCGCTCGCGCGCAAGCCATGCCCCCAGGCCACAGAGTTTTTGACCGCAATCAGGACTCCCTTCCGCTTCTGTGCGGCAGACGCGGTGAAGATGTGGGGAAACTGTTTGTGTTTTAAAGCCGGCAAGGCTGACTCCAAAAGATGTGTCTCTTGTACACAAACTATGTCACTCCCCAGCTTAAGAGACTCACCCCAGAGGGATGCCCTTTTAGCAGGGTGGTTGAGGCCTCTAACATTGAGGGACATTATTTTAAGCACCATAATGGAAACAGTGTGGAATGCTTAAAATACCTCCTGATGTCCAGAGCAGGGCAACAGATGCCGACAAAGGAGTAGTTGAGGGGTCAAAGGTCAGTCTGATATCTTGAGGATCAACCACTTGTTTCTTCCAAAGATCCGACCTGCAGCGCAAAACAAAAACTAGAACCAACAAAAGAAAAGAAAAAAAAACAACAAACACGAAATAAAAATGTAGGCGATTCCACCTGGAATCTGAGTGCAAACGGGATGCACCAAAATTGTAGAGGGAATATCGTGGGCATAGCGTCATAGTGGACCAGAGAGAGAGAGTAAATAAATCGTATACGCTAGCAGGCACACATGTTCAATTAGCACGGCTCTTCTGTTTGCGTTTGTATGAGACGGTCTGCCAATCTTCTCGCGTATCAACCTTGGAAGGAGACGTCCGAGGTGTAGAATCCTGTTCTGGAAGGATATCCCAGGAGCGAAGCAAAGCCAAGCCGTCGTTCAAAGAAGTGATCACTGAGGTGGTGTTGTTACGCGTGATGGTGATCTTTGTCGGAAAGCCCCAACGATAGGTGATGTCATGATTTCTAAGGGCCTTTGTGATCGGTAACAACGACTTTCTCTTCTGCAGCGTGAATTGTGAGAGATCTGCATACATTTGGAGACGGGAGAATTGCTCAGGAATCTGATTGTTCTTCCTAAAGGTAGTCATAAGCTGGTCTTTCACATGAAAGAAATGCACTCTCATGATAACGTCTCTCGGGATGTCGTCCGATAAATAGGAAGGTTTCGGTAGGCGATGTATTCGATCGACTACCACCTCAGAATCAGGGACAGATGGTAAAACCGCACGAATTAGATCGCAGGCATATTGATTTAATTGGGTATTCAAAACAGTCTCAGGGACCCCTCTAAGTTTCAAATTATTCCGCCTCGAGCGGTCCTCAAGGTCTGCGATTTTGGCTCTGAGGGCTTCAAGTTGTTCATCATGATCATTATGGGAGTCTATCAATGAGTTATGAGAGCTAGCAAATTCCCCCATCTTGTTCTCAATTCTATCAACTCTGCCTCCCAGCTCCTGAACTTCAGCCTTGAAGTTTGCAACACACTGCATCATATCTGATTGTAAAGACATACGTAGAGACAGCAACATGTCCTTTAAGGTCGTTTCAGAGACAGGCTGAGCAGTGGCAGGGAAAGAGTTAAAGGAATCAGAAAGTTCCCTCGTAGCGTCAGCAGAGTTGCAGCCAGGGCTTACCTCTATGGGAGAAGAGCCAGCTGAGAGTCTAGGTTTCGACTTGGCAGGGCTTCTTGCTGTCGGGGTTGAAGCCGCTGGAGACCTGGGCTGAGAAGCCTTCACTGCACCGGAGCTCGCAGGGCTCTGCGGAGAGTGAGAGGAGCCGCTGGAGGATGTCGGAGAGCAGCCGCCGGCGCCATCTTGGACACGCGGCTGCTCCGTAGGAAGAAAGAAGTGAGGCAGCTTCTTAACCCCCACGGGTTCCTTCTTCTTCCTAGCCATTGCGGGTTGTCCAGGGACTTGTTGCAAAGCCGCGGAGCCGTGTGGCAAGCAGATACGGTGCCTCTAGCCGCTGTTGTTCCCGGTCCTCTGGTGGAGCAGCAAGATTAAACGTCCATCCAGCCGCGCGGTAGCCACGCCCCCCCCATTATATATGCTTGAGACTCATCTTCAGCCTATATATCAGTTCTGTTGTGCTCAATTGATAGCACTTATTGCACTTTAATTAGTATTTGTGATTTTAAATTACATAATATTTAAATAACAACATAGGGCCAGATTCACGAACACTTGCGCTGGAGTATTTGGATATGCGCCGCGTAACTGTGATGATGCGCCGTCGTTTCTATGTGCCCGTACCCACCAAACTAGATGCGCCCAATAACGGGTCATTTGCGACCGGCGGAACGTTCCGACGCCAGAGTATCGTCAGCGCTTATTTTCGCTGGGCGCATCAGTCGCGCCCATTGATTTCCCCTGCAAATATGCAAATGAGGGATTTTTCCCAATTCACGAACGGATTAGCACCATACGCTGGCTACATGCGCCGCGCGTATCTCGTCCGTCCGGCGCAAAGTTATTTCTACAAAAGGCTGCTTTATCTTTACTCCAGACGGTCACAGGTCAGCAGGAGAGCAAGCTACAGCAGCGTTACCGACGATAAGAGCTAGCTGAGCACCCCCACTTGCAGGACAACACCTCTGTCCATGCTTGTCTGTCAAATTTTACAGCCATGGAGGAAGACATCATAGGTCTCCATAGCCGAGATGACGGCTGACAGCTCCTGGCCATTAAAGTTCAGCTTTCTCCTGTGTGTTTGCGGGGAACGGGAGCAGCCATCTCAGAACAAAAGTAACATCACTGCGGGGAGGGGGAGCAGGATATACTTTAGTGCCGGAATGGCGCTTCTACGGGCGCATTTAAACGCCCAACGGAAGGCATTGCGCTGACGTTTCCTGTGAAGTGGTGCCGACGGAAGTTGTGAGCATGCGCACAAGGGGGGCGAGTGGAGCCGCACTCACTGCGCATGCTCCGTGGATGATGCGCTGAACGTAAGCCTCTGCGCTGGGCCCGCCCATCATTTACATATGATCACACCCACTTCCACTTGCGTCGGGTTACGCCAGCGCATTATCGTTACTCTGGCGCAAGTTTACGCGCAACTGCTATGTGAATTACAGGACTTGCGCTGAAAGGGTCTTCAGAGTAAAGTAAATGAGAAGCGTTACTCCAGAGGAAAGATACTCTCATCTACCTGAATCTGGCCCATAAACTGTGTAATACACAGATTGCAATTTAATTATTAAGCACTGCACTTTATTTTTTATAAATGGTTAGAGTACTGATAGACAGATCTGCTAGGAGGTGTCTAGGACCCTTTGCTTAAATACCTCTAACTTTTAGACCTTTGAAGAGTGCAGGTCAAGACAATGGGCTTTCTGAAGGACCTCTTGGGTATCTTCCCCTCTCTCTATTTCTTTATTTTTTCTATTTTCTTCTTTAAGTTACTATAGTTTTCATATTTACTGTTTGGTATGGGTCATTTGAAGTTATTGTGACCCACGTTGGCTGGCTTGTTGGTCATGGAAATGTTGGGCTATTACTGTATATCTTTCTATGTTCCTTGTGCAGGCTTTCTGTGAGCCCTGGTAGGCTGGTTTATTACTGTGTGACAGATAAGCTCTTGTGCTTGCTTAATAATGACTGAAGTTGACATTATGATATGCTATTTTGCTGGTTATGCTTGTCACTGATATACTGATATCACCCACCTGCACTGTGGGACCTTACCTCCCCTCTATTTTGATGCTTCTGTTTGTATATGAAATAAAAGGGTATAACTGCGCTTAGGAGGGTGGAAATAGGGTAATGGGTAACAACTGCAGCCCCCCCTAAATATAGCTCCCCTAGGGGAGTATAGTGAAATAGATGGACGAAGTGTTGGGGGTCGTGGCGCTGTTGTTGATAAATTGTATTGGTGAGCAATAAGAAAAAGCTCTGATAGGGCAAGTTCCCTAAATGTAGAGGTGGCCACCCTGAGCAAGGTGGATCTAAGTGTACAGGAGTAATGGTATTACCCTCTAGGGGCCGCTAGAAGGCGGTAGTATTCCTAATATTGAGTGGTATAAGTACTTGATGGTGTTCTATAATGTAACAGGTCCATTAGTCATATAGCTTAGGCCACAGTGTAACAGTAAAAGGACTGGCCCTTAAACACCAACTAATAAAGTACATATAAAACAGCAAGTTGTTCAAAGCTAAAGGCTCAAATATGTATGTACAAATTATATATAATAATAAATACAATTGATATAATCAATATGCAGGAGTCCATGTGATAATCCACAAAAAACACAACAAAAAACACAAGACACAAAACAGCAGGCTGGTAGGTGAAGGTGATGAGAAGATCAGGGTGCACCTAGCTAGGTGGTCTTTATACTGTACAACAGGTGTTGTTCGCTGTGATCCCGGTGCTCCCCCTTGTGGGTCCCCACTCACCAGAAGCAATCACCCCTGCAGGGGTAGAATGCGTGTCAAAACCGACGACTGCTCCTTCGTGCCAAAGCCTTGTCTCCTAATGTGTCTCCTGTAGTGTGTCCTGGATATTGGTGATTTGAAGTTCAGTTCTTTATAAGTTCCTCCAATGCAAAGAAAAAAGCTCCCATAGAGTAGTACGTTTAAAATGTAAAAAAGTTTTATTAGCACTACCAATAGGTGTGCATCAAAGCAATAACAGAAATGCAAAAATAAAAATACAAATAAAAAATAAAAATATAAAAATGACAGCAGACTGTGTTGTGTGTCTGGCACAGCTGGCAGTCAGAAAAACCAAAAGATAGCAGTAACCTAATAGGCAAAGTATAGGTCCTGCATAACCACTGCACTGTGGGACCTGTAATATGTTCGTCCCAGCGTGGGAACGGCTTGCGTTCCAGCTATAATCAGCTGGTGAACCGGATCCGGAAGTGCGTGTGGCTGTGCGTGTATCCGCTTTACGCACATTTCGTAATAACACGTCTTCTGAAGACGTGTTATTACGAAACGTGCGTAAAGCGGATACACGCACAGCCACACGCACTTCCGGATCCGGTTCACCAGCTGATTATAGCTGGAACGCAAGCCGTTCCCACGCTGGGACGAACATATTACAGGTCCCACAGTGCAGTGGTTATGCAGGACCTATACTTTGCCTATTAGGTTACTGCTATCTTTTGGTTTTTCTGACTGCCAGCTGTGCCAGACACACAACACAGTCTGCTGTCATTTTTATATTTTTATTTTTTATTTGTATTTTTATTTTTGCATTTCTGTTATTGCTTTGATGCACACCTATTGGTAGTGCTAATAAAACTTTTTTACATTTTAAACGTACTACTCTATGGGAGCTTTTTTCTTTGCATTGGAGGAACTTATAAAGAACTGAACTTCAAATCACCAATATCCAGGACACACTACAGGAGACACATTAGGAGACAAGGCTTTGGCACGAAGGAGCAGTCGTCGGTTTTGACACGCATTCTACCCCTGCAGGGGTGATTGCTTCTGGTGAGTGGGGACCCACAAGGGGGAGCACCGGGATCACAGCGAACAACACCTGTTGTACAGTATAAAGACCACCTAGCTAGGTGCACCCTGATCTTCTCATCACCTTCACCTACCAGCCTGCTGTTTTGTGTCTTGTGTTTTTTGTTGTGTTTTTTGTGGATTATCACATGGACTCCTGCATATTGATTATATCAATTGTATTTATTATTATATATAATTTGTACATACATATTTGAGCCTTTAGCTTTGAACAACTTGCTGTTTTATATGTACTTTATTAGTTGGTGTTTAAGGGCCAGTCCTTTTACTGTTACACTGTGGCCTAAGCTATATGACTAATGGACCTGTTACATTATAGAACACCATCAAGTACTTATACCACTCAATATTAGGAATACTACCGCCTTCTAGCGGCCCCTAGAGGGTAATACCATTACTCCTGTACACTTAGATCCACCTTGCTCAGGGTGGCCACCTCTACATTTAGGGAACTTGCCCTATCAGAGCTTTTTCTTATTGCTCACCAATACAATTTATCAACAACAGCGCCACGACCCCCAACACTTCGTCCATCTATTTGTATATGTGTTGTATATACCTTTTTTCATAAATCTTTAATAAAAATATTGAAGCTGATATATGTAGTGGTGAATAAAATTAATGTATTATTATCTGTTGATAATGGAGGCTCAGTGAGCATGAGAAGTAAATAATGCATATGTATATCCGGTGGGTGGTATTTATATAGCCCCTTCCAGAGAAGTGTAAAGTAATTCATAGAATTACCGTGGATGGGGCCTAACATACAGTATAAGGGGTTTTGTTCAGATCTGGGTTTATAGTGTACTTGGTGTTTAAAGACTTCTCATGTTGTTTATATGGCTTTTAAATATAATTAAAAGAGATGTATAACCAAAGCTTGTTTCCTATAAAACACAGGAGTGCAATTTGATTTGCACTCCTGTGACCTGTTTTCAGGCAGAAGTACGCTCTCTGCTGACATCACAGAAGTCGGTAAGGAGCCCGCATTATCACAACAATGGAGTCTGGATCCATCAGGAGCTCCTGAGCAGGTATGCGGTTTGATCCTAACATACCTGCTGGTGGAGAGTGCGTCTTCCAGGACATACACAGATATACAATCCAGGCCCTTTTTATTAAATCTTGTGGTGAGTGCATCCCCAACATGGGAGTAAATATCCCCCCACGTGGTGAACCCACCTTGGTGAAAGGAGCACGTATTTAAGGACTGTTTTGTGTGTGATCCATCTGCACTATCATCGTATACCTATATGTTTACTCGACCTATAGAAGAATTTCAAATGTGGGTTTGAAAGTAGCGCTGCTACAGTATTGCATGGAACTTTGGGACTTTTTTAAGTTTTGACTTTTTAAGGTTTTAATTGTTTTATTTTTTACTGTTTTATGAACATTGTTATATATATTTTTAGCAGCTGCTGCATTACATGCATGTCTGATTAGCTATTATCAATCACCTTGATTACACGTACCTAAGCGCTGAGCAGTGCTATATTGAAGGAAGGGCGCCATTAGCACTATTTTTACCCTGTACCAACACATGGCTCAGCCTCTCAGCGAGCCACTGAGAGGCTGAGCTGGCCTCTCTGCCCCTCCACAGCCCAGCACTCCAGCGAGCAAAGAGGGGGCAGAGTAGACAGCTGCTGATTGACAGTCAACCACTCTCTGCTCTGGGAGCTATCATAACCAAACAATCATGGTGCTTTAATTACCGTACTCGGTTCTCAGTGCAGAGGCACTGGGGGACAGATGCAGCATCTGACCTATTCTGCATCCACCTAGGTAAGTATGAATCTTCAAAGAAGTGCATACTTCTCTTTTAACTACTTTTTTTTTGCTGGTATGACTTGATATAAATAACATTTTGGATCCTCTTCTATGTATTATTATTAGTATAGCTGTCCTTGTTTGACAGGTATTTTTGTCTCTATTAAGTGTATGTGTTACAAAGATATTATTTGAGTGAAGTAGTTTTAAATATACTGTATATTATAGAGTAGAATGCCTGACACAATGTTATTCATTTTAAGATACAAACAATTATATTTTGGAATAAGTAAATACGGGTTTAAATATATTTAGTTTAACGTCAGAAACTATCACTTACACAACAACAACCCTTTTTTTGTAATCACTTCATTTATATATTTAGTATATAAAGTTTCTTGAGATTTTTATTTCCTACTTAAAACAGGTATAAAGGATGGCTGCAAATTCAGCTGTTATTTGTATTGTAAACAACATATTGTCATTTGCATAAATGTCTTTTTCATACATTTATTTTTATGACAAAACGCCTAAATCATTACAGTGACAGATACTTTGTGTGTAAGTGGTTTTACAGATTTTGTTTTATTTGTTATGTACATTGTATATCACAAAAAATTACAACTTTCATGGAGTATTATCTCTTTCACACTAGCAATAAGGTACATGCGCCATTTTAATTTAGTGACAGAATACATCTCAATAAAAAATTTCCCTGGGGTGTGGTTTGTCTGCGGAGCAAGATGGCCACCTAGATCTCCTACTCTGCTCTCTTATGAAACAGAAGCAGAAGCAGAAGCAACTCCCTGCATTGGTAGCTGCCGCCTTTACCTCCTAACAGGAGGATTTTGTTCCTGGGACCCCCCTGAATATGTCCCATAAAAAAAGAAGCCCCAGGGAATGCTAGGATTTATTCATGAATTCACCACACTATTCTACACAACATGGCACCTCAGCCTCACCTGGATAGAGGTAATAGGGCTGCATTATGTCCTTATTGCTCCCCCGGAAAAATAGCCTGCATCTAAAAAGCAACACTGGGCTACCAATATCCCATCTAAAATGGCTGACATTTCCTCTAAAGGCCGCGTACACACGATCGGTCCAACCCGATGAGAATGGTCCGATGGACCGTTTTTTATCGGTTCACAGACTAATGGTCTGATGGTCTGATGTACGTACACACCATCAGTTCAAAAAACGATCGTGTCAGTACGCGGTGACGTAAAACACAACGACGTGCTGAAAAAAATGAAGTTCAATGCTTCCAAGCATGCGTCGACCTGATTCTGAGCATGCGCAGGTTTTTGGACCGATGCTTTTGCGTACTAACCATCCGTTTGGACCGATGGTCAGACGTCCATCGGTCCGTTTTTAAAGCAAGTTTTAAAACTTTGGTCCGACGGACGACGGACCGATGGGCTGTACACACGGTCGGTTTGGACCGATTAAACTGGACTTAAGTCCATTTTCATCGGTTTGAACCAATCGTGTGACAGCATTTCCAGACACAGATAATCCAGCCTCAAAAAAACACTCTAAAATCCAAGCTCCTATCCCTGCAGGCTGATTTACAGACAGACTTGAAAGCCTCTCTAAAACACATACAGGGCAGATTGGTACATATGGAGGAGTGAACCAAATTAATTGAATGCCAAATGAGTACAGTAGACCTAGCACACAACACAGTAGTAGACACTCAGGGTAAACACCTGCAACCTTTCATGAAATACATCTCAATCTTGCAGACATGAAGGACCGCTCCAGGTGGAATAATGCAACATTTTGGGGCATCCTGGAGTCAATCAAACAGGGGGAGCTGATACAATATCTGCAGCAGCCCTTTAGCACATTGCTACCCAACTTATCACCATATGACATTATCACTGACCATGCACACAGGTGTAACGTTACGCCGGATAAGATTTGGGAATTAGGATCTCAACTGCGGAGACTTCTCAGTTTCGGACCCAGGTTTCACTCTCTTTTGTGCAAAGAGTTTGGGATCCTAGCATCACAGTCTCAGTCAAGAAATATGGCGCATATTCCTTCAAAGGGGACAGTAAACTCAAACAAATATAAGTATAAAGTCCAGGTAGAACTGATACTATAGTTCAGGCTCACTAGGGTGATACCCTGGGTGGTGAGGTTACATGAATACTGGATACAAATACAAACTCTAATAGCAAGGTAAGTAGTATTAGTGCCACACGCCTCCAGAGTAATGTACTGGTCGCAGTGCAGCAGTGTTGAGGGAATGGCGCGAAAGCAGCATTCCAATAATACTTGGAAACTACAGACCAGGTTCTAGTTAAAAGCAGAAGTAGCCGAGCATGCGTGGCATGTAAATAAATTTAACGGCAAAGTCCTCAAAGTAATAGGCAGTATATGTGCACACAGTAACATAAGGTCAGGCTCCAAGGGTCCAGACAGGTAAGGCTGGTGAAGCAGGCAGTGGAGTCTCCTGGTCCAGGTCAGAAAGCTGAAGTTCAGAGCAGGTACGTCTGGATACCCAACTGACAGAGGCGTTGTGTCAGCCAAAATAAAGGAACACTTCCTGGTCAGTGCTGGGAGCTTAAATAGGCCGCCCAGCAACTTAACAGGAAGTGACAGGCTAATCAGAAAGAAGGAAGTAACTATAGTTGAACTTCGAAGTGAGAGGCTCTTCAGGAAGGAGGTTTGGGAAGGAAGTAACAGGTGAGAGTTAACTGGGGAAGAACTAAGTATAATTGTACTTAGTGAAAAGTCACTCGAGAGACGTTACAACAGGATCCAGAAACCTAAATACCTCCTGGCTATCTCTAGGGACACTTTAGCCCGCATACATATCTTTCATATCACAGAAACATTACTAAGGACAACTAGATCTATTCATACATTACCGGACCCCTATTCCGCTGTCTCTTTCTACAGCAACCTCTCAGCAGCCACTGCTCAGACACGCTAATCGTTTCCTCCAGTCACACAATCTTAATCTTTCTGGTAACCTACCAAAATTAGCTTGTTCCATTTCTGATACAGAGAGAATGGAATCAAGTAGCTACACATCTGGGGTCTCATATTCTCTGCTCCACCAAGTACCCCCTGAACCAAACAACCACCAAAGGTCCCATTGGTACATATCAGCAGCTCTTAACAAGGCGTCTTATTGCCATAGGACCATTCAAACATAACACTTCTGAAGCAAATACCACCTGCTCAACATGGTGTCTCCAGAAGTGGGTCAATAGAGTTGATCCTACCACACCCCGATATCTTTGGTGTGCCAGGCACACATTTGTTCTCTTAAGAGACTTACAGTGCCTTAAAAAAGTATTCATACCTTGAAATTTTACACATTTTGTTATGTTACAACCAAAAATTTAAATGTGTTTTATTGGGATTTTATGTGATCTACCAAGACAAAGTGGCACATAATTTGCGAAGTGGAAGGAAAATGATAAATGGTTTTCAATTTTTATTACAAATACATATGTGAAAAGTGTGGCATGCATTTGTATTCAGCCCCCCTGAGTCACCTTTCACTGCAATTACAGCTACAAGTCTTTTTGGGTATATCTCTACCAGCTTTGCACATCTAGAAAGTGACATATTTGCCCATTCTTCTCTGCAAAATAGCTCGAGCTCTGTCAGATTGGATGAAGGGTGTCTGTGAACAGCACTTTTCAAGTCTTGCCACAGATAGAAAGAGTTCAATTTTGGTCTCATCTGACCAGAGCATCTTCTTCCACATGTTTACCATGTCCCCCACATGGCTTCTCACAAATTGAAAACAGGACTTTTAACAATGGCTTTCTTCTTCCAACTCTTTCATAGAGGCCAGATTTGTGGAGTGCACGAATAAGGCCGCGTACACATGTCCGAGAACCTCGTCGGGCTAAACCCATCGTTCCGCTCGACGAGGTTCTCGGCCGGCCGTCGAGTTCATCGACCAGGCTTTCGAAAAAGGCGTCGAGCCATTAGTCCCGATGGCCCGTCGAGCAAATAGAGAACCTGCTCTCTATTTTGGCTCGACGAGCTTCCCGACGGGACGCTCGGCAAAAGTATACACACGATCGAGCTTCTCGGCAGAATATGGATCCCAGCGAGCTTCTCGCTGGATTCTGCCGAGAAACTCGGTCGTGTGTACGGGGCCTAATAGTTGTCCTGTAGACAGACTCTCCCATCTGAGCTGTGGATCTCTGCAGCTCCTCCTGGAGTTACAATGGGTCTCTTGGCTGCTTCTCTGATTGATGTTCTCCTTGCCTGGCCTGTCAGGTTAGGTGGACAGCCATATCTTGGTAGGTTTGCAGTTGTGCCATACTATTTAAATTTTTGGAAGATGGACTGAGCAGTGCTTTAAGAGATGTTCAAAGCTTGGAATATTTTTTTTTTATAACCTAACTGCTTTAAACTTCTTCACAATGTTATCCCTGACCTGTCTTTTGTGTTTCTAGGCCTTCATGATGCTGTTTTTTTTTATACTAAGGTTCTCTAACTAACCTCTGATGGCTTCACAGAACAGCTGTATTTATACTGAGATTAAATTACACACAATGGCGGACTCTATTTACTAATTAGGTGACTTCTAAAGGCATCTGGTTCCACTAGATTTTAGTTAGGGGGTTCAGAGTAAAGGGGGCTGAATAAAAATGCATGCCCCACTTTTCAGATATTTATTCGTAAACAATTTTGAAAACCATTAATCATTTTCCTTCAACTTCACAATTATGTGCCTCTTTGTGTTGGTCTATCACATAAAAACCCAATAAAATAAAATACATTTACATTTTTGGTTGTAACATCCTGCAGAGATTCCACATACCAAAAACACTTAATCAGTGACATTACCATGAGGGGCTTCATAGCTGCTGGTAATCCAAGACTGATTCATTTTGATAAAAGTCAGACAGTCCACTGAGTCTATTGACAGATGTGTTCTATGATCGGTAACAAAACCTCCAACAGTGTTGAATGCCCGTTCGGAAAGCACACTGGATGAAGGGCAGCCCAGCATCTCATTAGCATATTGGGCAATTTCTGGCCAGTGATCTATTGTCATGACCCAGTAAGCCGGAGGATTGTCAAGTGGAAAGCTCTTAATCTCTGTTTTCACCCCTAGATAATCATCCACTATGTGATGCAGATGCTGCCAATGGAATGTGGAAGCTGACAGCCCTGGGTGGTGAGGACTAATTTTTTTTTAGAAATGCATCACCGCTTCTCTCTTGACTAAAAGAAACCAAAAAAAAATAAATTTTCCATGACATTGTAACCTGCCAGAGTCGAGAAAAGCATTCCACAAACTCATCTTTAAGGTATCCTCAAGAGTAGGGATGAGCTGAACATCCCCCGGTTTGGTTCACATCCAGAACCAAACCGGGTGTCTAAAGTATACATGTAAAGTAGCACATGTTTCCCATGTTTATAACTGTCCCTGCACAAAATGTAATTTCTGAAGGAAAAAAAAGTCATTTAAAACTACTAACGGCTATTAATGAATTGCCGGTCCTGGCAATACAGAGAAAAGTCCCCCCAGTCCATTACCAGGCCGTTTGGGTCTGATATGAATATTAAGAGGAACCCCTGCCATTTTTTCAATTACTTTTATCTGTATTGCCGGGACCCCGACAATTCATTAATACCAACAAAAATTTCCAGAAGGAAAAACACTGCGCTAGATAGAAAAGTGTGTGATGAACCCCAATAATTGATAGATTTATTGATAAATTTGTGATACAAAAAATTCCTAAAACATGTGTAAAATATAGTACAGCCCTCAAAAAACAAATGAAGAAGATCTAAAATAAATTGATCTTATATAAACAATATTGAATAGTGAAATGAGAAACGCTTCTCACACTGGCAAATTCATATATAAAATAATGTGACAAAAAATATATGTGAATATAGAAAAGTCCAACTGTGTTGAATATTAAAAAAACATATAAAAAAATGATTGAAAAATAAGTCCTTGCAGGATAAGTGACTCTTTAAAGGGTAAATCCGAATAGACAACAAAAGAGAAAAAGTTGAAGGAAAGAGAAAATTTCATCCACCAGGAAGACACCCAAATGTGGTATTGTAGTCTCCTTACCCAGTCAGTGTGACCACCATTACAGTGATCTCAGCGCACCTGAGGATTTTAGATCTCCCTCTGGACCCTCTGTGGGATGTGTATAATGGTGCCTATAGTCTGGGATGATCGGCAAATAGAAAGGAAGAGGACCATAGCATAATACCGTAAAGATGAGTTTAATAGGCAAAGATACTATGCACTTACAAATTCGATGACATCTAATTGCGATTGGAAACACATCTAATGGAGGCATGATGGCTTCTCCTGTCTCTCCTGTGGTATAGGCTCCGAGCTCCTTTGTCAAGAGCGTGATGACGTCAAGTCTGCAAACCACGCCGGCGTGGCTTGCAGATTTGACGTCATCATGCTCTTGACGAATTTGTCATCAAATTTGTAATTCATTAAGAGCCGCCCGTAATTTTAAATTGCTTTCTTTCCTTCAAAAATGTTGTGCAGGGAACCAAAATGAAAAAAAAAGGTGTGGGGTCTTCCGAAAAAATCAATTACCAGGCCCTTCAGGTCTGGTATGGATATAAAGGTGAACCCTGCTACCAAATAAAAAAAATGGCGCGGGGGTCCCCCTCAAAATCCATACCAGACCCTTCAGAACCTCACACAAAATTTTAAAAATATGGCATGGGGTTCCCCCAAAAATCAATACCAGACCCTTATCTGAGCATGCAACCTGGCAGGCCGCAGGAAAAGAGGGGGGGGGCAAGAGAGTGGCCTGAAGGGCCTGATATGGAATTCGGGGGGACCATCACACTTTTTTTTATTTTTATTTTAGTTCCCTGCACAAAACATTATTTTTGAAGGAAAAATAATTCACTTAAAACTACTTGCGCTATTAATGAATTGTCGGGTCCCGGCAATACAGATAAAAGTAATTGAAAAAAAAATGGCAGGGGTTCCCCTTAATATTCATACCAGACCCAAAGGGCCTGGATGTTGAATGTTATATGTGTATAAGGAGATTTATATTAAATGCTGCTGCATACACTATTTGGTCTGCTGCTACAAATGCATGAAGATTGAGGGGTTCCCGATATACTTCAAATATGCTGATGTGACCTTTGTAATTAGGGTCCACTAAATAGGGCAAGTGGCTGTATTGTTGGGTGCTGGTGACAGGTCTCCATATCTTTTACTTACCATGGATTGAACCAGCACTCGACTATCTGTTCCTGATTTATTTCTTGGGACTATTATCTGAGTGCTGCACTTTTACTATATATAATATTTCTTTAAAGCATGTCTTGGGAACAAAGGGGTTAACCACATTTGCCAAGAGGGTTCAGTAACTGGTCCCACAATTTGCATATTTAATGAAGATTTAACAATAGAATTTATGCCAGCCAAACCTTTTTCCACTGCAGAAAAACTTCCAGCTGACAAAGGATTAACCACGACAGCTGCAGGAGACCATCCAGAAATAGGGGCAGTGGAAGGCATAATAACTGGACCACCATATAATTTAGCTATGTTAGCTATGGATGATATCAGATTGATTAGCACCTGCAACTCACCATATGTCCCAGCAGGTGGCGCTAGGGCAGCATTGTCATTTAGCGGAAGCAGATAGAGTGGCTAACAGTCTGTTAACCTCTTCAGTGATATCTGCCTACCCAAATGGCTTTTCCTATGAGGCCTTGTACACACGAGGGAATAAATCCGCTGAAACTGGTCCGACGGACCATTTCATCCGAAAGATCCGGTCGTTTGTATGGTCAAACGGACCGTTTCGGACGGATTTTTCCAGCGGAAAAATTCCAAAGCATGCTTTGAAATATTTCCGCCGGACCCATGTCCGTCGGATATGTCCGCTCGTTAGTACACAAAAGCCTCGGACAAAAAACCCGCGCATGCTCAGTCAAAACGATGGGACGGGAGCACTCGTTCAGGTAAAACTCGCGTTTGTTTGGGACCTGGCACATTCGTCACCTAAACTCTCTATATAGTGTTCCGTTTAGATCGTTTTTTTGTGCTTTCTTCTCTTGCTAGAATGAACCCGTTCTTTTGTCCAGATGTCACATACTGCTAGCTTGCATTTTCATTATTTATTTTTCTATTTGACACAGTTTGCTTGCCAGATGTCCCCACATTTGTTTATGTTCTCCACATTTTCAAAATTTCTCTTTGGACTTAATGTTGAGTATTTTTTTTTTTTTAAGATTTGGATTTAACGTGTTTGGAATATTTCAAATTTATTTTGTTTTTCTTGTTTCATCCTTTATTTTTATTTTTTCACAAAAATGGACGCTTCTTTGGGGTTTACCAAGTTCAAACATAAAAGGTCCCCCCCCCCCTAAAAGGAGTTTGGGTCCTTTGCAAATGCCACATTTTGTTTGCCAAATGTCTGATGCTTACTCACCACAGTATTAAACACAATAGACAAGGTTTGAAAGTAAATACAAAAGCCATTTATTTCCGGCCAAAAAATAAATTATAAATCACCAGAACGGCAGCACTTGATGAGATTGCAACATACATGCATACTTGGCAATTACAACATGATGAAGGACAAATTAAGTAACCTCAGGAGTCAATATCAAAAATCAGGATCAGCAGCACATGAACAAAGGAACCCAAGCTGTGCTACTACAACGAGCTCAGTTTTTTGGACAATAAACTGGATGGCAGGGATTCATCTTCTCGACTTCCTAGCAGACTTCCTTCCAGCGAAACTTCCACGGGTCCGTCCACGGAACCTTGCAGGTGGGGCTGATGTGGCAGGAGGAGGATGAGGATGATGGGGAGCAGGCCAAGCCGGATCCCACAGCACAGTGTCCCTGGTCAGCTCGTTCCTTTTCATCCTGGCCAGGACCTGATTTATAATGTCCTTGGCCAGGCTTTTTTGCTCCTCCCCCCCTTGGTTCAGCTCATTGGCCACAAATGCGCTATAGCATTCCGTTGGGTTGAGGGGGGCTCTCATGATTTCGGCAGCCTCCCGGATGACCTGAAGGCTTTCATCATGCACCTCCCTCCTGCGCCTACTTGCAGCTGGTGGCCTCATTTGGAGGGGAGGAACTTGGCTGATTGTGCTCAGCCTGGGCCTGGGGACCTGCTGCACCTCACTTGACCCGGCCTCCTCCTGGCTGCCACTCACCCCTTCCGCCTGGCTGACATGGGCCTCAGGAGCTGCCACCTCCTGGCTGGTCTCTTCTTCCTGTGTATAAAAAAGGCAACATGTTTTAATTTTTGGCACAATCAAGCACACACATTTTATTTCTCTAGACTTTTTTAGTTAGTATTAATTTTAATTAAACAGACTGTCCTTCTGACCCCTGCATTTGGCATCCCTGTTTGTTTTTTGTTTACAAGATCAACTCACGAATTCAAAATAAATAGCAGCACAAAACTAGTTTTGAAAATACTAGACCTCACTGAAGATGGCCAGATCTGGCTCCATGTCAGCCAGCCCTGCTTCTGATTCTGCAGGGCTCCTGGGATCCGGGGAAGTTCCGCTGGGAGGAAGTGTTGAAACCGAAGCCCTGCCATCCAGTTCATCATTCAAAAAACTGAGCTCTTTGTAGTACCAGAGCTTGGGTTCCTTCTTCTTAGCTGCTGCTGATCCTGATTTTGGATATTTCCGTTTTTTATAGACATTCCTGTAGCTTCTCCTGAGGTTACTGAATTTGTCCTTCACCATGTCGCCTGTGCAACTTGGCACCCAAGTGTGCAGGTATGTCGCAATTTCATCAAGTGCTGCCTCTCTCTTTCCAGTGTCCAAATAATGGGTGTGTCTGGTGTCCCAAAGAAGGGGCATATCCCGATATCGGGCTATTAATTCCATTGTAGCCTCCTTCCCTTTCAGCAAATCCATTCTTTTGGGCTGCTTCTCGAAATGTGGCTTCTCAATAGTAATGTCTAGAATAGAAATTGCCAATCAAACACAAAGCACAACTTTCCAAAGGCTCAGCTTTGTCATTCTTAAAATATGTGCACATTCATTCATTTTAGAGCATCTACTTTATACAAACACAGTGTCTTATGCTGCTACATAGCTGGCCTGCTCTGCCGCAATGTTGTAACCCCCAAAAAGTTGGCATTCAGAGTCCATGTTGCAAGTTGTAGCATGTAGTTAAGAACACATCCACCATGAATATGAATGCTAGCATTCACCTCAAGGCACTAGTTCATGTGTAGCTATCATGCCCCTCAGCATTGATGGCAGAAAACACTACCTACTTATCTCTGTCCAACCAATACACAACACTACTGGCATGATCTGACTGCATACTCAAAAATACAAATAAAGAGGAAAGAGCATTCTCTACATATATCTTGATGAAGTGATGTGTCCAAGCACTTTACTCTCTAAATGTTATGGTGGGCCCCAAAATACATAAATAACAGTGGCCTAAAAAGGGTGCAAACAACATCTAAAAGCTCCATCCCCCATGCCTGTTCAAATTATATGCCTCTGATCCGATGTTTGCATTTACCTTCGTCTCTCTCTCTCCTCGTTTCCGCTCGAGTAATCTCCGCGTAACCTACGTAATCACGTCGTTTCCATTATATTCCCCACGCAATCAAGAAACGCCACCCTCGTCTCCGCCCATGACGTACCAATTTCTGCTTTCCACGCCCATCTGCAACGTTGCTTGGAAAATATGGCGATGTCACACGAGCGCACATTAGCCTCTGATCGGGATCAGGAAGGGACACAGGCCGGAACGTCCCGATCCAGGCCAAAACGTTACAAGGCCACAAACATGTCTCTACAAGAGATGGTGGAGTTGGTGTCCATCCTGCGACGGAAGGACTATGATGGTGAGCATGGCCCATACAGCACCCCTAACCGGAGGAAGTCAAAAATTATGGATAAGGCAGCAAGGAAACTTTATGAGATGTTTGGGGTCACCAGGTCCAAAGAGCAGCTCCGGAAACGCTGGTCCGACTTAAAACTGCGCGAGCCAGAGCAGTATCGCAAAATAAAAAGAATCATAGAAAAAAGTAAGTACTTTAAAATGTCTTTGGAGTGCCTATTTTTGTCGGAAATGTTTTGCCATGTATATTTCGCCATCTGCCTCGTTGGCCTGCTTGTATTTTTTAAACCCTGCCTTGTAAATTTAGTAATGTTTGTCTAATATAAATCCGACGACTTGCCACGATCGTAGTCAACATCGTTCCAATCACATCGTTTATCCTCAATCCGCGGTTCCAGGAACATCACACCTGGACGAGGCTATTTGGCGAAAAACATCGTTTTCAAAAACAATGTTGAAAATATGATGTGTTTGTGCAAACTAATAAGTTTATTTAAAAAGGCAATCAGGATTCAGTAATTCACACAGTGCTGAGATAACTTAATATACAGCTGTTTGGACATCTGTAATTTATAAAACCTGTCTACCCACATAAAATAGTAATTTGGAGTTTAGGAGAAGGGACTTCAAAAAAGACTTATTCAGGAGGCCAGACATGTGTGTCACTTCCCCAAAAAGCCTCATTATATCACAGCTAGGGAGACATCAGCTAGCAAAAAAAAGGAACATGGTTTGTGCTGTAATAAGGCCAAAACTAGAATTGTAACGCCACTTCTAAGCAATGTTTGCAAATTAGTCCCTCCAAAAAGATCTGTTTGCTGATGTTTTTTTTTTTAGGGGAAAGAAGAGGACAGCGCTATGAGGAGTCAGGGAGGCCCACACTGTCTCCCAAACGGCCTGAAAAAATTGTTGAGCAGGAGGATGATGAAGAAGGAGAGGAGGAAGAAGGAGAGGAGGAAGGGAGAGAGGAGGAAGGCGGATTGGTGGAGGAAGGCGGTTTGGTGGAATTTGGCGGAATAGTGGAGGAAGGCGGATTGGAGGAGGAAGGCGGTTTGGTGGAATTTGGCGGATTAGTGGAGGAAGGCGGATTGGAGGAGGAAGGCGGATTAGTGGAGGAAGGAGAAGTTGAAGAAGAAGGAGAAGTTGTAGAAGATGTTGAACTTGTCAGTACAACAGGTCAGTGACACCCCAGCTTTGCAGGGAAAAAGAGATGTAGATAGGCCTGCACCTTACTTACTTACAATGTTGTGTTTTTCCTTTGGCATTTTTAGGGGATGAAGATGGGATTAGCACATCTGTCGCTCCTAGTTTTTCTCGTGCAAGTGCACAAATCCTAATACAGCAGATAATGGAGTGCAGCACCGATCTGGCCAATATGAGGGAAAGGATGGTGGTGATGGACCAAAACTTCAAAAACATGCTCGATATTTTGGGACGTATATAGAAGACTATCCCCCCCAGCTGCCCCCCATGCCCCCCCTGCCCTCACCCCTAACCACCCCACTCTCAAAGATGTTGTATAATGTTCGTTTAAGATCCCCCAAAATTTGAGGAAGCACACACACACACAGGTTTATTTACTGAAGCTATAAGGGGCAAAAGCAGCATCACTTGGCATATAAAACAATCATCTTCCATGTTTGGATGCGAAGTCTTAATTGACTAAGCTTAATTTAGAAGCTGATTGGCTTATATGCACAAATAAGCCGGAGTTTGGACTGTTTAGTAAATAAACACCAATGTCTGTTCACATGTGCGTTCTGCCAGCACAGGACATTAATTGTATGTGCTTTGTGGGTGCAACCCCTTCCTTACTTATCAAGTAGGTGACAGAAAGGGGTTGCACCCACAAAGCACATACATTGATCACCCATGATGGCAGATAGCACATGTGAACATTTCGCATGGGATCTCATGTGAAAAAACACCATTTGGCCCATCACACACACAGCATGTGTGCATCCTCAAATTTTGGGGGATTCCGGCGTGACCTAAGACCATGTTGTCTGGGTTTGTTATGCCAAATAAAAGGTTGAACTTTGTAAGTTCGATTGTTAGATATGTTTGTCAAAACCACAAAATATTTTTTGAATAAATAAATACTTTCTAAACCAAGTTTTCTAATTAAAACACAAAAATGTTCGTAAATAAAAAACAAATAAAAAAACCTTTTAAAAACACACACACACCAGTGGCTTCTTATTTCTAACCTTAATACCCAGTTTGTAGAAGAGTGACTAGAATGTGCAATTGTGTGTATTTACTAAAACCTGCTAACTAAATTGGGCACAAGAAATGCACTAGTTTCAGAACCTGGAAGACAGATAAAAAGAGAAAAAGCAATAATGACAAACAACTGTATAAAGTCCAATGGTCAAATTATTTATTATTTATTGGTAATATTTCTTTATTTTGGGGGCCGAATTATAAAGAAATATTAATCTGGCATAGCTATGGCCCCCCGACCCATAAAGTACTCAACATATTTGTCGCGTACCTCACGAGCAGATTGGGTGACCGAGCCAGCGCGACCAGTGTCCAGCCCAGGAAGGGTATCTGAGGGTAGTCCTGCCTCAGCACCGATGTTGGGTAGGTACGTCTGGGAATGCCTGCGTAAAAAATTATGCAATATGCAGCAGGCCAAAATAACAGAGTTAAATTTATATTCCGCCAGATGTATCGCTGTCTGGAACAGGCGGAACCGGCTGGCGAGTATCCCAAAGGCATTCTCGACTACCCTCCGGGCCCTGGCCAGCCGGAAATTGAAGACTCTCCTCTCCGGGGTGAGGGTCCTCTGGGGAAAAGGCCGCATGAGGTGAGGTCCAAGTCCAAAAGCCTCGTCCGCTAAAAAAACAAACGGAAGTCCTTCCACATTGTCTTCATCCGGTGGCAGTTCAAGACCACCAGTTTGTAGACGCCTGTAAAATTCGGTCCGCGCGAACACTCCCCCATCAGACAGCCGGCCATTCTTCCCCACGTCCACATACAAAAATTCGTAGTCTGCCGACACCACCGCCATCAACACGATACTATGAAAACCTTTGTAGTTATAATAGTACGAGCCCGAAAGAGGTGGCGGCACTATGCGGACGTGCTTCCCATCAATTGCCCCTCCGCAGTTTGGAAAATCACAACGCTGGGCAAAGTGGGCAGCCACAGTCTGCCATTCCTGCGGCGTGGAGGGAAACTGTGGGGACAAAAGCAAAAAAACAATTAGCACTTTGGCACAGAAACAACATTGCAAACACTAGTAAAAAAAAATTAGTGTATAGAGAGTATTTAGGGCAACAAATCTAGAGACAATTATTATCAGACTCCACATCACGCTGATAGGGCAATACACTTTTTTAGAGGGAGGGAGTTGAACTACAATGGAGCAGGACACCAAATAAAAAAAAAAGGTGTTTTTGTCCCTAGGAGATGATGCTGGACAGGTTAGTAGTGTTGAAGGTAAAAATATGCAGGTAGGCCAAACCACATTAACCTGGAAAGCTTAACAACATGCATGGGGAGAAAAGGGAACATTAAGCACACAGCATATTACAATCATGGTGACTAGGAAAACCAACACAAAAAGGTGAGAAAAATATGCAAACATTATTAAAGACACAGATTGTGATGTTAAAGGAGGAAACTTACCTTAATAAACTCCTCCTGCATGACTTGTATGATGGCAGAACACGTCTCCGGTATGATGATCCCAAGCGCCTGGGGAGAGATGCCTGTTGAGAACTTGAGGTCCTGCAGGCTCCTCCCAGTCGCCAGGTACCGCAACGTGGCAATAAGCCTCTGCTCAGCCGGAATGGCTTGGCGCATCACAGTGTCCTGCCTCGTGATATAGGGGGACAGGAGATCCAGCAGACGGTGGAAAACGGGGTCCGTCATACGGAGAAAGTTCCTGAAGTCATCAGGATTATTCTCCCGGATCTCCCTAAGCAGAGACATATGAGAGAATCGATTACGCTGCCGCAACCAATTCTTGGCCCAGGAACTCCTCCTCCTACTGTTCCTGTCCAAATCACTGGAATGCACACAGACTCCAGAACAAAACCCATAAACAGCACGAACTCGTGAAAAGTTGCGCTGCTGCTCCATCATGGCTTCAAACCGGCCGGCTGGTCAGTCAAGAACACACTCAAACAGAAAGCACCCCCAAATCCAGCAAGACCTACAAAGATCGCACGTCAAACAGATACGACCGTACAGGACGGCACTGCAAAGCAGAAACGCCGCGTACGGCGACACTGAATGACAAATACGAGCCCACAAGCACACACTGAACCTGAAAATACGACCTGTTAAGCGCGGAGACTGAAAAGCACGAATCAGCTCTAACCAAACCTTCGCTAACATGGAACTAGCAGAAGCGGAACAGAGGGCGGCGCCGATGGCTTCGTCATTCCCCTTTATAGTGACGTTGTACGTGGTTTACGTGCCCGCGTTCTGGTCCGCTGGGATTTCGGTCCGATGGTGTGTACGCTCATCAGACCAACGGACAAATTTGACTTATCCGCTGGGAAATATCCGTCGGATGTTTCCGACCGGATACATTCCCTCGTGTGTACAAGGCCTGAGTGTATGCATATGGCACTAGGGGGAAGAGACTAACTTGCAGGCAAGATGCCACTCACCCCAGGTCTTCTGCTGCCGCTCCTAATAGGCAATGGCGAATAAACCCACCTCCTTCTCCTTCAGCAGTCATGTCCTTCCTCAGTGCCTCTCTCGCTCTGGGGGGACTGCTTCACTGTAGCCTATGAGTCAGGCTCCGGCCATGCGCTGCCCCTGCTTTCCTCTGCCGCCGGTCTGGCAGGGGTTCGGGGGTTGACACGCTGGTCTTCTCCATTTCCAAATCTTGCTGGGATTCTCCCAGGCATCTCCTAAGCCATTCTTCATTGCCGCAGGCCTCCTCTTTCTTCAGCAACTGCTTGAGCAAATTCTCCATAGGCAAGGAAAAAACATAGCTCTTTAAAGCCAATCCTTTAACCAGCAGCAAGATCCCTGTGGCAGTGGGCCCTTTATATACTGAGCCCCACCATTTCCAGAACATTCCCAGAAATTCTATTATCCCATTCCTACCTGTTCAGAGGTGTGCAGGGATATTTTCTTTAAAGAAATTATGCATTGACAAAAAAAAAACAATATTTATGAACCTGGAAATAAGACGTAAATATAGACTTAAATAAAGAGATATTTAACTATATAGTGTGTGCACATACAGTATATGAATATTTGTGCACAACATTTAAATAATTTAAAATATATGTGTATTAACCACTTAAGACCCGGACCTTTATGCAGGTAAAGGACCTGGCCAGTTTTTGCAACCCGGATTCAGTTTTTAACTGACAATTGCGCGGACATGCGACGTGGCTCCCAAACAAAATTGGCGTCCTTTTTTCCCCACAAATAACGATTTATTTTGGTGGTATTTTATCACCTCTGCGGTTTTTATTTTTTGCGCTATAAACAAAAATAGAGCGACAATTTTGAAAAAAATTCAATATTTTTTAATTTTTGCTATAATAAATATCCCCCAAAAATATATAAAACTAAAATTGTTTTCCTCAGTTTAGGCTGATATGTATTCTTCTACCTATTTTTGGTAAAAAAAATCGCAATAAGCGTTTATTAATTGGTTTTCACAAAATGTATAGCGTTTACAAAATAGGGGATAGTTTTATTGCATTTTTATTAAACTGCAACATTATGGCGGACACATCAGACAATTTTGACAAATATTTGGGACTATTGTCATTTTCACAGCAAAAAATGCTCTAAAAATGCATTGTTTACTGTGAATATGACAATTGCAGTTTGGGAGTTAACCACTAGGGGCGCTGAAGGGGTTAAGTGTGACCTCATATGTGTTTCTAACTGTAGGGGGCGGGGTTGGATGTGTGACATCATTGATCGCCTTTCCCTATATCAGAGAACAGACGATCAATGACAGCGCCACAGTGAAGAATGGGAAGCTGTGTTTACACACAGCTCTCCCCGTTCTTCCTCTCCGGAGACAGATCGTGGGGCTCTGGCAGCGATCGGGTCAGCGGGTCCCGCGGCCACGGTAACGGAGCTTCGGAACGGGCCGCAGGCGCGCGTCGCGGGAGGGTGCCCGCGACCCACAGCTGGGCACTTAAAGAGGACATACAGGTACGTGCTTGTGCCCAGCCGTGCCATTCTGCCGACGTATATGTGCAGGAGGCGGTCCTTAAGTAGACATGAGTACTAACTAAAACTGCTTTATGTATCATAGACAATTGCCTTTTCCTTTTTTTTCAATAAATACTTTTCACCTTTTTTCATCCTTTGTTAAGTCTCAGTGCTACTGCTCTCCAGAAGCTTCTTTCTATTAACATGCATGCAATCTAGTGATAGCTGCAAGGTATTTCTGACAATTGTAACAATGTCTGCATACATTTTCATGAAATGGCTACCTGTATGCTTCAATTGAAGTCCCTTTGATAGGATAACGGCACAGGAGGCAGACAAGGACAAAGCATTGTCACCCTATAACAGGAAGTGCCCTAACAAAGACCTTTATGGTAGAATCACCACGTATTATTTTAACCACTTGACCACTGGGCACTTAAACCCCCTTAATAACCAGACCAATTTTCAGCTTTCGGTGCTCTCTCATTTTGAATGACAATTACTCAGACATACAACACTGTACCCAAATGAAATGTTTGTCCTTTTTTTTCCCAGAAATCAAGTTTTCTGTTGGTGGTATTTAATCACCGTTGCGTTTTTTATTTTGTGTGCTATAAAAGAAAAAAACTGAAAGTTCTGTAAAAAAAAAAAAAATCTTTGTTTCTGTTATAAAATTTAGCACATTTGTAATTTTTCTTCATAAATTTTGGCCAAAATTTATACTGCTACATATCTTTGGTAAAAAATAACCCAAATCGGTGTATATTATGTTATGTTATAGCGTCCACAAGCTATGGTGCCAATATCTGAAAATAGTTTGGGGTATTGCAGAGCATTGTGTGCGGGTATTGCAGAGTATTGTGCAGGGGGTATTGCAGAGTCCTGCGCAGGGGGTATTGCAGTGTATTGCGCAGGGGGTATTGCAGAGTATTGCGAAGGGGTATTCCAGAGTATTGTGTGGGGGTATTGCAGATTATTGCGCAGGGGGTATTGCAGAGTATTGTGCAGGGGGTATTGCAGAGTACTGCACTCGGGGTATTGCTGAGTACTCCGCAGGGGGTATTGCAGAGTACTGCTCGGGGGTATTGCAGAGTATTGTGCGGGGGTATTGCAGATTATTGTGCAGGAGGTATTGCAGAGTATTGCGCAGGGGGTATTGCAGAGTATTGCGCAGGGGGTATTGCAGAGTATTGTGCGGGGGTATTGCAGAGTATTGTGCAGGGGGTATTGCAGAGTATTGCGCAGGGGGTATTGCAGAGTATTGTGTGGGTCTATTGCAGAGTACTGCGCAGGGGGTATTACAGAGTACTGCACAGGGGGTATTGCAGAGTATTGTGTGGGGGTATTGCAGAGTACTGCGCAGGGGGTTTCGCAGAGTATTGCACAGGGATATTGCAGAGTATTGCACAGGATATTGCAGGGATGACTGAGCAGGGATGGCTGGATTTGTGACTGCAATAGTCACAGATCCAGCCCACAGCGCTGCTGACACCCGCTCTCTTCTCTCACACTGTACCGATCAGTACAGAGAGAGGAGGGAGGAATCGGCGTCATCAAATGACGCCGGTTTGTTTACATGTGATCGTTCCGTCATTGGACGGAGCGATCACGTGGTAAACGGCCGTCATCAGTGGCAATTTACCGTGATCTGTGATGCTCCGGGTCCTCTGGACCCGGCGATCACGGACACTCCCGTGTGCGCCCCCAAGGGGGTGCGCGGGAGCCCGATTCTGGGAGGACGTCCATGGAGTTTATGCCAGTGTGCATAAATGTTTATGCCAGACTTTCCCTGGTAGGAACCCCTGAAGGGGAAAGAAAAAAGGAGAACTACAGTGAGGGGAGAAGGACCACTGAATGATACTGAGAATCTAAGCGCTACGAACCAACCAGACTGGTACAATGTCTGGGTAAATCATGTTAGTAAACAGCATACGAGGTGTGGGGGACATCTGTCTCCCTCAAGGTGCCTAGGGCAATGGCATCCTTGCCTCTATTTTGTATGTCCTGACTGAGGTCATGCATCAGAACGGCATCTGACATTACTCAGGCCGGCCGCTAGTACGCCGTTCCCGTGCATGCACACTAGGGGGCGCTGGACAGGGGGGTACGCATGTATGTGTTTTTTTGGGGGGTTTTCCTCCTTTATTTTATATGTTTGCTATCAGTTTTTAAAATACGTTTTTCCCTCCTTTTTCGGACACTTTTTAACCACTTGCCTACTGTGCACCTACACCCCCTTCCTGCCCAGACAGAATATAAGCTTCCGGCACTGCGTCGCTTTAACTGACAATTGCGCGGTC
This sequence comes from Rana kukunoris, assembly GCA_029574335.1. Classification (NCBI taxonomy): domain Eukaryota; kingdom Metazoa; phylum Chordata; class Amphibia; order Anura; family Ranidae; genus Rana; species Rana kukunoris. The sequence goes on from CM056051.1 coordinate 206,831,112, forward strand.
GTGCGACGTGGCTCCCAAACAAAATTGGCGTCCTTTTTTTCCCACAAATAGAGCTTTCTTTTGGTGGTATTTGATCACCTCTGCGGTTTTTATTTTTTGCGCTATAAACAAAAATAGAGCGTCAATTTTTAAAAAAATGCAATATTTTTTCCTTTTTGCTATAATAAATAACCCAAAAAATATATAAAAAAAATATTTTTTTCCTCAGTTTAGGCCGATACGTATTCTTCTACATATTTTTGGTAAAAAAAATGCAATAAGCGTTTATCGATTGGTTTGCGCAAAATTTATAGCGTTTACAAAATAGGGGATAGTTTATGGCATTTTTTTTTTTTTTTTTTTACTATTAATGGCGGCGATCTGCGATTTTTTTATTGGGACTGCGACGTTATTGCGGACATTTCGGACACTTTTCTGACATTTTTGGGACCATTTACATTTATACAGTGAACAATGCTATAAATATGCATTGATTACTGTGACTGGCAGTGAAGGGGTTAACCACTAGGGGGCGGGGAAGGGGTTAAATGTGTGTCCTATGAGTGTTCTAACTGTGGGGGGAGGGGTGACTGGGGGAGGTGACCGATTGTGTCCCTATGTAGAAGGGACACAATCGATCTCCTCTCTCCCTGACAGGGACGGGCAGCTCTGTGTTTACATACAGAGCTGCACGTCCCAGCTCAGTTACTGAGCAATCGCGTGTGCCCGGCGGCGATCGTTGCCGCCGGGCACTCGCACGGGATCCCCGCAGAGGCCCCGCCCGCGGCTTTAAAGGGACATCACGTCATATGACGTGATGTCAGGATAATGGAGTCGTCTGCCCGCCGTCATTTGACGGTGGGCAGATGACAAGTGGTTAAACAGCTTTTTTTCTTCCTGCTAATTAAAGGGGGTGGTTAATTGTTCAACGTGATCCAGAGCCAGGATTACTGGAACATGCACCCCCGGCCAGGAGGGCCACACACACGGGGTGGTGGGACGACAGACCCAGGATCAATGACCCCCCGGTCCAATGACGTCTGTCCCTTAAGTACCCCTCCCCAGCATGCACAGCGGGACGATCAAACCCCACCGATTGGCTGCCAAGGAGAAATACCCAAATCACCTTGACCTAGCTGCTGCCCCCCTTGGCCTGGAGTAATAACTACACCCCAGGCAAACAATAGTAGTCACTCACAGCACAGTTATGGCTGGAACAGAAGCCAAATTTGCTCAAAATCATCCATGTCTGAGTCAATTAACTCTCAGATTCCCCCTAAATTTGAAACAGCGCCAGCCCAACAGGGCTGCTACATACACCCCCGCTAAATTAGACACTGTCCCCAGTGTCAAGAAACATGGCGTCTCAAGCCCGAGCGCCAGCACCTGAACCCATTTAAAAGACAACACAGACAGGGAAGAAGTAAAGAATAAAAGCACAACAGGTATTTTACAGTGTTATTCCTATCTATCTAGACTGCCCCATTTTCCGACAGTCTTGACAGAAGATCAACTGGACCTGAAAAACAAACAAACACACAATCCTGTGCCTAAATTATATAAATTTCCGAGGCAGAGCAAAACTGCACCTTCTATAAGGGTGGAGCTTTCCTTTTTTCTCCTAAAGAGCATTAGAACCTAAGTGCTAGGTGAAAGTATAAAAAAAACTGAATGTCCTTTCCTATTATAAATGATCACCTGCCCTCTGGTGTCAAAGCTTAGAATCTACAAGTGCTGTACAAGTCCTCAGAGGCCCTATCCTAACTGACTAGGTTATTTCCCCCCAAAGTCAAACAGCACTCTCAATAGCAACAAACAAGGAAAAAGAAAATAGTTACTTATGGACTTCCTAAAAAGGGAAAACAAACCCCTATAAACGAGTTCTGCCAGTTTTTTTTTCTCTACAAATTGAACCGAGTATCTGGCAAAGTAAAGGTTTTTCCCTGGTCATTAAGGGTAGTGATTGAGTAGACCCGGTCATCCTTTCCAGGCCTCTGGATAACCACCCGATCCAAATAAATGTGCCAACCATAGCTCCAGGTTTCCCGACATCCCTCAAAACGTTGAGCCATTATGAAAGAAAAACTTACATTACGGGATGGTTTTGGCACTTTAAGATAGTCCCAGATAGCTTCTTGATACCATTTCTCACGATTTTCCTCAATCTTCTTCATGGTAGCTTCTGGTACATAAGGAAACTCCCACCTATAGTCAAGAGCAACCCTCTTCATTAGAATCCTCTGCAGCCTAGCAAGTTTAGGCAAAGTACGGGAGTCTCCCAGTCGTGACATCACACAAGCCTCCGGGGACCTCTTCAAAACAGGCGTAATGGTTGGAGGAACATCTTTTCCTCCTGTAAAAATTCCTGAGTCCATGGGAGAACATTTTCCTGAACTATGGGAAGCAGCAGCCTTGAATCTCTCACCCCATGTTAGTTCAGGTAAATCCAAATCAAACCAATGATTATCACCGGCATCGGACAATGAGTCCAGATCGGAGTCTGCATACTCCTCTGCGGGCAAATACGTACGCACGACTTTTATAACATTGTCCCCAGCCCGCTTATCGGTTCCTGTTGCGGTCTGCATGAGGGCAGCATCTTCCTCGGAAGTTCGGTTCCGGCAGACACTGGGGTAGGCCTTGATCACAGCTGTGGGAAGCCTTCACATAACCCACCTTCTTTTTGGCAGGTTCGATCACTGTACAAGCATTCTCTGTAGTCTCCTCTGCTGATGGCCCAAAAACATTTTCATCAAAAATGGGCACGGCAGGTGTAGAAGTAGTTGTAGTGGGTGTTACAGGCCAGGGAGTAACTTCCTCCAAAGTGACGGCACCTGTAACCCAGTCCACCTGATATGCATGGGGTGATATGGTGGGCTGATCCACCACAAATAGATATTCTCCACACTGTAAACATCAGTCGAAGGGTTGGATTTGAACCGCCAGCCCCTCACATCTCAAGCATGACACACCGAGTGGCTTCACGTTGCTGCTTGTGTAGAGTACGAAACGCCCCCACGGCTTAATCCGGATACCTGTATCCGTCAACAAGGCTACGGTGGATGCGGGATTCGCACTAGCTCCAGCCTGAGACATAGTAGGCCTCAGCCTCTCTGATGGCGATGGATACACTGACATGACTGCAACCGATCTTCTCTCCATGATCAAGCAATCCAGACTCTTCTGTGCCAGACACACTCATGTCTCACGCAGGGGTGGGTAACTCCTTACACTTTCAGTTATTTTCTTAGCATGTCGCCTCACGCACTTCACTCCGTTGCACGTGAAAAACAAACCCAGCCAAGCCACCTGACCCTTCCTTGCAAGCACAGTCCAACACCCCAACAAACAGTCTCTCAATGGCAAAATAAATTTCCAATATCGTTGCGAGAGGTAACAGCCTATCCTGGACGAGCCCCAACATGTAGCACTACCCCCGAAGGAGCTGCTGGATATTTTTGGGCGGCATGTTACCTCTATTTCCTCGCCGTCCAGGGTGATGGATGAGAGTAGAGAAAGTTCAATGTCCACACTTTACACTTCCTTTTTAAAGATTTATTTGCTGAACTTGGTAAAAGAATAAAATAAGTGGTTGAAGGGGTGGAAGGGTAATAGGAAAATAGGTTCAGGTGCAGTATTTCAATCGGGAAACACTCTTGTTTCCTTTCGTCGCCACTCTAGCCAGAGTGGGTATTGCGCACCTGGATAGGTTTCTCTCACTAGCCTAGCAGCCGGAATGGCGCACGGAATAGGGTGTAGTCTCTGCCACAGACCTTCCCACAAATGGAGACACTTTCGGTCCAAAATCCTCATAGCACAGGATTCATCACCCAGATCTCTCCAGACTAACTTCTTTCAGAGTGACTGAACTGACAGGCGATCACCATCAAGCCTTTCAGTAAACGGTGCATCCTTCGATGACGTATAAGGCCTCTCTTGAGACACCAGCCTCGTGCTGGGTCCTTTCCAAGATAGCTCCTTCATCAAGCATCTTCCTCCCTCCAGGACGGACAGCACAGGATCACCCTTGAAAACGTAGACCCTTACTGGGCCTTCTTAGCAGATCATAACGTGATCTAGAGCCAGGATTACAGAAACACTTACCCCCGGCCAGGAGGGCCACACACACGGGGTGGTGGGACGACAGACCCAGCATAGATGATGCCCCGGTCCAATGACGTCTGTAAATACCACATTATGGTCACTAGACGGAACTAATGATCATAGATATGATCATATAAATAAATGACAATGATCACCAGCTGTGCAATTTACACACCTCAAAGTTAGTTTTCATTAGTTTATATGCAAAGTGAATTCTATACCTTGTATGTATTGTTCTAAAAACTAACAATTATCACACTATGGTGTCCGTTTATGAAGCAGTGAACAGCGGTGATCCCAGGGATCACCTCTGATCACAGCCCATAAACAGTTTATGAAACAGTGATAATCGGGGGGAGAAGTGTTTGAATTTGTTCTCCCGCCGATTATCTCCACACACAGTGAAGTCTCATAGACTGACACAGAAACAGACAGTTTATGAAGCTGTGATCTGAGCTCTTCACTGGTGATCTGTGTCAGAACTCACACTCCCCGATTCACCATCTCAGAGCTGGTGAAGCGGGGAGTGAAGAGGGAATCCCGGGGGTTCTGAGGAGGAAGGAGGAAGATTTTTAACTTCCTCTACCTCATTCAGACCCCCCAACACTGTAACCATGTCCCCCTGTAATATTTATGTATATATATATATATATATATATATATATATATATATATATATGAACAGGAGAAAAATTGCGCTAATCTGAGTGAATAAACAGTTGTGAGCAGCGTCTCAAAGGTGTTCTACAACACCAAGAAATATACAGAAAAAAATTGGAGTCGCGCTATAAATGACATGCGGTGTATCACTAAAATGAATAAAATGGTGTCATTAGCGCCAAATTGTGCAGAGATATCACATAGAAAAACATTTAGTGAACACAATAATAGTGAACAGTGAACATAAGATATTTAAAGTCCATATGGTGATCATACAGTCCATCAAGGAAAATTCTTAAGTAAACAAAAAATTCCCAGTGTAGATGAATCCACGGACAGGTGTGAGTAATGACAAACAAAGACCTCCACCGCACAGAAAACACTGACCCTTACCAGAGTATCTGATCTTACCGAGATCAATAACAGCAAAAAGTAGTATCCACAATCGGCAAGGAGCAAAGGGAACATCCATTCATTACAGCCAGTTGATGTATTCAGCTCAAAAGCGATCATATGTCAACCAGTGGTCCCATATAGAAATCAAAAGAAATCCACATAGTGTAAAACCATACATTTATTGGGTAAAAAGAAGATTGTGCGCACTTACATCAATCCAAAGTAAAACAGCGTATAAAACAAATAAGCGGTGACGTCAGGCGACGCTCTGACGTCACCGCATCATGTGTGAGGACCCGGAAGACGGGTACACGCTCCATACCCTGGCCGGCTTATTTGTTTTATACGCTGTTTTACTTTGGATTGATGTAAGTGCGCACAATCTTCTTTTTACCCAATAAATGTATGGTTTTACACTATGTGGATTTCTTTTGATTTCTATATGGGACCACTGGTTGACATATGATCGCTTTTGAGCTGAATACATCAACTGGCTGTAATGAATGGATGTTCCCTTTGCTCCTTGCCGATTGTGGATACTACTTTTTGCTGTTATTGATCTCAGTGAGATCAGAGACTCTGGTAAGGGTCAGTGTTTTCTGTGCGGTGGAGGTCTTTGTTTGTCATTACTCACACCTGTCCGTGGATTCATCTACACTGGGAATTTTTTGTTTACTTAAGAATTTTCCTTGATGGACCACCATATGGACTTTAAATAATTTATGTTCACTGTTCACTATTATTGTGTTCACTAAATGTTTTTCTATGTGATATCTCTGCACAATTTGGCACTAATGACACCATTTTATTCATTTTAGTGATACACCGCATGTCATATATATATATATATATACATATACATATATATAATGTGTACATGTATATATATATATATATAATGGGCCAGATTCAGGTAGATGGGCGAATCTCTATTTTGGAGTAACGTTTCTCATTTACGTTACTCCGCCGAAACTTTAGGAGCAAGTACTGTTATTCACATAGCACTTGCTCCTAAAGTTGCGGCGGCGTAGCGAAAATGAGCCGGCGGAATTCAAATTGGGCGGGTAGGGGGCGTGTATTATTTAAACTAGGCTCGATACGTACTGCGCATGCGTCGACTGTCAGTGCGCATGCTCCAAATTCTGTCAGTGAACTTCAATGAGGTCAATCCCCATTCACGGACGTTTTACGCAAACGGCGTGAACATTTTTAAATTTGACGCGATGACGACGGCCATACTTAACATAGGATACTCTACTAGGGGGCTGTTTTTTCTTTACGCCGCGTATCTCTCAGGCCGCGTACACACGGCAGAGAACCTCGACGGGCAGAACACATCGTTCCGCCCATCGAGGTTGTCTGCCGGCCGTCGAAATCGGCGACCCGCCCGTCGGGAATGGCAACCAGCCATTCATCCAGGCGGGCCGTCGAGCAAATAGAGAGCATACTCTCTATTTCTGCTCGACGGGATTCCAGACGGGATGCTCGCCGAGAGCGTACACACGGCCGAGGTCCTCGCTGGAATGCAGCTTCCAGCGAGGTTCTCGCTGGTTTCCAGCGAGAACCTCGGTCGTGTGTACGCCGCCTCACAGAAACGTCGGAAAGTCACTGCGTCAGGCCCGAATACGATCGAGAATTGCCGATTCTCGCTGATTAACATATTCTCGGCATTAATCAGCGGGAACGCCCCGAGCGCCATTTTTAAAATTGCAGTTCCGATACGACGGCGAAATACAATTACGCCGCTCGTATAGGAACTCCAACACAGCGTTTCTTGTTTTCTGCTTACAGAAAACAGAAACGCCGGCTCAAAGTGAGAGTTAGGCTGGAGTATCACTGATACTCCAGCCTAACTCTACCTGAATCTGGCCCAATGTGTGTGTATATACATGTGTATGTATAGTGTATGTGTGTGTATACATATATATATTATGCAGGGGGACTCATTATTTTAATTACATTAACCATGGGGTCTGTCAGTGTAATGAGCAGTGATAATTTATCACTGCTCAATAAACTGACATCTCAGTGTTTCTGTGAATTTCTGGTACTGTAATCTCGTAAAGTTTCACGAGATTCCAGTATTAGGGCCCTTTCACACGGGGCGGATTAATATTGATCCGCTCTGTGTGTCCGCAAAGCTCAGCGGGCATCCTCCGTAAAATCTCAGCTGAGCTGGCAGCTGACAGTGCGGTCTCCGCACACTGTGCAGGGACCGCCCTGTCTTTCCTCCGCTCTCCCCTGTGGGAGATCGGATGAACACGGACCGTATGTCTGTGTTTATCCAATCCGGAAGACGGAAGAAAAATAGGATTTCTTCCGTCTGCAAATGCGGATCTTTACGGAGGCGGACAAATTACGGGTGTCAGCGGATGTTCATCCGCTGACACCCATAATCACATAGGGACCCATGTATGTCCCGTTTTCATCCGCAGACGGATGAAAATGCGGACATACGGTCCGTACATGTGAAAGGGCCCTTAGGGGGCGTTCTCCAGTGTTAGAAGCGTTGGAAGATCACTTCACTCCTCCAAGGGTAAAGCAATCTTCTCCGCTTGATAAACTGGCACACAGAGGAGACAAATCTTCACTGTGATAGCCGGAGAACGAAGCAGTGAATAGAATTCACTGCTTCATAAATGGACACCTATGTTGTGAAAATATTCAGTAAAATATAAAAGTTTGAAATTATTAAGTTTGCATTCATTGATCGCTAATATAATATTTTGTTTCTATTAAAATATAGAAAAAAAAAAGATTACTGTTCTCTAGACTTGCAAATATATCCATGAATTCTGAAAAGTAAAGTTTCATCATTAAATGACTTTCATTGTTCTTGCAGAATTAAAATGTAAATAATATACACAACAGGAGACTAGTACAAAAAGCACTCAATAGATGCTTTAGTAGAAGTTGAAGAAATGTAACGTTGATTTTGTCACTGTGCAGAGATTTTTGCATATTCATATATGGTAGATTCCACTTGATATGAACTAATGGGAATCAAAAGAAAACTGACAACCACCCTTGGTTTCTATTTTATTGTGCATATTCATCTTATTCATTTGAAGCCTGAATATACATATGAAGTAGATACTCAATATTTTAAGTGTCCTTATAAAATAAGCTACAATTTGTCAAATGTGTGCAACTGTGCTAATAACATAATTTAATAAAATTCTGAATACTTCTGCATAACATTTACATTTATTTCTGGAACTATGTTTCCACAGCTTTAAAAGGTTAAGAAAGGTTATTTATCTATTTTTTAAATCAGTCACATTGTTTAAAAAAAGATAATTATCTAGTGCAAAAATTGTGATGAGTGAACAGAGCAAAGTTTGGTTGATTGGACGTTCAATATTTGAAAAAATCTGCAAATCCCTAACTTAGAGCCAACGAGTTTGTGTAAGACCCAGACACGTAACTAGAAACTTCAGGGCCCGGTGCAAGAAATCACCAAAAAAATAGGGTGGCAATGGTGGTAGTCGAGGGGGGTGGCAGTGGTGATGTCGAAGGGGTGGCAGTGGTGGTAATTGGGGGGGTGGTAGCAGTGGTACTTGAGGGGGTGGCAACAGTGGGGTTGAGGGGGGTGGCAGCAGTGGTACTTGGGGGGTGGCAGTGGTGGTATTTGGGGGGGTGGCAGCAGTGGTACTTGGGGGGAGACAGTGGTGGTACTTGGGGGGTGGCAGCGGTGGTACTAAAGTCAATAATAACACAAACAGTGAATTCCACACTGTAAGTCATAGGACACAGTTCTAAAAACAGTTCTTCAATGTGTTGACCACCAGTGAAATCTGGTTTCCAAGGCTTCCCACCCAGATTTCCAAGGACATATTTGAGCATACAGCTTTTTCTTAAGAACAGAAACAGGTCACCCTGACATCCCATCCTGTCACAGACCAGAAACTGGCAGTCAAGGTGGTAACACAAAGGGTATTATTAAAAGAAGATCCTAAAAGTGTCCTTATAGAGAGACAAATACTTGAAGAAGTTGGAGAGAGTCCTTTTTGTACACACGCCTATGGAACCTTCCAATCAGAACCTTTATATTTACATGGGGAATCACTAACCTCGAGGAAAATGAAGGATTTCAGGCGCAGAGGACTTGGGAGTGTCTGCAGTATTCCATTAACCACCTGAGGTCCGCGCTATAGCCGAATGACGGCTACAGCATGGACCTGAATATCCAACAGGACGTCTTTTGACGTCCGCCCCTTTTGGCGTTCCACGCGCGCGCTCCCGAGCACCCAGCGGGAAATTCTGTGTTGGCCATGTCCCTTGGACACAGCCAATCACAGATAGTGGCGAACAGCCAATCAGAGTGGCTGTTTGCTATGCGATCTGTGCGGCCAATGAGAGATGATCTCATTTGTAAACATATGAGATCATCTCTCATTGCCGGTTCACACAGAGACAGCGTCCTGTCTCTGGAGAGGAGACCGATCTGTGTCCCTTGTACATAGGGACACAGATCGGTCACCTCCCCCAGTCACCCCCCTCCACCTACAGTTAGAACACTATACAGGGAACATATTTAACCCCTTCCTTACCCCTTAGTGTTAACCCATTCAATGCCAGTCACATTTATACAGTAATTAGTGCATATTTATAGCACTGATCGCAGTATAAATGTGAATGGCGCCAAAAATGTGTCCGATGTGTCCGCCATAATGTCGCAGTCCCAATCAAAACCGCAGATCGCCGCCATTACTAGTAAAAAAAAATAACAAAAACAATTTCTGTCCCCTATTTTGTAGGCGATTTAACTCTTGCCCAAACCAGTCGCTTATTGTGATTTTTTATTTTTTTTTATTTACCAAACATATGTAGAATACGTGTCGGCCTAAACTGAGAATTTTTTTTTTTTTTTAATTGGGCTATTTATTATAGCAACAAGTAAAAAATATTTTTTTTTTCAAAATTGTCGCTCTTTTTTGTTTATAGCGCAAAAAATCGCAGAGGTGATCAAATACCACCAAAAGAAAGCTCTACTTGTGGGGAAAAAAGGACGTACATTTTGTTTGGGAGCCACGTCGCACGACCGCGCAATTGCCAGTTAAAGCGATGCAGTGCCGGAAGCTGAAATTTCACCTGGGCAGGAGGGGGGTATATGTGCCCAGTAAGCAAGTGGTTAAGAGACCCAGAGCTGGGGTAATCAGCCACAAGCAGTTACGATCTCCTGACAAGATATCTTTATCACTTCTTCTTGGGTGCTTATCTGTTTTAACACATGTTTCAACACATTGAAGAACTGTTTTAAGAACTGTGTCCTATCACTTACAGTGTGGAATTTACTGGTTGTGTTATTATTGACTTTAGTGACATGGACATTTGGAAGGGCACTTATTTTGGTTCTATGTGACATACATGCATCATTTGGGCCCATTATTGTCTTGTCACATCACTTCGGATTTCAAGGATTAATCAGTTTTTGTTTATTTTACAATGTCTCACACATCACTTTATTTCACGATGTTGATGTCATATCATTTATAATATTATATTTATGGTGTAGTTTTTTATATATTAAAATTATATTCATGATTCACATGATATTTTTATGAGTAATTTGCAGCGCAGCTCAGTTTGTTTATATCTGTTCTGGTGTGAGTATCTCACATTTGAGTTGCGGCAGCATATTTATTTGCTATATAACTCTATACATTGTATAGGGTGTCACATTAGACAGCACAGTAATTCACCTTGACCTTATAATTGCATATCTCCCTTTTGTGCTGTGAGCATCCCACACATGGCACTCCTAGCACAGATACCGGAGTCTCACAAAGAGCCCCGGACACTGTTTTAACTATTGGGACCCAGGAACGTCCAAATGTCTGTCACCTGATCTCTGTGATAGCCTTTGATTGGCTATCACAGTGATCAGTCACTGTGAAGCCCATCCATGTCTTTTGTCTCTGTGAAGGGATGAGACAGATACATTGTATTCTTTCTCTGTCCTTGAAAATATAGAAAAAAAGTTTGTGTAGAAAAAAAAGGGGGGCGTGGCTTGGCGCGCGGAGCGGATGGCAGCTGTGTGAAGGAGCTCCGGCGGTACGTGGGATCTAGGAACTGAAACGGGCCATCCACATGGGTGATTATGCCATCCCAGTCGAAGAGAGGCTACCACAACAGATCGCTGAGATCACTGAGCACTCCGGGCAGAAAATCCCCCTCCACGAGCCTCAGTAAGTACCGCTACAGCGGTGGCAGCACGGCTTCCAAGATGGCGCCGCCACCCATGCTGAACGTGGAGGAAGACAGGGAGGATGACGAGATCTCCCTCCCGGCTTCAGAGGACTCCTCAAAAGGTACTGTGGCTTCAGACATGCCCCTGACATATGCCGCAATGACAGATATAGCGGCGGATATTAATAACTCTTTTGCTCTGGCAGTCACGGACATCAAAGCCGAACTGCTCAGGCTTTCAGAGCAGATGGCTGTGAGTGAACATGCAGGGAAGAGGAGAGACAGGGCCCTGATCAGACAGGACGACATCTCTGCAACCCACTCCCAACATTTAATAGATATGAATAGACAAATTGAGGACCTTGATAACAGGGGACGCAGACACAACATTAGGGTCCGGGGGATCCCGGAGTCGGTTGCCCCTGACCATGTAAAGTCGACCCTGACCACCATTTTCAACACCCTGGTAGATAGGCTGGAGCAATCCCCCATTGAATTTGACCGCGCGCATAGGGCGCTCAGACCCAGGGCTCCTGACACGGATCCCCCCAGGGATATTATCTGTTGCCTCTCTAACTTTGGCTTAAAAGAGGAGATCCTACAGAAAGCACGGAACACAGACCGAATCATGCATGACGGCACTATGGTGCAACTGTTCCAAGACCTCTCCCCGATCACCCTTAAAAATAGAAGGGCTCTGAGGCCTTTGTTGGCGGTTCTCAGGGAGAAGGGGATTCTGTACAGATGGAAGTTTCTATTCGCTTTACAAGCCACATATGTTGGAAAACAACACCTTCTCAGGCTCCCAGAAGATCTCCCAAAATTTTGTGAAGCTCTGCAGATTGCACTCGTGGAGCTTCCGGAATGGTATGAGGAATTCCGCCTCCCTCCTCTCATCAACAACCCCCAACATTTGCCCGGCCCTGCATCTCTGATGACTCCTTCTCGACAGAAGAACCAACTTGGCAATCCTGGAAGTCGCTATAGTGCTTCCCCTGCACCCTCCAAGAGCTCAAAAAACCCCAGAGTGAAATAGGCTATGGCCCATAGCCTATCTGTTTTGTTTTTTTATTTCCCTTTTTTTTTGTTTGGTGTTTTCCTCTTCCTTTCACTTAGAGCTCCTGTTCCATTTTCATTTTCTCCACTAGATGGCACACCACGCTTGAACTATATCATATCACACATCGTTTGGGACATGCATTGATTCTACACTTCTTTTTTTTTTCTTTTTGGTGCGTGATCTCTGCAATAGGCCATCATATTTCACTATTTGATTTTTTTTTTCTCTGCCTCTCAACTTCTTACCCCTTCCAGGTTGGAGACACCCGTAGCATTGATTCTCCCTGAAGCTCCTGCAACTCCTCATTGCTATAAACCTGGATGCCTGATAAGACAATTTATTCTGAAGTTGCTACGTTTTTTATTTTTATTTAACACAGTGAAATACCTTAGTCTTCACCTTCCCCATCAGCGATTCCATCTTTACGTTACTGTTCATTCTAACCGTGAGTACTCTGTGGGGATGTCTCCGGACCCCACACTGTATTGTTGAACTTTTTCCCTGGAAGCAGCTGAAACTAAGCCTTTTGCCAGCCTTGTGTGTGCGGTCATTGCCTGTAATTTCCTTTTGCATCACATGACCTAATTACTGCATGTCATTGTTCTATCTTTCACCTTACGTGAATTTATGTGTTTACTGTAGGTTTTATTTTACTGGGTTTCCTTTTTTTTTTACCACTTGACCAAATGTTTAGCATTTTAGTGCCGCATGTCTCCCCGGGCTGCTGTCAGGTATGCTGTGCTGGACCCCCAAAATTTGGGTAGCCAGCGGAGCATCCAAACGTAACCACGCTAGCTTTATGGGAGTGGAGACACTCGATACTGTCATGTTGTGTCTCAGACGGATATGTGACTCCGCTCGCTGACACAGCTGTAGTGACCTTTGGGAGATATAACAGCCCTCTTTTTCCCCTTGTGGGTCTCCCTTTTGGTTATTGTTTTTTTTTATGTATATTGTTTATTTTGCTGCTCTCACCCATCAGGTTTAATGTATACTATGTTAGCATAAGTTTAGGCCAAAGACCACAAAGGAAACTTTGTTTGTATAACTTTTTGTAAGCTTTTTTCTCTTGGATCCCACGGCCCAGATCTCCTCATGTCCTTGAACAACTTGTATCCCAAGGTAAGGGAACCAACTTAGTTGTAGTTCGTCCCCGCGCCTCCCACTCACCTCCAAGAGTATACATTAGTTCTTTTTGTAAAAGAACCCGACTTGCTCTCCACCCTCTGGGTGTGACCTTGAGCATAACTCAATCTAATCTCGCTTACCTACACGCCCCTATACCTGACACACTTCCTTCTTTACTTCCCCGGCCTCACCCTCCCCATTCCCCCCCTCCCCTTGCACACCCCTTTTACTGTCCCTCCTCCAGCCCCTCCTTCTCCCACATCTCACCACCCTTTTCCCCTTCCTTCCACAATGGCCTACGATTCTTTGGGAAAACATCCTACTATCATATCACACAATATTAATGGCCTCAACATCCCGGAAAAAAGGACGAAACTGCTGAGGGAACTCAAAAAATCTCGCCCTTCCATAGTCTTTCTGCAGGAAACTCATTTTAAAGGCCAAAACATACCTAAACTCACAGACAGACTGTTCCCAACGGCTTATCATGCCACCAACCCTCACGCCAAAACCAAGGGAGTCTCTATATTGTTGAACAAGGATGCTCCCTTTATACTCCAAAATCAAATCTCAGACCCAGACGGTCGTTACATCTTCCTGAAGGGCACATGGGGGGGCTCCCCCATCACCCTGGCCAACGTCTACTTTCCAAACAATGCCCACGTTACGTTTTGCCGTAAAATTATTGAGGAACTCAGATGGTTCTCAGAGGGTTGTGTGATCCTTCAATGTTCCCCTCTCCCCGTTACAGGATACCTCATCAGGCCACTCCCACGTTTCCTATAGACTACTAAAACGCATCAAAACTATGCTCCAGTCGCTTTCACTTGTGGACTCTTGGAGGACACTGCACCCTTCAGAGAAGGACTTTACCTTTTTCTCCTCCCCGCACAAGCGCTATTCCCGTATCGATATGATATTTATCTCTCAGAGGGATTTAAGTAACATCCTCAGAGCCGACATAGGAATCATTGCTCTCTCTGACCATGCTCCTACTGCCCTCTCCCTGAGGCTTGGCCCAACCTATGCCAAGCACCTTTAATTGGAGACTAAACGCGACGCTACTTACTGACCAAATAATAAGAGATGACGTGCACCAGGAGATTGCAGCGTTTTTTGAGGCTAACCGAGCAGAGGATACGAATCCGCTCAACAATTGGGAGGCGCACAAAAGTGTAATTAGAGGGATATTGATGAAATGGGGTTCCAGAAGGAAAAAAGACAGAACGCGAAATCTCTAAACTGTCGAGCCGTATTGCTCGTTTGGAAGCATTACATAAACAATCCCTATCGATAGATACGGAAGAAGAATTAATAAGAAGCAGATCCTCCCTTAAAGATTTATTAGATATTAAAATCAAAAGATCCCTTTTCTTCAGGAAAAATATTTTCTATGAACAAGGAGATAAAAGTGGGAAACTGTTGGCCAAGGCACTTAGAGAATCACAGTCGACCAGTCACATTCATGCAATCAGGGATAAGGATTCTCCGACATCACTCAGAGACAATAGCTGAACTTTTCTCCCAATTTTATAGCAAACTCTATAGACTTCCCGAACAACACAGACCCCACCATGTCACAGGCACCAGGAGGGAAATAATTTTGGAATTTTTAAAAGACTGTAAACTCCCTGCCCTCACCGAGGAGGATGCTACCAAGTTAGAAACCCCTATAAATTTGTTAGAACTACAATCTGCCATTAAAGATCTAAAGCCGGGGAAGAGCCCTGGTCCTGACGGCTTCTCGTCCCAATATTATAAGACCTATTCCAACATTCTATGTAAACCCCTCCTATCCTCCTTTAATTAACTAGCAAACTCCAAACAGGATTCCAATTCCTTCCTTATGGCCCACATAGCCGTAGTACCTAAACCAGACAGGGATCATAATGACTGCGCAAACTTCAGACCAATTTCACTACTTAATGTCGACCTGAAGCTCATGGCAAAAGTCTTGGCTAACAGACTAAAACCCCTCCTATCCAAGATCATCGGTCCCGAACAGGTTGGCTTTATGCCAGGTCGGGAGGCGCGTGATAATATTACTAAGGCCCTAAATCTAATCCATTTTTCTCATGACTCTAAGACCAAAGGTATGCTCCTCTCTACCGACGCCGAAAAGGCCTTTGATCGGATTTCCTGGGACTACATGTTTTCGACCTGTGCTCATATAGGGCTGGGGAGAAGCATGTTGTCCTGGATATCGGCCCTATACCAACAGCCACGAGCCAGAGTCAAGGTGAATAATTTACTTTCCGACCCGATTAAGATATATAACGGAACTCGTCAGGGATGCCCCCTTTCCCCGATTCTGTTTATACTCTCCCTAGAACCTCTGATCAGGGCCATCAATTTGTCTAGAGATGTGCAGGGATTCAAAGTAGGAGGAAGGGAATACAAAGTTGCGGCCTTTGCGGACCATCTACTATTTTTTCTTACAAATCCCTTTCTCTCTATACCCAATTTACAAAAAATCTTTGAGACCTTTGGGTACATTTCAAATTTTAAAATTAACAAGTCTAAATCGGAGGCCCTTAACCTAACCCTATCCCCCAGTCAATTTGATCTCCTGAGGTCTGCGCATTCATTCAAATGGGTCTCTACGTCTCTAAAATATCTGGGAGTCCGTTTAACCAAACATTTAGAGTCAATATTTCAAGCTAACTACATCCCACTGCTAAAAAGTGTCTCCAGTGATCTCCACAAATGGAATTCCAAATTGTTCTCTTGGTTTGGTAGAGCTTCCATCCTGAAAATGACAGTTCTACCTAGGCTCCTTTATATCTTCAACACGCTCCCTATCCACGTCCCAGAGTTCTTTTTCAATAAACTATCCACAATTCAGAGACGCTTTCTGTGGGCTAACAAAAACCCCAGGATAAACTTTAAACTCCTTACCCTTCCTAAACAGTATGGTGGAATAGGCCTTCCCGATTACAAAAAGTACCATCAAGCAGCTCATCTCACTAGACTGATAGATTGGCATTGCCATAACTCCAATAAAGATTGGGTGACTCTGGAGCAAAACTTAGCCCCGTTCCATCTCAGGTTCTCCCCATGGTCTAGCCACCCTAGGAAAACTAAACTAATCAAACACCCTCTAGTAGCAAACACTCTGGCGATCTGGCACAAAATCGCAGCAAAACACAACCTAGCTTCGATCCCTGGTCCCCTCACACCAATTTTTAACAACCCCGAATTCCCCCCTGGTCTGCAGAATAAGAAGGACTCTGATCTCCTGGCCCATGACTGCCTATCAGGACACAGAGTCAAAACATATGTAGAAATGAAAGCAGAATTTGATGATTGTTTCCCTGGGTTCTGGTTCTATTTTCAAGTAAGAGATTTCCTGGTGAACTCTAAATCCTGCTCCTTTTTCTCCCGCCCCCTGACGCCATTGGAATCGCTATGCTACAAGAAACCTCCGGTTCCACACACCACCTCCCTGGCTTATTCTTTGCTAACTCTACCAGAGGCTACAGCTCAAAATAAGCATAAAATGAGATGGGAAAAGGATCTGGGAGTTGACATTGAATACGTACAGTGGGAAAATGCCTGTATTATGGCGCACAAATGCTCTCTTAGTACTAGGTTCCAGGAGATCTCTTATAAGATACTAACCCAGTGGTATGTTACTCCACAGAAAGCCAAACAATGGTATCACTCAACCTCGGATACGTGCTGGCGCTGTGGCTCAGGTGTAGGTTCTTTCATACACATATGGTGGGAATGTCCCTCAATTTCTGCATTCTGGCAGGAGGTGGTGGGGTGGATTAGACATATCACGGAAACGACAATAACTATTGATGCTTCTGCCTGCTTGCTCCACATCAACCACCTCCCATTGAGCAAATATAAGAAATCCCTCACCCGACACTTACTGATTGCTGCCAAAACACTCATACCCCTTCACTGGAAGTCAACTAAGACCCCGTCGATTAGAGATTGGCTAGATAGGGTTACTTATATTTTTAAAATGGAAGAAATATTAGCTATGAAGAACGAGAAAAGTATCCCATTCAACAGCCTATGGCAACCTTGGTTCATATTTACATACTCTGCCGAATTTCAATCATTGTACCACTGACTGCTCCCGTGTTCATTTTCTGTCCTCTAAGATTATATGTCATCTCCAGTGGTATCAATAGGTCTTTTATCAAGTCATATATGCTTTATCCTCCCCCTCCTTCCTTCCTAGAACTCCACCACCCTTTTCCCCTCCCCATCCCTCTTCTCTTCCACCTCTCCCCTCCTTCTTCCTCCCCCCATCTCATGTACTCTATTTTTGTGATATCCTGTATATTGCACCAACCTAGTTGTATTCTTATTGCCTGTTGTCATTTGTTATCTGGCACTGACATAGACTGTAC
Organism: Rana kukunoris; assembly: GCA_029574335.1. Classification (NCBI taxonomy): domain Eukaryota; kingdom Metazoa; phylum Chordata; class Amphibia; order Anura; family Ranidae; genus Rana; species Rana kukunoris. Next base: position 206,849,001 of record CM056051.1, read on the forward strand.
ATCTCTTTAATTCAGCTTTCTGTCTGTACTGTGGCAGCTATGTCCAATGTTCATTTTGTTCATGCTTTTAAATAAACTTTGATTGTGATAAAAAAAAGAAAAAAAAAGTAAAAAAAAAAAAAATTGATCTAGTTGGATCTAGGTCAGTCTCAGGGTTAATGGCTGGTTCAAAGGTCAAGGTCATAGATCAAGGTCAGGGTCAGTCCTTTTTGGACATGATTTTATTTTTGAATTATCAGTGTCAGTGTGTTTTACAGTGCTTTGAAAAAGTATTCATAGCCCTTGAAATTGTTCCACATTTTGTCATGTTACAACCAGAAACATAAATGCATTTTTTTGATGATTTTATTATAATAGACCAACACAAAGTGGCTCATAATTGTGAAGTGGAAGTAAAATGATAAATGGTTTTCAAATTTTTATACAAATACATATGTGAAAAGTGTGGCGTGCATTTGTATTCAGCCCCCCTGAGTCAATACAGTACTCTGTAGAACCACCTTTTACTGCAATTACAGCTGCACATCTTTTGGGGGATGTCTCTACCAGCTTTGCACATCTAGAGAGTGAAATGTTTGCCCATTATTCTTTCTAAAATAGCTTAAGCTCTGTCAGATTGGATGGAGAACATCTGTGAACAGCAATTTTCAAGTCTGGCCATAGATTCCCAATCGGATTTAGGTCCGATCTAAACCATTTTATTGTAGCTCTGGCTATATGTTTAGGATCATTGTCCTGCTGGAAGGTGAACATCGGCCCTAGTCTTAAGTCTTTTGCTGACTCCAACAGGTTTTCTTCTAAGATTGCCGTGAATTTGGCTCTGTTACATGACATTAAAAAAGTATCGGTAATCGGTATTGGTGAGTACTTGAAAAAAAGTATCGGTACTTGTACAACCCTACTACAAACGTAGGCGTGCACAGCCTATTGCATTAGGATGTGAACCCCTGTGGCGAACCCTCTGTCCTCAAACAGATCTAGGTCCGCCGTCAATGCTTCCTCTGTTCAGATCCAGCACTGTCCAAGATTCTTTAGCCTCCAGTTAACAGATGGCACCTCAATGTAGAGTAAAAACCAATAGCCTACACCAGTCTTGGCGTACATCAGGACTAACATTTTATTTGAGATCTCACAGAAATATATACACAAGGGTGACAATAAAGACTGAACCAGAAACCTAATTACCATGAGCTAATTAGCAATCCTTTAGACAGCATATGTGACTCATAGGCATGACCTTTCAGGTCCTAGTCTGGCTGCCCCCTTCCTCTACCTCACAGCAAGACACTTACACATCCCATAATAGTTGAGGCAGACAGCCACAATAGACAATAGAACCCTAAACCATCACAGCAAATATTACGCAACAGCCAACACACAATATATACAATGTATACAGCATTGAGTCTGACTAGCACAGATCAGATTGGGGTTCTCATTCACCCTGTGCCCCTATTAGAGACACAGGGTGATTTACACATAAGAGGCATCTGGGAAGCTGGGCAAGGAGCCTCCAGAACTCCCCAAGGCAAGCTGAGTTCCCTAAACCCCGACCCAAAGTCACTCCTGTCACACATCTCCCCTTTCAGCCAGAGACTAATGCAGGAGGAGACCCCAGACGGGTTGACTCCAAAGTTAGTCAGTAGTTCCAGTCCCCCAATGCCGGGAACCATACAGTAACACAAATAAATTATCCCAAACAGAGCATAACTTATCCAGCCAACCTGCCAAGATTTTGAAGTAAAATACAACAAAGAGGCAGCACTGACAGATGTCAGTCAGTGCTAGTCAGCTGGTGGAGTAGGACGCTTCCCAACAAGTCTTTTCCCACCCAGGGACAAGCCAGACAGTTAGGCTATCAGGCTTTCAGGCAGGTGCTCTCCTCCCAGCCCCCGGCGGCAAAAAAAAACGCACACCGCAGCCTCCAGCATCCAGGATCCAACCGCTGCTCCTTCCCTCACTGGTTGCCTCCTTTCTCCTCCTGCCTCACAGGCTCCTTCCCAAAGGTAAGGCCCACCATTACCCTAACCACCAGTCCTTCTTTCCTGCCCTGGGACCGTTGGCGGCTGTCCTTTTCAGGACAAGCGGCTGCAGCGGCCTAATCACTGCGGCTCACCCTCCTCTTTTCCCCCACATAGCCATCCGTAATCGAGGCATCCTCCGCCACCTCCCCGCCTCAGTTTTCCGCCGTTTCCAGCCACCAGCGCCAACCTGTGGTAGATTTGCGGCGGCCGCGTTTAGGAAAGACTGCCCAGAAACCCCCCCCACCCCAGGAGTACCCCCATTCTCTCCCAGTTGCCTACCAGCCTTCCTCTGGATACCGATCCACCCAGCTGGCAGCCCCCAGCTTGGGTCCTGTTTCTTGATCGGTGGCCATCTTGGTACACCCCAGTACATCCCCCCTATTCTGCCCCACCGTGTATCCACCACCTCTTTAGCATTTTTTTCCCCTGCCGCAGTACATTGGTATAGCACGGACAGGTTTTTTTTTTGCTTTCCTCTGGACCAACCAGGGGGAGAGGATTTAATGGATCCCCCCCCCCCATCCCATCCCATTGAAAACCTTCCCTGCCCTCCCCGGTGCTTGGTGACAATGGTTAATCTGAGATATTCTGCAGAAAGGATTTGGGGTCTAAAGCCATTTCCACAATATTACCACCCGTCACCAAAAAAGCCCTAAGAATTGAGCAACTATTAAGAATTGATCGACGATCGTCTGTCAAAAATTTCAGCTACTTACCCCTGCCTAAGCACATATCATGTGCTTTGATCAACACAAGATCGGCGGTAAAACACTGACTAGAAATCCACGATTTCATCCTACAATACGATTTAGACTGCATCTTTATTACAGAAAGCTGGCTCACAGCCGACTGTAACACCATTCTAGGAGAACTGGTGACAGAAAACTATCGGATCATAACCGAAAACAGAGTGGGGCAAAGAGGAGGAGGCCTGGTGGTGATCCACAAGACTCACCCGCTATCACTAAGCCAGTCCTTCAAAACCCTCTTCCATTTATGGAAACCCTCATTCTGCAACTGCAGACAAATCCCCAGAAGACCGTCCATATTCTACTCTGCTATAGACCACCGGGTCCAAAATTGCAGTTTCTTTCACCTTGGACAGAGTCCATGTCCACTTACACCCTAAACAGCAAACACCTTCTGCTGCTCGGGGATTTCAACCTCTGGGTCAACTCCTCACAGGATCCCATTATTGACACCTGTATCGACCATTTGGAATGACTAGGTCTGCAGCAACCAGTATGTGGGCCCACACATGCTTCAGGTCATACGCTCGATCTTATTTTCAGACAAGATCTGGAAATAAATATTATGAAAAATGAGCCGTTACCCTGGACAGATCACCATGTAATTAAATTTACAATTACCAAAATCCCCCCCTTAACAAAAAGGTTAAAACCGGTGGCTACCCACTGGACTAGATCTCTGAAGAAGCTCCATTCGGAACTCTTCAGAGCCACATAAATACTATTCAACCACAGCAAACAGCCTCAGAAACACTGGATGCCATAAACACGGCTCTACTACAGTCAGCTGACTTAGTGTCGCCAAATGCAAAACCTGCATCCGGAAAAACAACGCCGGCTGGTTTAATGACCAGCTGTCGTTGCTAAAGCAAGAGCACATAAGAGCTCTTTTCCGTCTGGAAAAGAAGCTCTTCAGAGGAAAACAACGCCATCTACAAGGCAATAACGAAAACATACCACAAAGAAATCTTTAAAGCCAAAAAAAAAACATTTTTCCAGCGCCATCACCAATGCCCTAAACCCCCCCCGTGAACTCTTCAAGCTGGTCACCCAGACCATGAACCCAGTCTGTCTTGAAGCCCCAAACTCTGATACCCAAGAATTCTGTAACGAATTATCGGATTATTTTGTTAACAAAATCAAAGGAATCCGTGAAAGCATTCAGCGTAATAATACCCCCTTCAACCCCCCCTCAACCATTCCCTCAATACCCACACAAACTCACCGCAATCAAAAAAATTCACTGTTAAACTCATCCCTATCGAGGCCACTAAAAATATCATCGGTACTCTGCGAAAAAGCACAGTGCCAAATGATATCATCCCCACCAAACTGCTGAAGGAATGTGCCGATATCCTAGCACCACCTATCACGCAGCTTGGAAACCAGTCCTTCAAGGAAGGCATAGTGCCTTCCCAATTGAAACAGGGAATAATCAAACCCATCTTAAAGAAACCCACCCTTGACCCCAAAGACCCAAAACACCCAAAACACTGTTGTCCCATAACTGGCCTAAACGTTTTCTCCAAGATAATGGAGAAAGTAGTGGTACAACAGCTGCAACAGCACCTAGATACCCATGATTTACTCGATCCACTGCTCAAAATATGGGATGACGTTCTTGAGGCCACAGACGAAGGAGAATCTTGTCTTCTGGTACTGTTGGACCTAAGCGCAGCTTTTAATGCGGTAGACCACAAACTATTACTGATTTGGCTAGCTGAAGTAGCCAGAGTCGCTGAATGTGACTTATCCTGGTTCTCCTCCTTTTTGGAAAACCGATCACAAATAGTGAAGTTGGGACCTTTCACTTCTGAAAAACGCACGGTGTCATGCAGAGTCCCCCAAGGATCCCCTCTGTCACCGGTGCTGTTCAATATCTATCTCCGCCCCCTCTTCGAAATCATCAGCCACCAAAAGTTATTTTACCATTCTTATGCATCAATAGCTGGGTAAAAAATGAATAAAGACCTGAATATGTCAGAATTATATCACAATTAACCAGGCAGCGCTGGACATATGAAACATTTAAACTTTAAACAAATAAATATACAAATATTGAATAGTGTCCTTGGAATAGAAAAGTTCTTAAATGAAGAATGGCAGTCTTTAATGGAAATATTGGACTGAACAATCCTTATTCAAACAAAGTCCACTATAGCCCAAGATGATAGGTTTGGAAAGACACCGCTTCACGTCTGTGCTCATAGAAGAAGGATGTATAAAACTTTAAAATGGCATATCTCACTGATTTACCCAAGTCGGGTCAGGCTGCAAGGAGGGGAGCGATCTCTAATGCCGACTGACAATCAGACTGCTTCACTTGGTTCAGCCCTGACTAGTTTCATCCCGAGGGATATCATCTGAGGGTGGAGCCAAGTGTCATGCATTACAGCTTTATACCCAGGAGCACATCGCTCGCATTGCATCAGGCATCAATCCCCAGCTGACAGCTACATCAACAGAGGACAGAATGACACCGCAATGTGCAAATCAAGGGACACAGTATATTTGGCAGTGTGACAATCTTTACAGAGTACACGGCATACAATACAACAGAGTGCTGTCCTTGGCTGAAAACTGCCGGCTAATCATTTACATCCGCCGGAATTATACTAGCAGACAAAAACAGCATTCAGCGTAAAAACCATATCAATAATTAAAAAATACCAATCAAATAGTCCAAAGCGGGTGTGCCCATATGAACCGGGCACAGTCACTTTAGACAAAAAATTATGATCATGGTGTTAGTGAGAAAAAATATATATACTGTATGAAACATAAGATATAGCAATGTAAATGAATACCAGGCACCATACATTGTACAATGCATATTACCGATCAGATTGAATTGGATAGAATTCAACCAGACATAGAATGGTGCAATAATAAATAGAGAAATCAATCATACATTTCAAACATGATGCATTCCCAATTCGTTCAAAAATGTATTGTATGTATGTAAAAATAAATTCAATACCTAAAAATTGTAAAAGATGCTAAAAAATACTAGACTAATAAAATTCAAATTTAAAAAAATCTGTTAAAATTAAATTAGATCCTACCCATTGTAGGAAATTGAATGTCCACATAGGGCGAATGGATTTAGTATGGACCGATTACCGATCGTTACAACTCATTACTTGCAATATGCAAATATTCATACTTGGACACGTTTTTACAAGCAAGCGTCTTAACGACCAAAGCTTATTTAAGGGATACAAAAAACCTCCTGCAAATTATCAGCGAAATAGATCTATCTGATAAACAGGATGTGTTTCTCGTGACCGCTGACATATCCTCGTTATATACCATTATCCAGCATGACGATGCTTTACTAGCACTCAATTGGGCCCTATTTCAAAGGGACGACTTACCTTTCGAACAGAAAGTATTTTTGAGACTTTAGATTTCTGCCTGTCCCACAATTACTTTTGGTATAACCAACACTTTTATTCCCAGCGCAAAGGAGTGGCCATGGGAGCCAAGTTTGCTCCAAGCTTGGCCAATTTGTTCATAGGGGAGTGGGAGGACAAAGTGGTCTTTTCTTACAAGAGAGACCAGCTATTATTGTACAAAAGGTATATAGATGACCTAGTGTTCCTATGGGAAGGCACTGAATGTTCACTACACGCATTCAGGACTGAACTAAATAACAACAATAACAATTTGGAGCCAGATTCAAAAAGATTTGCCACTGGCGTAGCGTAAGCCATTTACACTACGCCGCCGCAACTTAACAGAGCAAGTGCCGTATTCCCAAAGCACTTCCGTCGGCGTAGTGTAAATGGCCCAGCGTAAGGCCGTGTAATTCAAAGGGGGCGGCTTGTATTTAAATTAAGCGCGCCCCTGCGTCGATCGAACTGCGCACGCACCGGCCTCAAAAATAGCCAAGTGCGCATGCTCCAGCTCACGTCGGAAAAAATTAATGAAGCCGACGTGAGCGTGGTTTACGTATATCCCTATTCGCGAACGACTTAGTAAAACAACATAACCGATGGAAAAAAAAGACGCTGACCCGACGCCATACTTAACATGGCAACGACGGAACTTCGTAAACCTACCCCTCATATAGCAGGGATAGGTTTACGCTTATGGAAACGACGTAAACGACGACGGGGCGGCGTAAAATCGTTCGGGAATCGTCGGATTAGGCTCATTTGCATAGGCAAATGAGAAATCATCGTAAAGGCCACCTAGCGGCCAGCGATGTCATTACATCTACGATCCGACGGTGTAATTGTTTTACACCTGTCGGTTCTTCACTGTATCTATGCGTAAGTGATTCTAGGAATCACACGCATAGATACTCAGGAAAAACAACAGAGATACGACAGTGTTTCCTACGAAACGCCAGCGTATCTCTTTTGAGAATCTGGCCCATTGTGTTAGACTATGAGTTCAGTAAAGACAAAATCCATTTTCTTAATGTAAATCTATTAAGAGATGGAGACAAGTTGATTACCAATGTCTATTTTAAGCCTACCGACAGGAATAGTTATCTTCCAATCTCCAGTGGACACCATCCACATTTGCTCAATAACATTCCTAAAGGACAAATAATGAGAATAAGGAGAAAATGGACATCCGTCTCAGATTTTCAATCTCAATCTGCGATTATTAAATCTTGCTTTATTCAGAAAGGTTACGATGAGTCGACCCTAAATAAAATTATCAATGACGTAGGTGCCACACCAAGATCGGTATGTCTGGAAAATAAGGTACAAAAGTTCAAAACATGAATGGGGCTTCATTTCAAATTTCCATGACCAATATAGGGACATCGAGAACATTTTCAAGGAACACTGGCACATACTCCAAATGGATAAAACCTTCATATATATAAAAGCCCCCAATTTTGGAGACAAGATAGTAAAGAAAGTACTGGACCCACCAGTTAGACCAACTATGTTTTGGGACTGCGCTGGTTTCTATGCCTGCAGAAGGTGTAAGATAAATTCTAAGGTAAATTCACCTATTCGGGGACTGACTGAATTTACATTGACGGGGAATAATATGAATTTTCAAATTAAGGATTTTATCACATGCAGTACCACTCATGTGGTCTACGTTTTGCAGTGTCAATCCAACCTAATGTATGTGGGCCGCACGAAAAGGAAGCTAAAGAACCGCGTTTCAGAACATATATACAATATAGAGATCGGGTACAAAGATCATAGCGTATCCCTCCATTTTAAAACAATTCCATGGACAAGATCCTTCAGTCTTAAAGTTTTGGGACATAGAGAGCATCTGTCCAAATTGGAGGGGTTCCAACATGGTGAGGGAAATCTCTAAAAGCGAGACCTGTTGGATTTATTTAAAGAATACGCTCACCCCTTCTGGCTTAAACATCGAATTGGATGTAAATTGTTTTACAATTAAGCAATTATTGATTGGCATGCATCCTTTGTCGTCTTTATTACCTCTTTTTCTGCGACTGTGCTTTATGCATTATCACATATCTCTATCCATTGTTATACATTTATACACATATACTTATATATAGTTTTATTCTTATATATAATTTTATATTTATTCCATACACCTCTCAGGTATTCCTTATGTCAACCTTTTTTGGTCACTTTGGAGTACTAGCACCATTATGATCCACATGATTAATATAGTTTGTGTACGATCCACAGCTGAAGATATTGTTAATACAACTGGCTGTCTATTAACCGCGGTATTGGGTTATATACCTATGCCAGGTTTGCCGGCGTCTTGACCACATTCAGTTTATTTGTTATTGGGGGTTTGCATTTTGCAAGTAATGAGTTGTAACGATCGGTAATCGGTCCATACTAAATCCATTCGCCCTACGTGGACATTCAATTTCCTACAATGGGTAGGATCTAATTTAATTTTAATAGATTTTTTTAAATTTGAATTTTATTAGTAAGCATATTTTACAATTTTTAGGTATTGAATTTATTTTGTATACATTTTTTAACTAATTGGGAATGCATCATGTTTGAAATGTATGATTGATTTCTCTTAAATAGAGGTGAATATTGCACCATTCTATGGAAGGCCCCCCAATATCTATGCCAAAAAATAAAAGCTCACAACTCCAATCGCGAAACCAAAATCTACTCCAAATACCCAAAGCCAGATACAAATCCAAAGGAGAGCGAAGATTTGCGGTTCAAGGCCCCAGACTATGGAATGCTTTGCCAACCAGCATTTGGTTGGAGGAGAACCACTTGGCCTTTAGGAGAAAGATCAAAACCCATCTCTTTTGAGTTCAAAGGAGAAATGGTCAAACGAGCGCCCAGAGGCGATTCAGTTCGCATGTGCAGCGCTATATACGTTTTTCACTCACTCACTTACTTACTCACTCACTCACTCACTCTACCTCTCTCAGAGAACATACCCACTGCTGGGGGAGGCCTGGACTGGCCCTTCTCACTGAAGTCCTTTCAGCCGCTGGAGAGAAGACAGAGTGGCTGGGCTCACTTTGGCATGCTGTTGGGGATCTGGGCCGACTGCCCAGCATCCCTGGGGTAGACAGGTGGAGACTGAAGTCCCATCCACTTTTACAGGAAATCCATCATTTGTTAGTAAAGGGCAGAGGCCAGCAGCGCTCTCTCCCGTTTCCAGCAGTTCAGCTGGGCGTAGGAGCTTCCCTACATCATCTGCTCCAGCTAACTGTTGGGGAGAGAGGCCGACTGCCCCAGCTCCCTGGAATTTCACAGTTATTGCAAGTGCTGGGCAGAGGTTGGTAGAACTCTGCCCTGTTGCCAGCACTTCTGCTGGGTGACTGTGAGTGAAGACTGCAGTCCCATCCCCCGATATCAGCTCAAGCTGCAGTGGTGTGCAGAGGCCAGTATAATTCTGCCCTGCTGCCAGTGATTCAGCTGGGAGTAAAAGCTTTACAACCTCAGCTTGTTGCTGGAGAGAGGGGCCAACTGCCCTGGCTCCCTGGAACTCCAAAGTTGTTGCCAGTGCTGGGCAAAGGTTGGTAGCACTCTGCCCTGTTGCCAGAACTTCTGCTGTGGACTCCACATCCTCCGCTCTGGTTAACCATTTTGGCAGGAGGCTGGCTTCCTCCACTCCCGAGTGGTGTAGCTGCCATTGGGAAGGTGAGCCGGCTGCTTCATTTTCCGTTCCCTCATCTGGCTGCTGGGGTGACATTTCTGTGTCACTGTCTTCCAGGTGCATGTTGGGGAGTGACCATCTCCCTCTCACATGGGGGGGCCTAGACATGTGCAGGATTAAAAAATTGTTTTGTTTCATTTTGAATCGATTCGATATTTAATTAAATTTGTTTAGTTAAGTTTGTTGCATTCATTACATTTGTTTTTGGGATTCATTTCGTATTCGAAAAAATTCTACCGCATTCGAAAAAAACTCTACCACATTCGAAATAATTCTAACGCAATCGAAAACAAATCTACCAAATTCGGAAAAAAAAACGATCATATTCAAAATAATGCTACCACATTTAAAAAAAAATATATAACCATTTCCTGAAATTCAAAATTCGTATATAAAGAAATCAAATTTGAATAGAGAAAGATTAAATTAGAATCGAAAAAAAAATAGAAAAGAATAGAAAAACAATAGCACAGAACAGAAAAAAAATATTTTATATATCTCTATATATATTTATATATAACATCTTCTGAAATTCGAATTTCGTATAGAATGAAAACGAATTCCAATAGAAAAGATTAGAATAGAATAGAAAATAATAGCATAGAAAAACAATAGAACAGAATAAAAAAATGTATATTATATATATATATATATATATATATATATATATATATATATATATATATATATATATATATATATATATATATATATATATATATATATATATATATATATATATATATATTATATTTATATGCCATTCTTTTCTATTATTTTCTTTTCTATTCTTTTGTATTCTTTTCGTTTCTAATTCATTCTATACAAAATTCAAATTTTGGAAGATGGCTTCAGAAGTTTGAATTTGTATAGAATTAATTTGAATTAGAATAGAAAAGATTTGAATGGAAAATAATATAAAAGAATAGACTAGAAAAACAATAGAACAAAAGTGAATAAAATATTATATTTTATTCTGTTCTGTTGTTTTTCTAGTTTATTAACTTTTCTATTATTTTCTATTCTATTCTAATCTTTTCTATTCCAATTCGATTTTATTCTATATGAAATTCGAATCTTGGAAAATGGTTAAATGTAAAAAAAAATCGAATGTGGTAGTTTTTTTAATTTAGTAGAATTTTTTCGAATGCAGTAGGATCTTTTCTAATCTAATAACATTTTTCAAATTTGATTGACTTTATAGGAATTCGGTCAATTTTTTTTTCAAATTCTAATATGAAACTAATCTTTTATAATCTTTTCTTTTCAAATTTGATTTCATTCAATATGAAATTTGAATTTTGTATAAAATAAATTCAAATTCGAATAGAAAAGATTAGAATGGAATAGAAAAGAAAAACAAGAAAATAGAATAAAATATAATATATATTATAATTATTCTATTCTGTTCTATTGTTTTTCTAGTTTATCAACTTTTCTATTATTTTCTATTCTATTCTAATCTTTTCTATTCCAATTTGATTTAATTCCATATGAAATTCGAATTTTGGAAAATGGTTATATGTAAAAAAAAAAACGAATGTGGTATTTTTTTCTAATTTAGTCGATTTTTTTCAAATGAGGTAGATTTTTTTCAAATGCGGTAGAATTTTTTCGAATGCAGTAGAATTTTTTCTTATCTAATAAAATTTTTCAAATTTGATCATCTTTTTAGGAATTCAGTCCAAATTTTTTCAAATTCTAACATGAAACTAATCAAAAAAATTATCTAAAAAAAAATCTAATTTATAAGTTTTTCTATTCAAATTCGATTCCATTCAATAAGAAATTTGAATTTTGTATATTCTTTTATATTTTAGTTTCCATGAATTTTTATTATTTTCCAATCTATTCTAGAATTCAAATTTATACTATTCGAATTTTGGAAGACTGTCATGTTCTATTTTATTACATTCTATTAACTTCTATTCTATTCTTTTTGATTCTATTGCTTTATTGTTTTATATTCTATTTTTTTGTAGTTTTTAGAAAATCGATTTCTATTTTTTCAAATTCGATTCAAATTTGTTTTCGAATTCGATTTGAATTCCGTTCACGTTTTTTCGAATTTGTCTAAATTTGTTAACTTTGTAATTCGGAAATTCGAATGTCTAATGGGGCCTCTGGAACCACCGCATGTGTAGGGCAGAGGTCTTGAACCCTGTATTTGGTTGCCAGCGCTTCAGCTGGATAAGTTTGTTGTAAATCCATAGATGCTGCTGGAAGACAATCCCATGTCCCTGCCAGTGTTGTGGGAGAAAGTCCAACTACCTCTTCTCTCAAGAAGGCAATCCACTGTAGGTGCTGGGCAGATTGCAATTCCTGGGAGACCGGCCCCAGGAGCAATGGGTGACTGAGTTGAACAGGCTGGTCCAGCAGGAGATAAAGCTGGATAATTGGTATTGGGCACTGCAATGGCATACAGAGGAGGGATATTTAGGAGAGACAACAGAATGCTCTAAGGAGGGATATGACTTTGGTGGCCCTGGATTGCTGTGGAAGAGCATTACAGATTGTTTTGTGTTTGGCGATGAATGGGAACCTACCCTTGAGGACCTGCGAGAACACAGAGAGGCTATGCTGGGTTTTGCAGGTGTCTCAGAGCTTAAACCTGATCTAGACAATTTTTTAAGTAAGGAACAGCATCTGGAAAGGGCATACAGGAAACTGCTAGAATGCATTCAGCAGCATGCCAGAGAATCGGCAGTGGAAACACCTAAAAACTGAAGTTCTGACAACAGGGAAGAGCCCTGCTAACCTCTGCCCAGCACCTACAGTGGTTTCAGCCCTCTTGAGAGAAGAGATAGTCGGCCTTTCTCCCACAACACTGACATGGACATGGGATGTTCTGCCAGCAGCATCTATGGAGTTGCAACAAACTTCTGCAGCTGAAGCCCTGGAAACCGAACAGAGGGTCCAAGACCTCTGCCCTCCACCTGAAGAAATTCTGGAGGCCCAGGGTGAGTAGGTAGCAGTCTGTCCCGAGCAGCAGATCAGGATCCAAGGAGAGAATGCAGTCGTCACCTCACAACTGCAGCTTGATCTGGTGTTGGTGGATGGGTCTGTGGTCTCCACTAACAGAAAACCAGCAGACATGCTGGCAACAGGGCAGAGTGCTACCAACCTCTCTCCAGCACTGGAAACAAGCCAGGGCAGTCGGCCCAGATCCCCAACAGCATGACTGAGTGAGCCCAGTCACCATGTCTTCTCTCCAGAGGCTGAAAGGACTCCAGGGAGAAGGGCCAGGTCATGTCTCTCCCCAGTGGTGGGCATGTTCTCTGAGAGAGGCAGAGGTTGGTTGGGTAAGTAATGCTCGGCTTGGGACAATTTATTTGGGGTACTGTGTGGGTACCGGCATTGGGGGACTGGAACTACTGACTATTTTCGGAGTCAACCCGTCTGGGGTCTCCTCCTGTGTTAGTCTCCTTCTGAAAAGGGGAGATGTGTGACAGGAGTGACTTTGGATTGGGGGTTTGTGAGGCTCAGCTTGCCCTAGAGAGTTCTGGAGGCTTCTTGTCCAGCTTCCTCTTATGTGTAGATCACCCTGTGTCTCTAATAGGGGCACAGGGTGAATGAGAACCCCCACTATGATCTTTGCTAGTCAGATTCAATGCTGTATATATGTATATATAATGTGTGCTGTGTCATGCTGTTGGACTATTTGCTGTGATGTTTTGGGGTGGGACTGTATTTTATTGTCTATTGTGTCTGATGCCTCAACTATTATGGGATGTGTAAGTGTCTTGCTGTGAGGAAAGAGGGAGGGGGGATTCCTGCAATTACAGAGTTCATCCTGAACTCCCTTGAGTTTATACTATATAACTAAATTTTTTGCGTTGACGGTTTCCACTACCTCCAGGAACAGTGTGCTGCTATGGGGACATGATATGCCCCATCAAATGCCAATCTGTACCTGGGGTAGTGGGAACAGTCACTGCTTGTTAATGAGTTGCTATCAATTAGACATGTGCAGACTGGAATATTTTGTTTAGTTTTTTTTTCGTTTTCGTTTGGAAAATACAGTTATTTAGTTACTCCCGAAAATCGTTTTGATTTATTTCATTGGGGAATAGCTTTTGTCCGAAAATCCAATAATACTTGGTTTCTGTCGAATGGTCAAAAGAATATTCGACGGAACGTCAAATCTTTACGTCGAATCGTACATTTCCGTTCGAATATTCCGCCTATAAGAATTCTAATGTTGTATGACTAGTAATAATGTCGAATCTATTTTCTCATAAATCGAAATCTAATCTCTGTAATGTCGAATCTATTATTTCTATAGTGTCAAATCTTTTCTCTATAATGTCGAATCTTTTCCCTATAATGTCGAATCTTTTCCCTATACTGTCGAATCTTTTCCCTATAATGTCAAATCTTTTCTCTATAATGTCGAATCTTTCCCTATAATGTCGAATCTCTCTATATCGAATTTTTACTGCAACGAAAACGAAAATAAAGCATTTTTTAGGTCGGATCTTTCGGTTTTCGTTTCTTGTGCTTTCGTTATCGTTTGTTAAAACGATAATGAAAAAAAACTGATTTTCGGACGAAAATGCATTCTAACGAAAACGAATGCACATGTCTACTATCAATGTATATGCACCATGTACTCACATAGAGACGATACATAGATATTGTTTTCCTTACATGGGATACTTCTGTTAAACTCTTACATGATTTTTTGACTACTATCAACAAGAATGACACATGTCATACAACAAAACACAAATTACTTTTTTGGACGTAATGGTAAAAAACAACCCGATGGAAGTCTGTCTAGTCAAATATACCATAAACCGACAGCAGTAAATTCACTGCTGCATGCGACTAGCTTCCATTCAAAACCCTTGTTGGCGTCCATACCCTATAGCCAATACCTTAGGGTTGCTCAGATGATATCACATTCAAACAAGAAGCTGATATCCTGAAGGAGAGACTCCTTGAGAGGGGTTACTCCTACTCCACTCTTAAGAAGCCCTATAGAAAACCCTGAAAACATCTCGTCAAGGTTTACTTAACCACTTTATCCCCAGACCATTTTTCTGGTCAAAGACCGGGCCACTTTTTGCGATTTGGCACTGCATCACTTTAACTGACAATTGCGCGGTTGTGCGACGTGGCTCCCAAACAAAATTGACGTATTTGATTCCCACAAATAGAGCTTTCTTTAGGTTTTTATTTTTTGCGCTATAAACAAAAATAGAGCGACAATTTTGAAAGAAAATCAATACTTTTTACTTTCTGCTATAATAAATATCCCCATATATATATATATATATATATATATATATATATATATATATATATATATATATATAAAAGTTTTTCCTCATTTTAGGCCGATATGTATTCTTCTACATATTTTTGGTAAAAAATCGCAATAAGCGACTGCGACATTATGGTGGACACATGGGACACATTTTTGGGACCATTTACAGCGATCAGTGCTATAAAAATGCACTGATTTGTATGAAAATGACACTGGTAGTGAAGGGGTTAACCACTAGGTGGTCCTGTAGTGGTTACCTTTGCCCTAGTGAGTGATTCTTACTGTAGGGGGGATGGGCTACATATGACAAGACAGTGATTACTGCTTCCGATTACAGGAAACGGTGATCACTGTCATTGTCACTAAGCAGAGCAGGGAGATGCTTGATTACATCAGCATCTCCCTGTTCTTCCTCACCGTGAGACGATCATGGGTTTTCCCATGGCGTTCGAGTCTGCAGCATCCACAATGCCGCGATCTTAAAGGGGAAGATATACACGTCCTCCTGCCTGTCCATGCCATGCTGCCCATGTATATAGTCGTGTGCTGGTTGGCAAGCAATTAATACAGTAAAACAACTGCCCACCCTAAAAGTAACTAGAATTATCACTACGTATTTGGTACAACATAAACAGTTCAGACGAATACTAAATACATATTGGCATCTATTGACCATGGATCCGTCCAGGGCCGGACTTACCATTGGGCTTGACTGGGCTAAAGCCCATGGGCCCCGCCCAATAGGGGGCCCCTCTAAAAAAGTAAAAAAATAATTTTTTTTTTTTTTTTTGGGGTCCGGAGGTCCCCAGGGCCCCGGACAGCAACCCTTAATTTTTTCATTTAATTTTTTTTAAAAAAATAGGTTTTTTTATATATATATATATATATATATATATATATATATATATATATATATATATAATCATTAGTATTATTATTATTAAAGGGCCCAGAGGTCTCCAGGGCCCCTGGATGGCAACCCCCCCTTTTTTATAAAACAATTTACATTTTTTATATATATATATATATATTTTTTTTTTATTAAAGGGCTCAGAGGTCCCCAGGGCCCCATGTGGCAACCCCCCCTTTTTTTTTATAAATGTTTATTTTTTTATTTTTGTTTATATTTTTTTATTTTTTATTAAAAGGCCCAGAGGTCCCCAGACCCCCCACATGGCAACCTCCCTTTTTTATGTATTTTTTTATAAATGTTTATTTTTTTTTTATTTTTTTTAGGGGTCTGGAGGTCCCCAGGGAAAAAAATAAAAATGGGCTAACTTTACTGCCTATTTTTTTTTTTTAATTCATTAAATAATTTTTTTTCCAAAAAAATGCATTTAAAAAGACTGCTGCGCAAATACAGTGCAACATAAAATATTGCAACAACCGCCATTTTATTCTCAAGGCCAAGGTCTTTACTAAAAACTTATATAATCTTTGGGGGTTCTAAGTAATTTTCTGGCAAAAAAAATATGATTTTAACTTCAAAAGAGCTGTCAGAAAAAGGTTTGGTGTTTAAGTGGTTAAAAATTCCTAATTTACATACAGAAGAAGTTAATTCCTTTGAAGAGATACAGGGGCAGATTCACAAAACAATTACGCCTGTCTAACTGGGGTTAGACAGGAGTAATTTCAAATTTCGCGCGGCGTATCACTAGTTTGAATCCTCAAACCATGATACGCCGGCTTCGGGCTTCGATCCGAGAGGCTTACGTCTTCGTAAGCCTTCGGATCTACGCTGCCATCTATTTGCGGCCGCTGGGAGGAGTTCGCGTCGTTTTGGTGCGTCGGGATATGCAAATGTGTTTTTACGGGGATTCACGAACATACGAGCGGGCGTCGCAATCGTTTTCGTCTATTTTTTTATACGTAATGTTAGAGCAGCTTTTTGCTGCTCTAACTTTACGTAGCCCATGTTAAGTATGGCCGTCGTTCCCGCTTCGAATTTATTTAAAATTGTATTTTGTTTACGTAACTCGTCGGGACGTGGATCGCCCGTAAAGTACGCTACATAAACAACGAATGACGTCACGACGTGATTTCGCGCAATGCACGGCGGAAAAATTTGCGAACGGAGCATGCGCAGATCGATCGCCGCGGGAACGCGCCTAATTTAAATGTTTCACGCCCCCTACTCGCGCAGATGGATTGCGACGGGAGAAATACACTACGCCGCCGTCGTTTACCGTAGAAAATCTACCTGAATTCCACGTAGAGCAAGGTAAAAAACGGCGGCGTAGTGTATTTCTGATACGCTACGATAATCCATTTCTCTGTGAATCTGCCCCATAATGTTTAGACTTAACTTTCCACTGATAAAGAATGTTTCCAAAACTTGGCAGATTGCCCAGACTGACTTTTGGCTGAGAGCAGACAGGAAATTCTTTGCATACCTAAGTGCAGAGAGAAAATTATTTTCATGTGAAAGATCGTGAAACCCTGTATCAAGAATCGCAACGGGAAAAAGATTGCGATAACGATTCTTGGCGATTAATCGTGCAGCTCTAATATATATATATATATATATATATATATATATTTATTATTATTATTAAAGGCCCCAGAGGTCTCCAGGGCCCCTGGATGGCAACCCCCCTTTTTTTTAATAAAAATATTTACATTTTCTTTATGGTTTTAATAAATGTTTATTTATTTATTTTTTATTAAAGATGAGAGTCACCCCCCCCCCCCGCTCAACAACTTTAATGTGCACCCCCCCCGGTCAACAACTTCAATTCGCCCCCCCCGCTCAACAACTTTAATGCGCACCCCCGCTCAACAACTTCAATTCGCCCCCCCCCCCCGCTCAACAACTCAAGCCCAGGGCCCCCACCACCCTAAGTCCTGCCCTGGATCCGTCAATATCTCAATTTGTTCCAGATGCACCCGCTGTCACCTTTAGAACAGCCCCATCTATAGGTGATAAAGTTATCACCAGTGAATATCAACCACACGGAGGTGATACTTGTAAAATGCTAGGAGAAACCCCTTCCCGACGGTGACGTGACAATGCATGGCGATGCACCGCCCCTAGGGGCGTGGTCATGCCACGCCCTGCCATGTCTGGGAAACGCCTCAGACTCCGCAGTCAGCAGTGTGTATTCACAGTTGACTAGGCTGAGACAACCCAGCTCTGTCTGAGCACAAACTGATTGGCTGTGCTCCAATTGAATATGGTATTTAGGTGCTGCCATCTGTGTCAGTTCCTTGGCCACCGACCTGCTGCTAGCACCTATGCTGTTTATGTGCAACAATGTAATTATTTTCTATCCACAGAACGCTCAGGCATGGACACTTCTTTATTAACCGTCCATCTCTAGATACCTTTACATACTTACCCAGCACATTTATACTTATGCTCCCTCTTTATTACTTTTACAGTGCTGGTTTGCTGTTGTGCTTCACGCCAGGCTCTTCTTGTGAATGTGCTTGGGGCACCGGAGGTGTGGCCTTCTTTAATAGACATCTGCCTGTGTATGGATCTATGCAGCTGACATGTTCTGCCTCTTTGTAACTTGTATTTTATCTTTATTTTATTTTTTTAATCCAGCACATGTGAGTACCTTTGTATTGTTGTACTTTTTCAAAATAATTTTTTTTTTTAATAGTATGAGTTTTTTCCTCATATACATTATTATACAATTATATTTATACTTACAGACAGGAACAATAGCCTAAACTACAAAACCGTCCCTGATGAAGGAAAAGACGCATATCAACGCATTAACTTCCGAAACATGTTGGGTATATGTATGTGAATCCAACCAGCTGATCTCAATTAATTTTGAGCAACAAATTAGATCAATTGTTTTTGGCTAAAGGAATATGTTCTTTGTATGATGATTCATTGATTTATATTGTTCTACTGTGTATTTAAAGTGAACTTGTGTGTCTTTTACACACTACACTTTCTTTTATCTTCTTTATACCAATAAAGTAGGCACCAGCATGTCATTTATATTCAACTAGACTCCTCATACTAATATTGTCTTATGCCATATAAAGTCCATGGGGGCATCCCTTAATGCACTCTGGTGCATAAACATTTTTTGATATTTGCATCCCACTCCAACTTCAAGATCAAGAAGTATTACACTCGGGCCGATACAGCTAGGCCTTCGGAATAGATGTCCTGACAGATTAGTGGAGATTCAACAGGGCATACGCCTTTCCCCTGCTCCTTGTCATCCTCATGTTTTTATGGAGACTTCAAACGGGAGCGGTCGAGGTGGTGGTGATAGCACCTTACTGACCGAACAGGCTATGGTTCCCCTCCTGACCCAGCTCAGCTGCCGGGACCCGGTGCCTCTTTCTCTCAGGCTGGACCTTCTTTCTGAGGTGGCAGTCCTGCACCCTTGTCCAGCATTACTGAGATTGATGGTCTGGTTCTTGAGAGGGAGAGACATTAATCTCTTGAGTGCACTTCAAGAGTGATTTCCACCCTCATGAGCTCAAGAAAGTCGAGCTCATGTAAAATATGGGCCAAGTTTGTCGAATTCTCATTTTCTACGGTTAGATCATTCAGATAACCAGAAGTCAAGGATATCCTCAGCTTCCTTCAATCTGGCCTAGATCTGTCTCTATCCATCAGTCTCAGCTTTATCGACCTTCTCCGGGAACATCATGGGCTGTTCACCCTCCAATCCTGCAGTTCTTCCATGGGGCAACAAGAGGGTGCACCAGATACATGGGCAGCAAGAAGTCATCTCATATTGACATGAGACGGCAGCCATAGAGTCGCCCGGGCGACTCAGCAATGCCAACTGGCAGCTGCCACTGTATGGAATTCCATGAGCAGCCTAAACAGACCAACACATCATCTTGACCAACAAGGACCGTACATTTGTCAATCCTAAACAGCACAGATCAAAGACAGCCAACCAAAAGGCAAGGAGAGACTAACATTGGTAAAGTAAGACTGTCTGTACCATACTCCATGTCTGCATGATTCTTGCTGTAAAGGATGGATTTGCATCAGGTGGGACTAGACTAATGTGTATTAGATTAAATCTTTTGATGTCCCTCACTGGACACTCACTGGACACTCCTTTTTGTGCATAATGAAAAAAAATGTACCGGTGTAAATCACTGGCTGCAAGTAGGACTTTACCACATAACCATCTTCTTTACTGCACACATGTAATTTGCTGTGTATAGGCCCATTGGAGCAACCTCTGCTAACATCAACCAACTTGAACCTCTTAATTTTAGCTGCATTTAAATGTTTACAGGACATTGGTATAGCCAGGACACTTTTTCTTTTTTGTCTACACTTAGGCCGCATACACACGCTCAAACATGTCCGCTGAAACTGGTCCGCAGACCAGTTTCAGCAGACATATCCGATCGTGTGTACGGCCTAGCGGACAGGTTTCCAGCGGACAAAAGTTTTAAAACATGCTTTAAAACTTGTCCGCTGGAAACCGGACATGTCCTCTGGTTAGTACGCCTAACCAGCGGACCGAAATCTCCCGCATGTGTCGAATGGATTAGACGCATGCGTGGAAGCATTTTACTTCCAGGTTTGCTGATGTGGCGGCGTCAATGTCACCGCCATGTCACCACGCTGTCTGTCCGCTGGGATTTTGGTTTGATCGTGTGTACACACATCAGACCAAAATCTCCCAGTAGACATGTCCGATGAAAACGGTCCGTCGGACCGTTTTCATCGATATGTCTCCTCGTGTGTATGCGGCCTTACAGTTGTGCTCATAAGTTTACATAGAATTTATGATTTCTTGGCCATTTTTCAGAGAATATGAATGATAGCACAAAAACATTTATTTCACTCATGGTTAGTATAGGTAGGTGATGGTGAAGCGCTGTGAATCCTAATAAGGGTATATAACCGAAGGGTAAATACCAAGGGAGATAAGCTAAGTGACTGTATGGTGAACAGAGAGGTGGATAAGCAACAAATAAATAAACATGTGAAATGTACCAAACACACAATGGAATAAATAAAATGCAATATACAAAATATGAACCAAAAAAAAAAAGTGAATAATAAACACAAATGAAAATAGCTGTGCGTGACAGCACACGGCTAGGTGTATAGCATATAAACTCGTGAAAAGTCCATAAAAAAAAAAAAATGGAGACTTCAAAGCCCAAAAAGTGGTACGGTGTGAAAGCAGCTACGGTGTGAAAGCAGGCAGACTTCGGTGCGCACACCTCTTGTGGTACTAAAATGCTCACCTCAGAGCCATAGCACGGATGGCCCAAAGTACCAAACAGTAGTTACTGGGGTGCAATCACACTTATTGAGGTTGAAATGGAGAACTTCTTCACCAGGTGCTCATACAGACATGAAAGGCAGAAATGAATGGAAAGTGACGTAACCTTAAAAAAACCTTTATAAATGGATAAATCACATCAGCACGCACTCACATTGAGGCTGAAGATGGTGGACCTATCTCCACGAACGCCGCGTTCGTATCTGGACCTGATGTGCTTGGGGGATCACTGACAGACGGGTAACTCCCACTTGAAATTCCTCTGTAACTTCCACCTCTTAACCTTGGCATCAACAGGTGCTCAGGCAATTCAGGGTAAAAGGAGAGAGAGGGAGGCCCATAGTGCAGTATTCCATAAAAGTTTATTGAGGTACAAACAAATAGCAAAGTGTTTGACTAAAGCCATTTATTATCAATCAACTGTGAGGTGCATCAGGGATGGAGGTGCATCACCAGTGTTTGCAGACCTTTTATGTTTGTTACAGTTTATAATACAGGGTGTACAGTTTCTAATACACGCCTGGTGGTGTACACAGTATATAATACAGTGCAGCCATTGTACAGTTTATAATACAGTGTGGGCGGTGTAGATAGTATCTAATACAGTGTGTACAGTTTATAATACAGTGCAGGTAGTGTACACATAATCAGGTAGTGGACACAATATTTAGTACCACAGAAGAACTGTAATGTTACTAATAAACCCTCTAATAAAGGTGAGAAATGTGATCCTTATAGATAACACCAATATGAGTTAATTTCCTCTGCTATTGTAATTAATAAAAGTGGAATGGGAAAATATCAGCATAAATCATAGATCAAACCATAAAAGAGTTTGTTAAAATAGTGCAAAGGCATATTTGGAGGTGCTTATTATTAAGGACACTGTGTAATATCTATTTGTAAAGAATCCTAGAATGGCTACATACTATGAATTAGCAAAAACGCACAAGAACATAAAAACGTCTTAAACACATCTTGACGTGAAATATTTTTATGCTTCAGGACTCTCACTACCTCCCAGTGCAGGAAGTGGTGATGAAGACAGGTCTGCCCGGTCCTACGCAAACCTGTACCCATGGGGTGCCTTTATTATATATAGACCTGGTTCCCGGCGGAGCTCAAAGATGTTATAGCTATTCTAAACACTAATGAGTATTTAAAGTGTACTATACAGTCTGATAAGTATGTAATTAGATTTCTGGATATTAAAATAAGGGTCAATCAAGATGGATCCCTGATTAAAAGTTTGTATTGCAAACCAACAGCAGGTAACATGATATGTCAAACACCCTCCCACTGATAAAAAGTATTACATAAGTTCAATACCTTCAGGAGTGAAGAAATTGTTCAGATTAACAATATTTTAAAACTAAAGTGAATTTACTGTAGGATAAACTCATTAGGCGGTGATACAGCATGAAAATGCTTAACAATGTTTATAATCAAGCTCTTACATAAACAAGAGTGGTGATCCTCTTCACTCATAAAAAGAAACAGTATCACATTTCATGAGACTGATAACAAAACACTCAAAAGCCCAAGATCAGATTCAGGGAGTGCTGAGCAGGTAATGGTGTATAACAATAAGTGATGACATTTTAAGAAAATACATAAACCAGATACCTGAAATTGTGTATAAGAGCTCTACTGTACATTTAGTAGAGTTACACTAGTCAAAAGTCACTATAAGGGGATGGAAGAGAGGGACCTATGTACCAACTATACTGACATTTAAATGTGGGAGATAAGATCAAGAGTAGATGGCCATGAATTTCATTCTAGATACCTGGTACACTGTAACACAAAAAGAGAAATATACTGTATTTGCTGGAGTATAAGACTACCTTTTACACTTAAAAAAACTGGCCAAAAAGCAGGGGTCATCTTATACACCGGGTCAGCTGCTCGGATGCCTGCTGGATGTAGCTTCGGCTACATACAGTATATACCGATTAGCCAATCCTGGTGAGCGATGTATTCAAATGAATACAGAGCCTGCTTGGATTGGAGTAACAACATCTGCCGATCTGAGCAGGCTACATACAGTAGCCTGCTTGGATTGGCTTTGAGAGTCAGAGAGGTGTGGGCTGATGATGTTGCAGCCTCTGCCAATCCAAGAAGGCTTTGTATTCATTAATAGAATACATTGCTCGCCATCCAGCAAGAATGAAGAAGAATATGGCTCCAGAAGGAAGAAATATGAAGCATCAGAAGCCTCGGAAGTGGGGTTGTCTTATACGGTGAGTACAGGCAAAAAATCTTAAAGAAACTGTAAAATTAGGGGGTCGTCTTATACGTCTGGTCACCTTATACACCAGCAAATACGGTATGTATTGGTCTTCAGATGCAGAGCTTTTAATATGGAGAAGACTAAAATAATGTTTTTCCGATGTATATATGACTGAAAATGGAAAATTACTAACCCGATTAGTTGCCAAATGGGGGTAAAACATAACTTTTTATAAAATGTTATGCCCTTGATTTGGTTCATGAGGAGTGTAGAGGGGGAAATTGTGATGACGAAATTAAGTAGATAGATCTATAGAATAAAAGCAACTAATCCACAAGGTTTTAATGACATGTTAAGTTACAAGTCTTTTAGATAACTAATTGGCCCTGCCCCAGATTTCATGACATGGTTAGTTGGAAGCTCCTGTAGTTTAACAGATTATTTTTCTCCTTCCCCAATTTATAATCATTTACCTATGCAAGTTAAAAATAAGGGATTACTAGAAAAACCCATATGTACAGATCGGAAGTCTGGGGTATATGTAGAATGATATATGATACAGAGGTTGCTTATGTTACATACAGTCAATAAAGTTATCATTCCAGCTGGCAGGTACTTGAGTTGCGTATGGGTAATTAATGTTATGTTGGGGTTTTATTTGTGCAATCATGGTGCAGGAAAACCTCCTCACATGCCTTACATCCCCTAGTTGCTATCTAACATGGTGGATGGCAGGTTTTATACTTCTGTCCTAAAGGACTAGGCAAGAGAATACTATTGTTGCACATCCATCTTGATATGCTAGGAGGGTCGAAGAGGAGGGAAACCACCTGTGAGGCTGTGGACCTGCTGATGTGAGCAAACCAACTGCACATGTGCTATCACCAAGCACACGTCGGTCGTGACATCACACATCACCAGTGCAGGGTGAGATCCTGACTTGGTGAGCTGGGGAAAGAGGTAAACTCTGTAGTACATAACTTATTGGGCATACTTTACCCTTCTCATTTGCAATCTGCTCACATTCCCTCTAGATTTATCCAATGATTAGCATCAGTGCTTCCATGTAAACTCTGCAGACATACTTAAAGCGGGGTTCCACCCATTTAAAAGTCAGCTGTTACAAAAAGCGTAGCTGCTAACTTTTAATAATCAGACACTCACCTGTCCCATGGTCCAGGGATGTGGGTGTCAGAAGCCCCCTTCCTCTCCGAGTTGCCTGCATTCTAACTATGGGCAAAGCCTGGCACGCACTGCACATGTGCGAGCCACGCTGCACGCTGTGAATGGACAGGAAATCTTCTGAGACCTGTGACATGTCCCAGAAGATTGCAAGGAGGGAGGGGGAGAGTTGGTATTCTTTCTGGAGCCACAGAGCCAGAGGAGGAAGTGGGAGCTGGGTGCCTATAAAAACAGGGTGCCCGTTCTTCCCCCAAAAAAATGACATGCAAAATGTTGCATTTCAGGGATTCACCTGTTCTTAGGCCTCGTACACACCATCGGACTTATCCGATGAAAACGGTCCGCGGACCATTTCCATCAGATATGTCCGATCGGGAGTTTGATCCGATGGCGTGTACACACCATCGGATCAAATTCCCCGCCGCCGGACGGCGCGGTGATGTGGCGGTGACGCGGCGGTGACGTTGACGCCGCCACGTCACCGCTACGTCACTGCACCTGGAAGTAAAACACTTCCGCGCATGTGCCGAATACATTCGGCGGTGGCGCGGTGGCGGTGCGGGACGACATGTCTGCTGGTAAGTGTACTAACCAGCAGACATGTCGGGCGGACAGATTTCCACCGGATAGATTTCAAAGCATGCTTTGAAATCTGTCGGGTGGACAAATCTGTCCGCTAGCCCATACACACGAGCGGAGATGTCTGCTGAAACGGTCCATCGGACCGTTTTCAGCGGACATATCCCCTCGTGTGTACGAGGCCTTAAAGCAGAAGTTCCATATTTGGGTGGAACCCCTTTAAGCAGTGGGGTGATGTGAGTGCATTAGTGCGAGATAACACAGATGAATATTAATATGTGTAAATATTGGATCTATATAAGATTAGTTGGTCTGTAGATATGCAGGAGGAATTTATGAACCAATATATATATATATATATATATATATATATATATATATATATATATATATTTACAGATTCCCGCTGGTTTATAAAAAGTTTTGTCAGTACACAGAGCAAAACATTCCAGTAGAAAGAATATGGACAGGTAAATGTTTGCTTATTATCCACAAGGAGATAAATTAACACTATGTGGGAACTGAAATTATTTTATATCGGTATATTGCATTACATTTGCAGGTTTACTTGTTATGAGTAGAAAAAAAAAGTAGAAGTTTCTAAAGGAAAAGTGTTCACCTAGAGACAAGATTTTGATTAAACTAAGGATCTATATATCTGTAATACTATAAATTAATTTTAGATATGTATATGTTTGAGAAACACATCAAATTTACCTGGGCCTCATCATTGCAATCAGCTTGAAATACTAAAATGATATCCTATTGATACATGTTATGTTCTGATGGATAGGGCAACCCGGGTATTATATGAAAAGGTGTATTGTGAGATACTGAATATTGAGGTTTATGGATATACCAAGTCTTCAATAGACTTTCTAGGGAAATATGTTTTAAAATTTTTGTTTACAAATGGGATTAATTCAATAAAATAAAAGATTCTTTAAATAAGATACAATCTGTATATGAGATACATCTTCAGTATGTTGTACCTGAAAAGTCCCAGTATGTCCCCAACCCACTTGAATTTTGATTATAATCTAAAGTTTGGTAAAATGTTGCCCCGACCACCCCCAGTACACATTACTCATTGTTTTTTGTTTTTTTATTCTATGATTGCTCTGACTGAGCCATTGTGTAATAAACTTTGGAGCTGGCAGAAGATTTATGAGGCCACAAGGCTGACCTAATTTACTACTTTATGGGCCAGATTCAGGTAGATCAGAGCATCTTTGCTCTGGAGTAACGCTTCTCATTTACGTTACTCTGACGACCCTTTCAGCGCAAGTACTGTTATTCACATAGCAGTTGCGCGTAAACTTTTTGCCAGAGTAACGATAATGCGCTGGCGTAACCCGACGCAAGTGGAAGTGGGTGTGATCATATGTAAATGATGGGCGGAGCCCAGCGCAGAGGCTTACGTTCAGCGAATCATCCACAGAGCATGCGCAGTGAGTGCGGCTCCACTCGCCCCCTTGTGCGCATGCTCACAACTTCCGTCGGCACCACTTCCCGGGAAACGTCAGCGCAATGCCTTCCGTTGGGCGCTTAAAAGCGCAGGCGGAAACGCCATTCCGGTGCAAAAGTATATCCGTTTCCCCCCATCACAGGGAAGATACTTTTGTGCTGTGATGGCTGCTCCCGCTACCCCCAGAGAGAGGAGGAACCTCAACTTTAATTCACAGGAGGTGTCTGTGATCATATCCGCGATGGAGAGTTTTAATCATTTTCTCCATGGGAAAAAAAGCCGTAAGACCAGCCGGGAGAGGAAGCAGGGCATCCTGGACACCATTGCTGGCCGGGTCAATATTTTGGGGTACTCCACCCGGACTGCTTCTGACATTCAAAAAAAAATTAATGATCTGCGGCGCAAGGTCAGGGGCAAGGTGGCCACCATCAGGAGGCATGAGAGGGGCACGGGTGGTGGTCCCCCATGTCTGGTCACCCTGACCGCGGAGGAGGAGGTGGTCTCTTGCTGCCTGGAGAGGGAGCAGGTGGAGGGGGTCCCTGGCTATGACTCCATGGAGGAAGGCTCCAGGACAGGTAAGTGTTTTTTATCCCCTATTTGATGTGTTGCATTTGGGGGGGGAGGGTACATGTGCCAAGTGTGTGGGACCACCAACATGTGTCTGCTTTGTGTCATCCACAGATGACGGAGCTGGGCCATCATCTGTCAGCGTCCAGTCCACCCCATCCCCCCAACACCATCGTGTGCCCGAGCCCCTGGGTGGTGAAGACACCGAGGTGGAGGAGGAGAGTGCCCACACCACACCTGCCGAGGTGGTTGTGGAGGATCCTGCTGTGGCAGAGCAGGACTTTTCTTTAGTTTTGGAGGTCTCCTCCCCTTCTCCTGGGCCGTCTGTCATCCCCTCCCCCATCCTTGGAAGCCCCTCAAGGGCGACTCCATCCCCCCGGGGACAACCATCTTCTGGCCCCAGGAAGGCGACCCAGAAGACCAGGGGGATGTCGGATGTTGTCCAGGGCCAGTTGGCGAGGGATCACGCCAGACAGACCCAACAAATGGGGGAACTAGTTGGGCACTTAGAGAAAGTGGCTGACAGCCTGGGCTCCGTTGCCCAGATAAGCAACGCAGTGCAGGATGTCAGCTGCAACTGCGCTGCAGTGGTGACCAGTTTGGGGGAGGTGCAGGGGGATATTAGGCACCTCACTGCAGCCATCCAGGCCAACACTGCTGCCATCCATGGGAACAGTGCTGCCATCCGGGACCAGGGGAGGCTGAGTCGGCGGGCCCAGCACTACCAAGTGACCCGGCAGTTCAGGATGCAGGCCCAGCAGCTGAGGATGCAGGGCCAGACAAACAATTTGCTCGGCCAGATAGCCATGGCCTTGGAGGGCATGCAGGCCACACCTGCCAGGAGTGGCCCACCCGGGGATCAGCCACCTCCAGATGCCCACCCACCCCCACCCACTCCATCCAGGCAGCTGAGGAGCCAGAGAGGTTCGGCAAGAAGGAGCCCCCGGCATCCCCGATGATTTTATTATTTTTGATTTCTGATTTATACTCAGGTTATGAGATTTTTATTTTTGATTTCTGATTTATACTCAGGTTATGAGATTTTTATTTTTGATTTCTGATTTATACTCAGGTTATGAGATTTTTATTTTTGATTTCTGATTTATACTCAGGTTATGAGATTTTTATTTTTGATTTCTGATTTATACTCAGGTTATGAGATTTTTATTTTTGATACTGCACACGTTGCAGTGTGAATGGTGTGTGAATATGAGGGGGTGGCACTCCTGACAGTAAGGGGTGTCACCCTCGGCCGTGGTGGTGAAGTTAACCCCACGGCTGTATGAATGACGTGTGAAAGGTGTATGAATGGACAGTGACATCATTGGGGCCTTGACGCTGGCGTTGCTGCTCCCAAGTCCTACATGCTGGACTTGGGCTAATTCAATGCGATGTGCATGTGGTGTGTGTGATCTAGGGACATCAGTGGTGTGCATGCGTGCATTGTCCGTGTGATCAATGTTTTGGTTTAGTGTCCAAAGATGCCTACGGCGAGGACCCTCCTGACTGCTCTTCCATCAGCAGACTGGTTCTCCTCTGGCAGGGGGGGATTGTCTGGTTCGGGGGTCAGGTCATCACGTATGTCAATCTGCAGGCCTTTTCTCATAGCAAAGTTGTGCAGAATGCAACATGCACCGATGATCTGACACACAAAGGTAGGGGAATACAATAGGGTCCCCCCAGACTTATCCAGGCATCGGAAACGGGACTTCAGGAGCCCAAATGTTTGCTCCACCACTGCACGGGTTTTGATGTGTGCTTCATTGTATTTTCTCTCTCCAATGGTTTGGGGGTTCCGGAAAGGAGTCATTAGATGGGGTCCCAGTGCATATGCAGAGTCACCTGGAAGGGAAAAGACAGGAGGATGTTAGTCATGCATGTGCCACTTCTGTTGTGCATCACGGGAGGGGATAGTCATGCCTGCCACCCATGTCACTCACCAACCAGCCAGCTGTCCCCATACATGTTCTGTTCGAATTCTGCTGGGATGGGGCTCTGATTGTATATGAAGCTGTCATGGCTGGACCCGGGGTGTTTGGCACGGACGTGCCATATGAGGCGTTGGGTCCTCAGTGGTTGGTCTGATGAACTGGTTGGACATGCGTCTGAGGATTGCAGGGACAACCTGGTGCACACATCTGCTTATGGAGGATTGTGACATCCCAGCCACCACTCCACTTGTACGCTGGAATGATCCACTTGCAAGGAAATTAAGTGTTGCCAGTACCTTCACCAGTGGCTGCACTGCTTGTGAGCGGTGTGTCTTGCTGGTGATGTCATCCTGCAGGGTTGTGGTTAGTTCAAGTATTGCAACAGGGCTGAATCTGAAGAGGCGATACACCTCCTCATCCCCCATGCCAAAGAGGCTCATACGTGTGCGGTATATCCTCTCACGTGCCCGCCTCCTTCGTTCCGGGGGACCCATCAGTAGTTCTAGGACCACGATTTCCCCTGGCATGTTGGCACACAGAGGTGTTGTCCTTGCAAGTGTGGGTGCTCAGCTTGCTAGTTTCGTCGGTAACGCTGCTGTAGCTGCTCTCCTGCTGACCTGTGACCGTCTGGAGTAAAGATAAAGCAGCCTTTTGTAGAAATAACTTTGCGCCGGACGGACGAGATACGCGCGGCGCATGTAGCCAGCGTATGGTGCTAATCCGTTCGCGATTAGGGAAATCTCCCTCATTTGCATATTTGCAGGGGAAATCAATAGGCGCGACTGATGCGCCAAACGAAATTATGCGCTGACGGGACTCTAGCGCCGGAAAGTTAAGCCGATCGGAAATGGCCCGTTTTCCGGCGCATCTAGTTTGGTGGGTACGGCCACATAGAAACGACGGCGCATCTTCACAGTTACGCGGCGCATATCGAAATACTCCAGTGCAACTCTACCTGAATCTGGCCCTATAAGTCTATTTGGTAAGGGGAAATCGGGTGGCCATTTTACTTTGTGGGGGGAACTTACCTTACACTCAGGTTAACCTAAACGTTGGATGCTACAGTTAGAACATTTGGACTGATGCATATCTTTTTGTTAGTGACCGACTTTTATATAGATTTAAATACTGGAAACAATACTTCAGATAATACATTTAATTGCATTGCTCTACATTTCCAACATAGAATACAAAGTGCATATATATTTTACTAAATGCATGTATGTTTTGATACTTATGTGATTTAAAGCAAACTATTACTATAAGTTTTGATGTTTAAATTAATGTTTTATAATAGCAACCACATAGTTTGAAATTAATTTCTTAGTACATTTTAATTACATTTTTAAATGAAAAAGCATAAAATAATTATATCACCTCATTGCAACCAATGTTGTATCATTCATTTTTCTCTAATAACATTTATTACACATGAAAGTGAATAATTTCACTTGATTGTGTATGTCTTCATTAAAATGATCTACCACAAATCTAAAACAGTACCTTAAGAAATAATGTTGACAACCACAATTTGTGTTCTTTTTTTTCCAGGTCTAATCCCACTATTTATATTACTATTTCATTTACTAGCTTAACATTTTATGATACCAATATTCTTTTATGGCCTGTTAAGTTTATCAACTGACAAGATTTTATGTACCTATTTCAATGCACTGCCTTCAGAAGTGACAATTATTTGGACCATATAAATTGGATGCTTCTGAGAAGATAATTTTTTAACGCATACAAGCTATGACAAGTATTCAAGGAAACACAATCCCCACGTACACAGCAATCTATGTGCATAAAATCTAAAGATGCTATAGTTAGCACGAATAAATAAAGCTTTTTTAATTAAAACTACATTAAAATAAATTTATAGACAAATGCATATTCATTCTACAAATAACATGATCATATTTTCCAGGGAAGTAAAAAGTGTTCTTTTTGTATGATGTCCTATTAAAAACTAATACAGTAATTGCATAGCTCATAAATCAGCACAATGTTTATAATGATCAAGCTAACTTGCCTTGAAATACTTGTGGCAGGGTTAAATAACTGAGACAATGCAACAGTCTTAAGTTAGTTTCTTGCTTGAAGTATTTATTGAAAATGTTTTTCATTGCAAAGTTGTGCAGAGCTTGACAGTGAAATGCTTCAGTAATGATGTAATTTCTTAGTTTAACTGTTGCCTAATAACAAAAAAAATTACTTTAACCTTTAAAAGTTAATTTTGTATCTTCCTATAGTATCTTCCTATATAAAAACCTCTAACAAGATTCCCTTTAATTCAGCAAACCTGCAGTCCAGGCACTCACAAAGTTTTAAAGTATACTACTCTATATTTTACAATTTTACACTTACCTTTTTTTAAAAACTCACTTTTTTTTTTCGTAATGAGACTTTACTTTCAATGGGTATAAATAAAATCAATAATGCTTGAAAAATCTAGTAATGTCTATGTGCAAGGCAAAAGCTGAAGTCTTCTGCATAGTTTAATGTGCTCAGGGTCCCTTCATACATCAGATTTGTAATTTAAAGTCATTGTTCAAATCAGCATAAAGTAAATAGCATTAATGAACACCAATTTTTTTTCCCTGAAAGGTCACAAACACTAAAAACATTTACATTTTCATTAAAACCCATTGGGCCAGATTCACAGAGCGATTACGCCGGCATAACAGGAGATGCGCGGCATAAGTCTAAATTTGCGCATGCGTTTCGATACTCCGCATCCTTTTTTTGTCCAGCGTAATTTCGATAGACAGGCGCATCCGTCCGCGCAAAACTGCGCTAGACACACCATTGATTTGCTATTCAAATATGCTAATGAGGGAGTTACGGGGATCCACAAAAGAACGTTGGTGCAGCGCAGGCTACGCGCTGTGCGCAACAGCTGCACGGCCTGTCTAAAATTAGACCATATAAAAGGTGGTCTAAAATTAGACAATTCATCTACATGTCAGAGAAAGCAACACCGTTAGTGAGGAGCAGAGCAGTCACACGTGTTGCCCAACAATCTGTATGCCAACATGCCAGGGACATCCATGCTCATAGCTATACTACTGACTTTAGATGAGCAAAGAAGGAGGAGGGCAGGGAGGGGGGCACGGGAGAGGATTTTTTTTTTTTTTACAAAAAAAATTTCTTTGCTTTAAAAAACATTTTTACAAAAAATATACATACATATATACATCAATACATAACATACATACAAATTACAAACACTGTCTCACTATCTTTCAATAGCCCTTGTAAACCTTGATGGATATAATAATCTAATCTGATACAAGCCCCTCACTCTTCACTTGATATATCACACACGCATAGACATCTTTGGCATGAGTGATTCTGAGGTGTCTCGCATCTTCAGATTCACCCCTCATGCCATCCTGGAATTAACCACAACCCTGCAGGAGCCCAACACCAGCCCAACACATGACACCACCCATGACAGCTACATATACAATCATAGCCCCATCCCCACAGATTTCGAACAGAACATATATGGGGACAGCTGGCTGGTTGGTGAGTGACATGGGTGGCAGGCATGACTGTCCCCCCCATGATGCTGAAATCACAAGGGGCACATGCACTACTAACATCCTCCTGTCTTATCCCTTCAGGGTGACTCTGCATATGCACTGGGACCCCATCTCATGACTCCTATACGGAACCCCCCTAACCAAGGCTACCCTGTCTTCTAAAAGAAGAGCAGCCAGGAGACAGCTCACATTAGGCATCTTTGCACGTTAAACACACACATTAATCGTGGCACAATGAGAATGCATGCATGCACACCACTGTGGTCCCTAGCACAGACACATCACATCCTCATCACATTGGATTGGCACAAGCCCACCATGCAGGACTTGTGAGCTGCAACGCCATGCCACGGCTCCAATTATGTCACTGTACATTCATACACCATTCACACGGACCTGGCGATCACTTCTCCACCACAAATGAGGGTGACACCCCTTTTCCGTCAGGAATGTCACCCCCACATTCCCAAATCATACACAAACAGAACCAAAAAATTGACAGCAAAAATAAAAAATGCCCAGCAAAAATATAATTTAAACAAAATAACAACAAAGAAAACACATAAAAGACAAAATTCACTCAGCAAAACAGTCCCCAAATATCTCAAAGACATGTCACAAACAAACGCTAATAAACAACAGAATAAAAGCACCTTGCTGTAAGGGGGGGATACAAAGGGATGTACTTTTGCAAAGGAAGTGTGTTTGTCTCTGTCTATTTATGCTGTTTGCGTAGTTCACTAATTTGCCCTAGTCCACTTCTAATTTCACTGATTGCGCCGTGCCCGAGTTGTGAGCATTTGCATGGGGTCACGGCTCATTTCAATGTAACACGCCCACGTCCTTCCCAATTTGTATTACTCTGCCTTGCGCCTCTGAAATAACGTTGCGCAGGCGCAAATTTCTGCATAAAACCGACGAGAATAGGGTGATTGCGCCGCTACATTGCGCCAGTCTAACGTAAAGGCGGTGCGCTACGCCGGTCCAATAATGCGCAGATGTACGTGAATCTGGCCCATTGTATTTATGGAAACCATCAAAGGAAATCTCTAATAATGCAAATTTACTGGCTGTTATGCAGAAGTTCTGATTTTACTTGATTTAATTTTGGGTCAGCAATATAGAAAGCACCAAAGTTCATGGTGATCAGGCTAATATCATTTTTTAAACAGTTAATCAATGACAACTTCATATTTTCTCAGCATATGTTTTCTAATTTGCTAATTTTGCTAAATATTCCATTAAGGCTAGGTTCAAACTCATGCTAATTGGATGTGGGTTTCTCCTCCTCTATAAAGCCGGTTCACAGATCTCCACAGCGGCTCCGGTGTAAATTGAACGGGAGCCCTGTGTGCCTTTTGGTCCATTTCAGATCCAAATTCAGCCCAAGATTCAGGCTGAAATTGGACCTAAAACAGTGAATGGAGATGCATCAGACTCCTGCTGTGAGTGTCTGTGTGTTCCAGTGTGAACCCAGCCTAAAAGTGTTTGTTACATTTGTTTTATAAGTGCAAACATGCATGTTGATTGTTCTAAAAAAACTTTTGAGCAAATAACCTCCTGTGCGCTCTGCCTGAGCACAAGGAGGAGTTATGGAGATGAAAAGTCTATGTTCTTTGAATCAGAAATTAAGTAGGCGGGGCTGACAACATGTACAAATCTAGCTCAAATTCTCTCAATCTACTCCATGTATAACACTACATATGCCTGCCGTGTAAGCAGCCTTATATAGTGTGGGGCATGGACCTAGCCCCCTGAGCCATGATTGGCCAAAGACACCCTGCCTTTGGCTAATAATGGCTCTTACAGCAGATTGTGCTGTGATTGGCCAAAGCATGCAGGTCAGGTGCATGCTTTGGCCAATCAGCAGCCGTCAATGCACTGGGAAGAGAGTAAGTAATCCTGTATGGCCTGCTGTCTAGTCCCCGAGATGTCTGTCGGCTTATGTTGCTTTGGCAAGTTATATAGATGTATATAGTATTCATGGAAGTGTTGGGCTATTAAATCATCTGTCACATCCATTTTACCTTCCTTGTTTGTTATACCTAATATATTGTTTTTGTAGCAGGGACCCTTTAAGGCTCTGGCCTGAAATGTACCAGATTTAGCCCCGTATTTGTAGTATTTTTTTTTTTCCGGAAGAATAAGAATTATTTAGTGGTGACGTCTAATGTTTGTTGGATTAATTTCCTGGTTTCCAGCAGTTCGGAAGCTACTTGTGCCGTTAAGGAGTGTTTGTGTAGGGTCTCGAATTTGTATATTTTGTCTGTTAATTTGATTATGTCTTTTTCCCTTTCCCTCTTATGTTGGGCTCCCATCTTAATAAGTTCTCCCCTAATAGAACACTTATGGGTCTCCCACACCATCAGGGGGTCCATGTCCTGAGATGTGTTGTGTGCGAAAAATTCCTTTATGAGAGATGTGATTCTAGGTAGAAGCACATGATCTGACAGCAAAGAGTAATTGAATCGCCATGTTGAGAATTTTGCCGCAGGATCTTTGGGGGTCAGTGTAAGGGAGATAGGTGCATGATCGGATAAAGACTGGACCCTATCTCTGCTCCAGAAACAAGGTGCAGGTCTCTACGGAATATAAACAAATAGTCTATTCTGGAGTATTTAGCGCGAGGTGCCGAGTAGAAAGTAAAGTCACGGTCCTCCAGGTGGAGG
This sequence comes from Rana kukunoris, assembly GCA_029574335.1. Taxonomy (NCBI): domain Eukaryota; kingdom Metazoa; phylum Chordata; class Amphibia; order Anura; family Ranidae; genus Rana; species Rana kukunoris. The sequence goes on from CM056051.1 coordinate 206,884,560, forward strand.
AACCGTCACGAGTCTATGAGGTGTAGAGTTCAATGACTTTTTACTACTTTTTAGAATCTTATATGTTATGTGCGATTTTCCCATAGATGTGTCGGTCAGTGGGTTTAGATGAAAATTTAAATCTCCTCCCAAGATTATGCATCCTGAGCTAAAACCTTCTAGCTCATGTATTAGGCATCTTCAGAAAAACAGATGGGCCTTATTGGCAAAGTAAGCATTCGCTACTGTAATGGGGTTGCCTATAACATGGGTTTTCCCTATTGGAAACCAAGACAACGGTTCCTCTAGGAGAAATAAGGTGGCTACTATCAGTAATGTTGGGCAATAATGGATCAAGTGATAAAATTCACAGTTGTTTATTAAAGTATCAAAAAGGTTACCATTGTAGTTTCCCTTAAGGAGGAGAAACCTTCCTTCTGGGTCTGTCAATTTGTCAAATTTGCTAATTAGTTTGCTAATTAGTATGGATACCCCTCTCGACTTTGCCTGGTCATTATTCGCGTGGTGTGCCTCAGTAAAGACTGAATCAGTGAGCCTGGGTACTTTGTGCGATTTGAAGTGTGTCTCCTGGAGGAAGGCAAAATGGGGCCAACCTTTCTTAAGATCCCGTAGTAGGAATGATCTCTTTTTTGGTACATTCAATCCCTGAGCGTTGTGGGATATCACCGTGGGATTGTGACCTAAGGAAGAGTACGCCATGTTGCAGAATTAGACAGATCCAGAGAGTCAGAACCTTTAAAAAATTCTAAAAAAAAGATCTTAACATATGGAAATAGAGGGTGCCCCTTGAAATATGACAAAATATGGCGTACGTGGCTAGCCGAACCTACAACTGCTTAAGAGGTTATGGAGTATATTTTTTCTATATCTTATGGGCACTATGTAGGTAGCACTGGGTAGAGGAAGATTGTGTGCCTGATTGGGGAATAGTTGCTTTTGATGATGGGGGAGAAGTCTGACATACTGGGTGTCAATCTGTGTCCTGGGTATGCATATTCTTGTCATATGTGGTTACGATTGTAAGCTACAAATATGGAGACCTGTTAAGCACTATCTGACATGCTGTTTCTGTCCTTTTTATGTTGTTTGTTGTTGTTGTTTACTGTTCAAGAGGCAATAAAAAGATTTCTCAAAAAAAAAAAAAAAAAGATCTTACGAGACAGTTTATATGTTTTATTATATTCAGTTAAATTTACACAACTACCGGTATAGAAAGGACAGATGGGTAGAGAGAGTATAAAGTAGAGAAAAGAAAAGGAGTTATTGGTAACACATGTTTAAAATAGTTAAACTATCAGTAAGGTTTTTGGTAGTGTGTCCTGTGGAGATCAAGTGTCCCCGCAGGACCCACTCTGTGGGGAAATGGGAGATCATGGTCAGGGGTGGCAGCTAAAGTTGACCACTCCTTTCAAGAAAAGTTGATAAACAGTAGATATGGAGGAAGGGGGACCGCAGTCATATTGAGCTGATAATAATAGTGTTCAAACTATTGCTGGTATGATTAGAGACCCTGGGCCGAGTAGCTGAGGCGATCCTTTTATGTTGCCGAATATTCTCAATGCGAATATTCGTATTACGAATATTCGCGAATACTTTCTCTGCCCTTCTGTGTTTTGTGTATAAAAAATAAATAAAAAATTAGCTTTAGTTTAGTCATATAAGTTTGTGTAAGTAGAGTTAGTGTTTAGTGCATATTAGTTTATTATTTGTAGTCCTCGTCTTTGTCCTTGTCAGTCAGTGTAAAAAAACAAAAAAAAAAACAAAAAAAATTTAGCTTTAGTTTAGTCATATAAGTTTGTGTAAGTAGAGTTAGTGTTTAGTGCATATTAGTTTAGTAATCCAGGAAATGATCTCCGTTTTCGCGTGTTGTTCGCGTGCATGCGCATGCGCGGACGAGAATTTCGCAATCAATTTTGCAAATCAAATCAAAAATTTTTTTTTGATAAAATATTCTATATATTCGTGAAATATCGCGAAATTGAATATGGCGTATTCCGCTCAACACTATTAAACACGGCCCAGATGCAAAACATTTCAGAACTCTGTTAAATCTTAAGGACAACGTAAAGAGTGTTGCCTGCTATTGTGGGTTACAAGCAAAGCGAATGGGAAGCGCTACATGTAGCGTAGGTCCTTTTCACTGAGCTTGTCAAGCGGGGGGTGCAAAGTCCCACGATTCCTGAATGCTATTTGAGATAAGTCATGAAAAAGAATTATAGTTTCTCCATTAAATATTATCTGCGTGCTTTCTGCATTATTTCCTCCTTCAGTGCAAAGCTCTACAGACACCAAATGACATCATGTGGAGGCATGGTGTCAGGGCCTTGTGCTTTCAGGGCCCTGTGAGCCTTGACAGACTCAATTTCAGTGTCCTCAGCCCTCTCCAGCAGGCTATTAACACCCTCTGCAGGGCTGGAACAATTTGATCAGTGTCTACAGTCTTGGGGATCCCCCTGACACTGATATAGTTCCTCCTCCCCCTATTATCAAGGTCCTCCAAGTGCCTGTTCATTTCAATAAAATGATTGGAATGGGAGGTTGTTACACTGTCTACAGTCTATAATTAGTCAGTCTAGGTTAGGGGGAGATTAGAGTGTGAAGGTCCACTACCGTTATCCTCTGTAGCAGATTGGGAATCTTCACTGAAGTCCTCTGAGGCATGTGTCGGCGCCATCTTACATCCTGAGCCTCCGGATTTAAAGATTTCAGATATGTTCCATCTCTTGTAGGTCGCCAATGCTCATCAGGATCTAGTGTGGGGTGTTCGGTAATTCAGCTTGCTCATTATTAGGGGTGAGTTGTGTAGAAAATGGCTTCTGGCTGCAGGGCCTTCGTAGCTCCTCTAGCAGGCTGCCATCTCCATTGCGCAGCAAGCCACACCCCTATTTTTTTTGCAAATGTTTTTTATGAGGTTTATACAATATACATACCACAGTTGCATGAAGTATAAAATGTATCAGTTATATCAGGAATAGCCGACTATGATATATTGCACTATACAACATTAGATATAGTATTGCTACTGCCCTGTGGTTTAGAACGAATGTATAAACAAATTTCTTAGAAAAAAAATATTTGAATTACTTGAACATTATGGAACCATAAAAAGAGTCTAGTACTAGAACATGAATAGTCAGATAGTCTGTTGACTTAGACATCCAAGTTTAAACTTAGTTTTAGAGTAACGTAGTAAGATCAACATAGTAATTAGAGAAAAAAGAAATAACAGAAAAAAAAGTGTATAATAATGTTATTCCAGGATGAGAACTTACAATTTTAATAGTCTGTTGGTTGTACATTCTTATGCCTTGTACACACGATCAGAGTTTCCGTCGGAATAAACTCCAATGGGTTTTTCCAACGGAATTACATTCAAGCTGTCTTGCATAAACACGGACACACCAAATTCCGACCGTCAAAAACGCGGTGACATACAACACTACGACGAGTCTAAAAAAATGAAGGTCAATGCTTCCGAGCATACGTCAAATTGTTTCCGAGCATGCATGCTTTTTCTCCGTTGGAGTTCCATACAGACGAACAGAATTTCTGATAGAAAATGTTTCCGTCAGAAAAAAAAGAGAACATGTTCTCTTTCTAACTCCATCGGAATTTCCGATGGAAAAAGTCTGATGGGGCATACACACAGTCAGAATATTCAATGAAAAAATTCCGTCTGACTTTTTCCATCGTGTGTATGAGCCATTAGGCTCAAGTTTTGTAAGTAGCTTTTTTGAATGATACCCAGGGTTCCCACGCCTTATAGAAGCGTGAGGTTTTGCCATATCTGTGGGGCATGAGTTGCTCATATCGTAAAGGCTTCCTCTACTTGCCTGATTACCGCGCTGACATTTGGGATGAAGTCTGACTTCCAGTTGCGTGTAATTAATATCCTGGCAGCCATGAGTATTTGCATTACCATTGGTCTGAATGTTAAAGGATAGCGGCCAGTGTGGTTGCTAAGGATTGCCTGTCCGATATTGCTTTTGGTTAGTACTTCTGTGATTGAAGATATTAAGCGAAATACAGCTCTCCCAAAACTTTTGAGATTTGGTCAAGCCCAAAGCATATGGATTAAGGTCCTTAATTTGTCTCACCTGCTCCAACATACATTAGAACCATGTGATTTTAAATGTGGCTGTTATATATGGGGTAAGATACCACCTGAGATGTAATTTTTGTGCAATTTCTCAATATGTTGAGGGTCTTGTGTAGTATTGGTTAAACAGTATGGCCGCGTACACACGACCAAATACATCTGTTCAAATCGGTCTGGCAGACCGATTTGAACAGATTTGTCTGCTGGGCTGTTTTGGTTTGATCGTTGTACACACGATCAAACCAAAATCCCCGCCAGCAGACATCGCAGTGATGTGGCGATGACGTTGACGCCGCCACGTCACCGCACCAGCAAGTAAAACACTTCCGCGCATGCATCAAATCCATTCGACGCATGTGCGGGCAGATATGTCAGAGCATGCTTTAAAATCTGTCTGCTGGCAAAATCTGTCTGTCCGCCCGTACACACGATCGAATCTGTCTGCTGAAACGGTCTGTCAGACCGTTTTCAGCAGATAGATTTGATCGTGTGTACGCGGCCTATGGCTTTTTGCCATTGACTCTGTGAAAAGGTGGAGGAAAGGTCTTATTCCCACTTCTGTAGTGGGAATTTTTTTTTTTTATGTTGTATAAAGTTGTAAAAACAGGATATCAGGATATCCCTTTTGTTTTGGCAGATTGGTTGTTCCAGAAGGCCCATGCGTCATGAGATATTTTAGTAGGGACTATTGGATGTGCTTTGAGAAATTATACTATTCTGGTGTAGGTATATTCTTCCGTGGATGGTAATGAATATTTTTGAGAGAGACTAGGAAATGGAATAATGTTTCCCTTTTTTCTGAGGTTGGACACTGATTTATTACCTTTACATTCCCAATTATATGTAGCAATATTTGGAATGTGTACTGTTAAGGACCTTAGGGGTAGAGGAATTTCAGTCACATTTGAAGTTTGGGCAGTGGTTTTGCAGAACTGTTTCCAAGTGTCGATTACTATTTGTATATTAGGGTGGGAGTATTTATTGTATGCGTCAGTTAGTCAGAGGACTTAATGTGTGGAATCTAATGAGTTAGGGGATAACCAGTCTTTTTCTAATGAGGCCCAGTGTTTTAGTTGGGAAGTTTGAAACCAGAATTTGATTTGGTCCAGAATACTTGTTCTGTAATAGTCATGAAGTATAGGAAGGCCCATACCCCTGGCTTTTTTGTGTTTTAGTAAGGTCGTCTGGGAGCACCTTGGTTTCTTGTATTTGCCTAGTTTTGAAGAAAGATGTTAGTATATGAATTGGTACTGTAATGTTCTGAAACAATAAAGGATTTTCGATAATATGAGCATTTTGTAAGCTGCTAGTTTTCCTGACCAAGATAGGTAAAATTGTTTAAGTCTGTTTAATTCTTTTGGAATTGAGGAGTTTAAAAGACAGTAATTTACTTTATATAGATTTTTATATAGAATGCTTGTAGGGACACACTCTGATTTGAGAGGGAAAGGATCACATTGTCTGCAAAAAGGGAAATAGAATAAGATTATTGAGCAGAGGTGATGCCTGATATATTTGGGTGAGGTCTTATTTTGTTCTGCTACAAGCTCCATTAATAATGCAAATATTAGTAGTGATAATGGGCATCCTTGCCTTGTTCCATTTGAAATGCTAAAACTATCTGAGAACATCCCCTCCATGAATACAACGGCAGTGGGGTTGGTATATAAAGCAGGTATAGCTAAACTAATTTCACTTGAAAAGCCAAATTTATGTAGCACTAATTTTAAGTACCCCCTAATAAATCCTGTCAAGGGCCTTCTCTGCATCCAGAGACAGGAGGTTTATACTAAGTGTAGTAAATTGATGATTCTGCGTGTGGCATCGGGTGCTTAACAACCAGGGATACAGCCTACTTGGTCTTGTTTCACCAGAGTAGGTAAAAGGCAGGAGAGTCTGTTAATCTTGGTATCAATTTTTAAGTCAACATTTAATAGTGATATAGGCCTGAAGTTTTGAGACATGTTAGTTGATTTACAAGGTTTTGGTAATGTTACGATTGTGGCGGATAACAAGGAAATTAGGCTTTGGAGACAGCAGCTTTCTAGACATTTAGAACATGTGGGATCAGGCCATGTACACACGATCGGTTAAAACACAACGACGTGCTGAAAAAAATGAAGTTCAATGCTTCCAAGCATGCGTCGACTTGATTCTGAGCATGAGCGACCTTTTAACTGTTTTGACCTATAATTAAAAATCATAAAAACCAGAATACTCACATTAGCGATGAGTTAGACAGGCATGTAAAACATAATGATGCCGGCCAGCAAACAGATAGAAAAAACCCTCCTCCAAAACGTGATGACGTCACCGCACGTCTTCCCAGACGCATTTCGTCATAGGACGTTGTCAATGGGAGTGATGATGATTTGTACATGTAGGAGAGAAGTGCCAGAATAGGCCCGGTATGGAGGTGGGTTTTAAAGCCCTGTATTGAAGTGGTTAAGTTGTATACGTTTTCGTAGTAGTCACGGAAAGCATTAGCAGTTTTCTTTTGGATTTATCAGTTTATCCCCCTATTTTCATCAGTTCAAACCGAGCGTGTGTACGGCCCATCGGACCGTCGTCCGTCGGACCAAAGTTTTAAAACTTGCTTTAAAATCGGACCGATTGGTTGTATAACAAGTTGTATACGTTTTCGTAGTAGTCACGGAAAGCATTAGCAGTTTTCTTTTGGATTTATCAGTTTATCCCCCGATTTTGGATGGTATAAATTAGATATTTTTTGGTTAATAGTTTTTTTCTTTTACCTGATTTGCCATCAGTTTGCCAGCTTTATTTCCATGGCAATAAAATTGTGCTTTCCACATACGTACATTTTGTGTCAAGCTTGGTCAAGCTACTAGCTAAGAGTGTGGTTGGGGAATGTCTTGATTGTTTTTTCTAGATCCCTAATTTTAGCTTTTAAGTCATTAAGTTGATGGCTCCGCTGCCTCTTTGGCCACGTACACACAATCGGTTTTGTCCGATGAAACTGGCCTTAAGGCCAGTTTCATCAGTTCAAACCGAGCGTGTGTACGGCCCATCGGACCGTCGTCCGTCGGACCAAAGTTTTAAAACTTGCTTTAAAATCGGACCGATTGGTTAGTACTCAAAAGCATCGGACCAAAAACCTGCGCATGCTCAGAATCAAGTTGACGCATGCTTGGAAGCATTGAACTTCGTTTTTTCAGCACGTCGTTGTGTTCTACGTCACCGCGTTCTGACCCGATCGGATTTTGGACTGATGGTGTGTACGCACATCAGACCATCAGGCCACTTCAGTGGTGAACCGATGAAAACGGTCCGTCGGACCATTCTCATCGGGCTGGACCGATCGTGTGTACGTGGCCTTTAGAGTACAACTAAGTTTCAAGAGTATGCTTTGTGAGAATCCCAAGTAATGAAGGGATTTTCATTCTAGTGTGTCTAGAATTTTCTTTTTGTGATTTGGGTGTTCCAATAGAGAGGTGTAATTTTTCCATCTATTTGCCCTTGTTGCCGTGTAAGATCCCTCTACGATGATTGAAATTGGGGCATGGTCAGACCACGTGATAGAGTGTATATTTGACTAACTAATATTTTGTAGGAGAAATGTATCCACTAGGAAAAGATCTATTCTACAGTATGTTTGATGTACACTCCCTTTCCGTTGAGTGTTGGCATCTCCACGCAGCATGAAGATCTACTGAAGCCATAAAGTGTGAAAGGGTAGCTCTGTAGTGGCGATTACACTTGCAATAATCTGGTTGTTGGGAAAAACATTGAAATCGCCACACAGAATGGCATGCCCTTGTTTCATGCTTTGTACTGATTTCCATATTTTCTTTACAGAGGCTATTTGTTTCACATTAGGTAAATAAAAATTTACAAGGGTGTATAAAATGTTATTGATCTCTCAAATGAGTATGACATATCTACCCTTAGGATCAATTTCTGTACAGATAATTTTAAAGGAAACTGTGTCTTTAACAAGGATTGCGACCCCTCTCTTTTTCTTGGAAGCATTGGAGCAGTTCACTATGGGGAATCGGGGATGGTAGTTTTGGTGGGTTTTTAGAAGAGAAGTGGGTTTCCTGGAGACATAATATGTCACACTGTAGAATGCTTGTCTTTTTCCATAGCATGCTTCTTTCGGCAGAACTGTTTAGCCCTCTGACATTGAAGGAAGAGATCCTGAAGCCCATAGTGAGGGGATTTAGGATCTGTTGCTATAAAGAACCTTGAGCGATATTGGGTACATAGTCTAATATTGTTGTTTTACTTGAGAACTTTAGTGTTCTGGAGTGTTTGATCTCTTAAATTGAAATTAAATGAGGTGATTAGGGATGAGCTTCGTTCAACTCGAACATCGTAAGTTTGATCGTTCGTCGAATTCCGTAAGTTTTGGGCCGTTGGCGCCAAATTCGAGTTGCGTGTCTCGGCCCATAATTCACTGCGGAATCACAGTGCATTCCTGGCTGATGATTGGCCAAGCATGCACTATGACCCGCATGCTTGGCCAATCACAGCACACAAAAAACGGTGAGCCATAATTGGCCAAAGCCAGGGTTATTATGGCTCAGGGGGTTAGTACACGCCCCACACTATATAATGCTGCCTGGAACTCGACCTTGTGTAGTGTGTTAGTGTGTTGGTGGTTTACAGAGAGAGACAGAGAGAGAGAGAGTGTTATTTTTTTGGAGTTAGATAGAGCAAGCAGGCAGGCAGGCTAGTCAGTTAGAGTTACAGTGTGTAGAGGATATATATGCATCCCAGGTTTTGTATATATATTTATACACTGCATTGAGTTTAGATAGATCCGCCCTTCCTAATATACTGGCAGGCATGTGATTGTGCTAGCTGCAGTATTTTCACGTGGTGTACTGTCTGTGTCCTCTGTACAGAGTGCACCTAAAGCTATATCAATAGATTTGTGTGTGTGTAAATAAAATAAAATATCACCAAAATAAAAATGCATGCTAACAAAAGCACCATGCATTTTGGTGCAACGCCATTAAAAAATACAATTAAAAAAGGGCCATGCACTTTGGTGCTATTAAGGGGTGGCAGGCAGTTCATTCTCAAATTAATAAGCTGTTCTGCAGCAAGGCGCATACTCTGCATCGTGAAGTTGAACCTTTAAAACACAGTCAGGAGGCCGAGTGGCATAAAAAAACACAGCAGTGATAGCAACATGCCTGTTTTGTACAACGTCACTACAGTACTACCCTACCTCACTGCGCACTCACTGCTCTATGTTTTCCAAAAAGCTTAAAAAATATATTTGTTGGCTGGAGCTACACTTTAAAAAAGCACCAGTTCAAATTATCTGGTGGTTTTGCAAAGGTTTAGTGATGCTAGACATATTTCTTCTTCTTTACATTGTGTACACAAATACTGTAGGTCTGGAAAGAATGAGAGGCCTTGGGTATTTTGGGGCTTGCCATCAGGATTTCTCATGTTTATAAGAAAATTATCTTTGGTTTGGTAAAAATTAATGTGGACAAGTCAGCTGTTTTAACTGTTTCTGGTTTACCGCACATTTTAACATTATTTCTTCTTGATCGATCTTCTAAACCACCATCTTGGCCTTGATAGGTAGTCCTCCCTCTCGTTATGTGCATCTATGACTTCTCCCAGTTATTTTTTTTAATGATTTGTGAGAGATAATATATCCGCATGGATGGTGCTGCTCAATGAGACAAGCATGTCTTTTAATGTTGTGTCCAATACAGGCTGATCTTTGGTAGGAAACTCCAAGATGAAGTCTTGTAGTTCTCTTGTGCCATTTTTAGTGATATAGTATATTGGTTAGATAATTAATTGGTAGTTATTATAATGATGCAAGTCATTTTCCAGCAGCAACCTGATTCTTCCAGAGATATGCACTTTATTGACTTCCAACACAGCTTGCAACAGATGACACAATCTAACAGAGTAAATTTGACAATGAAAATTAGCCTTCAGAGTCCCATCTTTCCTAGACCATTTCTAGATCTGTGCCTTCATATCCAAAAAACATGAATAGACTGACTGCCAGGTTATATTCCCTATACACGGAAGGCTGAGCAATTTGTTTGGCTGTTTACATTAGGTCTTTGATCTGCTTCTGTCTTTCAGAGTGACAGATAATGACCTCTAGCCGTAAACAGCTGCAGTCTTAAACTGCCCTAATGTGCATTCTTACATATTCACATTAACATTGCACAGAGTAACTATCTTTCTCCTTTGATATGCGTAATTAGATTAACAGATACCAATGTGGCCCTGATCAACCTTAACATAGTTTTGATGTGTAAAATAGATTTGCCCTGGAATGCCTCCATATAACACAATATATAAAATACATACACATGTATATATATAGATATACTACTAGAACTGACCCATAAATCAAACAACAAAAATATAATTATGATTTAAGTTATTGAATTCTTTACAATGGCTCATATAAAATATGAAGTTGAAACTGGTTACATCTCTCTTCACCAGCCTCTAAAATATCCCCATGAAACAGTTATTAGATAACATAACTTGAAAAGTATTTGGTAAACATCAGGGGCCCGTATAGCTGTTAGGCCTAATTTCAAAACTTGCTCTTTCTTGAGTATATCACATCAAGATCCTGAATATTGTGCAAAAACTAGCTGATGTCACAGTCCAATCTTCTGTCTGACTTCATCACATCCCTCACCATCTCACTGAAAGTAAACTTGGTATGCTCTGGGAGCTTCAATCTACATACATCCAGGATTCTCTCATCTCCAGGCTAAAGGTTTTCATTGTTAAAGATGGTTTTACACAAACACCAGAAAATCTACTTCCATCTTTATAGTAAGAAGAACCATCAATGTACAAGCACTCACTTTAAAGGTCAAAAGGTTCTAATATGACAGTAATAACTCTGCGCTGCAAATAATTTCTTTGCACTTGACATTCAGAGTCCCATCTTTCCTAGACCATTCCTAGACCTGTGCCTTCATATCCAAAAAACATGAATAGACTGACTGCCAGGTTATATTCCCTATACATGGAAGGGCTGATCAATTTGATTGGCTGTTTCCATTAGGCCTTTGATCTGCTTCTGTCTTTCAGAGTGACAGATAATGACCCCTAGCCGTAAACAGCTGCAGTCATAAACTGCCCTCTTGCATATTCATGTTAACATTGCACAGAGTCACTATCTGTCCCCTTTGATATGTGTAATTAAAATAACAGATACCCATGTGGCCCTGTACAATCTTAACACAGTTTTGATGGGTAAAATGAGTTGTCCTGGAATGCCTAAATATAACACAATATATAAAATACATACACACACATATATATATATATATATATATATATATATATATATATTAATATTACAACATTATTAAGAGAGGTATTTAGATCTCTCATGTCTTTTTCAGCTGTGTAGTGCTGGCGATTCTGTTGTTTTGCCTTCACAGGTCTGGATGAGGAAGAAGAGGACTGGGAGTGAAAGTTGTTTTCCACATGAGGCTGGGACAGATTGGGTGAGAAGCACTGCGTGATCTCCCTGTGTGCCTAAGCGTGTGTTTCCTGTGTGCTTACCAGCACCATCTTGGCTGTGCTGGCAGCGGGCCTGCTGAAAGAAGTCCATCATCCGCCCGAGTTTTCCTGCATCTTTTCTTCACTTAGACATGTTGTCTACAGGTGCCCGATGGTTTGTACTATGAAAGCACCATTTTCCGAGGCCCAGGAATTGCAAATATATCTCGTGTTTTCTGCTAAGGAACGGAGCTATGCTTCTATGCGGCCATACTCCTTGTTTGCTGACCAAACTCCCTATTATTATTTTTTATTAGTAATAGTGGTGATCTGGTGATACGTGATTTTTATCAGGACTGCTACATTGCAGCGGACAGATCTGACACTTTTGACACTATTTTGGGACCATTGACATTTATACAGCTATCAGAGCTAAAAATAGCCACTGATTACTATATAAATGTTACTGGCAGGGAATGGGTTAAACACTAGTGGGTGATCAAGAGATTAAGTGTGTTCCCTCAGAGTGTTCTAACTGTAGGGAGGATGGGCTACCACTAACATGACAGATATCACTGTTCCCAATGACAGGGAACAGAAGATCTCTGTCGTGTTAATAGGCAGAACAGGGAAATGCCTTGTTTACAAGTTCACTGTTCTGGCAATTATAGTGAATATTAGACATGTGCAGGAATATTTTGTTAGTTACTCCCGAAAATCGCTTTGATTTATTTTGTTTTTCGTTGGGGAATAGCTTTCGTCCGAAAATCCAATAATACTTATTTTCCGTCGAATGGTCAAAAGAATATTCGACGGAACGCCGAATCTTTTCGTCAAATTGTACATTTCCGTTTGAATATTCCGCCTACAAGAATTCTAATGTTGTATGACTAATAATAATGTTGAATCTATTTTCTCATAAATCGAAATCTATTCTCTGTAATGTCAAATCTATTATTTCTATAGTGTCGAATCTTTTCCCTATAATGTCGAATCTTTTCCCTATAATGTCGAATCTCTCTACATCGAATTTTTACCGCAACCATATAATAGTGAAACAGTGCTTGAATATAGTGTGAACACATTGACATTTGAATCAATAAATCTCAGATGAAAAAAGTCCTGTTTAAAAGGACATGTGTAAATATTAAAAACATGTAGTCCCAAATGACAAAAAGTTTTGCAAAAAACGTGCAGGTACAAAGGTTTTGTGATTCAAACAAATGGTGAGATTATTCCTTCACCAGATATATGACACCCAAAGTGAACGATGATAAGATCTGCTTACCAGATGTATTTGACTTCTTTGGTTAGAAAGAAAGTCAAATGTCGCCTTAACAGGATAGTGCCTGCTCACATAAATGTATGGCTTGTACCGTACCCTCCTCCTCAGAGTTGCAGATGGGAAATATGCAGAAATATGCAGAAAATACAGGACATCCATAGCATAATACTGTTTATTAAAATACGTGTTTAAAAAGAATTAGCCAAAAGGCTCCTTACATTTGTGGGGCTGCTGGTTTATCACAATGGATTAGCTGTATCAGGTTTCTGTCCACCTCCGTGGATGGCTTGCACTCCACAGTCCACAGGGGATAACCAGAGGACCGGATATGGCATAAGATAATTACGTTAATTAATCGTTAATTACGTCTTCAGGTCCCCATTCTACCTCTCCTCGCCGCAATCGCGGGTTGCTGGTAAACATTGAGTCTGCGGGACCCAAGGGCAAGATCCCGCAGCATGCGGCGGGCATGCACACCCGCTATCCTGCTTTTGCAGACTGACGTACAGGTACATCAGTTTACGCAGGGGAGCTATTCTGGTGATGTATAGCGGCGTGAGCTGATTGGCAAGTGGTTAAAGTCTATGGGATCCGAACTTGAAAAATCAATTTTCCTCACAACAATTAGCGAAACATGAACTCTCCTGGTCAGGGAGACTTGCGGCCTTCAAAATTATTTGGCTACCCCTAATTCTGTATTTTTTTCAGAACCCTTCCCATCCCATTAACCAATTTATTCTTCAGATTCCTCCAAACGATATATAACAAATATCTTTGGAACAGCAAAAGACCCAGATGCGTCCATCTAAGGTTGACTAAGCACAAAATTGCAGCTATCCTAGCCCAATTACCCAGCTGGTTCCAACCCCACCCGAATTTACCCTGGGAAAAATAGAAAACTTCTCACTCACCAGGCCCAATCTAAAGAACTGGTTACTAAGTACCCCTCTAGTCACCCACGTCCTGACATCCATTCCTCCAACCATGAAAGCATCAGCTCAGGCCTGGAAATAAAGGGCATTTCCTACTTTTACAATAGCCTTCACCATAAATGCACTTTCTCCAATCTAACCCCACACCACAAATGGGAGTCTGATCTCACATGCACCTTTACCGACGCCCAGTGGCAACATGCACTTAAGTCCATTTGGGAACTCACACAGATATCAACATTTAACATTTAACGACGTTGTTGCACTAATTGTACTTTGTATTCTTTATGCAAAATCAATAAAATATTTGAAGGAAAAAAGTCCCCATTTTGAAGGCTTATATGAAAGTTATTGGCCATACAAAGGATATGGGGCCCAGGTACTGTTCTGGGGGACATGTATCAATGCAAAACTGTTTTATTTTAAAAATTTTATTGATGCTTAAAGTAAAACAATGAAAAAAAATCCTTTAAATATGGTGCCTGGGGGGGCGGGTCCCCCTAGTCTGCCTTCAAAGTGACACATCTGTACCATATATAGAGCCTGCTGCAGTAAAACTCACATTTTTAAAGAAAGACAATTACATTTCCGGCAATATAATACCATTGCCAGCAAATTATTATTATTTTTTAAATTAAGTTGGTCCCCCCAAATCCATACCAAATCCATACCAGATCTGAGCATGTAGCCTGGCAGGTCAGGAAAGGGAGACGACGTACAAGCGTCCCTCCTCCTAAACCACACAAGCCCACATGCCCTCAAGATGGGGGAAGCCCAAAGCACCTTGACAAGGACCTCCTCCAGACAACCCTGGGCTGTGGTTCTCAGGGTCTGAGGACAGGGGGCTTATCGAATCTGGAGGCACCCTTTAACAAGGGGCCCCGGATTATGCCCCCCATGTTAATTGTACCCCTACTCCTTCACTAAAAAAATGTAAAAACACACACAGTTTTTGACAATTTCTTTATTAAAAAGAAAAAGAAAAATGTCCCCCGATACAAATCCATCATTAGTCAAGACGCCGCTGCTGCCGCCACCACTTTACCCGAAAAAATAAAAAAATGCTCCAGCCGCAAAGAAATCTAACCGCAGTGTGCCTGTTCCGCCAGTTCTTAAATAGGTAAAGGTGGTACCGCCTGAGAACATCACTTGGTGGCACTGCCCCATGGGATGTCACCAATCGGGGAATGCTGGGTTGGTGACATCACCAGGTGTCCCTGTCTCTTACATATTTAAGAATTGTCAGATGGTGGTGCAGCAGCAGTTAGCCTTCATTGCGGGCAGAGTGTTTTTTTTTTCTTTTTTTAGGTCTAGCGGTGGCAGCAGCATTGTGATTGACGATGGAACTACATTGGGGACAATGTCAAAGGGGCTTACAGATACCAATAAGCCCCCTGCCCACAGACCCTCATATCCACAGCCCAGGGTTGTGAGGAAGAGGCCCTTGACTCCATCAACATGGGACAAGGTGCTTTGGAGAGGGGGGTGTTTGCTCATCCCCTCCTTTCCTGGCCTGTTGGACTGCATGCTTGGATAAGGGTCTGGTATGGATTTTAGTGGGGACCACACTCCATTTATTTTCATATGTTTCTATTGCTGGCAATGTTTTTTTTTTCATTCAGCTACCAGTGGAGAAGCCCATTGACTGCTGGTGACGTATTCATTGTTAAGAACGCAGCAGTTGGCTTCCCAGCCTGCTCCCTAACAACCAGCTATTTACTATGGGTGAACAGGCAATGTTTAAGCTGAACTTTTGCTTGGCCCCAACCGTTCGCCCATTTCTACCCATAATACATTTCAGAAATACATAAAACTTTTAACACACAGTAATTATTTTAATAGAGCAAATTTTCCAATGCTGGGGGCTGCTGTCCAAGACTTAGACTGCGAGAGAAATTCTGTCATCATCAAAGAACATAAAACAGAAATGGAAATGTTTCAAATCCACTATATGCAAACACACTCCAAAAATATATTCCCATGGGCCAAAAGTTTAAAAGGCAAAAAATAAAGAACTATATGGCTCATGTCCGATGTTAAAAAAAAGCATAAAGGAAAGAAAAGGGTAAATAAAAATTAAGAAACACTTTCATCCAATACAAAAAATATAACAACATATGTACAGTAAAATAGGAATCAAAGATTGCAAAAATTCTAAAGATTGACAGGTTACAAAAAATATCAACCCTAGAGACTTCTCATACTCCGCTCTAATCCAGGCTGACAGCACTGGAGCAGGCATATGGTGCCCAAGACAAGGCATTGACATGGCTTCACCTTAAAGTGTATGGCGGAGGGGGCGTGTCTGGACGCACAGCAGGGAAGACGTGTGGATGCTGAGCTCCACACAGGCAGCTGATAATCTACTGCCATCCCCGCTCAAATCTACGTCCAGCTCAACTGAGCTTTCATCACCTACCTTGGGAAGCCTCCTGTGGTCGATCCCTTGGTTCCGGAGACCTGCGCTAGCCAGGATTCCCTGCTGGGACCGGGAGGGGCTCCGCTCCACGCCGCCGTCGCCATCTTGCGAACTGCACCTCCGGAGCTCTCCGTGCCTGTATCTCGGGCGAGGAGATCCACATACACCGCCACCGGAGCTTCCACGGAGGTCACTGCCTGCTAGCCCTGCTGAAGGACCCTGGAAAACGCTGCTCAACCCGGCCGTGGATTGCGGAGCTCCGTGGCGCGGCGCCATCTTGCGGCCTACAGTCCGGGTGTCTCCTCCATCCACACACAGTGAGTACCTGAGCCCCGGCCCTGACAAAATAGAGGTGACCCCCTGGACTCTCCTCATACAGCCACCAAAGGAGGGGTCCGATTACTGCCTGAGAGGGAGACTCCAGGCCTGAATAAACTCTGCATATCCCAGCAGGCCCCCTCTATCAGGAAAGTCTGCGGCCTACCCCTGGAAGTCAGTGGCAATCTTACTGCTCCAAGCACTCCCATCCTTCCTCCATATACCCAATTGCTCACCACCCCTGATCAGCTTCCTGCTGGATACATATAGACACTGCTGAAGCATCTACTTACTAGTGTTGCTCACGAATATTTGCATTGCGAATATTCGCTACGAATATTGCATATTCGAGTATTCGCGAATAACTCGAATATTGCGGTGAATATTCGCTATGGCGAATATTCGTATTTTTTCAAATTTATTTTTAAAACAGATCACATCCTAGTGATCTCCATCGATGTCTAAAAGCATTGCTGGTATGATTAGAGAGAGACCCTGGGCCGAGTAGCTGATGCGATTCTTTTATGTTGCCGAAAATTCGCATTGCGAATTTTCGGCAACATAAAAGAATCGCATCAGCTACTCGGCCCTTCTTTTGCATCAGAGCCAATCAGAATAACTCGAATATTCGACAAACGGAATATTGCGCGATTATCTTCTCCGCCCTTCTTTTGCATCAGAGCCAATCAGAATAACTCGAATATTCGGCAAAAGGAATATTGCGCGATATTCCTTTTGCCGAATATTCAAGTTATTCTGATTGGCTCTGATACAAAAGAAGGGCGGAGAAGATAATCGCGCAATATTCCTTTTGCCGAATATTCAAGTTATTCTGATTGGCTCTGATGCGCCCTTCTTTTGCATCAGAGCCAATCAGAATAACTTGAATATTCGGCAAAAGGAATATTGCGCGATTATCTTCTCCGCCCTTCTTTTGCATCAGAGCCAATCAGAATAACTCGAATATTCGGCAAAAGGAATATTGCGCGATATTCCTTTTGCCGAATATTCGAGTTATTCTGATTGGCTCTGATGCAAAAGAAGGGCGGAGAAGATAATCGCGCAATAGGAATATTGCACGATTATCTTCTCCGCCCTTCTTTTGCCCCCTTATTCTCCTTTCTTTTAAGTAGAGTTAGTGTAGAGTTAGTGTTTAGTGCATATTAGTTTAGTAATACAGGAAATGATCTC
Organism: Rana kukunoris; assembly: GCA_029574335.1. Taxonomy (NCBI): domain Eukaryota; kingdom Metazoa; phylum Chordata; class Amphibia; order Anura; family Ranidae; genus Rana; species Rana kukunoris. The sequence goes on from CM056051.1 coordinate 206,902,280, forward strand.
CGTTTATGAGAATTTCGCAATCATTTTCGCATTAGCGAAATTTCGCAAAATTTATTTTGGATAAAATATCACGAATATTCGATATTAGCGAATATTCGCGAATATTCTTCTATATATTCGCGCAATATCGCAAAATCGAATATGGCGTATTCCGCTCAAAACTACTTACTGCTGCTAACTTAGTTGCAGAGACACTGACACTTCTCCCAACCATTATGTAGTCTCCTATCCATGGGAGCTTAAGGGGGGCATAACTACCACACAACTGAATGGCTTGATGACCTCACCTCCCCGCTCCAGACACGGGAACTACTGACAACTGCACTGTCCTCGCTGCTTTAGAAGTACCCCTCTTCTCTTCTCTCAGGTGTACCTGTGGGCTATTAGAGGATGACCCGCAAGCGTAAGGAGACCCCGAATCCTAAAAAATTGGACGACTTTTACCCGCCGAAGAACAGGGGACTACTCCAAACAAGTTCCGGCTCCAACATGCCTTCACCCACCTCCTCGCATGGCTCCCGGTCCAACGCATCGAGTCCCACAACCTCAACTGGCCCTGCCCGGGGATCACCTGGAGTGTCTACGCCGACAGCCCGCAGCCCAGCCAAATCCAAACCCCGCCTGGACGCAGACGCTGAACGGTCAAATGCAGGCCGCGAGTCTCTGGAAGACACCAGGGAGCTGGTGGACCCCTTCACTGCATTCCCTACCATGGGTAAGGCTGTTTCTGATACCACTCTTAAAGACATGCTTGTATCTCTCTGCAGTTCCATGCACACAGATCTAATGCAATGCATGCAAAACTTTAAGTCGGATATAGGAGAATTGGGAGGTCGGGTGGCCCACATTGAAGAGAAAATGGGGGAATTTGCTTTGTCCCACAATACATTGATAGATGCGCATGCAGACCACTCTGACGAAATAACTTGGCTGAAAGCAAAAGTCGCAGATTTAGAAGACAGGTCGAGGAGGAACAATGTGAAGATTAGGGGAGTTCCTGAGACGGTGTTGCCCGCACAACTCCAGCAGTATGCCCAAGACCTTATGCAACTAATCCTCCCATCTGTCTCGGAATCTGAGTTACAGATTGATCGTATTCATAGACTTCCCAAGCCATCCCATCTTCCAGACAATGTCCCTTTGGACGTACTGATGAGGGTACACTTCTACCAAGTGAAAGAGCAACTTATGCTTACCTTTAGAAGAACCCAACAACTTCCGGAGAAATTCACACATATCCAGCTCTTTGTGGACCTTTCACAATTCACCATGCAGAAACACAAATCGTTGGTTCGCAACCATAATATTCCGTACCACTGGGGTTTTCCAGTGAAGATCACAGTCACTCACGATGGAAAAGATACAATCATTACCGACTTGGACTCCGGGCTTAAGCTCCTCCGTTCCCTAGACATCCTCCCAGACCAACCCGCTGAAACGTCTTCTCCTCCCGTGAGAATTGATCAGCAGTACGAGTGGCAGACGGTGAAAAACAGGAAAAGCTCCAAGAAGCGATCGTCGTGACTGATCTCACAACTCTACAAGTTATGCTCTGTTTACAGTTCCCTGTGTTTGGAGCAATTGCTCTGAAGTTTGATCCCCCCCCCCTTGAGAATGGGCATAGATTCTGCCCTCTGGTCCTTGTTTGAACAAGTTTTTTTATTATATTTTTGGTTTCTCAACCTGTTATTTTTTTCCCTTTTTGAACCCCTACTGATTTTGTTCTCATTACCTACTTCTTTGGTTTCCTGTGCATGCTCCTCTAACCACCCTTCGGGGTCTTATACCCCTCTCACAGTGCCAATGAATCACCATGTCTCGCAAGCTCGCTGCCAGAGTGATGGATGGACTGTCCGCCAGAATGTCTTCGCAAGGTACTGTTATCTTTCTCACCCTCTGAATGTACTATGGCTCTGAAAATAGTGTCTTTCAATGTTAATGGTTTAAACCACCCTGCTAAACGGGCCTCGGTCTGGAGGGAGGCTAAGACCCTTCAGGCGGACATCCTCTGTATCCAGGAGACACATTTCTTAGTGAATGACCCGCCTAGGTTCCAGAACAAATTCTTCCCCCACATCTTTGCGGCCTCTGCCCCAATTAAACATAAGGGAGTCTTAATTGCAGTAAGAGACTCGGTTGCATTTAAACTAACGCAGGTCCATGCAGACCCGGGAGGGAGGTATGTCATTCTGGTGGGAGAATTTAACAATAAACCCTTCACCATTGCTAACTTATATGCACCAAACTCCCACCAACTTTGCTTTTTGAAGAAACTATACTGCAAAATTGCCTCCCTTAGGCATGGGTACTTAGTGATATGCGGGGACCATAACCTAACTGTGGATCATTCTTTGGACTCCTCATCTGTGGTGAAGCGTCCTGTTCCTCAACTTCAACACTTGCTTCACTCCGAAGATGTCTATGATGTATGGAGGTGCCAACACGCCGTGGAAAGGGACTATACGTTTCATTCTGCCAGACACAATTCCTACTCCAGAATTGATTTCATTTTTGTTGACAAATGTTTGCTTCAGGCAGTGTCATCCTCCACCATCCATAATATCTCTTGGTCTGACCATGCTCCTGTATCAATTGTGGTGGTGGAGGGTCACACCCCCGGTCCCGCCTATATATGGAGGGCAAATTCTTGTGTGTTCAATATGCCTAAACATGCTGCCACTATCAATGATTCCCTATCGAACTTCTTTGCTCAAAATGTGGGCTTGGTCTCAGACCCTGCCATGTTATGGTGCCCCCATAAGGTGTTTATTAGAGGTACAAATATGTGCGAGGGAGAAGAAGCGAAGGACACAAAAAATTGATCGGCTACTTGACGACATTAAAGTTTTAGAAACTCAAAATAAAACCAACCCTACGATGCTCCTAGCACATAAACTTTCTAAATGTCGATTTGATCTCAGGCTCCTGTTGATTGAGCAGCATGATAAGTATATCCAAACTCTGAAACTCTCCCATTTTTCGGCAGGGAACAGGGCAGGTAAATTTTTGGCCCAAAGACTCAAATCTGCCAGGATTAAATCTAAGATCCCCTATCTCCTTCATCCCATAGATAAGCACAAAATTATAAATCCTAAAGAAATTGCAGACTCCTTCGCCCAGTATTACTCTGACCTGTACAACCTGAACACAGATGCCAATGCGCCTCAGCCCTCTGAAGAAAATATTCAGGCTTTCCTATCCCAAATTAAACTCCCAACTCTATCCAAACCCCAATTAGACCTGCTAAACGCCCCCATATCGGAGTCAGAAATCAGGAAAAAAATTAAACTACTTCCCTTGGGTAAGTCCCCTGGACCTGACGGTCTACCTAATGACTACTACAAGTCTTTTCAAGACAAATTAATACCAGCTCTAGAAGATGTGTTCAAAGCCGCAGTGTCCTCCGCTTCGTTTCCCTCCGAGATGCTCAAGGCCTATGTGGTCACCATTCCCAAGCCGGGTAAGTCCCCTGACAGTCCAGCGAATTTCCGGCCAATATCATTGTTAAACTCTGATGTTAAGTTGTACGCGAAGATATTGGCCCATAGGCTTCTACCTATTCTACCTATTCTGCCCGATCTTGTGGGTGTTGATCAATCTGGCTTTACTCCGGGGAGACAGGCCTCAGACGCTACGAGACGGGTAATTATGGTAATACAGCGGGCTAAGACCTCTCGGACGCCTTCTCTGCTCCTTTCCTTGGTACATTGGGGATACATGAAGAACACTCTTCAAAAATTCAGGTTTACCGGACCTATCCTCTCTGCTGTGCTGGCTCTCTACTCCTCCCCTTGTGCCCAAGTCTTTACTTCTAATTTGTTGTCTAGCACCTTCACAATTTCAAACGGCACCAGACAGGGCTGTCCCCTGTCCCCCTCTATTTTCAACCTATTAATAGAGCCTCTGGCGGAGAGGATCAGGTCCCATCCGAATATCCAGGGATTTAACATTCATGGTAAGGCCCACTCTGTCAATCTGTTTGCTGACAACATAATTCTTTTTTTGACGTCTTCAGCAACCTCCTTAGGTTTTGCCCATCTCACCCTGACGGAGTTCAGCCAGGTGTCCTACTATAAGGCCAATTTTTCTAAATCCATTATCCTAGACCTGGGGATCCCACCCTCATTGAAATCCCAGCTGCAGGCGACCTTTCCATACTCGTGGAGTAATTCCACGATCACATATCTGGGACTGAAACTCACAACTGACCCTAATCAACTAGCTGACGTTAACTACCTCCCACTGATTGACAGACTTCGCAAGGATGTTGCTAAGTACTCTATAGGAGAGCTCTCATGGTCCGGCCGCCTGGCTACCTTCAAAATGTTACTCCTCCCACAGATTCTTTATATCTTTAGAACCCTTCCAGTCCCCGTCCCTCCCATTCACATTAAAACCCTGAAGTCGTTACTTACCAAATTTATTTGGAAAACTGGTAGGCCTAGGTGTTCTCGAAAATTTTACTTAAACACAGAAAGGCGGGAGGTATGGGCTTAGTTGATATTCAGGATTACCTGCGTACCTCTATTCTGACACAACTGAAGTGCTGGCTTGACCCAGGGACCAATACTATATGGAAGGGAATCGAGCAAGACTTGTGTCCTGTGCATAACCTTCGGGACTTTCTCCTTCTAGACGTCTGGAGGCCCTTACCTGTTCGGGGCCTCCCTCCTACTCTCTGGGCCTCTGTCCTTGCATGGAGAGATCTGCGCGGGGCAATGTCCCCCTGCGCCGATCTCGTGGAGGTACCAGTCCCTTTTAACATCCTATCCCAGGCCATCCCCGACCTCTCCACTACTAGTTGGCAAGGTAAAGGAGTACGCCTGGTTAATGATATCTTTCAAGACGGTTCAATCTATCCCTTCAAATCCCTACAGGAAAAATTTGCAATACCTTCGTCCGAACACTTTAACTACCTGAGGATCTCTCATTTCCTCAGCTCCCTCACCACAAATCGCATTTTTCTACCGAAAAGAATTTGGCGCTTCTACTCTATCTCACCCTCTCCCCAGAAGGGCATCGCCCTTTTCTATAATTTTTTTCAAGATAAGCTGACATTCGTGAAATCGTCACCCTTTGTCAAATGGGAAAGAGACTTGGAGACAACTTATGATGAGGAGCAATGGGTGCGGGCGTTTCGGGTGATATATGGGGCCTCTAGATGTGTCAACCACTGAGAGCTGTCTCAGAAGATAGCTTTTAGGTGGTATCTCACGCCCTATAGAATCTCAAAGTTTGGGTGCGACGGCTCCCCTCTATGCTGGAGACAATGTGGGGCGGTGGGAAATCTATTGCATATGTTCTGGTCGTGCCAACATTTGACCAGTTTTTGGAACTCAGTGTTCTCTTACATATCAGGGATGACTGGTATTCTGACAAGACCTAACCCTGGACTAGCAGTCCTACATATTGGCATTGACTTGTTCCCCTCTGACTTCAGGGTAGTTGTCACACATATCCTCTTAGCAGCCAGAACACTCATTGCACAACACTGGAAAGCAGATAGGACTCCTAACGTCTCTGAGGTTCTAAGGTTGACTCAGGTGAATTATGTTCATGAATCTTTACTGGCCTACCGCCGTGGTGACAGAGACAGGTTCGACTCGGCTTGGAAAATTTTGACCGATTGGTATAAAGCGTAAAATAAAATAACTTAATTTACTGATGATTGATTTGTTGAAATGGTTACTTGGCATGCACACTTTCCTCTTTCCTTCTTTTCCCTCCTCTTTCTCCCTCTCCCCCCCCCACCGCATTCTCTTTCCCAACTCCCTGCTTCTCCCCCTACAAGTTTTCTACGATTAAACGGTGCGGTAATACCTGTTATCTGATGGTTAATGATGTTCAACGGATTAATTTCCTGTTGTGGTATTGTAACTTCCTTTGGTTATATGTAAGTTCTAGTGTTTATACGCCTGATGTATCTCATGGTAATGCCTGTTTCCTCATGTTTTGTTTTTCTCTTTATATACCTCTGTATACAAAAGTTTCTAATAAAAACTAATTGAAAAAAAAAAGTGTATGGCGGAGAGAATCACAGTAGACAAAACAATGTGCATGTTTGGGGGATCCTTGAGGGTACTAGGGGCCAGAATCTCAGAGATACCATCCAGGTGATCTTGAATTTCCTGTTGAATGTGAAGGTTTCCACCCGCCTAAAACTGGACCTTATCCACAGAGTCGCAGGTCCAATCAATCTAGAGAACCACTCCACCCCACACGGCGTTCTGTGACAATTTTTTTTTTACTCATAGAGGAAATTCTCAAGAAAGTATGGGTCAAGAAATCAATCAAGTTTGAGATGGCGCTATCACCTATCCAGACCTGTTGAACCATGCACTCTACATGCAAAGGCAGCTACTTCCACTTCTACAAACCATCTGCATAGCTAATTCTACCTACTGCTGGGGGCACCCATTCCATCGCAAGGTCCTGAAAGATGCAAAAAATTCCTTCTCCACACCCCAGATCAGCTACTTGCATTGTTTTCCATCCTGGACGCTGCAGCCATTGATGTCCCAGACTGGCAAGTCTCTAATCCGCACCTGCTGCTTTGGACAATGGAGTACCATGGTCACAGTGCCAGAGGAACATCTGCTTCCAATCATCACAGAGGGCCCAACACTCAGATCTGACTGCCCATGAAATCCACTACCTCATTACTAGTGATGGTTTGGGAGACACATAAGTGCATCATTAGGGGAATCCACATTTTACAGGCTCTCACCTTAAAAAAGCACATACAAAGCACATAGACTTGCCAATGGAAAAGATCCAACATCTAGAATCTTTACACAAAAAATCCCTGGCCACCTCCACACTTGCCAAACTTCAGCTACTATGGGTTAGACTAACGAAACTCCTCCTTCGCAGAGCTAGTGCAAGTAACTTAAGTACAGCAAAAAATGTATGAATGGGGGAATAGGCCAGGTAGGTTCCTCACAAATGCTCTGGGTAAACTGGGGACTCGCTCTTACATCCCAAGTATTAATTCTGGCAGGGGAGGCCTGGTACATACCATGGCAGAAATCACGGGGCATTTTTGAGAATTCTACAAAGACCACTACAATTGCTCTTCCCCAATAACTGCAGGAGACTCACAGAAAAGGCAACATAAAATTAACTATTTCTTGACAAATTTGAAGCTTCCTTGAATCTCAGAGGAAGATAGTCTTCCTCTGGGAGAGCCAAATATGGCTGGGGAATGTAAACAGGCTCTAAAGCTCACAAAGCCCCTGGCCTGGATGGCTTTTTTCTCACATATTTTAATGTATTTTTGCAATTGCTGGCCCAATCCTTTGCAGCTGGTTTAATTCTATATTAGAGGGAGAGACACTGCTTATGGATACCCTCCGGGCCAACATCACAGTCATCTCCATAAAGAGGAAAGACCCAACTCAATGTGGCAATTATCGCCACATCTCTTTATTAAATGTGGACCTAAAATTGTTTAAAAACATTTTGGCCACAAGAATACTCCCACTGATTCAAAAATGTATCCATTGTCAAAAAGTTAATACTACAAGGGCTATTAATGCTAACCATTAGACACACCATCCTAATTTTGTCCTACGCCAAAAAGGTGTTTGATCTCATAGAATGGCCTTTCATGAGAGCAACTCTCACACATTTTTGGAGCAGGGACAATTTCCTCAAATGGATAATCACAATCTATTCAAATACGATGGCAACAATTACAATAAATAGTTCTCTGTTGGATTCTTCTGAGCTTCACAATGGCACGAGGCAGGGATGCCATCTGTCGGCACACATTTTTGCTTAATATTGGAATATTGGAACCCCTGCTGTGTCATATTATAGACCACTCCAGTATCAAAAACGTCCCCATAAAACTGAGAAAACACAAACTAGCAGGATAAGCTGACGATTTAGTATTTTTTTATCACCCAACCTCTAACCTACCTTCCCAACCTGATGACTGAGTTCAGGGAATACAGAGAACACTCTGAGATCAACTATTAAAAGTGAGAGACAATTTTCCTCCTTTCTTGGCTCAAGTCAACTTGACCAATGAACAACTAAACAACTGTTTTGGTTTGGCAGAAACAGTGGGCTCAAGATGAACACACAGCCCCTACTCATATACCTGTTCCAGACTCTGCCAATACATAACTTGGGATCCTTTCTTTCTAACAACTTCAATGTGAGTTCAGGAGGTTTTTGTGGGTGAATAAACACACAGACTCAAACATCGACTTTCTGACTCAGCCTAAATCCTTGGGTGGCATTGGCCTACCTAACATTCACAAATATCATAGAGTGTCACATATGGATCGGGACCTAAATTGGTGCTCTCCAGAGATAGGGAAGAATCAACCTAGAACCATCCTTTTCCAAATGCCTTCTAGATGGCCTCCCGTGGCTCAACCAAAAAACATCAGCACCATGGTTACACTGTTGTAGTTAAACAAGCACTACATCCTATCTGCATCGTCTCCCTCTGGCTTGACCCCTGTTATTTCCCACCCTGGCTTTGCCCCAAGGTTAAACAATGTACCTTTTCTCTTTACACTCAGAGATTAACTCTTTCAGGATATGTCATTTCCACAACGGGGGCCATTGGCATTTGTTATTTGAAATCTGAGCTATGTTTGAGCCTCCCTCCCCCATGGAAGGCGATGCATATAAGCTTTCAAAATGGGCACTTTTGATTTTTCCTGTTCGGCTCCCATAGACTTCAATAAGGTTCGCTGTTCGGGTTAGAACATTTCCCCGGTTCGGGAGTTCTACTGTGAACCAGCTGTGAACCAAACAGGGGGGTGTTCAGCCCATGTCTAATGAACTACATGATTTTTACTGTAAATGAACATACATCAACTCACAAGCCTATAGAATGTGATGTAGGCAATCCCAAGGACATGTCCTGAAATAATGTCCAATCTGATTTCTTGGTAGGGTATTAACACATAATAAAATAGGATTGATATTAGAAATAAATTGATTAAAGTATAAAACAATATCCAGCAAGTATTTAAATAGCAGCATTTTGTATTATTTAAATACCAATAAATATATTTTCAACTCTAAATAGCAGCATTTTAGATTACAATGCTGACCTCCATTTCCTCATTGAGCCCACCTGGGCTCATGGTGTCCAATGTAAAGGTCCAAAAGGTGGCATACTTTTGAGTACCTTTCCCCTTCAGATAGATGCATAGGGATAGCTTCTATGCCATACAATTCCAGCCCTTTAGTGTCCTTGTTATGATGGATACTGACATTTTGAGATACTCTATGCTTAGTACAACCTTTTTAAATGAACCTCCTATGTTCATTGAATCCCGTCCACATATTATGGATTGTGGATTGTTCAGCACACATAATAAAATCCACATGGGCACCTGAGACCAATACGCAACAAATAGGGTGCCACGCGTAATAAACCTATTTATCCTGTAGGTCTTATCATTTCTATCTGTAAATTCATTTTGGCTATGTCTTACAAATGCACATGCTTACATTTAGTTTTTTTGCACTTGTACCACGGATGTCGCGAAAGCAGGGAATGTTGCCAATCTTAGATTATGGTAATTGTATTCTTCTGGGTGCTATTTTTTTCATATTCCTAGCCCTCCTAAACACTGTATTTGATTTGGGGGGGGGGGTATTCACAAGGGCAGGGTCCCGCAATACGACAAGCCAGTGTTTCCAAAGTGTATTTGTTATTGCCCAATGCTGGTTGTTGTAGCCAGAGATAAACTTGGTTGAAAAATCTGTCGACAGCCTCACTGTTTTCAAAGAGCTTTGTTTATTTGACACCTGTCAAAAGCATCCTGGATATGTTCATTATTATAACCTGTCTCTATGATTTTTTTTTATGTAGGATTTGTCCCTGTTCTAAATAGTCTAATATGGTGCTGAGAATGTGTAGATGTGGATGACATGCTTTACTCGCCTTACGATTGTAAGGATATTGATTTTATCCTTCTATTTATTAATTTAATAAAAGGTTTTGCACCAGAGCATGTGCGCTCTTTCTTCTGCTTATGTGTTCACAGTCCCTAGTGTCCTCTGACTAAAGAGAGCAGCAAGGTGGAGTTACCGAAATATGATTAACCCGTTCAAGGCTGGAATACTCTTTATGTTTTGGAATTCTTTATATAGGGCACTCCTGGCATGAGCACAAGTACTGATTATTTTGTTTACTGAATATTATGTCAGTATAAGAGGCCCCCTATATCAAGTAAGGCGACTTGCATTGGCTTACATCCATGTGTTCTTAAAGAGCTAAGCTCTGTTACTTTAAAGCCAGTGTTTCTAATAATATCTTTAAAGACTGGCATGGTATCACTGGATTAGAACAATGCGGTGCCCATATTTAAAAATATATTTTTTAGATAGACTGAAGATAAAGTGATAGCAGAAGTTCATGAAAGACTGATGTTGTACAACAAATCTGTTTTTGCTTTAAATGGAAACTTAGACAAAGGGGTGACTGTGGATAAAGAATACTTATAAATTGCAAAAGTGTTTGAAACAGTTCCCCACAAATGAATAATGTGTAAAAAAAGCTCTATAGCCTTAGAAAATGCAGTCAATAAATAGATTAAAACAACTGGTTTAAAGGGAGTAGTCATTAATGATGATTCATACTCTGAATGAACTAAGGCTATTAGTTGTGTACATGTACTATATAAATAAAAATATTCCTTGAAAGTAGAATTTTTATGGAAATTATTAATCCTGCATATGTTTGTGCATTGTGTTTGCATGTGAAAAAATACCAGCTAAAAGGCCAAACTAGAAAAGATCATAAAAGGCTCTAGCATAAAAAAAAATATCTATACCGGTATTTATTTAAGAAAATAAATGCTTTAAACTAAGCTTATTTTTCATGGCTTTATTTATAACCTAGAAAGAAGCTGCATCCCTTGGAATAAAATGTAAATATGCAGTTACTTAATTCCCAAGATATGTAATGATATTATTAATAGAAATTATGTGTTTTTTGACCTTATAAAAAGACAGTTGATTTTGTTGTTTTAAATGAGTGTAAATTATTCAAGAGTTTCTGTTAGCAGGTTATTATTACCTATCAAAATTGAGCTCTTAATGCAGCCTTCAATATTAAATATGTATAAGCCTCTTATGTATTATTAAAATACATGAAAAAATGTTAACAGCGTGCATTAAAGTCTGATAGAGATGCATGGGTGTTTTTGATGCACTAAGCAAGTGATAACATCAGTTATCGACACCATAACACTAAAGGAGATGTTCACTTTCTATATAACTCATTGCCCCCAACTGATAATGCATGATTTATAGACCTTATATCATGCTGCCCTGAAAAACATCAACTATGTTTTGTTGTTCTTGAACTTTCCTGAAGGACCAACAGTACATTGTCACTGTTGTGTATAACAAAGTTTTTTCCACAAATGAGCCAACCAAGTTTCAAAAACAATATTAACACCCAAAGGGATTAGTTGCAGATGTTGGTGTAGTCCTATGTGCAGAATATGACTTCTAGAAACTCAGCAGAATCGAGCTAGACTAAGTGCAGCTGGGGGCTGGGCGGATCTCCTCCACACCTGCTATAATGTTCATTGGACCCTTTAAAATGCAAAATTTAATTCAATTACTTACAGTTATTTTCCTTTCCTGACAAGTTCCATGGCAGCACAGCTGGGTATAGGTTCCACCCCCCATGCCTCCAGGACTTAACTCATATACATTTGAGCCCACCTACAGCCTCAGCATTCTGTAACTAGTCATACCAAGCTAGGTGGGATCTGTGCTGCCATGGAGCTTGTCAGGAAAGGAAAATTACGGTAAGTATTTGTATTTAAATTTCCGTTTTCCTGACAGCTCCATGTCAGCACAGCTGGGAACTAACTAGCCAAAACAGGGGAGGGATAATGCTACACACTCCTTAATTCTGAAAAAAAAGACAGAAGCCTCTGTGAAACTCGACTGTCATTAAGCCATGAATATTTTGGTGCCCACGTAGCTGCCTTGCAGATAGTTTCAGACACTCGGCCAACTTCCACTCTCAAGGTCGAGACTGAAGAGTGCCGTGATTCTTCTGGCATAATCAACCCTTTCAACTTGCAGGCCAATGAGATTAGCTTTACCAACCAAGAGGCAATAATCTTGCTGGAAGCTATAAAATTATTATGTGTTCCACCTGGCATGACAAACAGATTCTCCGACTTTCTGATGGCAGCAGTCGCCTTGATTAAAGACTTTAAAGCTTGGTCCACATCCGATGGGATAAGTTCTTGAGTACACCCCAAAAGGAACGTAAGCGAACAACCTCGTGTGTGATATGGACTCTGAAGGTCAGTTCAGGCACACATTTGAGCATTGGCATTAGTACCACCCTGTCTGTAAAGTACGTGAGTATAGGTTCTTTAAACCCCAAGGGCACCAATGCTGACTCTTCTGGCTGATGTATTGCCACCAGTAAATCTTTTCAGTTTTCAGTGAGAGGTACCACAGGGTGAGTAAAGGCATCTGATGCAATAATGTCCAACAGCAATGGGAGATCTAATTTCGGAAAAAAAATTGAAGTTTCAACCAAATTGCATCTTGAAAAACAGTATAATTAAGTGTTGGATGCCCACTGTATGCTTGTAAAGGAAAGCCCGGTGTGACATGCCAAAAGGACAAATAACGGAGGGCTGGGCATGACTGTGTGAGGAGTAGTGCAACAGAGGGTTAAGGAAGGAAGGAGGTGCTTTCAGGGGAGTGGCCGTAGGAGGTCTGGTGACTGGGTAGGATCAGCCTCTTTATAAAGGGGGGCGGGGGAGCACGTGGGACACTCGGGGAAGTTTAGCACGCTGGGAGGCAGGTTTTTCTCTGCTCCCAGCTTTTTATTTTAACAAGAGCGTGCACTTGTGGTCAGCGCGGCTGCGGGCTACAGCTGCGTAGGAGGCCCCGGGCTGTCTTGAGCACCAGGTGGGTGGGCTGGCTAGGGGACGAGGCGGGGGGAGGGGGTCGGGCTCGGCTGCAGTTATGTCTCCACGCACTCAGGGGTCACGGCTACCGCAGCGTTTTTCACCAGGCCGCGGCTCCAAAATCCCAGCGCGTGTCGGGGGGTCCCCCATCGGCTTGGCACATGTCAGCCCCGGCCGGTGGTGATGGCGGGCGTTTTTTCCTTATGGGGGGCGGGGCTTCGGGCCGTAATGGCGCCGATCATCGCCCGCATGGCCAAGTAGATCGATTGGTGCACCCCCACCGCCATCAAGGGGGGAGACCCAGCGCAGGAGCGGCCGTGATTTGACCGGCGGGCCGGCCAGGTCTCGGTCGCCGGTTCCAAGGGTGGTGGGGGGGCGATCAGAAGCATGCGGGGGCCCAATCGGGGGCCTGGGTCCTTTGAGCAGCAGGTCGGGGATGACGTTTGCCGGGTCGCATGAACGAGGACGATCCGCCGTGAGGCTGGAATCTGCGTCCTCCAGGCCTTCCTCGCCTGGGGGGCTGACTGCGGCGATGACGCTGGCCTGGGGGAGTGATCGGAAGGTGAAGCATCCTGATCGGAGGGGGAAGACGGTCACGAGCATGCGTCAGCGGTGGAGACTCCTGCAACGGCTGTGAGGGACGTCCCAGCTAGCCCCGGTAAGTCGGCTTTCCTTTTCTTTTGGGGATGTTGCTGCTGTACTGTGTAACTTGCTGAAGGGGGGGTGGGGGTCCACATTTGACTGGGGGTACAAGGGGCAATTTGCGGGGTCCCTGCCGGTTGTCCCGGGGGTGGCGGGTGATCCACCCGCTGCACCAGCGACAATGGGGGGTTTGCAGGATCTGCTGGGGGGTTTGAGGGATCTGGTTCAGCGGTTCGCAGGAGGGGCTGTGTCGCCTCCTCAAACCGCAACTTGGAGTGTGGGGCCCAGGGGGCCTGCTAGCGGTGCAGTGACTTCAGCGGTGGGGGCGGCTGTTCCCACTGTGGGGGGGGGGGCTGGGGTGTTAACCAGACCCCGGCGGGGGTCAGGTCTGATGTAAGACGTATGGCTGAAGCTGCCAAGCGGCTGTTTAGGTATGTTTCGAGGGTCTGTTGGGTGCGCATTTGAAGCAGGAGGTCAGGGATACAGTCACGAAGGGTGAGTATGTCGCGATTTTTCCATACTTTCCCTCTAATTGGTTGCAGGCATTTGCAAGCATGGCTAGCATCATAGGGGAGAAGAGCCCGGAACATAGTTTGGTGCTGTTCTGCTATATGGACGCGAGTGGGGAGGTTCACCGGGTGTGTAGGGGGACGGCGCGGTTGCGCTGTGACGAGCACTTTCATCAAGAGGCGGGCTGTTCTAACGTCACTGCGCTGTGATCACGAGGATATTGGTTTGTGTATGCAGATGAGGTCTGGGCACGGACCATTAGCCCGTTTTCCCGAGGGGGGGCCGGGGTGTACGTCCACCTCTGGATCGCTGGCCATGGGAAATGGGGGGTGTGTTGGCAGTTCAACGAGGGCTCCTACAAATTTGGAGGGACCTGTCGTTTTAAACATGGATGCTCCAGTTGCGGGGGGAGGGGCCACGAGAACCCTGGGGTGGTATCGGAAAAATTGGCGAAGGAAGTGGAACTGGGCCGGATGGGGGGGCGTTCGCGGAGGTGCCGCTGCCAAATAACTGGTGGTATCTCCTCTGGGGTTTGTCCCCAGTAAGGAACCAAACAAGTGGCGCCAATTCACCACCTCTCTTTTCAAAAGAAGGGGGTCGGTGTATGTTGCCATTGATCTTGAGAAGTGCACGGTATCTTATGCATCTTTTGACGCGGCGGTGCTGCGGAAAGGGGGGGCTCTCAAGGCAAGGTCGGGTATGGAATCGGCGTTTCGCCTGTTACCGGATACCCGGTCAGCTTTTGGCTGTTGGGTTGCCGGTGGCAATGGGAGTTCTACGTTGATCAGTGTTGCCCATGGGTTTCTACGTTTTTCTTGTGCGTTGTTTGGAACTTTAATTCTGCTGGGAGTAGGTGGTTAGGGATGTGGCGGGTTTGGATTCGGTCATCCATTACTTGGACGATTGTCTGAGGGTGGGTCCTCCATCCTCCAATGTGTGTGCGATTTCGTTGGCAATGTTGCCACACATTGCGGGCAGGTTTGGCGTGGTTTGGCGTGCCTCCGGCAGCCGATAAGATGGAGGGCCCTGCCACGGTTAAGCTTCCTGGGGATTGTGATTGACTTGGGGGGGTATGGAATTCAGACTGCGGGGGGGCCAAGGGAGCGCGGAGGCGGGGCCTGAGTCCTGGGTGGCGGCAAATTTAGAGAGGAACCTGGTGCTGTTGTAGCTCTTCCCGATAGTGGTAGCGATCGAGCTGTGTGGGGAGGAGTGCGGGGGTTTTGAAAATCAGGCTGAACTGTGTCAACATTGGGGTGGTGCAAGTTATGAACCGTGTTTCCGGACACTCGTTGCCAGTGGTTCGGTTGCTGCGCCACCTCGTGTTGCGCTGTTTGCAATGGAACATCTTTCTGTAAATTGTTGCACATTCCGGGGGTGGAGAACAGTCTCGCTGACGCATTGTCTCGGGTTTCAGTGGGACAATTTCAGAGATCTGGCTCCACAGGCGGACAGGGAAGGGGTCCCTTGCCCTGGGCGGATGTGGGGACTGGCGTTGAAATCTCCACAAGCGGGATCAGGAGGTCAGTGAGTGGGCCGATGTGGGAGGCATACACGAAGGTATGGGCCGAATGTTCTGGGTTCACACGACTGTCAGACACTGTGCTGGGGGGGCGGAGCTGGGTTCGTTGGCGATATTTGTGGCCAGACATATAGAGGGAGGGAGGGGGGTCGGTGTCGGCCTTGAAAAATAAGTTGTCGAGTTGGTTAGCATTCGGTGGCGGGAGGCTACGGGTGGAGGAAAAAAGGGAAAAGGGGTTGATGGGTGTTTTGTATCCTTGGCCGGGTCCGGGGGTCTGCCCTGGGCAGACGGTGTGGGAGTTCTTATTGATACGCCCAGGGTTGGAGGGGCCACTTCTTGTTGCACAGGGATGGTTCGTTTGTGTCACGGTTTTCAATTCGTGGAGGTGTTTTAAAAAAAAATCTGAAAAGAGCTGGGTTCTCTGAGCTGCAATTTGCCTTGCACTCCTTCCGTATCGGGGCGGCTACTGAGGCGGCCTGGTGCGGGTTGGATAAGGCGGCAGGGAATCAAGGAGATTTCGTTCTTATGTATGCCACACATGGCACTGGATTGAGGGGTGGTGGTTGGTTATGGATTGGAGGGGTTCACGGTTCTCCCAAGGGGATGTGTGTTGGGGGGAGGCTGTTGCCTGATTGTCACTGTTGTTTTTCAGAAGGAGGTCATTCACGCCTCGTGTGGATCATTAGGCATTCTTTTGTTGGCAGGGGGGCCAGGAGAGTGGATGCTAGGCCTAAAGGTAGCCAGTTGGGGATTGCATGGCGGGAGGTGAGAATCGTTGGCTGGGGGATTCCGGGGATGTGGTGGGGCAGGGTGCTGCCGGAGGTGCAGCGCTAGGCCCGGCTCGTCCGGCTGCCCGACGTGTTGGTTTGGCACGTGGGGAGCAACTATCTGGGAGTTCGGCCAATAGCCGTTGAGGCGGACGTACTCAAGTTCAGGGCAGTTTTTTCCAGGGATGTTGCGGGTGTGGTCCGACATAGTCGCTCGGACCACCTGGCGCATTGCAAGGTCAGTGGATATCAAGGGGAACAAGGTGGTGGGGAGGTTTGTGGCTGAGTACGGGGGTTTGGGTGTTCGTCACACGGAGTTGGAGGTTAATGTGGGTCTGTACCTGCTTGAAGATGGTGTTCAGCTAACCGTTGTGGGTATGGATTTGGCCCTGCGGGTGTGGAGGGGTCTGTAAGGGAAAGGGGGTTCACCTTCCGGCCCGTGGCGGTGTCCTTTGGTCTTTGATGGTGACAGTTAACAGATGGAATGGAAATGGTGGGGGGGCTCATCGGTGGGATGGCCCCCGTATGGTGTTATTCCAGTGGAACGGTGTCCGCTGGAATACGGTTATGGTACACTGCGGTGTAAAAGGGGGTGTCTCCAAGCTGGAGTCGGCTGGGGGCCGGATTTGGTAATGGTAACACAGTGTAATGGAAAATAAAAGGTTTAAGGGGGGTTTCTGTCAAAGACCAAAATTGGACGGGTGTTAATAAAGTTATTTTGGTAAAATGTTAATGAATAAAGTTTTGGTTACTTGGAATTATTTAATTTGATTTAAATATTTAATTTGGTTTGAAAAATAAAATAGGCTGTCATGGCCAATTTTACTCCAACTCCTGTGTCGATCTCGTTTATGGGAAAATGGGGAATTGTTAAAGAATTTGGGGGGGGGTTCTAAAGGTGGGAGTAAAAGGTTGGACTATCTAAACTACACTAGTCATGGAAGAGATAGCCAAAATGTGTGCCTATAGCATACTTATGCAAAGACCTAATTAAAGCCATGCCTGCATTCAAAATCCATTAGCCTCTGTCTCTCCAGACCCAGGCCATCAGTCTGAGCCTGTCAGATGCTGGATGAATGGGACTTGAGAAGATTTGATCTTACAGGCAGAGGAAGTCAATCGTCGACACTCATAAGGATGAGCAGAGGGTACAAGCCTCTTCGGTCAATCTGGGATAATCATCAGAACTGTCACCTTCCCCCACAACAGCCTCAGCTGGAAGCTGAGAATCGGAGGGAGCAGCGGAAAAGGCATAAGCCATCTTGGAGATCCACTTTGTGGTCAGCACCTCCACCTTGATTGCTTGCAGATTCTGGGCCTTTCTGCCCATGCAAAGATATAGTACAGGGAACACAAGCCTACATATTGTACATTGGACATCTGTGAATATGGGCCGATGTGGGTCTGGCTGGGCGTAGGTTACGTTAATGACGTACACAGTGATCCGGCGTATCTTAGGCAGTTGTTCCGACGTGGTTGTGCGCATGTGCACGGGGATACATCCATGTCTCGACGCATGTGCAGTTCGTTTTAAGTACATGTCTGGTGCCCGGCCCATCATTTGCATGGGGTCACGCTTCATTAGCATGGATCATGCCCACTTCCTGCCCACTTTCACCTACTTCCACTTATGCCAGCCTGAGCCTTTGAAATGTACGCTACGCCGGCCCAGAGTTGGGAGCAATAGCTTGCTGAATTCAGTGCATGCCTCTCCGCGCTGTGCCAGCGTAGTGTAAAAAAGATACGCTACGGCGGCATAAATGTGCGTCGATGTCTGTGAATCCGGGCCTATATATACTGTATATATATATTAGAAGGCCAATATGGTGGCCTGAGTTTATGGAAGGAGCATGGAGGGTATTTATGCAGCCCACTCACACATGCTCTTTGTCGGTTCAGTGTGCGGTACTACACGTCACTGGGCTGACTCTTCCCAGCTCACCTCATGTCCGTGAGTCTGCGCATTCAATCGCATTTGACACCCTCCCACCCTTTCCGTTTTCAGGGCACTTCTCAGCATATCCTTCTTCAATTAACTACCCATTACTTACCTTGGGTATGCCCCCTTTTCTTGGCATACCGACCAGACCACCAAGGCACACTTCAGGTCTATTTATGTTGTAAGTCTTGTCGCATGTTTATGTGATTCACATCTCTCTCAGTCAGAGGGCCACGACCATAAATATATATATATATATATATACAGCGCATGCAGTGTAGTATAAGCTAGTGGTCAGGGCCCACTAACAGGCCATGTTTGCAAGATAACTGAAATACATCACAGGTGATATAATTTGCTGCTCAATGATTGCAGTATTCTAGTCTTCATCTCCCCAAGTTAAAACCTGGCCTGTTAGTGGGTCCTGAGGACAGGGTTGATGACTACTGGTATATACTGTGTGTGTATATATATATATATATATATATATATATATATATAAAATCCATACCAGACCCTTATCTGAGCAGGCAAGGAAAGGGGGGGAGGGGTGAGTGAGCATCCCCCTTACTGAAACATACCAGGCTGCATGCCTTCAACATGGGGAGGATGCTTTGAGGTCCCCCCCAATGCACCTTGTCCCCGTGTTGATGTGGACATTGGGGGGTCTAATAGGCTAAAATATGCATGCATATAACACACGGGGAAGGATGTACTTTAATTAAAGAGAGAGTACAGAGAATGGCAACACAGCTAATAATGTAGCTGGAGGACCTCAGTTATGAGTAGGGATGAGCCGAACACCCCCGCATTCGGTTCGCACCAGAACCGTCGAACGGACCGAACGTTCGCATGAACATTTAGAACCCCATTGAAGTCTATGGGACTCAAATGTTCGAATTCAAAAGTGCTCATTTTAAAGCCCAACATTGAAGTTATTGTTGGAAAACGTCTTTGAGAACCCGGGTCTTGCCCCAGGGAACATGAATCAATGGAATAATTTTTTTTAAAAACTGTAGTTTTTTCTGGAACAGCGATTTTAATGATGCTTAAAGTGAGAAAAAAATCAAAATTCCTTTAAATATCGTACCTGCTGTGTGTCTATAGTATGCCTGTGAGGTCGAACGTGTTTATAACTGTCCCTGCACAAAATGAGATTACTCTCAGAAAAAATAAATTTAATACTGCTTGCGGCTTTAATGTAATGTTTGATCCCTGCAATATGGATAAAAATCATTGAAAAAAATAGCATGGGTTTCCCCGCCACCACTCCCACCAGGTCATTGGACCCAGTGCCGATCCTGACCTCACTGGGGCCCTAAGCAAAATGACATGGCACATTAAAAATAAGAAGCGGGGGGTGCTGACGACAGTGACATGTCACATTGAAGAAAGTTGAGAAGCGGGGGGAGGGGGTGTTCTGCTGTCGGAAATGACTCACTAGGCGGGCCTCTAGTAATTTGGGCCCTAAGTGGCTTGCATGGTGAGCCTATAGGGAGGATCGGCCCTGACAAGACCCTTTGGCCCTATATACTTTGAACAGCAGTATACAGGCAGTGCAAACAAGACAAGGACTGTAGGTTTGTTAAAGCGGATCTCCACCCTAAAGTGAAGATCCGCTGATCGGAACCCTCCCCCCCTCCGGTGTCACATTTGACACCTTGCAGGGGGGAGGGGGGTGCAGATACCTGACTAAAGACAGGTATCCGCACCCACTTCCGGCCCGCAGTCTCGGGCAAAAGACGGGCTTTTCCCGTTGCGTGCTGGGAACTCTCAGCTCCCAGCACACAGCGGGAGCCAATCGCGGGCGCAGCGCGACTCGCGCATGCGCCGTAGGGAACCGGGCAGTGAAGCCGGAGCGCTTCACTTCCTGGTTCCCTCGCCGTGGATGGAGGGGGGAGCAGCAGGGTGACGAGCGATCGCTCATCCTCTGCTGCGGACGCCGCTGGACTCCAGGACAGGTAAGTGTCCTAATATTAAAAGTCAGCAGCTGCAGTATTTGTTGCTGCTGGCTTTTAATATTTGCTTTTTGGTGAACCATCCGCTTTAAGTAGAATCTGAACCATGTCATACTTTGCTGCTGCATATTGCACAATTTCCTAAAGAGACCCTCAACAAACTACATGACACTTGTGTCTGATGAGGCCATTGATGTTGCAGTGGTGGCCCGTGAGCCTGTCCATACAGGCTTGGCCCCCCAAAGCGCACGTGCTGTGTGGCAACAACATGTCGATTATTTTAGGGGTGGGGGGCATTACAATGCCAGATCTTGGCTGAATAATTTTTTTTTTTGGGAAAGAAAAATTCTAGAAAAAAGGGGGGTTGCCATCCGGGGCCCCCTTTGAATAAATTATGTGAAGAACTCCTGTTCCCTGAAGGCCTCCATTATTTCTGCAAGTCAAAATTAAGCAAAAAAAGCTAATGTCAGTCAAGCCTTTCTCCCCATATCTAACCCACAAACCCATCCACTGATCATAAAGTCCAAAATCAAGTTGCGTACCATTGTACTGCACGATCGTTTCTTCCGTCTTTTTCTACAGACTGTGAACAACGTTCTCACTCACGCAATATCCCTTTAAAAAGTGAACTAACACCAAGTACGTTTAGCGTTTAGGTGCAAACTATACAGCACAAGTGCAGTAAACTACAAGTAAGTTTATGTGCAAACTATACGGCCCAAGTGCAGAAACACCAAGTACATTTAGGTGCAAACTATACGGCACAAGTGCAGTAACAACAAGTACGTTTTGGTGCAAACTATACGGCCCAAGTGCAGTAACACCAAGTACGTTTAGGTGCAAACTATACGGCACAGGTGCAGTAACACCAAGTAAGTTTAGGTGCAAACTATGCGGCCCAAGCGCAGTAACACCAAGTACGTTTAGGTGCAAACTATACGGCACAATGATCAACTGTTATTGGAAAAAAGTCTTCATATATCTAAAAGCAGTCAATCAAGTGAATAAGTGAATGAGTGAAAAAATAAGTGACTTCTCCAATGTGCTGTTCCCACCACCGAAAGCAATGCAGGCTTACCGGAACCAAGTGACTTAAGGTGACATACGCCACCGAAAGTCAGGAAAGACTTATAATGGCTGATGTCATGTAGGATCCTTAGCAGGGCGACACTTTAGCCGGTCATCAAAACCTCTGTGGGATGGGTGAATGGAGACCAACTGGGGGCTGCATTGGAAGTGCGATCCCCAAATGGATGTTCTTACAATGTGTCAGTATTATAAAAGATAGGAGAAAGATGTGGCCACCTAGCGTAATCCCATTTGTAGAAGAAATATTTATTTACAGCTGTCAAACTTACATTTGGCTGAATAAAAGAAAGCTTGTATACAAGTGGGGCAGCAGTGGAGTCTTCCCGATGCGTTTCGTGGTCAAAGCACTTCGTCTGGGGTAACCCCAGACGAAGTGCATTGACCACGAAACGCGTCGGAAAAAAGACTACACGACTCCATGACACCACGAAACGCGTCGGAAAGACTCCACTTCTGCCACTTCCCAATGCGTTTCATGGTCAAAGCACTTCGTCTGGGGTTTTATTCAGCCAAATGTAAGTTTGACAGCTGTAAATAAATATTTTATATTTCTTCTACAAACGGGATTATGCTATGTGGCCACTTCTTTCTCCTATCTTTTATAATACTGACACATTGTGAGAACATCCATTTGGGGATCGCACTTCCAACGCAGCTCCCAGTTGGTCTCCATTCACCCATCCCACAGAGGTTTTGATGACCGGCTAAAGTGTCGCCCTGCTAAGGATCCTACATGACATCAGCCATTATAAGTCTTTCCTGACTTTCGGTGGCGTATGTCACCTTAAGTCACTTGGTTCTGGTAAGCCTGCATTGCTTTCAGTGGTGGGAACAGCACATTGAAGAAGTCACTTATTTTTTCATTCATTCACTCATTCACTTGATTGACTGCTTTTTGATATATGAAGACTTTTTTCCAATAACAGTTGATCATACCAGTTTATGTTTTATCATCATTTTATGGATTAACAATTCACTTGGCATCATGTGCCATTAGCACATTTTATGTTTCCCAAAGAAAGAGACTCACCATTTATTATAATCTTTTTTGTTCATTTTTATGATATATGTGAACTATTGCATTCAACAGCAGTTGATTATATTATTTTCATGTCTTGTCACTAATTAATAGATTGTGAGCACATTGTTACACAATCCATTCACTATTGTTTTGGTATTTTGACTGTCATTAGAGACAGCCATTCTAAGCGCTACACATTTACCACCCATAACTTGCTTCTGAGCATGCGCTTTTTTTCACGTCGTTAAAGCCTAAACGCAACCGTTTTTCATGACGTGAAAAACGACAACGTGAAAAACGGCGAGAAAATTTAGAGCATGTTCTAAATTTTTAATGGCCATTTTTCACGTCGAGAAAAATGCTCTGGAGCCTACACACGATCGCATTTAACGACCATTTTAAAAAATTGCATTTTTCACTTCATGAAAAACGGTCGTGTGTATGCGGCATCAGGCTAGACTGGATGAACTGGTGTCCTTATTCAACCTTACCAACCACTGCATGTAACTATGTAGCATTTTGTTTGCCTTTTTACCTCTATATCATTTTCTGGCTAACACAGTACATAATTTTTGCAGTGTTCCACAATAAAGATTTAATGTAATCTTTTTGAATTTTTTTTTCACAAAACAAGTGCAGGGTTGAACCAGATTGATTTATTAGAGCCAGAATTTGCAATGGAGGAAATCTAAGATAACATAAAAATATGCATTATAACCCTCAGTAATTTTAACAAAGTGCAAACAACTGAAATATAATCAGCCATAACAAATAACTGATATTTAACTTTCAAACATCTGCTCAAAATAAGATGCTATAGTTATCTTTTTGACTGGATTCTGGGTAGGGACATATTGGATGCCTTCAGCTGCTATTGTGCTCTACTGGGCTTCTAATGTGTCCCAGTGCCTTTACAGAGGAACGGGCTCCCTCCAGGCATACCTGCCCTTAATTTATTCACTGCAATGTATAATCCAACTTGGGGATTTTACATTATCAGAGTTAGAACCTTACTTTACAGAGAAGCATTGCCAAAGCTTCCACAGCAAATGTGTGCAAGTATAACCTCTGTTTTTAACCTAAAATATTATACAGTGGCATTTTTGTGTGTTTTTGTTTGTGTGTGTGCAAACTACCTGGCTACCTGGCTAGTGTGCTGGGAAATATGTTGTTTGTGTTCTGTTAGTTTACACAATTGTTTTATTATACTGACTATCGTTAGTAAAGTTGGACGTATCAATGTTTGTTATCAATTCTGCATTAAACATACTGTAAACTTTGTTTTTTTGGGGGGAAGTAAATAATGAACAAGTTGAAGTCTTCTTACAAGCTCAGTTTTTATGATAACACATCTGAAGCAGTTCAGTTATATATTTTTAACATGTCAAAAGGTGTTATTCTTTTTCACACGTATCTATACTTTTTTGCCACAGTTATTATTCATCAAGAGGTAGCATGTAAAATGTGCACTAAAAGTGATTACATATTTTAGGATGCAGAATAATAAAAAATGCATTGCAAAATGTGTTTTTCCTTTCTGTTTCTTAATGTTCTGTTGGAAGATCAGTTCATTGCATGTGCTGTTGCTTGTTTTGGGAATAAACCTTTTAAAAGTTGTTCCACTAAAACGACAAGAGATAAAAATATTTGCAATCTGTTCATTTCATTAATTTGATGCGCTGTGATGTGAATGGCCACAATGTCAGAAATAATTAGACCAAAGGGTGGTATGTCTGCCAAGAGAAAAGTTGCATCTGTTCCAATTTATCAAGTCACTGTTACTTCATTACTAAATACTTAACTCTGTTAGCAGATTTGTTAAGACTATTAGTGAAAAAGAGATTGATAATGATAACACCAGTGTTAGGTGAACTAAACCTTTTATTGCACTTCTGTTCAATTAATGAGCACTGTGAGAAAGAGAGATGTGGTTACAATCTGCTTTAGATGTTATATATTTAGCCTATTACAATGACATTCAAAGTAAGCATGTTTTTTCTTGTGATAGTTACAATTCATTTGTAATTATTTAGTTATGAATCATTACTTTATTGTTTTCTTCTTTAATGTCTGTAATGCATCAATAGTCAGAAGATATGGTGATTGATCGGGAACTGGGATTTAACTGTAACTCAGCAATTATCATACTCATCTGGCCTTTGTTGTACTGTTCCCTGGTGTACCTAGATATGTTCATTTATCTGCATGTCGATTACAGAGTCTGTGTGATACTGATCTTTGTTTCACAGTCCTCTGACTAGGAGAACATTTGCTTGCCTGTGGCTGACAGAACACATTTTTGCCTACCTAATTTAACACTGAGCAATTTCCTTTTAGAGGCCAGCAGTTGTCTGACTGTTCGCTTGGCCTTGTAATCTTCATGTTCCTAATTTTACAATTTGCACTAAATAAAGTAATAGATGTTCCCAGACTGTATCTAAATTATAAACAAATATACTTAAAAGCTTTAGAAATGCTTCACTGAAAGGTTAATAACACATCTGAATTATTACTAATGCTTGAGTGCTCAGGTGCTCCAAATACTCATATGACATATTTGTTAGCCTAAATTTAGCATCTACAATATATAATGCAACCAACTTTAATTATTTTAGAATATTTGAAGATGGCTTTCAATTTTATTTCATTTTATTTTATTTTTATTTTCAATTTATTAGCAGTAGTGGTGTCTTCAAATACTAATTATAAAGCAAACATTTTAAAGCCTTGATTCCATCCCAAGTTGTGGTAATTTTCATGGGACAAACAAGATGAACAGATGCCTTACTGAAAACAATAGGCAGTGAGACATCTGTCCCTTCTCAGACATGACAGCAAAGAAACCACAGAGTCAGCAGGTATTAGCAAGTATTACACAATCCTTATTTTTCCATAGAAGATGCAATGATTGGTGTATGCTTACACAAAGATTTTAAAAATCTATGTGCGCAACAACAAGCAGCTCTGAACTAAGAGCTTATTATCACTGACACCCATGCAAGTCCTATCAACCTGAATACTGCCCACTTATTTCTAAAGATGTTTGAACAGCTACAGTGGGGAAAATAATTATTTGATTCCATGTAGATTTTTTAAGTTTGCCCACTTACAAAGAAATGAAGGGTCTATATATATATATATTTTTTATCATATATGTATTTTAAATGATAGAGACAGAATATCAACCAAAAATCCAGAAAAAAAAACACATAAGTATTTGATCCCAAGCAAAACATGACTTGGTGGAAAAACCCTTGTTGGCAAGCACAGAGGTAAGATATTCCTTGTAGAAGAAGAATAGGAAGGTTCCCGGTGGGGCTTTGGACAGCAATGTAATGTAGTAGAAAAATTTGCAAATGGATAGCAAAAAGGGGTACATTTATTAAAATTGTACAGGTATCACAATGAATGAAGTTACAACATTTAAAAAACTGGCCAATAGGTAAAGTACATAATCCACAATGTAGATTGTATTCAAGTTTACACAATACTGTGCACATGGTTACACATCAGATAGCTGGACATAAAGGAATCCCCTACGCGTTTTGAACTCTGTAGCGGTCATCATCAAGGGGAAGTTAGCTCTATAAAACACATAGCATTATTTCAGATATAGGAGAACATCATCATAAGTCCTATTTGGGATCTAACATTAGATATTTACCACTGAAGTAGTGTGGATAGTCCCATGGCCAGATGGGTAGTGAATCACCAGTTGATGAGGGGGATCCCATAGGGGCAGCCACTTCCCCATGGTGGAAGAGCCCGGCCCAAGAAGCTTGCAAGGAGCCACACAAGATTGACACCCTCCATGGAAAGGGAGAATTGAAACCTGCAATGAATCCCCAATCAATGACCATAATGAAGTGTAAAGGTTATGGGTATATAGGCTCTTAGATTCCCCTCATAAACTTGAATACAAGCTACATTGTGGATTATGTATTTTACCTATTGGCCAGTTTTTTTTTAAATGTTGTAACTTCATTCATTGTGATACCTGTACAATTTTAATAAATGTACCCCTTTTTCTACTACATTGCTGTCCAAAGCCCCACCGGGGAACCTTCCCATTCTTCTTCTATCATTTCAGGTTTCGCAGCGCATATATCTCTCCCTATGTGTCCTTTCCATAGATATTCCTTGTAGTTGATGACCAGGTTTGCACACATCTCAGGAGGGATTTTGGTCCACTATTGTTTACAGATCTTCTCTAAACCCTTAAGCCCCATACACACTCAGTTTTCCTGCAGGTTTTTCTCTTCGGGTTTACCAAAACCATCTAATATGATGTCAAACCTTAAGTGGTTCAATTCGTATGCAATCAGGCAGGCCCTTGAACTGCATGGTTTTGGTAAACCTGAAGAGAAAATCCTGCAGGAAAACTGATAGTGTGTATGGGGCTTTACAGTTTCTTGGCTGTCTCTTGGCAACTCCAAGTGTCAGCTCCTTCCATACATTTTCTATAGGACTAAGGTCTAAAAACTGGCTAAACCACTCCATGATGGACAATATGTAACCATATAATCCAATTAATAGTGAAAAAAGTATAAAACACTGAATAAATGTGTATGGAGTGAACAGTGAATCAGTAGAGTTCATAAGTAAAAAACTCCTCAAGTAAAAAAAGTCCAATAGATTAATGTAGACCTCCAGTGCTGTAGGACATATGAATAACATCCAATGCGTGACCTGCCACCAAGAGAAAATGTGAAGGCTTACCAACTAGCCAGCCTTTCTCAGGGGGCTCAAAACAGGCTGAGCAGAATGATGGTCCTCACTGGAACGTCACTAGAAAAGCCTGGGTTTTCCCATGCTTCAGAGGTGGATGGGGTCATGTGACGGGTGGCCCCGCTCTCACCTACATAAGAGCTGTCACTGGCTGAACCCACGTCATTCCCAGGGCTGTCTCCGGTGGAGACAGGTGATGCATGCACTGGATGGACATCTCAATGTTGGATCCTGGACCTGGATGAAGAGGAGATCTTCTCATCACTGGACCCCGGAGACGAGATTATCCATCACAGGATGCCGACAGCGTTGAAGTGGAGACCGAGAAGGGGGTTACCATCGCTGGAATTTTCTTCTAAGAAGTTCTAAGAACGGGAAACAAGCGCTGTTTACAGGCATACTATACACCCCCCCAGGTACGAAATGTAACGGAATATTTCACTTTTATTGTTTCACTTTAAGCATTAATAAAATCACTGTTCCCGAAAAAAACTGCTCTTTTTAAAACTTTTTTTGCATTGATACATATCCCCTGGGGTAGGACCCAGGTCCCCAAACACTTTTTATGACAATAACTTGCATATTAAACCTTTAAAATTAGCACTGTAGATTTCTCCCATAGACTTTTACAGGGTGTTCCG
This sequence comes from Rana kukunoris, assembly GCA_029574335.1. NCBI lineage: Eukaryota > Metazoa > Chordata > Amphibia > Anura > Ranidae > Rana > Rana kukunoris. The sequence continues at coordinate 206,930,017 of CM056051.1, forward strand.
CGGCTTTTTAAATTTGCCGTGAACACCCCAAATTGTTCGCTGTTCCCCAAACAGGCGAACAGGCAATGTTCGAGTCGAACATGAGTTTGTCTCGAACTCAAAGCTCATCCCTAGTGCCCACCTGTCCAGTGCCACATCTCATCTCATCTCATCCACATCTCATCTATATTTTGTTGGCACAGTTGATAACATATAAAAACAAAATTCACTGCAATACAGAATAGTAGTCATTTGTCTGCCAGGGTGTCTTAGGCTCACAGGGTAAACTGTGCCCACCTGTCCAGTGCCACATCTCATCTCCTAGTCAGCAACACTTGTGCAGCCCCAGACCATGACAGTCCACTCCCACCACCATGCTTGACTGTAGGCAAGACACACTTGTCATTGTACTCATTACTTGGTTGCCGCCACACACGCTTGACACCATCTGAACCAAATAAGTTTATCTTGGTCTCATCAGACCACAGGAGATGGTTCCAGTAATCCACGTCCTTAGTCTTTTTGTCTTCAGCAACCTGTTTGCAGGCATCTTTAAAAGATACTTTCTTCTGGGATGACAGCCATGCAGACCAATTTAATGTGTTATGTATGGTCTGAGCACTAACAGGCTGACCACCCCTTCAACCTCTGCAGCAATGCTGGCAGCACTCATACATCTGTTTCCCAAAGACAACCTCTGGATATGATGCTGAGCACGTGCACTAAACTTCTTTGGTCGACCATGGTGAGGCCTGTTCTTAGTGGAACAGTCCTGTTAAACCACTGTATGGTCTTGGCCACTGTGCTGCAGCTCAGTTTCAGGGTCTTGGCAATCTTCTTATAGACTATGCCATCGTTATGTAGAGCAACAATTCTTTTTTTAGATCCTCAGAGAGTTATTTGCCATAAGGTGCCATTTTGAACTTCCAGTGACTAGTGTGAGAGAGTGAGAGCAATAACACCAAATTTAACACACCTGCTCCCTATTCACACCAGAGACCTTGTAACACAAGTCTTAAGACACTGGGGAGAGAAAATGGCTAATTGGGCCCAATTTTAAAATGTACTCATTTTTGTTGGCAGTATTTTAGGCAATGGCTGGTTGTTGAGTTATTTTGAGAGGACAGCAAATCTACACTGTTATACAAGCTGTACACTCATTACTTTACATTGTAGCAAAGTGTAATTTCTTCAGTGTTGTCACATAAAAAGGTATAATAAAATATTTACAAAAATGTGAGGGGTGTACTCACTTTTGTGAGATACTGTAAATGGTATTTTGGTGGGAGATATAGAACATAAATATGCAGCATACGTGGATGACATATTGTTTTATGGCCAGCAGCCCATTGTCACACTTCCCAATCTTATGTCAGCCTTCACAGACTTTGGATCGATATCCAATTTTAAAATGAATCTCTCAAAATCTTAAATATTTCTGCCCCACACACATTAGAATCCATCTTAAAACCATATTTTCCTATTAATTGACAGCCACATTCCCTAAAATACCTTGGTTTCTTCCTAATGCCTAATGCAGCATCTTTATTTTGAGTAAATGACATAGCCCTGCTGAATTAAAATTGCACAGACCTGCATAGATGGACTCAGTTATCTCACTCACGGTTGGGAAGGATTAGTGTAATAAAAAATGAACATCGTGTCCAGGCTACTGTTTTTATTTCAAATGATTCCATATAAAATCACACCCAGTTTCTTTACTACGCTGGGTTCTCTGATGTGTAAATATGTGTGGAACCGCAAATGACCTTGCATTTCTAGATTACAATTGTTGAAACTTAAATCTAAAGGGGGGCTAACCCTCCCTGAGTTCAATAATTATTTCTTGGCTATTGTGTTGAACCATATTTCTGATTGGAAGCATCACAGAGAGACTAAGCTCTACAGTAGGTAAAATTCGAGCATGACCTCAGTGGCACAGAATTATTTCCCCAGTTATGGATCCCTAAAAGATACCGGTCGCTTTCGCCTGAGATCGCATTCTTAACATGATCTACTTTTGCTCGCTATAAACGCATAAACGCATGCAAGGAAATGGTGACTGGCATGAATCAACAGTTGAAAAGTATTAAAGAAGAGCTAGTTTCAATGGGGGGAAGGCTGAAAGAGACAGAAAAAATAACGGCCAGCTTGGAGGAGAGAGTAAGCGCTGCTGAGGACATTCTATTGCCGCTTAGACAGGAAGTTTTGGGATTGAAGAAACAAATAGACACCCAGACCGTAAAAATCGATGAACTAGAGAACAGAAATCGAAGATGTAATGTTAGAATAATAGGCATGCCGGAGTGGAGTGAGGGAGCTGATCCTGTCGCTTTTCTGGAAGGATGGCTCAGGGAGGAGTTTGGAGCTGCATCATTTTCACCTTTTTTCTGCATAGAACGAGCCCACCGAGTCCCCACTAAACCCCGACAGGAAAGCGGGTATCCGAGACCGATGCTTATGAAAATGCTTAATTATGGCGACAAAGCAACGCTGCTTCGAAAAGCTAGAGAAAAGGGGGAGATTGTCTACAAAGGGGCAAAGATCTCATTATATCAGGATTTTTCACCGGACCTTCAAAGACAACGAGCGGCCTTTAGACCGATTAAGCGAATTCTTCAACAACACAAGATGACTTATGCCCTGTTATACCCCGCTCGTTTACGAGTAACCACAGCGGACGGTATACGATTGTTTGACTCTCCAACAAATGTAGAAAAATGGCTAGAGGAAAACAAGAGAGAGACATAGAAACTTAAGAACCAGAAAATAAGAAATTATTAAGATAACTACCCTGTTTTTTTTTTTTTTATATTAATCAAACCACAACTGGTGGGGGGGTGGAGGAAAGGCAGTAAATCACAGCACCGGGTAATGGGGAGAGAGGATAACAAGAGGATAACAAGAGGAAAATCCAACAGTAATAATAGTAGGAGGAACTCCGAAGGGAAGAGAAGATAGGGGTGAGGGAGCACTAGGTTAGTATCATCAATAAAGAGGGAGGGGAGGAGGAGCCCCAGATTAGGGCTTCCAGGATGAATGTCAGTGTGAAAGTGAGAAGGGGTGGGTGGAGTGAAGTGGTCATAGTCCCAAGGGTAGGCCCAGTTGGGCAAGGGGGATGGGAGAAGGGGGAGGGGGGGGCTGGGAGGGAAAATAGGAGGGGGGAGGGGAGGGGGGGACGGGGAGGGAAGAGGGGATCACACCACCAATACATATTGATATGTTTATTATAAAGATTGATATGCAGATTACATGGGTTTATCAGATGAATGGAACTGGGTCACAAAGAAGCACTGAAAGAAGGGGTAACACAAGGTATTCACATTACACTGAAATGGCAGGAAAGGTTGTAGTCTTCATGGGAAATGTATTTAAAGTTTATTTTCTATTTATTTATTTGTTTTTCTATTTGGTGGCTTACATAGAACTGTTTTCTGGTAGGAGTAATGACGAACAGGAATAACAAGGGCATAATGTTGATGACATGGAATGTCAGAGGTCTAGGGGACAAGACTAAAAGAAAGGCGATGTTTAAATATTTTGATGAAATGAAACCTGAGGTAATTTGTCTGCAGGAAACACATATGCGGCCTGACTCAGTGCATTTATTGAATTCACGAAAATACCCAGTGCGATACCACTCAACGCACTCCTCCTATTCCAGAGGAGTAGGTGTGTTGATCTCAGCTAATGTAACTTTTGAGTGTCTCCAACAGCAGATAGATAGAGAGGGCAGATATGTTTTTCTATTGTGTAAAATGAATGGTCTAGTGTGTATTCTTGTTTCAATATATGTCCCTCCACCGTTTACGGCAGCACCACTTAGGAATCTGGCGCAATTTATAGCGCTCTCTCCAGACGTACCGGTATTAACACTAGCCGATTTTAACAACACACTAGATAGAAGCCTGGACAGAATATCTCTATCACCTAGAGCAGGAGTCTCCAAACTATGGCCCTCCAGGTGTTCAGGAACTACAATTCCCATCATGCCTAGTCATGTCTACGAATGTCAGAGTTTTACAATGCCTCATGGGAAGTGTAGTTCCACAGCAGCTGGAGGCCCGTAGTTTGGAGATCCCTGACCTAGAGGGATGGGGCAGATGGCTAACAAAACAGCCTTTGCTTCATTGATCTTGGAAATAGGACTCCATGATGTCTGGCGAGAGAGGCATGTAGACGAGAGATGCTATTCTTGCTACTCTGCCACTCATGATGGAATCTCCCGCATTGATTTAGGGCTGGGGAATGAGTTGCTAATGCACCGGGTAGTGGACTCGGCCTATGAGCCCCATCTATTATCCGACCATTCGCCATTTTGGGTAAAGCTCAATGTCACTATGACATCGGACCGCATGTCCTGGAAAGTGAACCCATATTGGCTGACCCTGTTACCACCCACGGATGGTACGGGGGAGGCTATACGGGAGTTTTATCACTTCAATAAGGGTTCTGCTAGCGCAGCGACTGTATGGGATGCACTCAAAGCATTCATGAGGGGCTGCCTGATTAAGGAGATCTCGGGTATCAAAACTCGCTCTAAGGAATGGGAAAAAAGGGTACGAGACGAACTGAAAGCTAGAGAACAAGCCCTGGTTGCAGACCCCTCTCAAGAAAGGCATGACTCTTGGAGGGAGGCACAATCCCTCTATAACTCCGTTTTATTAACGGCAGCAGAGAAGAGCAGATACTTTCAACAACAAAGTTATTTCGAGGAAGGGGAAAACACGGGACGCCTCCTTGCGCTTATAGTAAGGGGGCAGCGGGAAACCTCAAATATTACAGCAATAGAGACGAATACGGGGGAGTTGCATACCACAGGGCCCGATATCCTGAAGGATTTTCAAAATTTTTATGAGAAACTATACTCCTCTAAAGCTAGATACAGTCCATCAGATATGACTGATTTCTTGCAATCATGTACCTTTCCACAGCTGTCTGAAGCTGATAGGGAAATGTTAAACTCGCCCATCACTATGCTAGAGCTGAAGAACGCCCTGCACGAGGCTTCGCTGCATAAGTCCCCAGGACCAGATGGCATACCGGCAGAGGTATACTCTCAGTATGAAGAGATGCTTCTGCCGCCCTTGCTACAGACTTTGCAGGAGGTAACTGAAACAGGTACCCTACCAGAGAGCATGCAGGAAGCCATAATTATCGTCATATTAAAGCCAGGAAAGGATAAACTGTCGCTGGATTCCTATCGCCCAATATCCTTGCTAAATGTAGATGTCAAGCTATTGGCCAAAATACTGGCCTCAAGGTTATCATGGTTGATAGGAAAACTGATACATAGAGATCAATGTGGCTTTATACCATCTCGTTCCATAATATTCGGCGACTTTACTTGAATTTGCAGATGCCGGTGGATAACCCGGGAGGTAGGGCCATTCTGTCGCTGGACGCTGCTAAAGCATTTGACAGTGTGGAGTGGCCCTACCTCCTGGAGACCCTGGCAAGATTTGGAATGGGAGACAGGTTTATGGAATGGGTGAAGGTGCTGTACTCTGAACCCAGAGCCAGACTCTGTATCAATAACAATCTTTCATCTGCGTTTAAGCTTTATAGAGGTACCCGGCAGGGGTGCCCATTGTCCCCATTGCTGTTTGCGTTGGCGATTGAGCCCCTGGCCATCTCTATTCGTAATTCCACCGAGGTGGTGGGATTCCGTAGGGGCCAGAGGGAAGATAAGATATCATTGTATGCAGACGATGCGTTAATCTACTTAGGTGACTCCTCTGCATCGCTGCAGGCAGTGATGCAGATCATTGGGAAGTTCGGTTGCTTCTCGGGCTTTGCCATTAACTGGTCAAAATCAATCCTGATGCCTATAGACAAAATGGAGGGACCACTGCCACATGGAGCAGAACAGATTGTTATAAGCAGCAGCTTTAAATACCTAGGAGTGGTGGTTTCTCCAGATCCGGCGCAGTATCTCCAGCTAAATCCGGGCCCACTATTGGCCAGACAGAAGGAGAAATGTAACAGCTGGTGTAAACTTCCACTATCGGTGGTAGGACGGGCAAACCTAATTAAAATGATATGGGCACCACAGCTACTATACGTCTTCCATAATTCCCCTATGTGGATTACGAATAAATGGTTTAAACAAATTGAAGCATTGATGAGAGGCCTGATATGGAAGAAAAAGACAGCCAGGATTAGCCTAGCTACCCTTCAGTACAGAAAGAATAGGGGAGGCCTTGCTGTCCCACATCCTAAAACGTACTTCTTGGCTGCTCAGACCCAACACCTAGCGGGATGGGGACGGGAAAGAAATGAGGATTCCATTTGTAATATGGTAACGAGTTGTGCCCCTACATTAGTGGCAGCATCTCACCTGGAAATGGACCTCCCTAGCATACCAGGCTCTGCCCCGACAGGTATTTTGCTTAAAAGGGTTTGGGGGGAGATTAGGAAAGCCTTGGGAATAAAGGGACCGTTGCCCTTCACCCCGATATGGTATAATCCTAGATACCCAGAAATACAGGAATTAAGGGGGTTCACTGTGTGGAAGGAGAAAGGGATATATTTTGTCGAGCAATTGTATGAAGGGGAGGTATTGAAAACATAAGAACAGTTGTGTCAGGAATTCCAGTTAAATCCAAAGGGATTTTATCAATACCTCCAACTTCGACATGCGTTACAGGCACAACAAAAAACACAATCCCTAACAGCATCGACAGCCCCCTTAATCAAGGCAGTACTTGGAATAGAGGATTTAAAAAGGACTAATCTCCAAAATATACAGGGAACTACTATCCAGGGCTCAGGATTATACATCCTTAAAATGTCGCAGCAAATGGATTGAAGATATAGGGAATATTGACGAAAGCCTCTGGAAAAGGGCCGTAGAATGTATTCCTGTAGTATCGTTATCAGCATCGCATAGATTAGCACAGCTATTTATTTTGCACCGGGCATATAGAACACCAGAGCAGATGCACAGGTGGGGAGGAAGAGACTCCCCGCTATGCCCGAAGTGCAAAATACATCAGGGCGATTTTATACATTTGATCTGGAGATGTCCAAAACTACACCGGTATTGGGAGGAGATCTCCCAGTGCATAAGTAGACTCGCACAGACACCCATCCCACTGGACCCTCTGGTATATATATTGGGGTCCATAGAGGCGGATACCTTCCCAAAAGGAATTTATATAATGTTAACTAGAGTATTATATCTAGCAAGAAATATTTTAGCACGATACTGGATGGCACCAAAGGTCCCCACGGGAAGCAAGTGGATTCTACTAGTAAACTCCTTACTTCTTAAAGAAAGACCAATATATAGTCGTAGGGGGGAAACTGGGAAATTCGATCAGATTTGGCAAACATGGCTGAGCGATGACAGACTTTCTCCACCACAGTCGATAAGGGATAGACTGAGGAGGTAAATAGAAGGAATAGGGAGGAGTAGTGTACAAAAACAAGAAAAATAAATGGAGAGGTAAAACGAAATGGTCACGATAAGGTGGTGTGGGTAGGGAAGGGCGGGAGGGAGGGTGGTAAATAGAAATACTCACAAAATAATGCACAAAGGGGATATAGTCAAGAAAAGGGAGCGAGTCTGGAAACTAGAGTTTTACATATTTTATTACCTTTTTAATATGCACTGTATTTTGTATTTGAATTTCCGCACAAGTGTATGATAAATGTAAACATTGAATAAAAATGAAATGATTTAAAAAAAATGATATGTGATTCTCTACACCAGTCCCACAAATGGGCTTACAATTCCTCATTGAAGCACCTGTCAGGCCACAATTATTCCCCCCTGGGAAACTATATCCTCAGTTTCGTACTTGGATTTCTTTGTCACCTATTCTTCTTCATCATGTTACCTCTGACAAAGTCACAGAGTTCTCCCATTATTTAACCTATTAACATCCACTACAGTTTCTTTTATGGATCAATAGGAAGACCAACAACTCTCTGGGTTTGTTAAATACTTACCAAAACCACTATGCACACTTTCAGAATTATCTCCTGTAGAAAATATTCTTGCAAGTGAACAACCTCCATGGAAAACCATCTCTTTATTCTATCAAGCTTTGACATCACTGACTGACAAGTTCTACCCTTCATTCTTATCCAGTTGGGAAAGGGATCTTCAACACCCCTTATCAGATACTTAATGGACTATGGTTCTTCAACTTTCCCACACTTCTATATCATTTAAGATTGCAGAAGTACTACACTGACCTATGCTGGAGAGGTTGTGGTGAGAAAGCTACACACGCTCACATTTGGTAGCAATGCCCACTCATACGTCCACTATATTACATTAAATCAAGGTAATACAAGGCTCAGGGTTCCTAATGATCCATTGGGTTGTTTTTTTCAACTGCATGGGCGAATCAGTAGGCCGTTATAAAAAATCAATTACTCTGCACCTCTTGAATGCAACAAAATCACTCGTACCCAGATTCTGAAAACAAGATAACATACTATCCATATGTCTATGGTTGCAAACCGATAGGCCTCGTACACACTATCAAATGCGTCTGTTCAAATCGGTCGGACAGACCGATTTGAACAGATCTGTCTGCTGGCATTTTGGTTTGCTCGCGTGTACACACGAGCAAACCAAAATCCCCGCCAGCAGACAGCGCGCTGACGTGTCGGTGACGTGGCGGTGACGTTGACGCCGCCACGTCACCGCACCAGGAAGTAAAACACTTCCGCGCATGCTAAGAAATCATTCGGCGTGTGTGCGAGAAGACATGTCTGCTGGTTAGCATACTAACCAGCAGACATGTCGGGCGGATGGGTTCCCAGCCGACAGATTTCAAAGCATGCTTTGAAATCTGTCGGGTGGCCAAATCCATCTGTTTGCCCGTACACACGATCGAATCTGTCTGCTGAAACGGTCTAGCAGACCGTTTCCAGCAGACAGATTTGATCGTGTGTACGAGGCCTTAGACATGTGCACAGAAAATCTTTTTTTTTTGTTCCGTTTCGTATCGTTTCGTTTTTTCGTTTCCGTTAGTTTTTCGTAAGACGCCCGTTTTCCTGTTCTTTCCCGTTCGTTTTTCGTACGACGCGATTTTCACAGATTCCGATCTTTTCGTATTTTCGTTACCGTTTCATTTTCGTACATGCGGGATGGTTCGTTATTCTGTTTAATTCATGTTCGTTACTTGTTAGACAATAATTTTCGTGAATTTTCGTCAATGATTTGCATTCTGTATCTTGAAACCCTTTTCTTTTGCTATTTTCAGTCGTATGTTCATATGACATCTATAACAAAAGATTTGCATTCTGTATTTTGAATTCCTATTTTCTGTTCGTATTTTGTATTCAAAATACAGAATGCAAATCTTTTGTTATAGATGTCATATGAACATACAACTGAAAATAGCAAAAGAAAAGGGTTTCAAGATACAGAATGCAAATCTTATGTTATAGATGTCATTTTCGTTTTTTTGAATGGGCAGCGAGTGAGTGTAGTTAGTGAAGCAGCTTCTCTTTTGTGCTGAGTACACTAGTACAGTGATTAGTTCAGTTTTTTCGTTTCCGTTCGTTTTTTCGTAAGTCGCCCGTTTTCCTGTTCGTTCCCGTTCGTTTTTCGTACGACACAATTTTTTTGGATTCCGATCATTTCTTATTTTCATTACCGTTTTATTTTCGTACATGCAGGATGGTTTGTTATTCTGTTTAATTCATGTTCGTTACTTGTTAGACAATAATTTTCGTGAATTTTCGTCAACGATTTGCATTTTGTATCTTGAAACCCTTTTCTTTTGCTATTTTCAGTCGTATGTTCATATGACATCTATAACAAAAGATTTGCATTCTGTATTTTGAATTCCTATTTTCCGTTCATATTTTGTATTCAAAATACAGAATGCAAATCTTTTGTTATAGATGTCATATGAACATACGACTGAAAATAGCAAAAGAAAAGGGTTTCAAGATACAGAATGTAAATCTTTTTGTTATAGATGTCATTTTCGTTTTTTTGAATGGGCAGTGAGTGAGTGTAATTATTGAAGCAGCTTCTTTTTTGTGCTGAGTACACTAGTACAGTGAGTAGTACAGTAAAGCCAAATAAGCTTTTCTGTGGATTTTCACCTGAAGGGAGATCAGTTGTTCTGATGTAGTTTGAAAACGAACACATTTTCTGAGAACGAACGGAAAACGATCGTTTTTATGTTTGTGGTTAAAAAAGTCTGACCAAGTGTATGGGGCTTAACAATAGTTAATATGGATGAGCCGCGTGTTGAAAGTGCCGCGAATCCCGCGATATATTTACGAAAGTACAAAATAACGAAAATCCTTTTTCTGTTAGTATTTTCAGTCGCATGTTCATATGACATCTATGTCATATGAACATGCGACTGAAAATATGAACAGAAAAAGGATTTTCGTAATTTTGTACTTCTGTGAAAAAAATTACCTACAAGTATTATCAGCCACCACAGCTGGCAGTTTGTAGTTCTCAATGAACTGTGAGGGCAATGGTGAACGTCTTTATAATTGATTTGTTATTCCTGTAATTCATTAACTATCTGTCCATATTGGAGGTACTAGCAAACAGGGTACTAAGAGTCTACAGAATCCTAGCATTGTATCTGCGATCTGCTGATCACAAGTTAAATGCTTTAGGCCTCATTTACACTGCTGCTGCTAAACAGATGTTTAAGAACAGTATGGCATTTCTTTCAACTGCTACTGAACTCTCTCTATGTTATCTTATCAGTACATGTACACAGGGTCGTTTACAGTCCTTTTTAGGTAGTTGAGTTCAGAGGCTATTTTTGGGATGCAAAAAAATGGGTTCAGGAGCTGAGTTTAGAGGAATTTCAAGTGCCAAATGCTTATAAACATGGCTAAACCCGGCATGTATCTCACGTTTAGCCGCATTTCGTTTACAGACGTTTTTGAATAAGCATGGCATACAGATGTTTTAAATGTGGGTTGACTCGTTCAGAAGAGGTTGTAAAAATGATTGGTGTACATGAAGCCTTACAGGCTTCATTGTGAAAAATAATAAACATACATTTTTTTTACCTGCAAAAAGATGTGCATGTATTCTATTTTATGTAAAAGAATAACTTATCCTTTAATGGAATTACCAAAACCAGCAACATCACGGGTGTCCAATTTTTTCTTTTTTTTTTGCTGTTACTGTGCTTTATATCTGTGCTGTTCCATCCCAAAATTATATAATAATGAACATTTCCACTAAATATGCAAAGGGGTGACTAACAGCATATGAATGAAATGTGATAGTAGGTGGTGGTGCCTACTGGTGAAAGTGATGGTTAAAGTATGTCAAAAAGATAAATAAATAAAAAATATATGTAAAAAATGTGGCTTAATTCAATATTGTGCTATGGCTTTCCTAATTGTATGCTCCCAGCCAAAAAAGTGCAGTGCATTTAGTGCATAATTATTAGCAGAATTTAAATGCAATTAATAAGTATCCAATGATCTGGCCATAATGTGATCAATCAAGTGATTAGATAATTAAGTTATACGTGCAGTGCTAACCATTAAAATTCCTGTGCATAAATAAATGCAAACTCAAATCATCCAATCCAGTACCAAAATAAAAAATGTATATGCCTTGGAAGTTGCTGGATAATAAATAATAAATAATAAATATCAATAAATGAATAAATAGTTGCTAGATAATAAATAATCAATAGATGAATAAATGACAGTCCAAGCAATAAGGTGCTATGTGCTTCGTGCCAATCTTAATGCGTTATTCAGGTGTTACATTCAGTGCTCCCTTCCTCCGTTCTCTGGTGTGTCCCGTACTCACCAGATTTACACCCTCTCCTGGGGTGACAGGCCCTCACAGTATACGCTCTGTGTAGTGCTCTGCCAATTCCTATTGCTCCCTTGTTGTCCTTTTTCCAGTATCCTCTCAGGAAGAGAAAGAGTCCCAATACTGTGATACCGTTCCAACTCAAATTTTATTGATATAAAAGAACACTAGGTACTCACATTTAGATAAAATCAAACAGGCATTTGTGTGTTTGGGTAGAAGTGCTGTTATCCGCGTGCATTCGCTCGACCGGTTTCGTCATGTGACGTCGTCTGGAGCGTGTTTTTTTTTACATTTTTTTACATATATTTTATTTATTTATCTTTTTGACATACTTTAACCATCACTTTCACCAGTAGGCGCCACCACCTACTATCATCTCTCATTCATTTCATACTCAACCCAGGTGGAGTACTCTTGTAGGAGCAGCCACTGAAAAATAGGTCTTATTTTCAGCATCTTACTTGCGGCATATATTTTTTAAACTCTACTCCGTAGCGCGGATTCACATCACCTTTCAGCATCAGCATATATTTGAATTTGTAGTAGATATTTGATCCATCCATTGGGAAGTTCTATACCGAGTTATTATTTTATCATTTTGTTTCTTTATGATGCTTGCCATACTTGTAATTTGTGTGCAAACAACAATAAATTCTTCCATTAGAGAAACACTCAGTTTACTTTCCCATTCCTTTTAGTTAATATAATCACTCTTATTGTTGCTTAAAGAGCAGTTTACTGTACAGAAAATAAGTGGTACAAGGAGGGACCTACTCCTACTGAAATACATATATGCTCAAAAAGAGTAAATCAATGATGCCATGGGATATTATGACTGATTCCAGTGTCAACAAAATTCTTATTCTGTAAGTATTGCAAACAAGCTCCTCTAGGTGGGGGTATGAGATTAACCAGTTAAGGACCGCTGCACGACTATTTACATTGGCAGAATGGCACGGCTGGGCACATGGACGGACAGGTACATGCCCTTTAAGATGCCCAGCCGTGGGTCGCAAGCACGCTGCCAGCGGCTCGCTTGCGACCCGGTCCTGTCCTCTTCGACTGTGCCCGCGTGACCCACGGACTCGATCGCTGCTGGTGTCCCACGATCGGGTCACAGAGAGGAAGAATGGGGAGAGGTGAGTGTAAACAAACCTTCCCCGTTCTTCCTAGTGTGTCTGTCAGTGATCGTCTGTTCCCTGTGTTAGGGAATGGCGATCAGTGAATTCATATGCACAGCCACGCCCCCCACAGTAATAACACTCCCTTACAACACACTTAACCCCTACAGCGCCACCTCCTGGTTAACCCCTTCACTGCCAGTGTCATTTTCACAGTAATCAGTGCATTTTTTTAGCACTTTTCGCTGTGAAAATTACAATGGTCCCAAAAATGTGTCAATAGTGTCCGATGTGTCCGCCATAATGTTGTAGTCATGAAAAAAATCTCTGATCGCCACCATTAGTAGTAAAAAAATAAATAATAAAAATGCCATAAAACTATCCCCTAAAAATAAATTTTGCGCAAACCAATCAATAAGAGCTTATTGCGATTATTATTGCAAAAAATATGTAGAAAAATATGTATCGGCCTAAACTGAGGGAATAGAAAAAAATATTATATATTTTTTGGGGATATTTATTATAGCAAAAAGTAAAAAATATTGAATTTTTTTAAAATTGTCGCTCTATTTTTGTTTGTAGCGCAAAAAATAAAAACCGCAGAGGTGATAAAATACCACCAAAAGAAATCTCTATTTGTGGGGAAAAAAAATTTGTTTGGGAGCCACTTCGCACCACCGCGCAATTGTCAGTTAAAGTGACACAATGCCGAATCGCAAAAAGGGGCCAGGTCCTTTACCTGCATATTGGTCCGGGTCTTAAGTGGTTAAATATTTGTTCCAGTGCTTGAAAGTCTCCTCCCTGAAGGCATTAAGGCCTCGTGCACACGATCGGTCAAAACCGATGAAAACAGACTGAATGATGTGATGTTTTATAATTTCATTCTAAATTAGGCAGTGATATTCCACCTTGGTCTTTTGACTTAATAAGGGTCTATAAATAAAGTCTTGACTTCTTACCATTCCAAAGATACCTCAATAGCATTGTCTTCAACTTAGAAAAAAAGGGTATAGGATAATAAATGAGGATACAGAATACAGACATTGTGGCAAAACAAATTTTAAAAGTAACCCCCCAAACCAAAGGTGTGGGAGTGAAAGCATTACACACTTGAGCATTACCCCCAGAATATCACAATATGAACACCTTAAGCCACATGCAGTGAGATATTCAAGTAGAATCATATGCACAGAGGGCCAGATCCACATACCTTGGCCGCCCGCGCTGCGTGTCCCATCTACGCTACGACGCTGTAAGTCACAGCGGCATTTTCCTTATCCTCAAAGAAATGCCGCTGTAACTTACGGCGGGTAGAGTAAATGGGCCGGCGTTCGCGGGTGTAATTCAAATTTACTAGTGGGGGGGCGTGTTTTATTATAATTATGAATGACCCGACACAAACTACGCTTTTTTTTAACTGCGCATGCGCCGGCCATGGACGTATCCCAGTGCGCATGCGTGAAATCACGTCTCAAATAGTCAATGAAAACGACGTGTACGTAATTTACGCAATTACCTATTCGCGAACGGGTTACGCAAACGACGTGAATGATGGAAAATTTGACGCTGGCCCGACGTCCATACTTAACATTGGCTGCGCCTCCATATAGCAGGGGTAGCTTTATGACGGAGATACGCTTACGCAAACAACGTAAATGGAATGCGCCGGCCGCTTGTACGTTCGTGAATTAGCGTAACTCGCTCATTTGCATATTCAACGCGGAAATCCGATGGGAGCGCCCCTAGCGTCCAGCGTAACACTACAACTAAGATACGATGGTGTAATATACTTACGCCAGTCGTCTCTTAGCGTAATTCTGGAGTATCATGTTTTGTGGATACAAAACAATGATATGCTGGCGGGAAATTAGAAGTATGCCGGTGTATCTGTAGATACGCCGGCGTAATTCTTTGTGGATCTGACCCAGAATTTACACTTTTGTCTTAAACAAAAAATGTTTAATACAAAATATTTAATTATTCAGCACTGGATAAAAAGATGTATTTTTATATGTACATTTTTTTTGCTACAACTTGGTAAAAAAGTACTTTCCAACTAAGCTACATTTGCTCAACATTTTAAGTAGATCATTATGATTTATTAGCTATCCAGTTCTCCATTTTCTAAGGGAAAGTCTTTTTTATTCCTTTGGCCAATGATTATTCTCCATTTCTGGCTCTGGCTTTATATCTAATGATGTAGTTAAAAATGTAATTATCAAAAGAAGAGTTATGAAACTGACCAAAATGTGCAAACTTGTATGTGATCATGTGACCAGTGGAGCTGTACCTATATCTGAACAGACAGCGGAGAACGGTACCCCAAAATCTTGGTTAAAATGTATCACTTAATAGTTTTATAGAGGTACTAAGGCACACAGTCCAGACAATATACCCCCAAAACATCCAAATAGCACTAAAATTTCTAAATATATATTTTGTATGGTGGCCTGTTTGAATCTTGTTTTTCATTTGTTTCTCTTCATTTTTTGCACATCTTCACATTTGGATAATAGATGTTAAATATTTCTTAATGCCTTGTCTTTAATTTCCTTAATTTACCAAATGCAGTTTCATAAGACAGGAAACTACATTTTCTATTGCCTGCTTTTATCCACTTTAAATCCAATGTACATTAACATTCATTAGAATATCATCTATCAAAAAAATAAATTAAAGCAATTTATCTGCAGTACACAGAATGTATGCTGTCAACATCTTTCCGATTAGGTTGATCTTTGACTGCACGCAAATGCAACAAAATACAGTACATCACTCTTCCAGTGAAGGTTGTTAGCTGTTAGTAAGATACTATAAAACAATTAAGGCAGAGGGTTTCGGAATAAACTAATCTATGCAAAATATTCTGCTGGATCAGTAGCTATCATGGAAAACAAGGGCCAATTTAAGAGATGCTGACAACATAACAGACATTTAATGAATAAATTAGCACAATGCAAGTTTATAGAAAAAAGGTATTATATTTTCAAGCTCGCATTCGTAATACCTCTATAAAGTCAGATATTGTACACTAATGACATACACTACTGAATGTCATGGCATATTTCCAGAAACCATTTTCTTCAATGAGTATCAGCATGTCTGCACTTGAAATATTTGAGTTTGAAGAGGCCATTATTACTATGACAATATAAAACTAAAGTGTTAGCAATCCATAAGCACTGATGCTGTGTACTAAATCTTTTATACACTGACTTAAACATTAGTCAGATAAGAGACATGGAAAGTCATCATACTTCAATATAACATTATAATTTTATGAGAGCAAAGAAATATGCTTCTAACTTTTACTATGATTTGTTCATAGAACAAAATAGGGGCATTACACACATACATACATGCACGCACATGCGCATGCACACGGCTTATATAGAAATGTGTACACATTTGCCAACAATATTATTGCATCAGTATTAAACAGACTTCAATGCAATGGCTACCCTATAAATGATATAAGTGAAAATTAGTATGTACAATATTCTATAAAGAGTGAATCCTGCATTTTGAGTTTGAAAAAGCAGTTAATACAGAGACAATTAGCTGCTGTACTATGTTTCACTAAGCCGCCGTACACACGGCCGAGGTTCTCGCTGAAAACCAGCGAGAACCTCGCTGGAATGCACATTCCAGCGAGGACCTCGGCCGTGTGTACGGTCTCGGCGAGCTTCCCGTCGGGAAGCCCGTCGCGCCGAAATAGAGAGCATTTGATGGTTGCCATTCCCGACGGGCGGGTCGCCGATTTCGACGGCCGGCAGGGAACCTCGACGGGCGGAACGATGTGTTCTGCCCGTCGAGATTCCCTGCCGTGTGTACGCCGCCTAAGAGTACACATAGTTGTTGTGATTGAAACACCAGGACCCCACCTATGTTAAACATAGTCCATAAAGGAAAATACTTTTATTTTAATAGTTTTCATTTTCATTTTAATATTGTTTATTTGGTGTACTCTGTCTTTTTTGCAATGTATACATTTTCAGTAATTATTAAAATGTCATGTGGGACCTTTGAATGAGGCAATTGACATGTTGGGGTAGAGTGGTTAGTAAACATTATTTATTTGTGACAGTAGTATGAAACAAGTAAAAAACGTAATTTCATATACATACATACACACGCACACATGGCATGAACATAATAGATACATCGATACATATATGTCAGCTTGGCAGCACATGAGAAGTAATGAATATTGATAAAATGGTACAAATACATATCTGTACACATGGGCATTTGGCAATAAGATGAATGATATCAATCTTGAGCATGATTGATTGTAAATATAGTACTAGATATATCCTATAAACCCTTTCGCTGCCAGGCTCTGTGCTCCATTTTGTACACTTCGGTGGCCAGACCATTTTAGCAATTTTTCATTTGTTTTTAATTATTCACATAGCATTCAGAATGTGTGAAAGACCCCCAAAACCATATATTTTCTGAAAGCACATAGAAGTAGAAAAAAAAAGGTGCTACAAATTTTTTAGTCCCAGCAGTATTCGCGCAAATGTTTATCAAACCAAAAGCTTACCCTGTATTGAGTGAATAAATAACAAATATTTATAACTTTTAAATTGTGCATTTTTGCAAAATGGTATGTACAGTAAATATCCAAATCTCTCAAAATATCTGAATGTTTTAGTTTTTCCCTAACAGCTTTCAGAATTTGTGAAAGACCCCAAAAACATTGGGCCAGATTCAGGTACATTGGCGCATATTTTGACCGAAGGAGCGCACCTCCTTTTCATTAGACCGGCGCAATGTAGAGGCGCAATCACCGTATCCTTGTAGTATTTGCAACGTAATTTTTGAGGCGTAAGGCAGAGTAATTCAAATTGGGAAGGACATGGGCGTGTTACATTGAAATGAGCCGTGACCCCATGCAAATGAAGGGCCGGCCGGATCGCACATGCGCACATGAAGCAGACCATGGTCAGCACCTCTGTGCGCATGCTCACAACTTGTCACGGCGCAATCTGTGAAATTTGAACTAGGCCCGGGCAACTTAGTGAGCTACGCAGAGAGCTTAAATAGACAGAGACAAACGCCCTTCCTTTGCAAAACTAGATCCATTTGTATCCCTTCCTATACAGCAAGGTGCTTTTGTTCTGTTGTTTATTAGCGTTTGTTTGTTTGTTTGTGACGTGTCTTTGAGATATTTGGTGACTGTTTTGGATAGTGTTTTGCAGAGTGATTTTTGTCTTTTCTGTGTTTTCTTTGTTGTGTTTTTTTTATTTATATTTTTGCTGGGCATTTTTATTTTTTGCTGGTCATTTTTTTTATTTTTTTTTATTTTTTGGTTCTGTTTGTGAATGATTTTGGAATGTGGGGGTGACATTCCTGACGGAAAAGGGGTGTCACCCTCATTTGTGGTGGAGAAGTGATCCCCAGGACCAGGGAGAAGTGATCCCCAGGTCCGTGTGAATGGTGTATGAATGTACAGTGACATAATTGGAGCCGTGGCATTGCTGCTCACAAGTCCTGCATGGTGGGCTTGTGCTAATCCAATTTGATGAGGATATGATGTGTCTGTGCTAGGGACCACAGTGGTGTGCATGCATTCATTCTCATTGTGCCATGATTAATGTGTGTGTTTAACGTGCAAAGATGCCTAATGTGAGCTGTCTCCTGGCTGCTTCTCCCTCAGAAGACGGGGTAGCCTCGGTTAGGGGGGGATTGTCTGGTTCGGGGGTCAGGTCATCACGTATGTCAATCTCCAGGCCCTTTCTCACTGCGAAGTTGTGCAGCATGCAACATGCACCGATAATCTGGCATACAAAGTTTGGGGAATACAACAGGGTTCCATGGGGGGTTCCAGATAGGAGTCATGAGATGGGGTCCCAGTGCATATGCAGAGTCACCCTGAAGGGATAAGACAGGAGGATGTTAGTAGTGCATGTGCCCCTTGTGATTTCAGCATCATGGGGGGGACAGTCATGCCTGCCACCCATGTCACTCACCAACCAGCCAGCTGTCCCCATACATGTTCTGTTCTAAATCTGTGGGGATGGGGCTAGAATTGTATATGTAGCTGTCATGGGTGTTATGGGTGGTGTCATGTGTTGGGCTGGTGATGTGCTCCTGCAGGGTTGTGGTTAATTCCAGGGTGGCATGAGGGGTGAATCTGAAGATGCGAGACACCTCAGAATCACTCATGCCAAAGATGTCTATGCGCGTGTGATATATACTCTCCCATGAAGATTGAAGAGTGAGGGGCTTGTATCACATAAGAATATTGTATTAGATTAGATTATTATATCCATCAAGGTTTTAAAGGGCTAATAAAAGATAGTGAGACCGTGTTTGTAATTTGTATGTATGTTATTTATTGATGTATATATGTATGTATATTTTTTTTGTAATGTTTATAAAAGCAAATAAAATGTTTTTGGAAAAAAAAATCCTCTCCCGTGCCCTCCTCCGTGGCCTCCTCCGTGCCCTCCTCCTTCTTTGCTCATCTAAAGTCAGTAGTATAGCTATGAGCATGGATGCCCCTGGCATGTTGGCATACAGTTTGTTGTCCTGCAAGTGTGACTGCTCAGCTTGTCCCTAACAGTGTTGCTTTAGCTGACATGTAGACGGATTGTCTAATTTTATACCACCTTTTATATGGACTAATTTTAGACAGGACGTGCAGCTGTTGCGCACAGCGCGTAGCCTGCGCTGCACCAACTTACTTTTGGGGATCCCCGTAACTCCCTCATTTGCATATTTGACTAGCAAATCAATGGTGTGTCTAGCGCAGTTTTGCGTGCATGGATGCGCCGGTCTATCGAAATTACGCCGGTCGAAAAAGATTAGATTTCATGCGTATATCCTGTAATGCCGTCGTAATGGCTCTCTGAATCTGGCCCATTGATTTTCTGAAAGCATATGACCTCTAGAATAAAAAGAATGTGCTAATGTGGTACTATCACAAATGTTTATCAAACCAATATATTCCAAAAAAAAAACAAGAACACCATTATTAGTAGATACAAATACAGCCAATTTTACAAAATTCATGCTAAATCCCTACTAAATATAAAGGTTTAACCTGTATGGAGTTAATAAATAACAAATATTTGTAAATGATAAATTGTGCCTTTTTGCAATAAGGTGAAAATCAAAACTTACCCCCAAATTTCTCTATAAATCTAAAGGTTTTCATTTTTCCCTTACAGCTTTCATAATCTGTGAAAGACACCAAAAACCTTTAATTTTCTGAAACAATATGACCTCTAGAATAAAAAGAAGAACAAAAAATGGAAACAAGAACTATGAGCCACAGCAATGGAAACCAGGACAGCTGACGCGTTTCACACTACAGTCGAGCTATGAGTAAACACTAAGGGCCAGATTCAGGAAAGAGATAAGATGGCTTATCTCCAGATAAGCCGTCTTTTTTCTATGCTGAGCCCTCCTATCTATACGACTGATTCATAGAATCAGTTACGCATAGATTTCCATTAGATCCAACTGGCATAAGTCTCTTACGCCGTTGAATCTTATTTTCATATTTTAGGCTGGACGCTAGGTGGCGTTCCTGTCTAAAATATGCAAATGAGCGTATACGCTGATTCCCGAACGTGTCTGTTTACATTGTTTGCATTAAGCTTATGCCGGCCTAAAGTTATCCCTGCTATATGAGGCGCAGGCAATGTTAAGTATGGACATCGGGACAGACGTCGTTTACGTCGTTTGCGTAAGTCGATTCAGAATGGGGCTGGCCGTACATTACGTTCACGTCGCTTTCATTGACAATTTGCGACGTGATTTGGAGAATGCGCACTTGAAAACTTTCACGGCTGGCGAATGCGCAGTACGTTCGGCGCGGAATCGTGCTTCATTTAAATAATAGATGCCCTCTACCCGCCCAATTTGAATTAAGAAGGGCCATTTACGCTACGCCGCCACAACTTTACAGGCAAGTGCTTTGTGAATAAAGCACTTGCCTGTAAAAGTTGCGGCGGCGTAGTGTAAAAACCATATGCTACGCCCGCACAAAGATAGGCGATTTTACATGAATCTAGCCCTAAGTGTAGTGTGAAATGTGTCAGCTATCCTGGTTTCCGTTGCTGTGGCTGGTAGTGCTTGTTTCAATTTTTCACAAATAAAGCTGTGTTGGTTTGGAGTGCGGCTGTCCAATACATCTTTTGTTCTTATTACTACGTGCATTGCCAGCACCCTTGGTTCCTAAGAGAAAGACAACAGCCAATTCAACCTGCCTGGAGCGGCAATTTCTTTGCTCTCTATAATAAAAAGAAGGTGCTACAGATTTTTTTAGACCCTCCGGTATTTGCGCAAATGTTTATTGAACCGATATATTGGCAAAAAATACACTAAAACCATTATAAGCAGATAAAAACACAGAAAACTTTACAAAATCCTTGCTAAATCCCTACTAAATATAAATGCTTAACCTGTATGGAGTTAATAAATAACAAACATGTGTACATTTTAAATTGCGCCTTTTTGCAAAATGGTGACAATCAAACGTAACCAAACATTTTTCAAAAATCTGGAGGTTTTTATTTTTCACTTAGAGCTTTCAGAATTTAAAAGGCCCCTCTAACTAGACATTTTCTAAAAGCACATGGCAAGTAGAATAAAAAAAAGTCCTGCTAATTTTTTGAGCTCCACAATAATTGCACAAATGTTCATTATGTCGCTATTTTCACAAAAAATATACTAAGATCATTAATATTGCAAATAAACACAACATAACTTATAAAATTTATGCTAAATTAGTACTAAAGCCTCGTTCACATGTGGCATAATAAAGTATATGCCAATGGGGGTGCATGTTTACCCGCACAGGGATGCACAGGTGTTCTGTACATCCTCATACAGACAGTCTCATTTATGTCAATTGGGATGCAATTGCTGCACAGGCGTAGCTGCTGTACCCAATATGAAATAAGTGTGGGTGTGGATTCATGACCTTGAATGGAGACAGCGTGAGCTCAGGGACATGCATGTGGACCTACATGGATGTAAAATTGGGAGCAACGGCTCTGTTCTTGCAGGTGCTACATCCCAAATGGCATCAATGGGACTGCCTGCACCGAGATTGAACACCTGTACATCCCTGTAAAGGTACGCCGTGTATGCCCTGTGTGAACAATGCCTTAAGCCCCCTTCAGACAAGCAAACCGATCGGGTCTGCCTGTCCATTTTTAAGGCGAGCCCAATTGGACCACCCATTGCACCCACCCTCTATGGAAAGACTGATGTAAATGGACATGTGGCCTGCATCTGATCCAGTCTGCTAAAAACAGACAGATGGGGATTCCATTTCCAATCCAACTAGCAGATTGGATCCGATGGCATCCAAAGGAAATGGAGAGGTGGTATGTTTCCATCTGACCGTCCCATGGAGAATAATGAGTTGTGTCCATCTCCGCTCTGCATCAGCAGAGCTTTAAAATAGCACCTGTAAAGCTTCTGAAAAAAGCCTCATCTGCAATCCCAGTGTGAACGCCCGGGTGCTTTCACACTGGGGTGCTGCACCTAAAGCACCCCTGACCGTTGAAATCAATGGGCAGTGCTGCCAAAGCGCATGCAAAGCACCCCCGCCGCTTTGCAGGCCCTTTTAACGCTTTATTTGGTCGCTAGCAGGGGTTAAAAGTGCCTCACTAGCACCCGAAAAGCTGTGCAAAAATGACAGTAAAGTGTCACTAAAAGTAACGGCACTTTACCGCCGATGTCTGGGTGCTGTCCATGCCAATGGGGTCTTTGTGTAACACTCGAGGTTACAATATATCAGCTGTCAGTGTCAGTGGGCACATAACAGCGATCAGTAGTGATCGCTGTATGTGCCCACGCTTCTACGGGGGGAGCTTAGTAAATGCATGTTTACTAAAGCCCCCTAAGCCCTAACTTTAACCCCATCTGCACAGCTCCTCCCTGCCGTGATCTCCAGCCTGACAGATCTGGTGGGGGACACATCTGGACCCCCCCAAGCCCCATGCAGTGTCTGAAGCCGCGGGGGTGGAAGAGGAGGGATGTCGGCTAATGATGGTGGCTGCGGGGAGCGAGTTTGCAGGGTGGAGTCATATCGGGTGGAGGGATGTAATTAGTGCTGGAGGAGAAGGGGTGAAGGGGATAGGAGAGTGGGGAGCAGTTTTAGATTAAAGGATCTGGCTAGAGTGGCGACAAAAGCTGTGTTGCTAGAAGCAGGAGTGTTTCCGGAAAGAAGTTGTGCATCTGAACCTATTACCTGTTACCCTTCCACCTCTTTAACTACTTATTTTACCAAGCTCAGCAAATAAATCAAAGAAAAATAAGTCTATGTGTGGACATTGAACTTTTTCTCAACTCTCATCTGATACCCTAGACCAGTGGTCATCAAGCCTGTCCTGCAGGGCCCACTAACAGGCCAGATTTTATGTATTACCTTGGGGAGATGCAGACTGAAATACTGCAATCACTGAGCAGCAAATGACATCACCTGTGATGCATTTCAGTTATCTTGCAAACCTGGCCTGTTAGTGGGCCCTGCAGGACAGGGTTGATGACCACTGCCCTAGAGGGCAAGGAAATAGAGGTAACATGCTGCCCAAAACAATCCAGCAGCTCCTCCGGGGTAGTGCTACATATATAATATAAATAGGTATATTGCATGTGTCAAAAAAGGCTTGAAAAAATATGTCCATAACTTACGTGTGTGTATCCATTGAATGGGCTGTGTGTGCTACCTCCCTGGTGTAATACACATATTGAAATGGTAAGGCGATTAAGCTCATCTGCTTATGTAATTCGGGTGTGGGGCAGGTCCCCGACCATAGTCATGCACAACGTCGAATTAGAAAAGGACTTGACAGTGATATCCACCACCGGTGCAAGTGGAGCCACGCCAAAGTGGAGCCAACCCCATCTCCGGCGTGAGATGGACTGAGAACGCTCCTGCATCGTGGCTTCCAAAAATGCCACAAACAGGTTGTGGCATGACGCTGATGCGTAGGAGGGCCCTCCGCCAACATCTCAAGAGAGGCACAGAAGGGAAGCACTGTAAAACTGTAAAAAGGCTCAAAATACTGTATTGGAGGGTGTTTAAACAATTCTTAAGCATATTATTGTTATCCCCTCACCTGAATGGCAAGCCTAAAACATATATGTAATGCCATAATTAAGCAACCAAATTTAAACCTCAGGAAATACCTTTACTCTTTAACCACTTGCCGGCCAGCCGCAATCATTATACTGCGGCAAGGTGGAGTGATCCTGCAAATCGCCGTAGCTTTATGTTGGCTCAGGATCTCGCTTTTGTGGGCCCACACTCCCATTGACCAGCGGGGGAGCCAATCAGTGGGTCCAGCAGACTTGATGTCCACCGGCCACTTGCGATCGTTCCCTGCAGTGGCAGTAGGGGGACCTGCCTGTGTAAACAAGGCAGATCTCCATTCTGAAAGGGGAGAGCACATAGATCCTGTCTTTCTGCTAAACATGAAGATGGATTTGTGTGTTTCCCCAGTCACACAGTCCTCCATATAGTTAGAAAACACCTGCAGGGAACACATTTAACCCCTTGATCGCCCCTGGGTTTAACCCCTTCCCTGCCAGTGTCAATAGTACAATAACAATGCATATTTTTAGCACTGATTACTGTAATAATGTAACTGGTTACCAAAAAAGTGTCAAAATGTCAGTTAGGTGTCCGATCTGTCAGCTGCAATGTTGCAGTCCTATTAAAAATTGCTGATCACCGTCATTACTAGTAAAAAAAAAAAAAAAATGCCATAACTATATACCCTATTTTGTAGATGTTATAACTTTGTAGATGTTATAACCAATCAATATACGCTTATTGCAATTCTTTTATCAAAAGACTAAAACTGATGAAGAAATTCGAAATTTACATTTTTTAAGGGATATTTATTATAGCAAAAAGTAAACAATATTGTATTCGAGGGGTCTCAACATCATAGACGCTGTCTGCCATCTGCCCTTAATCTGTGAAAAGAACACCTCCCCAAAGTGGTAGACACCATCAAAAGTGAGCATTTGCCCACTCAAGTCAGTTACGATGACAAACTACAGTCTGGTCGAGCCCCTGATGAGGACAACGAGCATGCAGATGAGCTTCCCCTAGATGGTTTCTGACAGTTTGTACAGAAATTCTTTGGTTTTGCAAACTGATTGTTGCAGCAGCTGTCCAGGTGGCTGGTTTCAGATGATTTTGGCAGTAAAGATGCTTGATGTGGAGGTCCTGGGCTGGTGTGGTTACACCTGGTCTGTATTGAGGCTGGTTGGATGTGCTGCCAAATTCTCTGAAATGCCTTTGGAGACGGTGTGCTAAAACTGCACATTATAAGCCTTGTACACACAATCGGATTTTCCATGGACAAAGCATATGACTTTTGTCCGAAGGGCATTGGCCGTGAACTTGTATAGCATACAAACGGCAAAGAATTTTCAGACAACAAACACAAAACTATGTGTTTTTTTAGCTCTTTAGCACCACTCTTTGGGCAACTTCTACTAATGTTGTGTTATGGTGAGCATTGATTCTGACTTGTGTACACGCGATCGCAAAATCCGACATCACACATTTATTGTCGGAAAATTTTAAAGCATGCTATGCCACATTTGTCCACAGAAAATCCAGCAACAATTGTCTGATGGTGCATACAAACATTGGATTGGATTTTCCGATCGTGTGTACAAGGCTTTAGAGTGGCCTTTTATTGTGGTCAGCCTAAGGGCCATTTCACACCAGATGCAGTTCCGTACAGTTCTGTGTGCTTTTTTTTTTTCATAAAATGCATGCACAGTGTTTTGCGCATTTTTGGTGCAGAAAAAATGCACACGAAACTGTACGGAACTGCGTCTGGTGTGAACTTGCCTTAAGGCACACCTGTGCAATAATAGTGCTAATGCTATAATATTGATCAGCATCTCGCTATGCCACACCTGTGAGGTGGATGGGCAAAGGATAAGGGCTTATTAACTCAGATTTAGACAGATTTGTGAACAATATTTGAGAGAAATAGGCCTCTTGTGTATATGGAAAAAGTCATAGATCTTTGTGTTCAGCTCATGATAAATAAGGGCAAACACAAAAGTGTTGTGTTTATAATTTTAATTAGTGTATATAAAAAATAAACTGTTAAATACATACTTAGCATTTGCTGATCATTTTTTATCTCTAAGGAAAGCTGTTTAAGGTTTATGTCAGATGGATTATGTATACTAACAATAATTATTTTTGTTCGATACTTCAGCTCAAGTTTAACTTTAAGACTCTGCATTTATTGGGTTTTGTTTTCTCAACCTGAAATTTTATGTTTTAAAAAATAAAAATGTTAATCTTATAAGACGGTTTAAGAAGAACAGAAAAGTCTTATTCTATCAAACACATGCTTTTGAAATTTATGAGCTAAACTAAGCCTAATGAAAATAATTTTAAATATTGAATTTGCTTTAATGGGATATAGGGCTCTTAAAGCAGAGTTCCACCCTTAAAACCACTTTGTTTCATCCCATCCAGCATACTGGCGTCAGCCACAAAGTGGTTTTAAGGGTGGAACTCCGCTTTAATGTACAATCATATAGTTGCGGTTTGATCTCGCATTAAAAAACACTTTTTGATTGCGTAATTAATTTACTATTTTTGTACGTCACTTATGATATGTGACCACCAGTCAACAGTCATAAAGCAGGAATGGGGAAACGTTGCTAAAACTTTTGCAGATAGAATTGGAACAGCTGAGCATAGTAACCAATCCGATTCTAACTTCATTCAACTTTGAAAGTGAAAGCTAGCTAGATTCTGATTGGTTAGTAAAAAAAAGGTAAACTAATGCACACGTAAATCATAACATTAGTGCATAAAAGGTTAACTACATAAAAAGGGATGCTGAAATCATAGACTGGATTTCCTCAAGAAAGACCTGTGAACAATACTATATAAATAAATAAATAATAGGTAGCATGCCAAATATTTTATATATAATTAAATAGTCATACCAGAACATCAGATTACATGCACAGGATATCCCCACATATCCTCTATCTAGATAAAAAGGCAATCTCTCAGCTACATGCATCATATACATTTTCATAAAAACAGGGGGGAGATCCAGGCTAAATTTAAAACAATTAGCAAACATCAATAAACATTGATATATACCAGAAACAAACTTCAGCTGACATGTGGCTACTCAGAATCAGGCAAAGGTCAGAATTACAACATTTAGGTGGATTTCATTTGAGAAAGGGATTTTTACTCTAAAACGTGATGTACTGTTATGTCTATATGTTGCTTTCTTTCATAAAAATATGGAAAAAAATAGCTGTTTGGAGTGCTACCTAAAATTTATGTATAGATAATTGCTGATTAGTTGCGTATCTGCTTTAGATTCTGGCTGCTCCACTCTTAGCAAATTCCGCTCACTGAGTCTACCGACCAGTAGAGGCAGAACAATGCTATTAGAGATTCTTTGTTTTAATTTGACCCTTTTGTATGGAAAATAATACATGGTGGTTTTGCAAGCTATTGTACCTTATGTTTTGTTCTTAGACAGTCAAAGTCTGCCTTGACCTTATATGACAACATAGTGATTGAATTAAGGTGACCCATTTGACTTTAAATGCTGGTATGTTCCTGACATATGATATTTGTTGAAGCCTCTTCTACTTTACATAATAAATCAGGTTGAATATGACTGGCTACTACAAGTTATACAATGACCTGGCTAAATGAGAGCCTTCACAGACATATCTACTGTTTTTATTATATATTTTATAAATGTAGACCTCTTCTAGCAGGTTATGAGAAATTACCCTTCTCAAATAGCATAGTGCTCTAAACCTGTAGGTAAAGAAAAGAACCAGAACCTTCACTAAGTGGAAGAGTGAGTTTGATAATAAAGTTGGCAGCGCCTCCACCCAGGACAGTTCCTCTGTGAACAGAGGGGATTCACTTCCTGGGAAATTAACCAGTAATCTACTAAAGGTAATTGGGAGCACAGAAACTACTGTAACCCACATATTAGAAGGCCAGTATGGTGGCCTAAATTTATGGGAGGAGCCTAGAGGGGCATTTAAGCAGCCCACTCACCTGTGTTTCTTGTCAGTGGGCCCACTCTCCCAAGCTCACTCCGTGTTTGTGAGTCTGTGTGTTTGATTACAAGTGTGTTGTGGCTTCCCAGTTTGTGGTTTTCGTTGGCAGTTCTCGCTCGCTGTTGCAGGTAGGATTCAGACCTTTTTAGTTTCATACGCAATGTTACGATTTGTTATGTTTCCTATCCCGCATCCCTTTCGTACTTAGCTGCCTCCGAGTTGTTATCGGTCGTGTACTGACATAATTCAGAACAGGCGTAGTAGATTTGTAGGTTCTCTGCCTTGTTTGTCATGAGGAGGTGGCAGCCTAACACTCTACGACGGCCCTTTTTGAATCCAAGTCATGGCGGCAACATAGTGTTTTGTATCCTCGGCATGACACAAGTCGATTCCAGTTTTCATTTACATCACAAGCTTCCTGCAGCTCAATCTCTCTCATGAGGCTCCTGCCACAAGCAACCAGTTGTTACTCAGACCATTCAAATGGTCCCCCATGAGGTTCCTGCCACAAGCTCTCATTTGCTGCTCATACCACTCATTACCCATTTACAGGCACCACAAGCTTCTGCTACAAGGCCTCTTCTTGAGGTTCTTTGCCACAAGCTCTCAGTCGCCACTCATACCACTCATTATCCGTTTACAGGCACCATGAGCTTCCTCAAAATGGCCTCCCCCCAAGCTCTCAGTAGCCTTTCATACCACTCATTACTCATTCACAGGCACCACAAACTTCTGATACATGGCGTCCTTCACAAGCTCTCAGCTGCCACTCATACCACTCATTACAGGTTTTCAGGCACCACAAGCTTCTGCAGCACATTCTCCCCCTTGAGGGTCCTGCCACAAGCTCTCAGTCGCAACTTATACCACTCATTTGCCCATTCACACTTACAACTCATGCAACTTCTTAGGTCGCAAACGCTGACATGCTTCAGCACGCATCTTTTCAGTGTCAGCTCATTTATTAATGTCACTTGGTCAGCATGGCATTGGCTATCCCCATACATGTTTCAATTTTCTCTACTGATTGTTTTTGCCTCCCTTTGAGGCTACCTTTTATGCAACACACATTGCAAGCTCGTCTCCATTGGCACTCAACCTGGCCACTCATGTTTTTCTTGTCTGTCTTTCTTCATAGGGAGTAAGGTCATGTTGTTCCATCTTGCACAAGGTTGGATGTTTTTCTCTCAGGTATATGACATACATACACACACGCAGGGCTTTGCATGTTTTTACCCAGGGGGGTTTTGTCACGTTTTAGGGGAGGGGCAGCTTATGGCTGTCCTTTACGCCAGGTTGAACCTGGACCTCCATGTTACCTTTTTCAGATTGCCGGTCACCAGTAAGTTTCGGCCACAACCAGGACCTCTATTCTATCAGGGCAAAAGTCAGGTGGGTAGTACACGGGACACTCTCCCACATCAACCTGCATTACCCTTTATTTATTTTGATACCTCACATACACAAATTGGGCTGTCGGTCTGGCATCATATTTTCTTTCTTCCCTTCTTCTAAAGGACATCACCTTCAAACTATGCAAGCACTACAGAACGCAACATTCCTACTTAGGCCACAACGAGACTGCAGCTTCCCACCCCAGTAAGCCCTGGGGCTCTGGTTCACAGGTCAGTACATGACACTGGCCAGGCAACCGAGTTATCAGTTATATGATCAGTCACCTCCTGGCTAACCCCGGTTACACCGCAGTCTTCGAGTTTCTACTATTTCCACACTACGCCTGTCATTCCTTCTTCTGTTCTTCCTCCCCCTTGCTTCTTACTTATTCTTATATACTCCATCTCTCCTCCACTGTTCTCATTTTACAAAAACTCTTCTTAAAGATACACCCTTCCCTCCTTTCTCATTATAGCTGGAGTCATGTCACAGTCTGGCAGTGAGGACTTTGCCTTTGCCCCTCTGTCACCCACCGTGGGTTTAGAGCCAGGCAGAACTCTGTCCCTCAGGGGATGGACTATACCAAGCTTACGACAGAGCTGTGATGTAGAGCCATTCCCTACCCACGGCCATGAAAGCTGAATTATTCAGGCTGATGTTCCCAACACCAGCAGCAACTACACCCAGCACTCAACAGGCATTCCTGCAGTCCATCTCCTCAGCTCTCACCCAGCCACACCATAATCGGCACACTGACCACAGTAGTCTCCAATGTGCATGCGCCCATTGGAGACCCCCTAGACACGGTCGCAGTGCCCATCTTGGCAATACCACCCAAGGTACGCTGGACATTAGTTCAGCTATTTTTCCTGCATACCCCGTCCATGCCGGCACCAGGAAGGACATCCAGGAGGGAAGGGATGTTAACCTGGCCTCCCTGCTCATCTCGGACCACGATCTGGGACTGGGATATGCTTTGTGCAATGTCATTATGATATTTTAAATTAGCGAGTATGAAGTGTTAACTTGTTAGATAAGTGAATCTGGACATAATGTATGGTCACTTTTTTCAGACCAGACCACAACAAGGTGTACATTTGTATCCTATAGTAAATCTTGTAGCATTCTATGGGGTGCATGCACCGAATAGAGTTGTTTCCCCCCCACATGTGTGCATCAATTGAAGCACACGGTCCTGTAGTCTATAATGGCAAGACATTCTTTTGCTCCCCCCCCCCCCATCTACAAACAGACTTGCTGGAGACTGCAAAACCCACTGTTTACTCTTTCTTATGAAGACTGGATGTTCAGGGAAGAAGCACTGAAAGAGCAGAAGCCAACAGCATTGAAAGTTTTAAACTGCATTTGGATCAGTGTGTGGAGTGATATAGAATTGGCTTGCTTCCAGTTCCTAGCTATAAACAGCCTGGCCACAACCAATAGTTGAGTTAGTACAGTGTGAAATTTAGGGGGCAAAACCTCAATACTTATGCTGGACATACATTAGATGAAAAATCGGCCGAGTGCACTCTCAAAAAATGAACATACGTTTGTGAGAGCAAACAATTACACCATCATGTAATTAACGATTTTCGAACAATAAATCGTTAATGGACATCAATTTATAATTTTTTTGTGTTGTTTTTGCATATAAAAAGGAAGTGAAAAAATGTGTTTGACCTCTGCACCGTGGCTTCCTGTAGTTTACATATACGCCCAGGGGAGCAATGTGCATTTGTCAGAAAGAAACTTATGCGTAATGAGCATCTCTACTGCATCACCTACATCAGCACCACCTTCAATATGGATGTGGATGAGAGGACCATTGCCATAGTAATACTTGGAGTGATGGCTATACAGCAAGCAGAGGAGCCCAGATGCAAAATACGAAGGTTATGGAGTAAAGAGTGGTTGAAGAACTGTGATAACTTTTTTCATATGAGATTGGTTCAAGAACTCAAGGCAAACAATCCCGATGATTATCTGAGGATGCCTGATGAGTCTTTTCAGCTGCTACTGAGTGAAGTGTCACACATCATAACAAAAAAGGACACAATCTTAAGAACCAGCATCACAGCAGAGCAGAGACTGGTAGCAAAACTTTGTTTTCTGGAAAATGGATGAAGTTTTGAAGACCTAAAGTTCACCACTGGAATTTCTGCCATTCGCTAGGCTGCATCATACCTGAGACCTGCCAAGCCATCAATGCAATAAGAAGAATTAAAGGTAATGGCACAGTGTACAAACACTGTACAACAGAGCTTGCTTCATTAAACTTTGAATTTTGAACCTCTAAACATATGAGTAAACTCAAACTAGTTCCTAACATGTCAAACTGACAAACATAACATATTTTAAACCAAATTAATGTGTACTGATAATCATGTCCCCAGTTGCTTTGTGGATGATCCTGTCCTGTGAATGGTATGTGCTACTGATGCATTTGTTGAGGTTGTTGCGATGATTGGGTGTGTGTGGTTTTCTGCTGAGCTAAGTGCGTATGTGTGGTCAGCTCCCCTTTCAACCCTTTATTAAGAAGCTGAATGAGTAATGGTTCTGTTAATTGTTTTTGGTCTTCTGACATCTGGCGTATTTTCTTGGCAGTAAATGCACCCAGGTCAGTGGGCGGCTGGTGCTCAAATGCGCAAACAAAACATCAATTGCAGCCTCACTGTGCCCATCAAACACAGCTACTGTGCCCATCCATCGCAGCCACTGTGCCCATCAATTGTCGCCACTGTGCCATCAATTGCCATCAATTGTCATCACTTTGCCAATAATTGGCACCACTGTGCCATGCCATCAATTGTCGCCACTGTGCCATGCCATCAATTGTAGCCACTGTGCCATGCGATCAAACGCAGCCACTGTGCCATCAATTGTTGCTACTGTGACATCAATTGTGCCATTACAAAATAATACCAAAGCAGCAAAAAACTGTTCTGTGAGTTGGTGTATTCTTTGAGTATGAATGTGTTTGAGTAAAGGTTTCTTGGGATTGGTAGAGTACTAATACAGTCCAAAAGCTAGTAGCTGAACCACTGTAAAAGAATTGTGGGTGTATAGCAGTTTTGCCCCATATGTTGTATAAAAAAGTAGTGAGAATGTAGTCAGGTATTTTCTGAAAAGACCAATTTGATCAAATCTATGTTTTATTTATATGACAAATCCTAAACCAGATATATTAAGGTTTATTTTAGTAAACTGGGTCATAATACAGAAAATAAGTCTACTAGGACTTTTGACTATACTAAATATATTTTAGAAGATTGGCAAAAAAATAAGTCTCCTATGTTCAGGCTGGTTTATTTTCTGTATAATGTAACCGTAGTTACACATATTGTCACCAGGACAGAGAGTACGATGAGATTTCCCCAAGGAAAACACAGACAGTAAAAAGAGCTGGACAAAATAACAGGCTTTTTTCACCTCCTTTCCTAAATGGAGCAGTCAGCAAGTGAAGGAAAGGTAACTATCTGCAGTAGTCATGGGGGTTTAAAGTGAACCAGTTAATGACCTAGTATATTATACTGTGAGAAATTTTGATCTAAGTATGATCTAGTAACGGTTGTATTAGCATCACCTTTCTTCAGTGCTGGTCATATGACTGAACTTTGAGTTGTATTGTTGAGTATCACATGACAATATAATATTATATCCTAAGGAGGAATTCAAGTTCCAGTCTCCCTCAGAAATAAATTTAAAACGTTTTCCGTGGTAAAGTCAGTTGGAAGTTGGAGTGGGTACCTATCAAAACCAAATGTGGCAGCGGAGGGAGGGAGGAGGCAAAAAAGTGGAGCTTCCCCTTTTGGGTGGAGCTTTGCTTTAAGGGTCAGCCTGGGAGTGTTTCATAGACATTTTTAATACCAACAGTTCTTTCCAGTGTGAGCACTCTAAAGATAGGTACACATTGGCCACAAATCAGGTGTAAAAGTTTGGTTTGGCGTTACGGACTGACTTTAGTGTTTCGTGTGTACAGCTCCTGGTACAACAGAAGCTGGTCTCACGACCGGCTTCTGTCAAACGAGCATGCTGGAAAACCAGCGGCCGATCTCCATTGAATCAGCGATGGTAGTTAATGGCTGTTAGCGCTGACTTGTGTGTTCTGGCGTGGGGGCGGTCCCCCTGTCAGAGCACAATAGCACAGCATGGGAGATTGCTGTATTAACATCACATAGTCAGTACAACAACCTCTTCATTTTTTTTTATTCAGCGCATTAGGTGAAATGAAAAAAATTTCCTGTGTGTACCAATTTTAAGGTCTTCAATCTCAGTATTGCTCTTTCTGCCCTACGGTTCTGCAGCTCAAGTCAAGTGATATCAATTCATTATATGTTTGTTTGTTTTCCTTTAGATTACATAAACTGTTAACACACGCTGGCATTAAACTCTTCTTTTGTAAAGATTATTCAAGCTAATTGTCTTAAGAAGTAGCTAGTGTAGCTAGCATTCCTTAGAAAAAAAAGAAAACACAATATATTAAAATATTTTCCTTCAACTAAATTCCCAGAATATTTGCTTTTTTGTTCACAATAGTTCACTTAAGTGTACTGAAAATGTCAACTCAAACAATAAAAAACATAAACATTAAAAATGCATTTGAGTGTTTCATGTGAACAATGATTATACACATTTCATGCTGTTATTGAATATTGTTTCAGAAACTAGGGAATATAAACTACTGAAGGCATGAAACCCATTAAAAAGTAATTTGAATTGCACTTCCACTGAAAATTATTTTTTTTTACCAAAGAGCAACTTATTGCATTTATTTTTAAATGAAAATATTATGAGAATGTATAAAATCCCTGTGTCTTCTACAAAATAAATACATTACATACTTTGTTTCTACAAACAGGATATTTAGAAAAAGCACTCCATCAAGGCTAAGTGTTGAATTTGTATCCAATTTTTAAAATGAAAGCAGGCAATGTATGCAGTATTTTTATTATAAGAATTTGTTAGAATCTCCCTTTTAGCTCATAAGCTTGCAGTTAATGTAAATATATACTTTTCAGCTTGCTCTTAGACAATAAATTGCACAATTTAAAAATGTAGGCAGAATATGACCTGTAAGAAGTTTGAATCATTTGAAAATAAAAAAAATAAAGAAAGATTAATTTGCTGCGTAAGAAGTTTGTGGTTTCCAGTTATTTACATTAGTGCAGTACATATTTTGACATCATGATCACATAAAGATACTGAGCCTACAAGAGAAAAATTGTCCATTCTGTGTCAGTACACCCATAACTGACAACAACAAGCAAAAATAAATCTGTAGACATTGTTAACTAGGTTACGTGTATATGTGAGAACATTTCAATCACTATGAGAGTATTCAGATAAACACAACTAGATCTGAGCATTCTTCAACAAAAAAGTGGTTTAATCTGCAATATACATTTATTTGTAGGGTTACATAATATTTAAAAAAACAAACACCCCAAAAATATTTACAACATCATGTACCATATAACTAGAGGGGTTTCATGATATTTACAGCTTACACACAAAACCATATTTATAAAAAAATAAAAGTACAAGTCTGGAGTTAAGCTGGCCATAGATGGATCCAAAATTGCCTAGTTAATCAGGGATCAGACACATTTCAATCAATCTATGGTGGTTTGCGCTATTGAGAAGTTGATTATTGTTAATGATCAACTTCTCTCGAACGGGAATGTTGGAAGCATTTTATTTAGTCAGCACTTCAGCCAATCGGCTGCAATAGTGATCAGTGTATTCTGACAGTGACTGTCTGAATAAAATAGCAAAGCAGGGATGATTACTCTATCCACCTTGAATGTGTTAAAGGGGGAATCCATACACTTTTTTTTATTATCAGCCCGTTGGCTCACGAGTGTCACAGAGGTGATATTTGTGCTGTTTTAGCACAGGCAATTGGTAAAAAAAAAGTGGTGATGATAAATTTGTACTATTATGTACGAAGAAACGTTTTTTGTATCTTCAGGCTGCATACTAGAATACAATGAGGTCTAAAATTTTAGTGGGATGTTACATTTCTATCATTATTGGTCACAGGACTTTCTTGTCCTGTAGTATTCTGGTCACGGCTGGAGTCAGTAGTCTTTTTTTGTCATTTATATGGGACTAAATCCACCATCATTTATGTTAGCTTTTGTGTCATCTTTTGTGTGGTAGATATTATGCATTACTATGTATTATCTATCAGTGTCTTATGCCCCTTACACACGATTAGAATTTCCAATGGCCTAAAATCTGATGGAATTGTTCGTCTGAATTCCATTTAAGCTGTCTTGCATACACACTGTCAGACCAAATTCCAACCGTCCAAAACGCAGCGATGTAAAACACTATGACGAGCCGAGAAAAATGAAGTTGCACACAGATGATAGGAATTTCCTATCATTTTCCTAACATTTTCCTAACATGCTCTTTTTCTAAACACCGATGGAAAAAAGTCAGATGGGGCCCATACACGATCGTAATTTCCAATGAAAATATTCCATCAGACTTTTTTCATTGGAAATTTTGATCGTGTCTATGCGGCATTAGTGTTGGTCCCTTTTGTGCAGATTTTGAGTAGGCTTTATTTTGTTGACTGTGATATTCGGCACTGCATTACTGCAGAATTTTTTACTTGTAAATTACCAGTTTTATATTTGTCGAATGCAGCACACATCTTTTGCCCTAGTGGCCTAAAACATGTCAATACTAGGCTTTACTGAGAATTTCTGTGATGTAATCTGACATTATGTTGCTTTTAATAGCTTTAATAGGAATTTTAATTTATGCTTTTTATATGTTATTGGTGTGCAGTTATCCAACTTTTTCTCTCTTTATACTATATATATTTGTAAATGAGAGCCCCTGGAGTAAAATGCATGAGCATTGGAGTAAGAAGTACCATCATCCTGAACATATGAATAAAAATAACTGGGCCTAAGGTCCCCGAACCAAAGAGCCAAAAGGGGAGATAGGGCCAATAGGACTATTGCGGTACTGGTACAGGGATAACAAAATCAATATACTGAAATTAAAACAAAATAAAGTTTATTGAATACAACAGCAATAAAAAATACAAAATTAAAATGGTGATAACCATGCACAACACCAGTATAGAATCCCCAATGGGGGAATGACACAGTGGGTTGAAGGTCACAACAATCTTGATTAGTTTTGTGGCAATGCCACTTCATCAGGAGAATATCTAAAAATAATAATTTAACAATCAATCAGATTCCGAAAGAAACAAAGCTATATAGGGATAGATTGGGGGAACACAGGGCTCAGTCACTTACCTAAAAAATCCCGCCAAGCGAGAGTGGCGAAGGTAACCGGATGAAGGTCCCGTGCGGTAGCCGTATGAGGGCATATATGTAAAGGACCTACTTAACAGGTATGAGCAGTAAAAAAGGTAATTAATGTCCAGAACCAAGCCTTGGACAAAGGGGGGGGGGGGTTTGTGCAACACACGTGATCACTGAATTGTGATGTGAAAAGGTAAGGTGGTTGGTGTAAAATTGTGAATGGAGAAGAAGAAAAAAAGGGGGAAGAAAAAAGAGGGAGGGATGGGCGGCGAGGAAGGGGTAAAGGAAGAAGGGGTAGGAATAGCAGGGGGAGGGAGGGGCAATGTTGTACCTTAACAGTCTGTGTGGTGGCTGTATTAATTTGTTGCATTTTTTGGGGACTTCATAGTTTAATTTTCACCTGGTGATCCTGCCAGAAACACACTTTGTATCTTAGGGTGACAACACTCACTCATTATATTGTATTTATCAAGGAGCAGCATTGTCGGGGGCGTGGCCAGGCAGCGGATGTAGCCGGACGCAACTGAAGTGAGCTCCGCCGAGAATCCTTGCTAATTTCCTGTAGAAGATATCGTTCACCGATCCAAAGCATACCGGTGTGCCCCTTACAAGCCCGGGATCACGCACATACCTTTCCCGACGCTCCTGCTCCACGATACCTCCCCTTTTTTAGATGTCGTCCGCCAAGCGACAACTGGTGAACAAACCCGCGGAGCACATGTTCCAAAATGGCGCGTATGCAAGCCGCACAGCCAAGGAGACACAGCGCGAGGCAGCGGAGAAGTTGTTCTCTAAACCACCACCGAAGGATTCGGTGGCCTCCTCCAGTACCCGGAAGACTCTCCTGGTGGGGGTTCCAAAGCAGATGATACAGTACCCCTGGAGGACTCGGTGCAGGCTGGTTTACTGTGGGACACAGTGAGTACCCCAAACCCCGAATCTACTAGGCCCCAGGCCCCATTGAGCCCTGTAATAGAAGGGGAGCCCACCCTGTGGGACATATTTGCTGCAGTGACCTCATGTAATATGTCTATCGGGACCCTTACGACGGAAATAAAGGGGATGAAGTCTGAGATCTCTTTCCTCAGACAGGATGCCCAAAAGATAAGGGAGAGAACCTCCGCACTGGAGGAGAGGGTGAGCGCCATTGAAGATGACCTGGGGCCTATGCAGAGGGATCTCTCCTACAAGAATCACTAAATTGACCAGCATTCTTCTCGTTTGGAAGAATTGGAGAACAGGATGAGGAGAAACAATGTGAGAGCCATAGGCCTGCCTGAAAAAATGGAGGGGAAGAATCCTGTTGAGTTCATAGAGAAGTGGCTGATCGCCGCGTTTGGGAGAAAAGCATTTTCCCCCATGTTCTCAGTTGAGCGAGCCCACAGGGTGCCGTCGAGGCCCCCACAACCAGGTGCACCACCCAGGCCTTTTTTGTTTAAACTCCTCCACTATCGAGACAGAGATGCCATCCTGTACAATGCCAGAATTAACCTATCTGCTCTAAAGATAGACAATGCCAAAGTTTCCCTGTTCCCAGCCTTCTCAGCCGAACTCCAGAAGAAGAGGGCCAAGTTTCTGGACATTAAACGCCACCTGAGAGGCCTCGAAGTGAAATATGCTATGTTATACCCTGCCAGACTGCACGTGGAAGTGTTTGGCTCGGTGCAATTTTTTGATTCCCCAAACACCGCTGTACAGTGGCTTGACCGAGAGGAGCAATCGCTTAGGGAAGCTAGGGGTAGGCGCCCTACAGACTGAGAGGATGCAGTACTCATACTTGCTGGATCGTTTCTACAGCTTCCGTGTTGCCTGTTGCTAGGCGGGAATTCTGTTCACTTGGGTTGCTATGGCCTAGAAGTTGGCTGTTGAGAGGTTTTAAGACACTATGGTGCGCTTCCACTGTTGCCCCCGGAAGGGTCGTATCGGACTCTACATAGTTCCATTAACTGAAGTTGCGCGGGCCCTGTTGACCGATTTGCACTTGTTTCATTTAAAAGAAGGAAACACTGTGTCTTGTTCCATGACTACCGCTTTTTTTGTTGCATTGTCTCTTTTATTTACCCTGGTCCGTAACCATTATGCTTGTGAACTAGCAGTCCTAACCCTTGACCTATGCTTGTCTGGATCCCAGGAACCATTGGCTATCCCAGCCCTGATACTTACTATCTGGCTTATCTACTATTCCTATCTGTGCCTACATTATCTATGCATGTTGTTACATTATTATCCTACCTCTATACTGTATGCTCTACAATGTCTAAGGTAACAAGATGCCTCTCATGGAATGTCCGTGGCCTGGGTACCCCGGTGAAACGAGTGGAGGTGTTGCGAACTATCAAGAGGCTGGGCGCGGAGGTGATATGTTTGCAGGAGACCCACTTCTCACCGGTGTCCACTCCAAAAATAGCTTCCAGACAATTCTGCCACCAATACCACTCCACTTATACCGTGTACTCGAGGGGAGTGAGTATCCTGATTCGGCGAGGTACCCAGTATACATATATAAATGCTAAGATATGTCTTCTTGTATTGTTCTCTCCTAGGGGTAAAGTGCGTACTGGCGGGAGTGTATATTCCGCCACCGTTCTCATCCAGTGTTATGAAGATGCTGGCCGAGTTTGTCTCTTGTCTTCCTGGTATTCCGGTGCTGGTACTCGGGGACTTTAATAATTTCCTGGAGTACGAGAAAGACAAGTTTAAAGCTACTATGGGAGGGGAGGTTCATGGGAGGAGGGGCCCTACACCTTTTGCTCGATTGGTTGCTGAGCTAGGTTTAACTGATGTGTGGAGAATGCACAACCCTGATGCAAAAGTGTTTTTTTGTCAGTCGGCCTCAGCCGGGGGACTATCAAGGATTGATCTAGGTCTGGGAAATGTTCCTCTGCTGCCCTTGGTGAGGTCCTCTCAATATCACCCAAGACATAAATCTGACCACTCTCGATTTATGGTGGACCTGGGTCTGGGGGTGTAAAGGGGACATAGCCCCTGGAAGCTCAACCTATTCTGGCTGTCTCTCCTTTCAGACTCTGACCCGCTACCCCTGCTCCTCACTGATTTCTTTAGAGTTAACATAGGGTCTACTGATATACAGATTGTTTGGGATGCTGCGAAGGCATATATGCGTGGCCAACTCATTAGAGCAATTAATGGCATCAAAACTAATACTAAGGAATGGGAAACCCAAGTCCTAGCAGACACCCACCGGTCCGAAATGAACTATGTAGCAGATCCATCTGATGATAACAAAAGGAGATGGTTAGCCTCCCAAACCATGCTTAAGGATCTTTCGTTACAGCTAGCAGAAAACAAACGGTTCTTTCTACAGCAAAGACATTTTGAAGAGGGGGAAAATACAGGTCACCTACTGGCGATCCTGGCAAAGTCACAACAGCCACCGTCACATATTACTGTGGTCATAGACGATAGGGGGAGACGTGCCACTCCACACAATCCATCATTAATTGCTTTAAAAGCTTTTTTCAGGATGTCTATTCATCGAAGGTTAGCCCCACTACTGAACAAATACATTCATTTCTGGGTAAATATCAAATGCCGTGCCTTCCTGCCTAGGAGATGGCCTTACTTAATGCCCCCCTTACTAGGGAGGAGCTCCTCAAGGCTTTGAAACTGGCACACAATGGGAGGGCACCTGGGGCTGACGGTCTTCCCTCTGAGGTCTATAGTAGTTACTCTGAACAACTCATCCCCGTTCTATTGAAAGTTTACAACACAGCTTTTGAAACTGGTAGACTCCCCCCTCCATGGATGAAGCCCTCATTGTGGTTCTGCTAAAGCCGGGGAAAGATCCTCTATCCCCTGATTCATATAGACCTATATCCCTGTTGACGTTTGATGTAAAACTATTGGCCAGGGTCCTGGCTACTAGGCTTTCTAAGTGTATCCATCATGTAGTGCATAGAAATCAGTCGGGATTTATCCCTACTAGGTCGACTGCTCAGAACCTACGTAGACTGTTTCTTAATTTACAAGTACCAGTGGATAATCCGGGTAATAGGGCCATCTTCTCCTTGGACGCAGCCAAGGCATTTGATAGTGTGGAATGGCCATACTTATGGGAAGTGCTGAATAGATTTGGTGTTGGTTCTTCCTTTCTGAAGTGGGTCCAATTGCTATATAGTTCTCCAAAGGCACGAATGAGAATCAATGGTGACGTCTCAGACCCCTTCCGGCTGTACAGGGGGACACGGCAGGGGTG
Organism: Rana kukunoris; assembly: GCA_029574335.1. NCBI lineage: Eukaryota > Metazoa > Chordata > Amphibia > Anura > Ranidae > Rana > Rana kukunoris. The sequence goes on from CM056051.1 coordinate 206,970,868, forward strand.
TCCATTGTCCCCCCTGCTGTTCGCCCTGGCCCACCCAATACCTCTCGCTGAATCTGACCCTGTTACTACTTAAATTCAGGCAGAAGTGCGCGGTCTGGAAAAAACTCCCCCTATCGGTCGCGGGTAGAGCGAATCTCATAAAAATGGTGTGGGCCCCCCAACTATTATACATTTTTCACAACTCCCCAATCTGGATATCACACAAATGGTTCACTCAGATTGATGCTCAGTTCAGGGATCTGATCTGGGGCGGGAAGACGGCTAGGATTAGTCTCAAAACACTGCAATTAGCTAAAGATCAAGGGGGCATGGCGGTTCCACACGCCCGATATTATTATGTAGCGTCGCAGATACAACACCTGGGGAATTGGGGCGAGATAGATGTGGATGATCCGGTACGTTCACCACTGATGCCACTGGGATCTACTCTCCCGGCTATATCATATTTGGAGGCAGGGTTCCCACACCTGGAACAATCGCTTCCCACTGTCATCTTACTGAACATCTTGTGGAAATACATTAGGTCCATTTTCAATATTAAGGGGATATGTCACTTTACTCCCATTTGGAATAATTCCCATTACAGAGAACTCTTTAAATTGGAGGGTTTTAGGCAATGGACTAATGCAGGAATCCACTACATTGCTCAGATGTTTGAAGGCTCAGTCCTAAAGTCCTATACAGACCTGGAACGTGAGTTCCCACTTGCCAGAACGCAATTCTTCAAGTATCTGCAGCTGTGGCACGCAATACAGAGCGAGAGTAGGCTGTCCCCTGTCACGGTTGTAAAACACCCATTGCACAATGTCGCCCTACTGAATAGAGACAAGAAGGGAATGATTTCACAGGTTTATTCCAAACTGATTGGTATCACACACGACGCATTGACACTACCCTGCAGAAAGGGCTGGGAAAAAGACTTGGGTCCCATAGAAGGTGATACATGGGAAGTATGCTTATCTTCTGCCCCGTTAGTATTGGTGTCAACGCAACATAGATTATCACACCTATATCTGTTTCACAGAGCCTATAGGACACCGGCTCGTCTATTCAAGTGGGGTCTAAGGGATTCTCCGCTATGCCCAAAATATAAAGCCCAGGAAGGAGACTTGTTGCACATGATGTGGAAGTGTCCACAACTCTTTTGTTACTGGCACTATATGACACTATATCACAGGCATATGGCTTTCCGGCACCACATGATCCAGTAGTATGCCTCCTTGGGGCTCTCGAGGTGCCTTCACTCTCCCCTCAAGGCCACACAGCTGTGATCCGGCTGCTCTACGCTGCCCGGAGAGCCATTGCTAGATTTTGGATTACTTCCAGAGTGCCTACAGAGGGACTATGGGTCAAACTGGTGAATACTATGTTGATACGCGAAAAAATTACATATCAGCACAGAAATGCATCCAAAAAATTCTATTCTATGTGGCAACCTTGGCTGGACGTTCCTGGGCTGGGACCGGCAGAACTAATTATGGATAGGCTACTACAGTAATAATGGTTCACAGGGAAAGGGGGGATAGGAAAAAACATCTACAGGGTATTATATAATACAGTGTGACACGGTTGTGGGTTCAGGATCACGGTGCATTGGAACACTATGCTGACTGTGCTTTATATTGATACGTAATGGTCATAAGAGTATAGTAAGAGGCAGATATTGAAACTGGCTGGACCATAGGTTCAGGGAAGAATTTGAGACCTTTAGTAGTGATCTCAGGTATTTGAAATGTTTGGATTGCAAAGAGGGAAATTCCTCTCTCACTGTTTACATGCATTGAATGAGTACGTAATCTACTTGTTGTATTCTTGTTTTATTGGTATGCATTTTTGTCATTATGGTGTATGTTTGCTCTGCCTCAATAAACTATTTTCTTGATAAAAAAAAAGGAGCAGCATTGTCACCCTACTACAGGAAGTGCATAGAAATAAATCCCCTCTCTGTAACTTTATAGGGAGAAATTTCAATGCAGCAAAGTCCCAGTGCAAGGCCACTGGATTCATGGCAGGATTATTAGGTATTTTTGTAAATTTTTAATATATTGTACAGGACGCCGGGGTTGGGTCCTGGACGGGGGCTATACGGCACCACTATTTGGACTATGGTCCATTTAAATAGAGGGAGAAGGTTCAGGGGGTCACCCAAAATTGGGTGAAAGGTTCCAGGCAGGCGCTAATTCAGAGAGGACTGGCTTGCAGTCTTCTCTATCTTTAATAAAGTAGTTTGGGGCCTGGAATTTTGGAGGCTCCAAAGTGTTATTTGGGTGGGACGGAGCCTCCACTCCTAAACCTTGGGAGCCAGCACACATGGTGTTAACTCTCCCAGAGATCCACCTGTTAAAGCAGGAAGTGGTGCTGGAGATGGGGAGTGAGTTTGGAGAGTGCACCTGTGAGGAAGATGGAAGTCTGCTAGCTGCACAGTGAGGACTTTTGAAGTGCAGGGGGTGAAGATTGATCTTGCAACAAACCGTATGTCATTTTGCTTTCACTGTTTTGTGCTGGATATAAGCAGACTTTTCGTTGACGCTGGAGCCAAGCGGACTTTTATGTTACAGTTTTTGGCATGCTGAGAAAGCCTTATTTTGTTTTCTGTGAATAAAAGCCTTTTTCCTTTAAACAACGGTTTAAGCACTGAATCCCTGTTGAGCTATGGCCCCCAAACGTTACAATTGGTGTTGAGTGCGGGCACAGTGCATTTGCAGGCGCAAAACCGTTTAAAACTAAAAACTGACATTTAAAGAGACAGTGTACTTATGGCATGTCTTGGGTGAAGTCAGCCCAGACATTACAAACAGCACGCAACGACATGGAAGAGGTCATTAGGGCTTTGGCACAAGCCACCGTGACCCAACAGCAAGCGTCAGCGGACGCCAACCGTCGCCATGAGGAAGCGATGGCTCAGCAGCAGCAGGCCCTGGCACAGGCTATAGCTGCGCAGCAGGAAAACACACGGCTGCTAGCCGCCCAGTTTACAGCCCAGCAGGAGTCCACTCAAGCACAGGTGGCTGCCTTGCAGGAGGCAGTACAGCAGCTGGCTCAGGGACAAGAGCAATCGGCCGTTGCCGTTAGCAACCCAGTGTCTGTTAGAGCCAGCCATTTTTTGCAAAAACTAACACCCAGCGATGACGTGGAAGCCTTTCTTACCACCTTTGAAAGGATAGCAGAGAGAGAAGCATGGCCCCGGGACCAATGGGCCGGCATTATCTCCCCTTTTCTCACTGGTGACCCGCAAAAGGCCTATTTTGACCTCCCAGCTGAGCACATCAAAGACTATGAACGTCTAAAAGCTGAGATCCTGGCCCGCCTGGGAGTGACCACAGCTGTCCGGGCTCAGAGGGTGCATCGCTGGCGGTACAAATCGGACCAACCACCCAGGTCCCAGATGCATGAACTAATCCAGCTAGTTAAAAAATGGCTGCAGCCGGAAAAATTGTCAGGTCCACAAATGGTGGAACGAGTGGTGATGGACTGGTACCTACGGTCCCTGCCAGATGACCTACAGCGCTGGGTAAGCCATGGAAACCCTACCAACGCTGACCAGCTGGTCGAGCTGGTTGAACGGTACACCGTGGTGGAGGACCTGCTTGGGCCTGCCAAGCGTCGAGAACCCACGCCAAGGACACCCAGACCAGCCACCACCCTGAGGAGAGAAGTCTTGCCAGATGTTGGCATCCGCAGGTCTACACCGTCTGCCATAGAACCACGGAGGTCGGTTCCTGTACCAAAGATGGGAGACATACAATGTTGGCGATGTCGGTCCTGGGGGCATACCCGGGCACAATGCCCACTGCAGGAGGAGCCTATGGAGTGCGGAACTGGTCGGAGAAGCTCCTTCTATGTGCAAAGTGTGTGTACCACTCATCTTGATCTGGCTGCAGGACGGTTTGAGTGTGAAGTGTGGGTGAACCACCTTCCTGCCAGGGCCCTACTGGACTCCGGTAGCATGGTAACATTAGTACATGCCAGGGTACTTGGGAGGCTTGGACCAGTGACTAAAACTCTTCGGGTAGTGTGTATCCATGGGGACACCAAGGAGTACCCCTTAGTCCCGGTGACTGTTTCTTATGGCCATGCCTCAGTTACACAGGAGGTCGGGGTGGTAAACAGTTTAATTCATGACATCATAGTGGGGCGGGACTGTCCACTATTTCTGGAACTATGGAATGAGGTACAGATGGGACTACCAGGGGAGCTGGGGACACTGGGCCTGGAAGGGACAGAGTCTGAGGGGTCTGGACCTGAAATGCACACCTCTGATATAGAAATACCTCTCATTGATAATGAAGTCGCAGGGAATGCTAATGTGAAGGATAATGCCCCTGATCCAGGTCTTAAACCCGAGTTGATCTCTGAGGGGGGGGAAGTCTTCCCATTACAAGTTATGCTGGGGGAGGATGATGTGGAGCTCTCCCCGGTTGAGGAGGATGAAGGGGAAACATCCTCAAGGCCAGTACATCCAGATCTAGATGTGTCCAGGGGTGCATTTGGTACCGCCCAATTACAGGACCCTGCCTTGGTCAATGCTCGAGAGCAGGTTTCTGTTATTGATGGGGTCCCACAAATGCCAGACGCAGATCAGAGGTTCCCTCACTTTGCGTTGAAGGGGGACTTACTGTATCGAGTGGCTGAGAGCCGAGGGGAAACTATAGAGCAGTTGCTGGTTCCCCAACCGTATAGGCGGATGCTCCTCGATCTAGCCCACAACGATGCACTGGGAGGACACCTGGGGGCAGAGAAAACAGAGGCCAGGATAACCGACCGGTTTTACTGGCCAGGGTTGAAGGCCGAGGTTAAAAGATACTGTGCGTCTTGTCCCATTTGCCAGTTAACCGCCCCAGTGCCACACTATAGAAACCCTCTGGTGCCCTTGCCAATTATCGAAGTCCCGTTTGAGCGGATTGCTATGGATCTGGTGGGACCCCTGGTAAAGTCGGCACGGGGGCACCAATACATATTGGTCATCCTAGATTACGCAACTAGGTATCCAGAAGCCGTCCCTCTGAGGAAGACCTCCTCTAAGGCCATTGCCAGGGAATTGTTTCAAATGTTCTCGCGAACTGGGTTCCCCAAAGAGATCGTGACAGACCAGGGTACCCCTTTTATGTCAAAGGTGATGGCGGACTTGTGCAAATTGTTTCAAATTAAACAGTTGCGAACGTCCGTCTACCACCCGCAGACCGATGGCCTAGTCGAAAGATTTAATAAAACCCTAAAGTCCATGTTGAAAAGAGTAGTCCAGAAAGATGGGAAGGATTGGGATATGTTACTCCCTGCCCTGTTGTTTGCTATCCGGGAGGTCCCACAAGCATCCACAGGTTTCTCGCCATTTGAGTTAGTGTATGGACGAAGGCCCCGGGGGTTACTCGACCTGGTAAAAGAAACGTGGGAAAGTGAGTCCTCACCACACAAAACGGTGGTAGAGCATATCTCTCAAATGCGAGAGAGGGTGGCTAAGGTGATGCCGCTGGTGAGGGAGCACATGCAGAAGGCCCAGGATGCCCAAAGGAGAGTGTATAACAGGTCGGCTAAAATTAGACAGTTCCAAGTAGGAGACCGGGTGGCTGTTCTAATACCCACGGTGGAGAGTAAATTCTTGGCCAAGTGGCAGGGCCCATTTGAGGTAGTAGAGAAAGTCGGTGAGGTGGACTACAAGGTACACCAGCCGGGGAAAAGAAAACCATACCAGATCTATCACATTAATTTGTTGAAATCCTGGAGAGACAGAGAACAAGTGTCTGCGGTAGTAGGGGTACAGTCAGGGGACCATGCAGGGATCAACTTGGTGCAGGTTGCTGCTACCCTGACTAGGCCCCAAACCCAGCAAACAAAAGAGTTTCTACAAAGAAATAGAGACATGTTTTCAGAGTTGCCCGGTCGCACCAACGTCATCGAGCATGACATTGTGACCGAGCCCAATGTAAAAGTCAGGTTAAAGCCTTATCGTATCCCAGAAGCGCATAGGGTGTCAGTGTCGGAAGAGGTTAAAAGAATGTTCGAGCTTGGAGTCATTGAAGAGTCGCAGAGTGAATGGTCAAGCCCAATTGTGTTGGTACCCAAGCCCAACGGCACCCTCCGCTTCTGCAACGACTTCAGAAAGCTTAATGAAGTCTCCAAGTTTGACGCATATCCAATGCCACGAGTAGATGAGCTAATTGAGAGGTTGGGTCCTGCCAGGTACATTACCACGCTGGACCTCACAAAAGGGTACTGGCAGATTCCCCTGACTAAGGAAGCCAGGGAGAAGACAGCCTTCTCTACTCCGGAAGGCCACTTCCAATATAAGAGGATGCCATTTGGTCTACACTCAGCCCCTGCCACGTTCCAAAGGGCCATGGACAAAACTCTGCGTCCACACCAACGGTACGCTTCTGTCTACCTAGATGACATAGTCATCTTCAGCACTGATTGGGAGTCCCACCTTCCCCGGGTTCAGGCAGTCGTAGACTCCCTTAGAATAGCAGGGTTCACCATCAACCCCGAGAAGTGTGCCATTGGGATGGAGGAAGCAAAATACCTAGGGTATATTGTGGGTAGAGGACTGGTGAAGCCCCAAATGAGTAAGGTGGAAGCCATACAGGACTGGCCCCGTCCCCTAACCAAGAAGCAGGTCAGGGCATTTTTGGGCATAGTTGGCTATTATAGGAGGTTTGTCCCCAACTTTGCCACTATTGCTGCACCGCTGACCGACCTGACCAAAGGCAGAAAGTCAGTGATGATAAAGTGGAACGCCGAGGCCGAGACAGCTTTTCAAAAGCTTAAGACAGCGTTGTGTCAAGATCCGGTGCTTGTAGCTCCAGATTTTACAAAAGATTTTGTAGTGCAGACAGATGCTTCAAGTGAAGGGTTGGGAGCGGTCCTGTCTCAGGAAATCAATGGAGAAGAGCACCCTGTGGTTTTTCTTAGTAGAAAGCTGACGGCAGCTGAGAGAAACTACGCGGTGGTGGAGCGGGAGTGTCTGGCCATCAAGTGGGCTTTGGACTCCCTACGATATTTCCTCCTGGGCAGGAAGTTTCGCTTGGTATCAGACCACGCTCCTCTTACCTGGATGAGACAAAATAAGCAGACCAATGCCAGGGTAACAAGGTGGTTTCTTTCTCTCCAGGAGTTCAATTTCGTGGTAGAGCACAGACCCGGGAGACAGCATCAGAATGCCGATGCCCTCTCCCGAGTCCATTGCATGGTGTCTACTGGTGCCTCCAACACCTCCGCGTTGAGGCAGAGGGGGGGGATATGTACAGGACGCCGGGGTTGGGTCCTGGACGGGTGCTATACGGCACCACTATTTGGACTATGGTCCATTTAAATAGAGGGAGAAGGTTCAGGGGGTCACCCAAAATTGGGTGAAAGGTTCCAGGCAGGCGCTAATTCAGAGAGGACTGGCTTGCAGTCTTCTCTATCTTTAATAAAGTAGTTTGGGGCCTGGAATTTTGGAGGCTCCAAAGTGTTATTTGGGTGGGACGGAGCCTCCACTCCTAAACCTTGGGAGCCAGCACACATGGTGTTAACTCTCCCAGAGATCCACCTGTTAAAGCAGGAAGTGGTGCTGGAGATGGGGAGTGAGTTTGGAGAGTGCACCTGTGAGGAAGATGGAAGTCTGCTAGCTGCACAGTGAGGACTTTTGAAGTGCAGGGGGTGAAGATTGATCTTGCAACAAACCGTATGTCATTTTGCTTTCACTGTTTTGTGCTGGATATAAGCAGACTTTTCGTTGACGCTGGAGCCAAGCGGACTTTTATGTTACAGTTTTTGGCATGCTGAGAAAGCCTTATTTTGTTTTCTGTGAATAAAAGCCTTTTTCCTTTAAACAACGGTTTAAGCACTGAATCCCTGTTGAGCTATGGCCCCCAAACGTTACAATATATAACAACATTTTCAATGGAATATTTACCAAACAAAAAACAAATAAGGTCATTTCATTGATAGGGTTTACATACACTTGTCATACATCTGTAGAAATCTCAGCAAATTCTCTGTTCATACTATTGATTTTTACAATACTGTCAAAATTAAAAGAATGGGCATAAAATGTTCTAGATTGATTTGTGGAAATTGCTGCACCAACCTGTAGGTGCCACAATAGCAAATCCATGAGCTTGTTACCACATTAACAGTAAGCAGTTTTGCAAAAACAGGATCATAACTTAGAAAAATTTACATTTTCTTTACAAAATCCAAAAGTCGTATGCTTGTAAATTATTCTTACACATTTAAAACTAAATGTTTGCATAAGTTGACTTTTTTGAGCTCTGAGGGCCAATTATACATTGATGTAGAACAAAATAACTGAGATTGAAATCTTAGTATTCATCAGGTGCAAATTTCAACAAGCTACAGTAGTTATAAACACATCATGAAGAAATTGCATGTATAATAACCTCAAATAACTTCTATTTTCCAGCTTTTGCATGTTACACAAATTGAGATACATTTTTTACTTGTTTAAATATACACAATGTCAAAAAATCCACTGCATGACACCTAGAGTTATTCCATAATGTTGAATGCGAATGTATCTTTGGTTAGATTTGAATTTTAACATTATGAATTGAACTCACACCTAATAATCCTTAACATCTTTGCTCTGCTGCTGTAATGATTAAAAGCTTCCTTTCGCAACTTTGAAATGAATGCGGTTTCACTGTGTGAGCAGGCAACTGTGTTAAAAATGATTCCATAAAATATTCAAAGGGTAATGTCTACATTTTTTCTATGCATGCATGACAGAGAAGATAAAAAAGCAAAGTGTTACTTAGAGAGTTTCCCATAAATAAAGCTTTAATTATTTCAAAATATATTTAGAAATGTGAAGATCTATGTCTTGGAGAAAGACAGCGGAAAGCAAAATGGAATAGGCTGGTAATATTTAGGCAACTACAGCATGCATAATGATGATGATGATTATGATTATAGGCAAACATATAGACTAAATAATTTCTTATCTTAGAATTGGGTGTATGAGAATATTTTTGACATGAAACAATTACAATAAATGCCTTAAAGCAAAGCTGTCCCAAAATAACAAGGTCAACCCATCAGTGTCAGCCATAGATGGCTTCTGCTAAACTGACTGAAATTTGAACTGTGTATGGACAGGCTAAATGTACCAAGTTGATTGATCACTCAATAAACATGGGCACAACCAGCCTGCCAGATTTTACCTGTGATTGTGAATGTCTCGGCAGGAGAGATTCCTCTGTTAGCACTGTCTGTGTTGATGGGGAAATTATGAAAAATGTCTCACCATCTATGGCCTGCCTAAGTGTGCCCCCTGCCTATTGTTGGAATGCTGCATTAACCACTTGCCAACTGCCTCACGTATGTATATGTCGGCAGAATGGCACGGGCAGGCAAAGCAATGTACAGGTACATTGCTTTGAATCAGGTGCCTAGCGGGCACGCGTGCACCGTTGTGAGATCCGTGACCATGACGTGGGACCCACAGACTCGATGTCTGCCGATGTCCAGCGATCGGGTCACGGAGAGGCAGAACGGGGATATGTAAACAAGCCATTTCCCTGTTCTGCCTAGTGACAGGACACTGATCTATTGCTCCTTGTCATCAGGAGCAGTGATCACTGTCTTGTCAGAGGTATCCCAGCCCCCTCACAGTTATAATCACTCCCTAGGACACATTTGCAAACAAATTAAAGTGATATTAAAGGTTAGGCTTACAGAAAAACAAAACAAAAAATAACTCACCTGCTTTGTGAGTGGTTTTGCTCCTTTTTTGCTCCTCTTCTCAGCCCCCCACCGACACTCCCGGCCCCTCCCTCTTGCCTAGTGTCCCCAGAGAAAACGGCTTGATATGGGTGCTCCCAAGCCACAGCTCTGTGTGTCCATGTGTCCAAGGCTCAGCCCCACCTCCTCTCTTTCCTCATTGGCTCATTGGCTGTGATTAATAGCAGAAGGAACCAATTGAGCCAATGGTTCCCTCTGCTGTCTCAGTCAATGGGAAGGAAGAATCCAGAACCAAGGTTATCATGCACATTGCTGGATCACGATGGGGCTTAGGTAAGTATTAGGGGGCTGCTTCACACAGAAGGTTTTTTATCTTAGCACATAGAATGCATTAAGGTAAAAAACCTTCTGCCTTTAGAACCTCTTTAAACAACTATGTTAAAACTGAGATTTCATTGTTTGAGCAATGAGAAAATCTAACCTACTGTATCAGTGCTGCCTACCAGTGCCTATCAGTACTGCCTACCAGTGCTCATTGGTGCCACCTATCAGTGCCTATAAGTGCTGCCTATCATTGCCCATCAGTGCAGCCTATCATTGCAGCCTCATCAGTGCCCACCAGTGTCTCCTCATCAATGCCCACCAGTGCAACCCATCAGTGCCCATCAATGCCCATTAGTGCAGCCTCATCAGGGCTCATCATTGAAAGAGAAAAATTAAAAAATGACGGCTGACAGTGCAGCACGCAGTGCACTGAAGGGCATTCGGTGGGGCGAACACCAGCCGAACACTCTGCAAATGTAGGTGTTTCCCAAATGGGAGGAATAGTCAGTGTTAAGCCTGAACTAATGCTCGGTCTGAACCGTTCACCCAACACTACCCATCATTTACTGAAAGGGAAGGCTAAACAGGGAAATCCTTTAGGGAGACTAACAGCATCCCCATAAAGACCCCCTTTCAGATTGTCAACATTTTATTTTAACCACTTCCTTACTGGGCATGTAAACCCCCTTCCTGACCAGGTGAAATTTCAGCTTGCGGCACTGCGTCGCTTTAACTGACAATTGCGCGGTCGTGCGATATGGCTCCCAAACAAAATTGGCGTCCTTTTTTCCCCACAAGTAGAGCTTTCTTTTGGTGGTATTTGGTCACCTCTGCGATTTTTATTTTTTGCGCTATAAACAAAAAAGGACGACAATTTTGAAAAAAAATACAATATTATTTACTTGTTGCTATAAAAAATAGCCCAATTTAAAAAAAAAAAATCAGTTTAGGGCGATACGTATTCTTCTACATATTTTTGGTTAAAAAAAAAAAAAAAATCGCAATAAACGACTGGTTTGCGCAAAAGTTATAGCGCCTACAAAATAAGGGACAGAATTGTTATTTTTTATTATTTTTATTTTTTTACTAGTAATGGCGGCGATCTGCGATTTTTATTGCGACTGCGACGTTATGGCGGACACATCGGACACTTTTGACACATTTTTGGCACCATTCACATTTATACTGCAATCAGAGCTATAAATATGCACTAATTACTGTATAAATGTGACTGGCAGGGAAGGGGTTAACACTAGGGGGTGAGGAAGGGGTTAATGTGTTTCCTGCATTGTGTTCTAACTCTGGGGGGAGGGGGGACACAGATCGGTATGCTCTCTCTATGACAGGACGCTGTCATTGTGAGAGCCGGCAATGAGAGATGATCTCATATGTTTACATATGAGATCATCTCTCATTGGCCCATCAGATCGCATTGCAAACGGCCACTCTGATTGGCCGTTCGCGGCGATCTGTGATTGGCTGTGTCCAAGGGACACGGCCAGTACACAAGTTCCCCGCTGCACGCTCTGGAGCGCGCGCTGGGAACGAGGAAAGGGGCTGCCGTGAAAACACGGCAGCCCGGAGATTTAGAGCCACCCTGCGGCCGTATATACTCGTACGGCCGTAGGGAAGTGGTTAACAGATAAATTCAACATATTTATGCTGAACAACCTTTCTAGCACCCAGTCCATTAAATATGTTGATCCCACTGAATCAAGCACAACGGCGGATCCAGGGGGGGGGGGGGCAACAGGGCAATTGCCCCCCCCCGAGGCAATCATGTCACATTGGCTTTAAAAAAATAAATACATTTTTTTTTTTTTTTTACAATTTTTTTTTTTTTAACTGCAGCCAGGCCCGGACTGGCCATAGGGAAAACCTAGCAAATGCCTGTGGACCGCGGGCCGTCTTCGGCCCGCGAACGGCCCTCTGCGGTGTACACCACCAAAACAGCGCCAGATAGAGAGAGATCAGCTGGGGTATCATAGCCAGCTCTGACACTTCTCCCCTCCCCTTGCTGCCCCCACGGCCAGTTAGAGGAAAGGAGCTGCTTCTACTCCTCCCTCTCCTCTCTTGTTCTCCTCCCGTGTCTGCCCCGCCCACTCTTCCGACAGACACTGTTCTGCTGCCTAAGGGATGTGGGCGGGAAGATTCAAGCTTAGCAATCAGAAAGGAAAGATGGAGTCTGATATCCATCCATCCATCCAGTCAGTCCCTCCTGCCTCTGAGTGAGTACTGAGAGTACTGTACACTGATGTATGGGGTGCCCTTCATTCCCTTCTCTCTCTTCACCTTTCTTTCTCTCTCTCTTTTTTCTCTTTTTTTCGTTTGCACCCCCCCACCAGCTGCCACTGTAGATAGATAGATAATAATCTATCTAGCTATCTATCTACAGTGGCGGCTGGTGCTCAAAATCTTTGGTGGGCGCAAATGAAAAAAAAAGAATTACAGACTCACTGTGCCCATCAAACGCAGCCACTGGGCCCATCAATTGTCACCACTGTGCAATGCCATCAAACGCAGCCACTGTGCCATCAAACACAGCCACTGTGCCACCAAACGCAGCCACTGTGCCATCAATTGTCAACACTGTGCCATGCCATCAAACACAGCCACTGTGCCATCAATTGTCACCTCTGTGCCATGCCATCAAACACAGCCACTGTGCCATCAATTGTCACCACTGTGCCATGCCATCAAACACAGCCATCTATCTATCTTCCCTTATTTCTTTATCTATATTTCTTTCTTTATCTATCTTCCTTCCTTCCCTTCTTGCTTTCTATCTTTATCTATCTATCTATATATCTATCTATCTATCTATCCCTTCTTTCTTTATCTATATGTCTTTCTTTATCTATCTTCCTTCTTTCCCTTCTTGCTTTCTATCTTTATCTATCGTTCTTGTTTATCTATCTATCTTTCTTGTTTATCTATCTGTCTACCTATCTATCTTCCCTTATTGCTTTATATCTATCTATCAATCTATCTTCCTTCCTCCCCTTCTTTCTTTTTATCTTTATCTATCTTTCTTTCTCCCCCCCCCTGGGCTGCTCAGTCTAAAATGCCCAGGCCTATTTTTTGTCCCAGTCCGGGCCTGCCTGCCTGCAGCTGCCGCTGCCGAGTCTCTCACTCTCTCTCTCTTATCACCAGGGCCGGTAGGCTGCCTGTCCTGAGGCTGCTTTGAGCTGTAGCTGACTGCAGCGCTCCCCTCTCTCCTGTGTGTATGACATCCGGCATCTCTGGCTGTGTGTGAGAGCTGGATCTGTGTTCGTCTGTGCTGCCTGTGCTAGACCTGCTTGTGTGATAGTAGATGGAGATGGAACACTGATTGAATCAGTGTTTTGTCTATCACACAAGCCCGTCTAGGGGGGACCTTGCTAGAGCACACTGCCCTGCCGAACACAGACCTACAGCTCCTGTTTGTTCCATGACACACGTCGGGAGAGGAGATACCTGCTGTGTGTGATCGAGGTAATGCCATGGTGAGTGCCATGCACAGTGTGGCTGCATTAATAGACAAAAGTGGGGCTGCATTAATAGACAATGTGGGGCTGCATTAATAGACAAAGTGGGGATGCATTTATATACAAAAGTGGGGCTGCATTTATATACAAAAGTGGGGCTGGATTCATAGACAAAAGTGGGACTGAATTCATAGACAAAAGTGGGACTGAATTCATAGACAAAAGTGGGACTGGATTCATAGACAAAAGTGGGACTGGATTTATATACAAAGGTGGGACTGCATTCATATACAAAGGTGGGACTGCATTCATATACAAAGGTGGGACTGCATTCATATACAAAGGTGGGACTGCATTCATATACAAAGGTGGGGCTGCATTGATATACAAAAGTGGGACTGCATTAATATACAAAAGTGGTAGTGCATTAATAAACAAAAGTGGGACTGCATTAATATACAAAAGTGGGGCTGAATTTTTATACAAAGGTGGGGCTGCGTTCATATGCACAGTGAGGCTGCAATGATGGGCACTGATGAGGCTGCATTGATCTCTTGTACCATGTCTTCAGTCTCTAAACATCCCTTGTACCATGCCTGCAGTCTCTGACCATCCCTTGTACCATGCCTGCAGTCTCTGACCATCCCTTGTACCATGCCTGCAGTCTCTGACCATCTCTTGTACCATGCCTGCAGTCTCTGACCATCCCTTGTACCATGCCTGCAGTCTCTGACCATCCCTTGTACCATGCCTGCAGTCTCTGACCATCCCTTGTACCACGTCTACAGTCTCTGACCATCCGTTGTACCACGTCTGCAGTCTCTGACCATCCGTTGTACCACGTCTGCAGTCTCTGACCATCCGTTGTACCACGTCTGCAGTCTCTGACCATCTCTTGTACCATGTCTGCAGTCTCTGACCATCTCTTGTACCATGTCTGCATTCTCTGACCATCTCTTGTACTATATCTGCAGTCTCTGACCATCTCTTGTACCATGTCTGCATTCTCGGACCATCTCTTGTACCATGTCTGCATTCTCTGACCTTCTCTTGTACTATGTCTGCAGTCTCTGACCATCTCTTGTACCATGTCTGCAGTCCCTGACAATCGTCTAGAAACTATGGGATAGATTTATGGCAGTTATACTTAAATATTTTTTACTAGTAATGGCGGCAATCATTGATTTTTTAGCGGTACTGCAACATTGCAGCGGACACATCGGACACCTAATTGAGTTCTGTAAGCAACACCTTATTTTCTGGCAGTGCCCCTCCCGAGACTAGACTCTGGATCCGCCCTTGATCAAGCAGATAACCAAATATGCCTAGGTACAGTATGTCTGGCTTTTTGTAGCCACTAGCTATGGCTTCCAGTGAGTGTCTGTTTTACTGTTTTAAAAATGTGTTGACCAGAGAATATTCCACAAAATTTGTCTTCCTGTTATACCTTTTACCTTGTTCATCCTGAGTGTGTCAAAGCATTCACAGGAAATTTAAATTCCAGTTCTCAAGTGTCTTTTTAAAGTGTATCTTCACTCTTTTTTTTAATTATAACCCTCCCCCTATATTACCTTATTTATTCCACAGCTTTTATGTATACACACAGACCAAACTGTCCAGAACAAGTGACACAAAAGACACATTTTAATACTGCCGAACTGAGGTGCAGTCAGCTTTTATTTTTATTTTAAACGTATTATTCAAAAGAAAAAAAAACTGTTTCTGTAACTGCTTAAGAAGGCCCCTTTTACACTGGGTCGCTTTGCAGGCGCTATTGTGCTACAACTAGTGCTTGCAAACTGACCTGAAACAGCTGCTGCTGTTTCTCCAGTGTGAAAGCCCTGAGGGATTTCACACTGGAGTGGTGCGCTAGCAGGACGGTAAAAAAAGTCCTGCTAGCCTCATCATTGGAGCGGTGAAGGAGTGGTGTGTATACCGCTCCTCCACCGCTCCTGCCCATGGAAATCAATGGGACATCGTGGCTATACCACCGGCAATGCGCCTCTGCAGAGGCGCTTCGTGGTGGTTTTTGACTCTTTCTCAGCCGCTAGCAGGGATAAAACCACACCGCTAGTGGCCAAATAGCACCGCAAAAATTGTCGGAAAAGCGCTGCTAGTGTGAAAGGGGCCAAAGTGTAAGCTGAAGTTGAGCTTATTTAAAGTCTATTTAAAAGTACCCTTTCCATCCAAAACCAGTGACCACACAGTTGCCTGATGCTGACTTCCTTTGAGAACAAATAATATTATAATTAATAGATAGTTAAACTATGATACTGCTCTCCTGTTAAAAAAACAACAAAACAAACTATGATACTGAGCGATGGAGAAAAAAAAACAGACTGTAATATATACAGTATATATATATATATATATATATATATATATATATATAATATACTGTATATGTACTGTACATATACATACTGTGGCAGAGCGTTGTCCTGCCAGGGTTTAGAATAAAAAAAGTTGACCCACAATTCTCAGCCAGGTGGGTTGAGGGGCTCCAGGGGGTTTGCTTAATGCAGAGAAAACTGGCTTTTCCATTTCCTCTTTTTTTTCTAAAGTCAGTTTTGGGACCTGGAGCCTGGAGATTTCAAAATGATCTGGGTGGAAGAAAATTGTCATGTACCTGGTGGAGATCGAACTGTAGAGAGGGCTTGACTTGCACCTCCTTTCCAATGCTCCTGATAGAGATGACAGGGAGTGAAGAACACAGAGTGACACGAGGGCCAGTTAAGCAGGTGATACCAGCTGAGGCTGGACAGGAACCCCATGGGCGTAGATCACCAGACAGGTATGGGAAACTGGAATAATGTGGCGCTGGATCAGCAGACAGGAGCGTTGCCAGTACATAAGCCAGGGGGCCATCAACAGCTAGGCAGAGCACGGGTAAGGAGGCAGAGAGCACAGAAATTAGACTCCATACTTGCTGAAATTCGCTCTCTAGAGTCGCAGAACAGGCAGACTCCTGACGCCCAGACGGCGGCCAGGCTTCTTGGGTTGCGCTCGGACCTCAGGAGACTGCTTCTTGAACGTTATGATAAACATGTTCAATCCCTTAAACTGACCCACTATGCGTCCAGCAATAGGGCGGGTAAAGTTCTAGCTCGGCATCTGAAAAGTCGCAGAGTGAAAACTACTATCCCTTTTCTTGTTAAGCACCCAGACAACAGTAAAATCTATAACCCTCAGGACATAGCAAACTCCTTTGCGGAGTTCTACTCCTCCCTCTACAATCTCCGGGAGGACCCCTCCACCCCTCAGCCTGTAGATGAGGTCATTTGCTCCTTTTTGGCTGATTTAGCACTGCCTGCCTTGTCCCGCTCCCAATTAGAATCCCTGAACATGCCGATCAGAGAGTCTGAGATTTTGCGACAATAAGGACCCTCCCTACTGGGAAGTCCCCGGGCCCAGACGGCCTCCCTAATGGCTATTACAAGGCCTTTGACTCCCTCCTGGCCCCAGTATTGGGCACAGTGTTCTCTGATGCAATGCTCCCTGCCTCCTTCCCAAGTGAAATGCTTAATGCTTTTATTGTGACTATTCCAAAACCATGGAAAGTGCCTACTACACCTGCTAACTTCTGACCCATTTCTCTGTTAAATACAGACGTGAAACTGTATGCCAAGATTTTGGCATATAGACTGCTTCCTATCCTACCTTCCCTAATCAACCCAGACCAGACGAAGTTCACCTCGGGTAGGCAGTCGTCAGACGTGACCAGAAGGGTGATTGACTTGGTACACTATGCTGGGACCTTTCGGATGCCTTCTCTACTCCTCTCCTTGGATGCGGAGAAGGCGTTCGACAGGGTACACTGGGGTTACATGATCAGGGTCTTGGAGAAGTTTGGGTTCACTGGCCCCATCCTGTCAGCAATTCTAGCACTCTACTCTTCGCCTTGCGCGCAGGTCTACACCTCGGGTATGCTCTCCTCTACTTTCAACATCACCAACGGCACCAGACAGGGGTTCCCTCTGTCCCCGTCCATATTCAACCTCCTCATAGAACCCCTTGCAGAAAAAATTAGATCCCACTCTGGAGCCCCAGGCTTCGTGCTGTCGGGCCGATCCCACAACATAAGTCTGTTTGCGGACGATATCATTCTCTTTTTGACTTGTCCCAGGCTCACAGGGTTCTCGCAGAGTTTAGCCGCATATCCTACTATAAAATTAACTACACCAAATCCTTCATATTAGGCCTCAACCTTCCCCCTCACCTCCAGTCTCATCTACAAGTCTCCTTTCCATACTCTTGGGCAGCATCCAGTATACAATACCTAGGGATCCAAATTACAACAGACTTAACCAAGCTAGCCGATGCCAACTATGCTCCACTAATTGACAAAATCTCCGGAGAGGCTGCTCGCCTAGCCAAGGTCGATTTGACGTGGTCGGGACGTTTAGCCTCCTTCAAAATGTTGCTCCTACCTCAAATTCTGTATGTTTTCCGCACTCTTCCCATTCCTCTGAAACGTAGTCATCTCCAGTCCCTGAATAATATCATTAACCGCTACGTTTGGGGTACCACTCGCCCCAGATGTGCGAGGCCCCTTTTGATTAAACATAGATCTGTAGGGGGCATGGTCCTAATTGATATCAAGGACTACCATAGAGCAGCCATACTCACCCAACTTAGACGTTGGATATCCCCCACTCCTGACACCCTGTGGTGCGGTATAGAACAGGCCCTTTGCCCGACCAGGGATCTCTACAGTGTCCTGATACTTGATTCTTGGCGGCCCCTTTCTCTGCACCAACTACCCCTAACGTTTGGAGGGACTTACGTAGTCTGGCTCATAAGTCCTCTAACACTACCCCTGTCCAGATTCCCATTGAAGCTCTCTCGTGTGTTATACCATACACCTCCTTCTCCAATTGGGCAGCTAAAGGCATTACTTGGATTGAAGATCTATTCTGCTACAATGTACTCAAGCCGTTTGATACGCTTGCTGCGGAGTATGATCTGACACATGCAGATGGTTTTAAACATGCACAGGCCTCCCATTTCCTCAAAACCTTACAATCCCGCCACTTACTGATTCACGGTGCCATTTGGCAATTCTACACCAAAGTGACCCCCTCCCCTAAGGGTATCTCCCTCTTCTATAACCTCTTCCAGGATAAACTACTTTTCAAGGCATCCTCCCCCCCTTTCGTAAGTGGGAAATAGATTTGGGTAAAACATTTTCTCCGGTCCAATGGCAATACTCGTTTAAACTTATATACAAAGCCTCCAGGTGCGTTAATCACTGGGAGCTCTCCCAAAAGATAGCCCTGAGGTGGTACCTTACTCCGTACCGCATAGCTCAATTCTACCCCTCGGCCTCCTCACTATGCTGGAGAGGTTGTGGGGAGGTGGGCAACATTTTCCAAATTTTTTGGCTCTGCAAGAGCCTTACTAGCTATTGGAGGGGTATATTCCGCTGTATCTCACGTATGACAGGCATATTGACACCCCCTACTCCTGAACTGGCGCTTCTGAACCTAGGAATAGAGGGTTTCCCCCCGGAGTCCTGAATTGTAGTCACTCATATCTTGCTAGCTGCTAGACTGCTGTTTACTAGAAGTTGGAAATCCAACACGGTACCAAACGTAACGGAGGTCCTTGAGCTCACACAAAGTATATCTGCACCTAGCATTTGGATTTTGATGCCATTTTATTTCATTGGATTGTGATGTTTATTGTGATCAGTGTTAAGATTGCATCTTTTCACATATAGGGCCAGATTCACGTATTCCAGAGCATCTTTGCTCTGGAGTAACGCTTCTGATTTGCGTTGCGCTGCCGAATTTTTAGGAGCAAGTGCTGTCATTCACGAAGCACTTGCTCCTAAAGTTGCGGCAGCGCATCGCAAATGAGCCGGCGGAATTCAAATGTCGCGGGTACGGGGCGTGTAGTATGCTAACTACGCGCGATCCCGCCGCCGACGTACTGCGCATGCGTCGAGTGTCAAAACATCCCCGTGCGCATGCTCCAAAATCTGTGAATGAACGTCAATGACGTCACATTCCCATTCATGACCGTTTTACGCAAGCGACGTTTTTTTTTTTTTTCCCGACGCGATGACGACGCCTATACCTAACATAGGATACTCCAGCCCCATGTAGGTATATCTATGCGCCGCGTATCCCGTCCGGAAACGTCGTAACGTCACTGCGTCGCGCCGGATTTCGATCGTGAATTGCCGATTTCCGCTCATTAACATATTTTTTGAGCGTAAATCGGCGGGAACGCCCCCGGCGCCATTTTTAAGTTGAAGTAACGATGCGATGGCGAAACTCAGTTACGCTGCTCGCATCGGAACTTCAACCCGGCGTTTCTTGTTTTCTGGTTACAGAAAACAGAAACGCCGGCTCAAAGCCACTGTTACGCTGGCGGATCACTCGATCCGCCAGCGTAACCTTTCATGAATCTGGCCCATAGAGTTTACTTATTACACTTCCTCTATACATTCACTTTTTTCCCTATTTTACAGCGCAGCATTACTCTCTCTCTTATATCACTTTTGGTTTGATACACCTTTTAGTGCTGCAGCAGTACTCCCCCTTTCCACTCCCACTTTGAACTCTTGGTTGGAAATTCCAACCGTGTGTAGGCCCGATTAGACTTTTTCTGTTGGAGCTGGTTCTCAAATTTTCCGGCGCAAAAAAACACACATGCTCGGAATCAACTCGTTGCATGCTCAGAGTCATTGAACTTCATTTTTCTCAGCTTGTTTTAGTGTTGTACGTCACCGCATTCTTGACGGTCGGAATTTTGTGCGAACAGTGGGTATGCAACACATAGCAACACAAAGTTTGAGGCAACATTACATCGAAAAAAATCCACGATTTTCTTGTCAGAATTTCCAACCGTGTTTATGCGGCATAACACCTAGAGGCTGAGTGACTGTTTGTTTTGGAACAAGAGTGAAATACTGAGAACCCTGTTATATGGTGTTTGCCTAACTTTGCTGAGTCAAAGTAAAGAAAAAAAAGAGTGGCGGTGTCCTTAAAAGCTCTACATTGGACGCTAGTTCTCAATATATATATATATATATATATATATATATATATAATTTCAATTTTTATGTATTATTTTCCAGATTCAAAATGGTGTGGCTAGCAACAGCATCACAGAATGTGCTTTTTGTATTACAATACAGACAATATATGTAAACAAGGTACTTCAATTTGCATAAAAAACACATTGGGAACTTTAGAATTTATAATTATGTGCATACTATTAAACAGATGGTTTACATCATTGCTCAGAAGTTTAAATGAATGCTACTATATGTTAATGGATTACTAACTTATATAGTAATCACATTGATAAATATTTTTCAGTAGGTAGAAATATTTTCAGCTCTGCATTTACATACAGATTATTTTTTCTGCCAGTTTCGAGTTGGTATAATTGCCTTTTGCGACAGTCTTATTATAAATATATAGAAAATGACATTTGTATCCATAAACAAAAAATTAAATTTGCTTATATTTTCAGTGTTTGTATTTATTGTTACACATTTGAAAAGACTGTACCCATGATGTTCATAAGGTTTGAAAATCTCTTGAAAAAAGACCGGACAAATTAAATGCAATGAACAGCAGCTGTTTCTTACAAAAGAACTGCAATAATATGGATTTTAAGAGAAGACAATTTTAATTTTAGGCCCCTTTCACACATGTGGGCCGTTCAGATCTGCCTGACAGTTTTTTCAGGCGGACCTGAAACGTGAATCCATACATCTCTATGGAGCGACAGATGTCAGCAGTGACATATCCGCTGACATCCGATCCGATCTGCTCCGCAAAAGTCTGATGGATGCAAACCCTATTTTTCATCCATCTGGCAGATCAGATCGGATGAAAACGGACAGACGGTCCATTTTCATCCGATCCCCCATAAAGGAACACAGATATCTGACAGTTCCTTTTCTACACAGTGTGCAGAGATGGACTAGTCATCCGCCGGCTCAGCAGGGATCAATGGAGCGATCCCCGCTGAGCAAACGGATGTCTAAAAACAGATCTGCATGTGTGAAAGGGGCCAAAAAAGAAACCCGTATAGAGAGAAGTTTGGCTCACAAAAGGTTCACCATTAACACGTGCTGTACATGACATGAACATAGCACTGAACCATATTAAGGTCTATGAGAGCAGAATTTACCTCTTTTTAATGCAAGGAAGGGTTGATGAAGAAGTAAAAGTAGGGGGTACACTGGAGGCCAAAGAAACAAACTGCTTATTATGCCTTTCTCGTAAATGCCTGTCTATACAGATGGCTACTTGCATGGCTTCATTCAAAAACTTTGGTTAAGGGTAGTGAACTAAGGTGTCTTTGATGGAGTCTGATAAGCCTAACCTGAATTAGCTTCTTAGAGCTGGGTCATTCCACCCAACAGTATTGTTCAGTAGGGATGAGCCAAACACCCTCTGGTTCGTTTTGCACCAGAACATGTGAACAAAATTGTACGAACAAGCGAACACTGTTAAAGTCTATGGCTGCGTACACACGATCGAATATACAGTATCTGCTGAAACTGGTCCGCAGACCAGTTTCAGCGGACAGATTCAATCGTGTGTACGGGCTAGCAGACAGGTTTCCAGCAGACAAAAGTTTTAAAGCATGCTTTAAAACTTGTCTGCTGGAAAGCTGTCTGTCGTATATGTCCACTGGTTAGTACGCCTAACCAGTGGACCGAAATTTCCCGCATGCGTCGAATGGATTTGGCGCATTCATGGAAGTATTTTACTTCGTGGTTCGGTGACGTGTCGGCGTCAACGCCACCTCCATGTCACCGCGCTGTCTGTCCGCTGGGATTTTGGTTTGATCGTGTGTACACAGATCAAACCAAAACATCCCAGGAGACATGTCAGATGAAAGTGGTCTGTCGGACTGTTTTCATCGGATTTGTCTCCTCGTGTGTACGCGGCCTTTGGGACACAAACATGAAAAATCAAAAGTTATTGCCATAAAAAGTGTATGGAGGACCCGAGCCCTTTCCTGTGCAAAACATTGACCTTTTTTTTAGGAGCAGTGATTTTTGTTTTTTGTGAATCACTTTATTAATTTTCTTTTTTTTTTCATTCTAAAAATATATATTTCACAACTTACATTCATAAAATTCCACTGACATTCATTTCATTAACACACAAAAAAAAACATTTATACATTAATTTCTCCGCTTTTATTCTATGGTGTGTTTACCCTGTCTTTATCCTGAAGCCATCATGGGGTTCTCTATCCAACTCGCCCACACTCTTTCATATCCCCCCCCCCCCCTGTCCTCTATTACAATATGTCTCCCTATACAATGGCAAATTGCTATTTACTACATTTTTCCAATGTACCAACGAGGGAGCTTCAACCTTCTTCCAGTTCAACACTATTGTCTTTCTTACATAAAAAAGTAATAGGCCCACCTGTGTTCTCTTTCCTGTAGACATGATTTTCTTCCCTACTAGTCCTAATAGGCAGATCTCTGCCTCTTGTTCCAAAGATACTGATGTTACTATAGTAATTATTCTCAAGACCTCTCTCCAAAATACCACTATCTCCGGACAAGTCCAGAATATGTGGATACAATTTCCTGGTATGCCTGCACATCTCCAACTATTTTTGGCAAAAAAGCATTTTTCGGTTGGTTTGCGCAAAATTTATAGTGTTTACAAAATAGGGGATAGTTTTATTGCATTTTTATTATTTATTTTTTTACTACTAATGGCGGCGATCATCGATTGTTTTCATGACTGCGACATTATGGCGGACACTTCGGACAATTTTGACACATTTTTGGGACCATTGTCATTTTCACAGAAAAAAATGCATTTAAAATGCATTGTTTACTGTGGAAATTACAGTTGCAGTTTGGGAGTTAACCACAGGGGGCGCTGATGGTGTTATGTGTGTGTATGATGTGTATTTACAACTGTAGGGGGGTGTGGCTGTAGGTCTGACATCATCAATTGTGTCCCCCTATAACAGGGATGACACAATCGATGCAGCCACCACAGTGAAGCTTGGGGGAAGCCGTGTTTACACACGGCACTCCCCGTTCTTCAGCTCCGGGGACCAATCGTGGGACTCCAGCGGTGATCGGGTCCAGCGGTCCCGGTCCCGGAGCTTTAGACCGGGTCGCGGGAGCGCGCCGTGACCCACGGCTGGGTACTAGTACAGGACGTACCTGTACGTACATCTGCCCAGCCGTGCCATTCTGCCAACGTATATGTGCAGGAGGCAGTCCTTAAGTGGTTAAAGGAGTTGTAAAGGAAAACATTTGTTTACCTTAATGCAATCTATGCATTAAGGTGAAAAAACATCTGATGATGATGCCCCTGGGAGCCCCCGTTTTACTTACCTGACCCCTCGAAAGCCCCGTGCTCGGTCCCGGTATCCTCTTCGCCGCTCAGCCTGGCCGCTGATTGGCTAGAGGATTTGGATTGAGAGCAGCGCAGCCATTGGCTGGCACTGCTGTCAATCACATCCAGTGATGCGGCGCGCCGAGGGGTGGGGCCGAGTGATACAGTGAGCGGCTAAGGCCGCTCACTGTACGGCCGCAAGGACTTATCGCCCGCAAGGACTTATCACCATGCAAGCTCTCTCGCATGAATGTGATGAGTTCTTGCAGGGAGGACCAGAGACAGCCACCAAGGGACCTCAGAAGACATGGATCACGGCCACTCTGTGCAAAACGAACTGCACAGTGGAGGTAAGTATGTCGTAGACAATTTGATTTCCTGACTCAATTTCTCAGGGTGAACCCCTCATGCCGTCTGACCCAAATTACTAAGATGAGACATGCTACATTAGACAAAAAAATATCTACATGCTCACCTCTCTCAGCGTCAATCTCAACAGGAAGAACAAGCCTGCTGGCTCTTTATTTAAAACCACAGAATCACAAAACATGCACACCCACTCTACCCTCCTCCCCTGGTTGGCTGTTCTTGGCATGAAGCTTCTCATTGGCCAGTTTATATAGAAGGGTGGCTTCTTCTCACAAGTCCATCCCAAGGAAAGCTGCACACACCCTTCTTTCATGTGGCATAAAGTCCCCTTGTGTCTTTTATTCAGACTCATTCGCCATTTTACATAGAATTCCTTTGGTGGGGGTGAAGAGAAGGGGGTAAGTTAATCAGTCCTTCAATATTTTCCATATAAAGGTAGAACAGTCCAGCCTGGCTTCCCTTGGCCACATTATCAACATTCTAGCAACACAGGATGTGGGGGTTGGTTTTTACTTTCTCTTGCAAAGTCCAGGTATCCAACATAAGCTTTGGCTTCCTCTCAAAGTTAAGGCAAGCTATTCAAGAATGCAGCAGGGGGGGGGGGGGGGGGAATGAGAATGAGGAGTGCAGCTGCCTCCACAATAGCCCCTTGTTTCTTCATCCCCAAATGGCAATTTCTGAAACTCAATTTCACATCTTCAAATGCCGGATTCACAACACAAAAATATTCATTTCATTTCACATCTTTCACAAGTATAACATATTTGTTATTTTAAAGCAAAAAAAATCCTTTAGTGACCCTTTAATTGTGGAGTACCCTCAGGGAATTGAGCTGACAGAGCATATACAAGCTGCATATATCTGAAAGTATAACTCTCAGGTATATTCCAACACTGCCTCATTTCTGCAAATGAGGAACATTTGTCCCCATGTATTACTTGTAATAATTGTTTAACCTCAAATTTAGTCCATGCCCCTGGATATTAAGTAGAGTCTAAAAGTGGCAGCTCTGGATTTCTCCATAGTGGGGTATTTGGGGATAGATTCATTTTTGAATATCCCTTTTTTACTACATCAGCTCTCTATATTCTTACTGTTGTTGTCATTAAGGGGGTCAAATCCCATATAGATTTCAATCCCCAATACAGCAATCCCTGAAGTGCCTCCACCAATTGGACCGCTGCTTCCTCCAATATTGTGGCAGAGTCAAACCCATCGGGGTTCAGCCATCTCCCCACCGTTACTAACTGTGTAGATAAATAATACTTATAAAGGTCTGGGAAGGCTAGCCCCCCTTGTACCACCTGTCGCATAAGTGTACTTGATCCAATTCTAACTGATTTATTTGCCCAAATAAATGCAGAGAGCATACCATGCAGCTGTGTAAAAAAACTGTTAGGCAACCATTATGGACAATTCCTAAACAAATACAAAAATTTAGGAAGAATCTTCATCTTTACTAAATGTATACGTCCTAATAACGACAGGGGCATCACTTCCCATACCTTTAATTTTTCCTAAACTCCTGTATTACTGGATCCAAGTTCAACATTTAATAATCCTCAGCCTGTCTAGATATTATTATGCAGAGGTACTTAAATTCCATCACCCATTTCAATGGTAAATCTGGGGCAGCGGTAGCCTGTGCTCCTTGGTCAATGGAAAATAATAGAGACTTACCCCAATTTACTTTGAGCCCTGTAAATAATGAACAAATATGGAATAATTTGAATGCCTTGTACACACGATCAGTTTTCCCAACAAGAAAAGTGTGATGTGAGCTTTTTGTCAGGAATTACGACCGTGTGTATGCTCCATCACACTTTTTCTGTGAGCATTCCTGCCAAGAAAAGATTGAGAGCAGGATCTCATTTTTTGTGACAGAAAACATTCTGATCGGGAATTGCGCTAGTCTGTATGTAATTACGACGTGAAAAAAAATGCATGCTTAGAATCAAGCAGATGAGCCAAACTGCCTATTGAACTTCATGGAACTTGGCTCATGTTGTATGTCACCGCGTTCTTGATGTTTGGAATTTCAGCTAAGATTTGTGTGATTGTGTGTATGCAAGACAATTTTGAGCCGTTTTCCTGCTGAAAAAAAAAACATGGTTTTCCTGTCGGAAAAACTAATCGTGTGTACAGGGCATTAGGCTCCTTTCAGAGATGGATCCGCATCTCTCGAAAATAACAGAATATCATCGGCATACAGGGCTGCCCTCTATTCCAGCCCCCCCATTCGAGTGCTGGGGAGAGAGGGTAGCCCTGCCTCTTGCCTCTGTATAGCTGAAAAAAAGACGATAGCTTTCCTCCCAGTTTAATCGCTGACATGGTTTTCCTATATATTATTTGTATCCATTTAAAGCGGTTGTAAACCGCATATACATTTTTTTTTTAAACCTGCAAGGCAAAAGCCATAATGAGCTAGTATGCACTGCATACTAGCTCATTATGAAATACTTACCTCTGAGAAGAGAACTTACCTGGTCCACGCCGAGCGAGATGTCATCTTGCTCTGGCGTGTCTTCCGGGTATCGCCGCTCCAGCGCTGTGATTGGCTGGAGCGGCAATGACGTCACTCCCGCACGTGCGCGGGAGATCTCAAATCGGCAAGGTCCAGCGGATGCCGGTCCTTTCGCCGTGGATTCCCCCCTGCGCATGCGCCACTGCAATCAGCAGCGCACTGCGAGGGGAATATCTCCTAAACCGTACAGGTTTAGGAGATATTCTTTATACCTACAGGTAGACCTTATTATAGGCTTACCTGTAGGCCAAAGTAAAAAAGTTAGGTTTACAACCACTTTAACAAATACTAATGGGAATCCCATCCTTCTAAGTATTTCCCACAGAAAAGGCTACTCGATTGTATTGAAGGCCTTCTCTATGTCTAGAGAGGCCACCATCCTGGATCCTTCCTGAATATGGGGAGTATGTATATTTGTATATAACCTACGTAGATTAACATCCGTTGTTCTCTGTGGCATAAATCCTGTCTGAGCTGAATCAATAATATTTCTAAGCAGGGGTTTTAATCTTAATGTTAAAATATTTTTGTTAATATTTTAAAATCTATATTTAATAATGCTATTGGCTTATACGAGGAACATAATTTTGTATCCTTCGTTTCTTTATATATTAAAGTTATTATAATTTTTTTTTATTAATTTTAACAGTTTTAGACAGAATTGACACATCCAAAATAAAAAGAAACATACATGACATCATATTGGTGAAATGGGTCACAAGGTATAGAAAGCAACTTACCCATACAACACCATGATGGTATCATGCATAACAAATGAGGGTAATTAATTTCCTGTAACCTACCACGCCTGAGGGGCCAGTTCTCATATAGAACCATGGTAATATTATGTTAATAGACTCAAAATAACAAAAAAAAAAAGAAAAGAATAACGGAATAAAACTAGGGCAGTCAAAACAATAAACAATACATGCAGTTAGTCACCATTTGCAATGGGCAATGTGCCACTATATCTACCATGTGCTAGGTAAAAATTAGCTCAGGGAGGGCTAGAACTGGATTGAGCCCTATACCATTCATTCCAAGGTTCCCATATTTTATTAATATCGGTGTGTTTACCCACCCCTGAGGCAAATAGTTGTTCATATGAGCCATGAGTATTAATTATTTGAATACCTTTAGAGAGTTTAGGCTGTGGAGTGGTCTTCCAATGTCTGACCAAGGCAAGCCTAGCAGCCAAAGGGATGTGGGACAGCAGTGTCCTCGATTGGTAAGGGATCAGATCTATACCCAAGGAAAGTAGTGCAAACCCCGGGGACAGGGTCAGATTAAGTTTAAGGACCTGTACTACGAGGTCTTGGATTAGCTGCCAGTAATGTGTTATAGTGGGACAGGACCATAGAATATGAAACAGCGTACCGGTTCCCCCACATTCCCTCCAACACCCAAAGGATAGCCCCTGTGCAAACCTGGACAGTCTGAATGGGGTAAAATACCATCTCAATAAGATTTTTTGGAATAATTCTCAAAGAGTAACACATATGGTGGAGGAGTATGTTACCCTCAGGGCCGTTTGCCACTGATAGGCTGAATATACTTCATTGAAATCCCTCCCCCAGGCTTGCATATCAAAAGATTTGGTGAATGCTAGTTTATCCTGAAGGTAAGAGTAAAACAATCATATGCCTTTAATATTTGTGCGTTTTGCTACATAATATTGAGCTATATTTAATGGCAAGAAAGTATATAGACTGGCTCGGT
The DNA here is from genome assembly GCA_029574335.1 of Rana kukunoris. Taxonomy (NCBI): domain Eukaryota; kingdom Metazoa; phylum Chordata; class Amphibia; order Anura; family Ranidae; genus Rana; species Rana kukunoris. The sequence continues at coordinate 206,999,298 of CM056051.1, forward strand.
GTTTCAATAGATGTGATATTTGCCCATATCTATAGTATTCAGTCGGGGATATAGAATACTCCAGTTGAAGAGACCTGAATGTCTTAAGTGCAGGTCCCACATATAATTCCTTCAAGTCTAGTTCCCCATCAGGACCCCAGCCTGTCATAGAGATGTCAGGAATAAGTAGGGATAGAGCAGTCAGCGGAAATCTCATTGGGGTAAGTTTGTACTGTGGGAAAACCTGCAACGTTAGTATTCGCTGTGCATCATTAGATGCTCTTATAGTCAGTCCAGTGTCTGGGGAAGGGTCCAGATGGAGGTTGTTCGTAATGAGATAGTTATAAATATTCCGGCCTGGGATCTGCTGTTGTTCAAGAGCAGCCCACAGGGATGGAGTGGAGTAAGGAAACCAGCCCTTCAGCTGGGCTAAGATTGAGGCTGTATAGTAATCCTTTATATGGGTATGGCCTATACCTCCCGCCCTCCTATGCTTAATAATTTTGTTGAGAGTAGATTGTGCTGAGAGAAAGGAGGAGGGTGGGACCGGGATGGGCAAAGCTCTAAAGACATATAGTAGTTGTGGGAGGATTTGCATTTTGAAGGCGGCCAGTCGTCCCGACCAGGATAGTTCAAATTTTGCCAGAGCCTATAATTTAGTATGCAACAATTGCAAAAACGGGGTGTAGTTTTCCCTCACCAACTCAGAGGTTGTGGGTGTGAGAGTTATACCTAGGTATGATATGCCTTTATGATATGTAATGGGAAACCTCGTGCTAAGGGCATGTTTAGTTCGGGCTGGAATTCCCAATCCTAAAATATGTGACTTGGTTTCATTGACCTTATAGTATGACACTGTTGTAAATAATTGCAATACCTTGTGAGCCGAAGCCAGAGAGGACTCAACATCTGTGAGCATCAAAATGATGTCATCCGCAAAGAGGCTTATGGTATGTTGTACACCTCCAACCATGAAGCCACTTATCTGGGGGTGAGAACGTATATAGGTTGCCAAGGGCTCCATAAGGAAATTAAATATAAGAGGGGACAATGGGCACCCCTGGCGGGTTCCATTAGAATTATTAAATGCCTTGGAGAGCATCCCCGATATATACACCTGGGCCGAGAGAGTCGTGTAAAGTGCCATAATAGCCGAGTATATTCTGCCCTCGAACCCAAATTTGGAAAGCACTTTGGCCAAGTAGTCCCAATGGATTCTGTCAAACGCCTTCTCTGCATCCAAAGCAAGGATCAGAGAAGGCGTCTTTGTTTGATTGGCTAGGTGCACGATATTAATTAGACGCCTACTGGCATTGGATGTCTGTCAGCCCTTTGTGAACCCTGATTAGTCCAGGTGTATCAATGACGGCAAAAGGTCCACCAATCTATTGGCGAGGAGCTTGGCATATAACTTCAAATCATTTTTAAGCAGTGAAATGGGCCTAACATTTTGGGGTGTGTCAGGGTCCTTCCCAGGCTTTGGCAATGCCACAATCATAGCCCTGAGCATCTCTGATGGAAAAAAGGACGAGGAGGCAGCTTGATTAAAAATACTTGCTAAATATGGGACTAGTTCCAGTTTGAATGCCTTATAATACTCTCCGGTGAAGCCATTAGGCTCAGGAGCTTTGTTATTAGCAAGGGAATCTATGGCTTTGGCGATTTTAGTTTCTGAAAAGGGAGAATTTAAATTCTCCAAATGAGCAGATGATATTTGGGGGAGTTCAATTTTGTTCAGAAAGTCTGAGATAATGGGTCCTGTGGGTTGGATTGTGGAAGGGTTATCCTTTAACCACTTTAGCCCCGGACCATATTGCTGTCCAAAGACCAGAGCACTTTTTGTGATTCGGCACTGCGTCGCTTTAACTGACAATTGCGCGGCCGTGCAACCTGGCTCCCAAACAAAATTGGCGTCCTTTTTTTCCCACAAATAGAGCTTTCTTTTGGTGGTATTTGATCATCTCTGCGGTTTTTATTTTTTGCGCTATAAACAAAAATAGAGCGACTATTTTGAAAAAATGCAATATTTTTTACATTTTGCTATTATAAATATCACCAAAAAAGATATAAAAAAAAAAAATTTTCCCCAGTTTAGGCCGATACGTATTCTTCTACATATTTTTCGTAAAAAAAAAAAATCGCAATTAGCGTTTATTGATTGGTTTGCGCAAAATTTATAGCGTTTACAAAAAAGGGGGCAGTTTTATGGCATTTTTATTAATATTGATTTTTTACTAGTAATTGCGGCGATCAGCATTTTTTTTCGGTACTGCGATATTATGGCGGACACATCGAACACTTTTGACACATTTTTGACACATTTTTTGGACCATTGGCATTTTTATAGCGATCAATGCTATAAAAATGCATTGGATTACTATAAAAATGCCATTGGCAGTGAAGGGGTTAACACTAGGGGGCGGGGAAGGGGTTAAGTGTGTTTCTATTTGTGTTCTAACTGTATGGGGGGGGTGGACTCACTAGGGGGAATCACTGATCTTCCGTTCATACATTGTATGAACGGAAGATCAGCGTTTCCCCCGCTGACAGGAACGAGCGCTGTGTGTTTACACTCACAGCTCTCGTTCCCCGCTCTGTAACGCCGGGCACGCGCGCGGGACTCGGGGACGAGTGGTGGGGCGCGCGCGCGGGCCGCCGGCGGCGCGCACGCGCCCCCTAGCGGCCGCAAAAGTCCCGACGTAGAGCTACGGGCTCTCGCCCAGGAGAGCCGACCTGCCGCCGTAGAACCACGGCGGCTGGTCGGCTAGTGGTTAAATTGTAGAGTGAGCTATAATAGCAACTAAACGCGTCAGGTATCGCTTGTGGGTGGAACAATTTATCACGGGTGAAGGGGTGACGAACAAAGGGTATTTTAGTTTTATGTCTTAAACTTTCAAAGCAGTTGGCTAAGAGCTTCCCAGCTTTGTTACCACTTACGTAGTATGTGATTTTAAGGCGTTTGGAGGAGTTGTCAAGTAGAACCAAGCAAAGCTTGTCTCTAAGTTGTGTTAATCGATTAGAGACTAGCGGGGATGCATTTTGCTTATTCTGGGATTCTAGAGTATGTATATTAGAGATGAGAGTTTGTATCTGCAGCCCCCTCTTCCTCTTGACACTCGCACCCATCGTAATCAAAACCCCTATTATAAATGCCTTATGGGCATACCATAATACCATAGGATCAGACACAGAACCGACATTGCAAGAAAAAAAATCAGTTAGTTCCTTCTGCAAGGTCTTTTTGGAGTGATCAGCTTGAAACAACCTCGGGTTGGAATGCCAGACGAATGTAGTATTCACTCCCGGCGAATCAGCAACCAAGTCCGTAAGAAAAAGATCTAATCTTGTGTAAACGCCATGACTCGTTGAGAAGAAAGAATTGTCCCTCTCAGTGCTATGGAGACATCTCCAAGCATCGTAGAGATCCTGTGAGTGTAGTGTTGATTGCAGAGAGTGATGGTGTCTGCGTGAGCATGACGTGGATTCCATCTGAGGATCAGGGGGAGATTGAAGTCTCTGCATAGGAGAAGAAAACCTTTTTGCACCGGTCTAACACTTCTGAGGACCAAATCGCTCGTCTACAAGTCGTTCAAAATATGTAAAAGACAGAATCACTTTTAAAGCACTCTGTCTAACGCATAGATGTATCCATGGGATAATCCCAATCGCGTTTTGCGATCCACCTATCAAAATCTACTCCAGATACCGAAAGCCAACTACAAGTCCAAAGGAGAAAGGAGATTCGCAGTCCAAGGTCCCAGACTATGGAACGCTTTACCAACCAGCATTCGGTTGGAGGAGAACAACTTAGCATTCAGGAGAAAGATCAAGACTCATCTCTTTTGATACCAAAGGAGACAGGAACAACAAGCACCCAGAGGCGATTAAGTTTACATGTGCTGCGCTATATAAGTTTTTCATTCATTCATTCATTCATTCATTCATTCATAAGAGTAGCTGGTGCAGCGCATACTGTGAGCCTGACTGGGCAGCTAAATAGTGTTTGGACTAACCCTATTTATAAGGAGCTGTGTAAACGTATCAACCCATCCGTGTTTTATAGGGCGGTGATCGCCATACCCATTAAAATAAATGAGGCAGAGCGATCACCTATTCATGTCAGAGAGGTATCACATAAGTAATCTCTCGGCTTAAGCGATGATGCCAGACACCGACAGAGCCGCCGACACAACAGATACTCAGGGCTTGTCTGGTGGAAAAAGGCATACATGCATGCCCGGGACGGCACATTGAAATGCACTGTAGTCCAATAATAATGGCCCTGAGGTGCAATAAAGCATAAGGGGGCCCCTGTGTTCCGGGAAGTCTCAATGCATCAGGAGGCCAAGGAAAAACAGCATATCTATGGCGCCAAGGTTGAGTTTAAATAGTAAATAAAAGATTGAAGCAGGTTGTCGTAGAGCGAAAATTGCAGAGACTGGAGCCACCGCCTGTACATCTGAAGAAATGTACCGGTAATAACATCATAGAACTGTAAAACAAGTAGAGAACTTGATCATAAAATAGGAAAAAGTAAATCGATGTAAAAGTAGACTGGAAGTCTGAATATTACAATTTGTATTAATTATGCCAATGCAACATTTCTACCGAGAGACCAGAGAGATTGACAGTGCAGACCCTGCAGACCCTGCAGTGATTGTATTAATCACTTGCCGACCAGCCGCCGTCATTCTACGGCCGGAGGTCGGCTCTCCTGGGCGAGAGCCCGTAGCTCTACGTCAGCTAAATTTTCAGCCACTAGGGGGTGCGCGCGTGCCCAGCAGGTACGATCGCCGCCAGGCACACGCGCTCGTTTGTTACAGAGCGGAGAACGGGAGCTATGTGTGTAAACACATAGCTCTCGTTCCTGTCAGTGGGGGAAACGCTGATCTTCTGTTCATACAATATATGAACAGAAGATCAGTGATTTCCCCTAGTGAGGCCACCCCCCATACAGTTAGAACACACCCAGTACCCATGTCGCAGTACTGAAAAAAAATGTCAGCTAAAACGTCAGCTAAATTTTCAGCCACTAGGGGGTGCGCGCGTGCCCAGCAGGTACGATCGCCGCCAGGCACACGCGCTCGTTTGTTACAGAGCGGAGAACGGGAGCTATGTGTGTAAACACATAGCTCTCGTTCCTGTCAGTGGGGGAAACGCTGATCTTCTGTTCATACAATATATGAACAGAAGATCAGTGATTTCCCCTAGTGAGGCCACCCCCCATACAGTTAGAACACACCCAGTACCCATGTCGCAGTACTGAAAAAAAATGCTGATCGCCACCATTACTAGTAAAAAAAATATTAATAAAAATGCCATAAAACGACCCCCTATTTTGTAAACGCTATAACTTTTGCGCAAACCAATCAATAAACGCTTATTGCGATTTTTTTAACGAAAAATATGTAGAAGAATACGTATCGGCCTAAACTGAGGAAAAAAAAAGTTTTTTTTATATATATTTTTGGGGGAAATTTATTATAGCAAAAAGTAAAAAATATTGCATTTTTAAAAAAAATTGTCGCTCTATTTTTGTTTATAGCGCAAAAAATAAAAACCGCAGAGATGATCAAATACCACCAAAAGAAATCTCTATTTGTGGGGGAAAAAAGGACGCCAATTTTGTTTGGGAGCCACGTCGCACGACCGCGCAATTGTCAGTTAAAGCGACGCAGTGCCGAATCACAAAAAGTGCTCTGGTCATTGGACAGCAATATGGTCTGGGGCTAAAGTGGTTAAAAAACAAAAAAGGGATTTTTAAATACAGCTTACCTGTAAAATCCTTTTCTTGGAGTACATCACGGGACACAGAGCGGCATATTCATTACTATATGGGTTATATGGAGTACCTTCAGGTGTGGACACTGGCAATCTCAAACAAACAGGAAGTCCCTCCCTATATAACCCCCTCCCCTAGAGGGAGTCCCTCAGTTTTGTAGCAAGCAGTATGCCTCCCAAAATGTTCCCAAAAAGAGGGGTGGGAGCTCTGTGTCCCGTGATGTACTCCAAGAAAAGGATTTTACAGGTAAGCTGTATTTAAAAATCCCTTTTTCTTTCTCGTACATCACGGGACACAGAGCGGCATATTCATTACTATATGGGATGTCCGAAAGCAATGCTTTAATGAGGGGAGGGAGACATCTTCCAAAGAAGGATTTAATTTAGAGGTATACTCATATACTAGTAAATCCAACTTAAACAAGAAATGTAAATCTCAAATCAAATCAAGGGAGCCCCCTCAGATCCTGAGGAGCTTGAATCGCGGCCTGTAGTACTGACTGCCCAAAGGCTGTATCCGCATTCCTTCTTACGTCCAATTGATAAAATTTTGTAAACATGTGGACTGACGACCACGTTGCTGCCTTGCATATTCGAGCCATAGAGATCTGATGATGTGCTGCCCCGGAGGTGCCCATGGCCCTGGTAGAATGGGCCTTTACCGACAAAGGAGGAGGCAACCTCTTCAAACCGCAGGCCTGAACGATTAATTGTTTAATCCATCTTGCGATGGTGGATCAAGCAGCTGCCTGACCCATCTTGGGCCCTTCCGGTAAAACGAACACCACATCTGTTTTCCGAACCTTCTCTGTAGCTTTAAGATAGGTCTTTATGGCCCTGACAATATCCAACGTATGCAGCAACCCCTCCTTTCTAGAGGTGGGTTTTGGAAGAAGGATGGAAGTACCACATCCTGGTTCAGGTGGAAACTGGCTATAACCTTTGGTAGAAAGGAAGAATGAGGATGGAACCCCGTCCTATCCTTATGTAAAATGAGATATGGTTCCTTACAAGATAAGGCTGCCAATTCCGATACTCTCCTGGCCGAAACTATGGTGATCAGAAATACTGACTTTCCAGTCAGTAAAACCAAAGGTACCTCAGCCAACGGCTCAAGGGGTTGTTTCTGTAGAGTTGACAGAACAAGATTTAAGTCCCATGGACAAAGTGGTGATTTGACTGGAGGATTAACACGTAAGACTCCCTGTACGAAGATCTTAACCAGCGAGTGGGCGGCCAGCGGCCTCTGAAACCACACTGATAAGGCTGAAATCTGTCCCTAGATCGTGCTTAATGCCAGGCCTTTATCCACTCCTAGCTGGAGAAAACTTAATACTCTATCAATGGTATACTTGCGGGAAACCCATCTCTTAGCCTCACACCAGCCTACGTAGGCCCTCCAAACCCTGTAACAAAATTACCCTGGAGGCCGGCTTTCTAGCCTTAATGAGGGTAAGGATTACCTGCCTAGACAGACCTTTACCCCTGAGAATCAGGGATTCAGCCGCCAGGCCGTCCAATTTAGACGCCGTAATGCAGGGTGGAGGATCGGGCCTTGTGAGAGTAGGTCTGGCCCTAGAGGAAGAGTCCAAGGGCCTTCCGCCGCCAATTTCAGGACTAGTGAGTACCATGCCCTCCGGTACCAAGCTGGGGCTACCAGGATAACCGGCCTGTGCTATGATCCTGCGCCACAGGCGGGGTAGTAACTGCAGTGGGGGAAATGCATATAGAAGTTATGATTGATGCCAAGGGCAAACCAACACATCGGTTCCGCAGGCCATAGGGTCCCTCGTTCGAGACATGAACCTGTCTAGCTTCTTGTTGAATCCTGATGCCATGACCTCCACGTCTGGCACTCCCCACTTCTGGCAGATTGTCTGAAAAAAACTTGTGGATGCAGAGACCACTCCCCCGGCGACAGGGTTTGGCGACTTAGGAAGTACGCCTGCAGGTTGTCCACCTCGGGAATGAATGTCGCCGATATGCAGGGTACATAAACCTCTGCCCACCAAAAAACCAAGCTCCTCTCACTCTGAGTGGCTTGACTCTTGGTTCCCCCTTGGTGGTTCACCTATATGCCACCGCTGTGGCCTTGTCTGAATGACTTCTCACCGAGGACCCCTGTAATCTGGATGTCTATGCCAGGAGGGCTAGCCGAGCCGCTCAGAACTCCCAGACCTTGATGGGCAGCTGCCTCTCTGCCTCTGCCCAAGTTCCTTGGCGAGTGAACTTGTTCAAGACCGCTCTCCAGCCTTCCAGACCACTGGGCAGAACCAAGCTGCTAGAATTGCTGCCTGTAGGGCACGAGTGTGGAAGCGTGTGGTATTGCCTCGAACATGGCCATCGCATACATAGGCGAATAGTTGGCTCTTTTTTGCTTAGAACCAACTGAATCAATCTTTTGATAGCCTCGACCTTTACCAGGGGCAGGAACATCCATCTTCTGTTCTGTGTCTAATCTCGTGCCGAGATATTCCAACTGCTTTGTAGGTTGAAATGCTGATCTTTCCCCGGTTTAGGACTCAGCCGAACCTCTCGAGGTACTGAACCATGAGGGCTACTACGCATTCCACCAAGGAAGCGAGTGATCTTATGATTAAGAGGTCGTCCAGGTATGCTAGGACCGAGATCCCTTGGATCCTTTGGACTGACTAGAATAGGAGCTAGGACCTTCGTGAATACCCGGGGGCCGTAGCCAGCCCGAAGGGGGGCGCCACGAATTGGAAGTGACGCTGTATCACTGCGAAGCGTAAAAACAAAAATATTTGATGTGGCTGAAAGACCTGGTACATGAAGGTAACCATCCTTTATGTCTATAGAAGCCAGATCCTTCTGGAGTGTGGCGGCTGCTGACCAAACGGATTCTATCCGGAAAGAGCGAACCCTTAGGTAAGCATTTAAACCTTTTAGGTCCAAAATTGGTCTGACATTGCCGATGAGCCTTGGTATGACAAACAGATTGGAATAGAAACCTAGCCCCTGTTCTTGGGCTGGTACCTCTACCATTATGCCCTGGTAAAGCAGGTGATCCAATGCTGCCCGCATTGAGGCCTTCCTTGTGGAGGAAATTTTAGAAATTCTAATCTGTAGCCTGCGGCCACAGATGATCGGACCCCCCCTGTCGGGGACCGATCCCCAGAGGCCTGTCCTTGCGATCCATTGTTAAAAGTTTGATCGCGCAGGAGGTCCGTACTGCCTGAAATTTGAGGGCCCTGGAACCGGGGGGAGCTGCCCTTTTAAACGCAGGGCCCCGGAACTTCTTTTGACTGGTAAAAGGGTACTTTTGCCACTTGAAACAGTCTGAATGTATTTATCCAGATCTTTCCATGGAAGGGCAAACCTGCCAGCAGTCTTTTACATGGGGCTCGGCCGCCCAGTTCTTCAACCATAAGAGCCTTCTCATATGCACTAAATTTTTTTTTTATTTTTTTTTATAGCCTCTACCGCAAAGCACAGAGCTCTGGGAATATCCAATAACTCCTCTGCCTATTGGGCAGGGATGTCTAAGCATCTGTTTTGTCTGGTTCCTTAATGCCTGAAAAAACTCCAATTGCAGCCACTGCTGGCTGTAGCCAGGGATGCTGGAAAAAGTGTCTCTAAACGTTTATCGACCGGGACCTTAAACATTTGTATGTTTCCCCTTAGGCCAGTTAATGATTTATTCACCCATGAGATGGCTGCGTCCACAGTTGGGAGCGCCCCCTTTCCTAGAAAAATGTCTTTTCCATAGGGTAAATAACAGAAAACCTTCCAGGTGGTCTCCCATCCAGGCACTAACCAGGCCCTACCCTGCTTAGCCTCCGAGAATAGACGAGATCGGGCGCTTTCCGGGAGATGCGGCCTCAAGGACCTCACGGGTAGTTGAAAAGCAGTGCCCGAACCGGGACCTGAACCCTGGACCCTCAGACCAAAAGTCCGATGCTCTACCAACTGAGCCATCCGGGCCCCTTTTAAAGAGCACTTGGTCAGGGGAAAGAGTGCCTGCAAGCACAAATATTTCCTGGCAGACGTGCATAAAGACTACCCTCTCATCAGCTTTAGGCGGCAGAAAAAAATTCTGTCCGGTCGTCCCAATCCTGGAAAAACCAATTCCTCTAACAGAGGATGGACCGGAAAAGCTGCGTTGCTTAAAGGCGCTTTTAAAAGAACCAAAGAGGATACCGCAGGAACCTGAGGCTCTGGAAATGGCAAATTGAATGCCAAGCGGACCATGTCTGTCAAAGACTGGACCCACAGACTCTCCGCCTGGGAGGCTGAAAACGATTCTTCAGTGGTAGATCCTCTAGGTTCTGTCCCTTTTGGCGATGGGGATCTAGTCCGCTTCTTGCCAGAAAAAGAGCCAGCGATCATAGCTGTTAACCTTTTTTCTCTAGCCCCCCTAGGGTGACGGCTAGCATCTCCTCTGTGATAACACAGGGTTGGGCCGACCTGGGCCAGCCTCGGCACCAGACCCCCTTAATGGCTTATCCAGGGTGACCCCTATAGGAATAACCTGTGGGGAAAGTATTGGCATATCATCAGACCCAGAGAAGGAACCCCCTTTGTCTTTGCCTTTTCTTTTTTTTTTTGTGTTTTGATCCCTTGGAAGCCATAATACAAAACCGAAGGACTCCGCTTACAACCACAGACTGTTATAGCCAGGAGTACAAAAAAAAAAGTTTTAGGGGACAATAGGATCACTAATGCCCCAAAAACGGTGGGGCTCAGTATGTTTTCTTTTATAATATTATTCACCACATACAGCCCCACCCCCAACATGTTTGCCAGTATTCAACCTGTTGCAAAGGGGATTTTGGCTTAACAAAAAGTATTGGAGCTGACTCCAGCATGTAGTACCCCTTCTCGCCACCGGGAGTCACTGTGCTGTCAGCTCTACGTCCTCTCTCTCCAGCTCAGCTCTGAACTGAGCTAAGAACGCGCCTGCTGTGTATAACAGAAATTGAAGGCACGCCCACTCTACACTGCAGTCACGCTCCCCGCCCCCCCCCCCCCCCCTCCCGAACGGCGCGAAAATTTTCTATATGCATGCGCGCGTGCACGCGCGCGCGCGACTGTCGGGGGAGGAGAGCCCAGGAGGAGACGCACTCTGGAGCCCAGGAATGCAGGTTGGAGGACGCATCAGGCGGCAGATTTTGAATCCCGGCAAGGTAAGGCTAAAACAGGCCCCTAAGGAGTCCCTTTAGCCTAGAGACAGATCTGTTTTTTTTTTTTTAAAAGATCTTCAACCAGCGAGCAGCAGGTAGCTAGCAAACATAGATAGGTAGGGGGATCAAGTGATGGGGGGAAACATTTCAGGGCATCCTGTCCATCAGACATAGTGACCATGGTGCCAATGCAGAGCATACTCAGGCTACCCCCCTTAAGATCTCCCCTGGAGAGCCTGCTGTCGAACCAAGTCCCGCAGGCTCCCCTCTTACCTGCTCCATGCCGCAGGACGTTTTGCAAAACGGTCCAATCTTCTCCCATCTCCGTGGGTAGCGTAGTAGACCTTCAGGCCCTGGGGTCCTATGAAGGTACCCACTGTCCTGGACCTATATAGCACCCTGGCAAACAGGAACTTATGGTCTTTACGAACTCCAAGTCCTGGGCCCAGGGTCCAGCCCTCCAAAGAGGAGCATTATAGGCAAAACCCCACGGTTTGGGGCCCGGGTACTGTCCACTTTGGCACTGAGGCTCCTTGGACAGATCCGGTTAGCCCGCCCTTAATCCCAAGGATGTGGAGCAAAGCTATTCCGTGACCAACACCTAAGACACTGGCGAAAAAACTGAGGGACTCCCTCTAGGGGAGGGGGTTATATAGGGAGGGACTTCCTGTTTGTTTGAGATTGCCAGTGTCCACACCTGAAGGTACTCCATATAACCCATATAGTAATGAATATGCCGCTCTGTGTCCCGTGATTGTACGAGAAAGAAATGATGCAGGGTTTGAGTAAGGAAGTGTTTAGGAAATCCCCTTAAATACATCTCCCCCACTTTTTCTCTCCCCTGGATATAACATCATTAATTTCTTTACACACTTCCTTACTCACACCCTGCATCATTTGATTTTTTAATACAATCACCGTAGGGTCTGCACTGTCAATCTATTGGGTCTCTCTGTATTAAGTGTGCCAATACGACATTTCTACCAATTGTAATATTCATATTTCAGTTCTACTTTTTCCTATTTTATGTCCAAGTTCTCCAACTATACCCTCTACTTGTTTTACAGTTCTGTGTAAATTAGAAACTGGAAGCCCCCTAACAAGGAGACCCCCAGATCCCACCCCCATGTTGAGGGCATGTGGCCTGGTATGGTTCAGTGGGGTTCTCTTGCCACCTTTTTCTGTGGGCTGCCAGGTTGTGTGCTCAGATAAGGGTCTGATATGGATTTTGGGGGACCCCTAAACCCTTTTGTTTTTATTTTAGTGCAGGGTTCCCCTTAAAACTATATCAGACCTGAAGGGCCTGGTATGGATTTTGTGGGGCAATCCCACACATTTTTTTTTTACATTTTGGTGCAGAGTTCCCCTTAATATTCATACCAGACACAAAGGGCCTGGTAATGGACAGGGGGGTAACCGATGCCATTTTTTCAATGATTTTTATCTATATTATAGGGATCCAACAATTCATTACAGCCGCGACATGTTTTAAATTACTTGTTTTCCTTTATAAATGTCATTTTGCAATGGTATTGTTCTAAACATGGGAAATGTGCTACTTTACAACCATACTATAGACACCCCCAGGCACAATATTTAAATTAATATTTAATTTGTATTGTTTCACTTTAACCACTTCAATACCGCACATAGTCATATGACATCCACAAAGGGGATCTCCTATCCCGGGTGGACGTCATATGACGCCCTGGACTTGGTGTGGTGATATCTGAATGATGCCTGCAGCTAGAGCAGGGATCCTCAAACTACGGCCCTCCAGCTGTTGCGGAACTACAAGTCCCATGAGGCATTGTAAAACTCTGACATTCACAGACATGACTAGGGCATGATGGGAATTGTAGTTCCTGAACAGCTGGAGGGCCGTAGTTTGAGGACCCATGAGCTAGAGCATTTATTTTTAAAGTAAAAGAAAGGAGGCTATTGAAATTCTTTCTATGTTAGAGTTGAGAGGTTCAGTCTCAACTGCATATAGAAAAAGATATTTCAGACATGAAGCACTGAAAACTAGAGAGACTAAAGTGAACACACTGACTCATAGGTAAATCCAAAGTATAGTAATAAAACTTTTAATGATTATTTAATAACATAGATATGAGGAATATTTATAGGGAAGGCTAGGGTATCAATATTATGCGATCAAAAAAAGGGTTAGAATTGATTCTAGCATACACATACGTATTTAAAGAGTACAAAAATATAGAATTAAAAGACTGTCCGGACGTCTATGCAGCTAGAGCAGTGTTTCTCAATTCCAGTCCTCACGCCCCCCCAACAGGTCAGGTTTTCAGGATTTCCATTACCGTATTTTTCGGACCATAAGACGCACTTTTTCCCCCAAAAAATATGGGTGAAAATGTGTCTGCGTCTTATAGTCCGAATGTACATCAGGCACTGCCCCCCGCCGCCGCTGACAACTCCTCCCTGCCACTGCCGATACCACCCCCTGCCACCGCTGGTAACCCCCCCCCCCCACCACCGCTGGTAACCCCCCCGCCACTGCAGGAAAGCCCCCCATGTGTTCCGACGGCTTCACAGAGTCCCCCATTATACAGAATACAGTAAGTGTCCTGGGGCGGCCCCCATTTACCTGGGCTCTGCTTTCCTCGGGCGGGAGGGGGCGATCCCTGCTCAGCTGGGCTTGGATTTGCTGCTCGGGAAGACGGGCGGTCCCTGCTCAGCTGGGCTCGGCCATACTCAGGGGGAAGGGGGCGGTCCCCGCTCAGTTCACTTTGGCTGTGCTCTTCCCTGGTCAGCTCACTTTGGCTGTTCTCGGCTATGCTCAGTGGTCATTCTTGACGTCGGAGGTAAAGTCACAGTGATATACCGGTAACATGTAAGCACTGACCGGCAAATGTATTAGAAGAAGTATGCTCATTATGTCCATAGCCCCTGTCCCTGTCCATGTCCGCAGCCCCTGTCCTTGTCCATGTCTGCAGCCCCTGTCCCTGTCCATGTCTGCAGCCCCTGTCCCTGTCCATGTCTGCAGCCTCTGTCCCTGTCCATGTCTGCAGCCCCTGTCCCTGTCCATGTCCGCAGCCCCTGTCCTTGTCCATGTCTGCAGCCCCTGTCCCTGTCCATGTCTGCAGCCTCTGTCCCTGTCCATGTCTGCAGCCCCTGTCCCTGTCCATGTCTGCAGCCCCTGTCCCTGTCCATGTCTGCAGCCCCTGTCCCTGTCCATGTCTGCAGCCCCTGTCCCTGTCCATGTCCGCAGCCCCTGTCCTTGTTCATGTCTACAGCCCCTGTCCATGTCCATGTCTGCAGCCCCTGTCCCTGTCCATATCCATGTCTGCAGCCCCTGTCCCTGTACATGTCCATGTCTACAGTCCCTGTCCATGTCTATAGCCCCTGTCCATATCCATGTCTGCAGCCCCTGTCCCTGTACATGTCCATGTCTACAGTCCCTGTCCATGTCTATAGCCCCTGTCCATGTCCATGTCCGCAGCCCCTGTCCATGTCCATGTCCACAGCAAATATTTTAGTACACAATTTGGTTCAGAATATTTTTTTTCTTGTTTTTTTCCTCTAAAACCTAGGTGCGTCTTATGGTAAGGTGCGTCTTATAGAGCGAAAAATACGGTATTTTGCACAGGTGATTTGATCAGTTTCACTGCCTTAGTAATTTCCACAGCCTTTTCATCTGAGGGAAATCCTGAAAACATGACCTGTTGGGGCGGCGTGAGGACTGGAATTGAGAAACACTGAGCTAGAGGCATCATTCAGATATCATTTTGTTCTGACCGCGATCCTGCGCACCATAAGAATGTTGCTTAATCATTCTTATAGGCGGCGGGAGGGGACATACCCCCCTCCGGCCGCCATCCGGTGCTTCTCTGGGATCTCCCGCGCCATTGGGGGTCCGGAGGAAGGATCGCCCTGCGCCGGATAGGAAGCATAGAGATGACTGGTGACCAGATGGTCATTAGTCATCTCTATAAAAAAACAGAAAATGCGGCGCTATACAGCAAAAGAAAATAATGCACACACAACGAATGAACTGCTGAAGTGTTGGTCATATGGCCAGGTGCTAATAATCGTAAAGGTGTGTAGACCAAGCACCAATGCATGGAAAACAAATCATAAATAATACATACACACACAACAAATAAAATACTGATGTGTTGATCATGTGATCAAATGCTAGTAATCACAGAGGTGTGTAAGCCAAGTACAGATGCATGGAAAACAAATCACAAATAATAAGTCCAAGTGTAAGGTGGATGTCATAAAAAAAAAAAAAAAAAAGTCCCAGATAATTAGGTGATAAAACAATGTTGAATATGTGAGGTGAGATATATCACTTTCTGGATTCTCAAACTGAAATATAGCATCCACCGTGTAGTCCAAAAATGGTCAAGAAGATAAAATACTCTTACCAGAGAAGGTGGACATACTGACCAGCGGTGGTATGTCAAACAAGCATGGATAGGGTCACCAGACCGGGGAGGACCATGGAAGGAACACTGAAGTCATCCGATCAAAGCATCAATCCAGTCACAGATCATCAGAAATAGGCGTTCCAGATGTATTAAAGCGATGAGGGCTCATGGATTGGAATTCACATAGGAGGATATGCAAAAAAACAAAGGAAGGCTCCACATGGTGCAATTAAACCCAAAGGCAGGGCAAAGCAGCTTTTATTGGTAAGGCAAAAAGTAATGCCATAAAAGTCATCTCTATGACTGTCGGAGGCCTGGGCGCGATGTGATGACGTCATGCCTGGTTACCTGGAAGTAAACAAAGCCCCAATTGCGGCTAGTAAGCACGAGATCAGTATTTTTTTTTCACGATCTCATGCTTTCCAGCCTGGAGGAGAGATGTGGGGCCTTAATGACCCAGCATCTCTCCTTAAAGCAGAGGTTCACCCTAAAAACATGTATTTAACATTCCATTCAGCATAATTCCAACATTTACACTATGCCGTTTTCTTTTTTTTTTTGCTGTTTATTGTTATTTTCCACCCTGCTTCCGGGTTCTCACTCCCACGGGAGTAGGCGGTCCTATGCAGAGGCTAGATGATTGACGCCTTGTGCGTCACCAGTTGTCCGAAAGTAGCCGAACTGCTAGTCGGCTCTATACGGCGCTATATGGCGCCTGCGCCTGCCGTGTAGAGCTGATTGCGCAGGCGCCATATAGAGCCGACTCGCAGTTCGACTTCTTTCGGAAAACTGGTGATGCGCCTTATGCGCTGGGGGGGAAGTGTTTCACAAGGCATCAATCATCAAGCCTCTGTATAGGAACGCCTACTCCCGCGGGAGTGAGAACCCGGAAGCTGGGTGGAAAATAACAATAAGACAGTATGTACAGCAAAAAAATGTAAATGTTGGAATTATGCTGAATGGAATGTTAAATACATGTTTTTAGGGTGAACCTCCGGTTTAAAGAGGACCTGTCACACACTATTCCTATTACAACGGATGTTTGCATTCCTTGTAATAGGATTAAAAGTGATCATTTTTTTTTTTAAAGTGTAAAAAATAAATAAATAAGTTAAAAAAAAAGTTAAATGCCCCTGTCTCCAATTCAGAAGCGAACGCACACGTAAGTCCCGCCCATGTATGTAAACATCATTCAAACCACATATGTGAGATATCACCGTGTGCGTTAGAGCGTGTGCAACAATTCTAGCACTAGACTTCTCCTGTAATTTTCTAGCAAAAAAATGATGATTTATACATGTAGAAGAGAAGTGCCAGAATAGGCCCGGTATGGAGGTGGGTATAAAAGCCCTGTATTGAAGGGGTTAAGCATTATTTAAATCATTGCTCCTGAAAAATCAGCCATTTTTTTTTTTAAGTGTATTTTGTGCGTGTACTTGAGAGAGGAGCCGGATTGCAGGAGTTTGGAGTAGGCAGGCCTCTCCCAGAGGCAATCTGCCATCTTTCTCCATGCCCCCGGGTGGCAATGGCGGTGTAAGGATGTCCTCCCACACAGCCCGCCCTACCTGCTCTGCTTTGAAGCCCAACGGGGCAGAGGGACTCCCCTATGAGGGAGTGAGAGGATCTAGCCTGCTCAGCCAACCCTGTTAGTCCTTCGCCTCTCTTTTTTAGAGACCGCGTGGCCAAAGTGCGTGCATGTTAACCCAATTTCGTGTGCGTATAAGTGTGGTGGTTTTTGTGGGAGGGGGGTGGGCGTACTAAGCGCAGGCTTACCTCGCATAGCACACCCACCGGGAGTCGGGCTGAGACCACCAAACTCAATTCACATGCAGCCGAGAACGGGATCCGAACCCTTGGCTGCAGAGGTGAACGGCTTGTCAGCGCAGTGCCAATCGCGTTGAGCTACCGCAGCTCCATAAAAAAAAAAAAAAAACAGCCATTTTTACAATTTTTTTTTGCATTGCTACAGGACCCAGGTCTCCATGCTGTTTTTACATTACAGCCATGAGCAGAATTAAATTAGATTTTTTTCCTTTAGAAAGTAATTTTGCTGTGGTATTGTTCTAAATACGGGAAATATGCGCTACTTCTAGGCATACTAAGGACACTCTACAGGCACAATATTTAAATGAATATTTAATTTTTATTGTTTTACTTTAAGCATTACTAAAATCACTGCTCCTAAAAAAACAGCCGTTTTAAAAATGTATTTTTGCATTGCTACATGTCCCCTGGGGCAGGACCCGGGTCTTCATAGACTTTGTGCCCAAGGCCAATGATTTCTGGCCTGGACCTGCTGATTGGTTCTGACCTTTTTGGTTCCAAAGAGAGGAGAGAGGACATCCAAATATGAGTGGCAACAACAGTACAGTTACACAGTACAAGTAGGCATGCATTTCATCCCGATCACCCCCCTTGACCGCCCCCTTCCAGTTAACCCCTTCACTCCCTGGAACTGTGTCACCAATTGCAGTTTTCAGATTTTTCACTGATCACTGCATTGGTGTTACTTGCCACACTAATCAGCGTTTGGGCAGCTAGAAGTAGGCCCAGGTAGCTTTAGGGTACCCCCTAATAAAGTTTTAACCTCTTGATCACCCCCCCCGTTAACCATTTCACCCCCTGTCTCCAGTGTCACTAGTAGATCTATTTTCTGATCGCCATATTAGTGTCACGGCTGATGCTGGTTAGCCAGTTAGTTGGTTATTAAAAATAAAAGTTTAACCCCCTGATCACCCGGCGGGTGACTTCAGTTTTTTTTTCAGTTTTACTTCAGTTTTAGTCAGTTAGGGTCAGCGTCAGTCCCAGGCATTGTCAGATTAGTGCCAGTAGTGCTAACACCAACTCACGCACCATAAACCTCCATTGTTATTATAGTGTCTGAATGGATCAATATCTTTGATCTGATCAGATCTATACTAGCGTCCCCAGTAGTTCAGGCTTCCCAAAAATGCAGCGTTAGCAGGATCAGCCCAGATACCTGCTAGCACCTGCATTTAGTCACATACAAAACAGAACACACATAACTGCAGTTTTCACAGAGTCAGGCCTGATCTCTGCAAACGCTAACATTGTTTTTGGTAGCGATTGAAGCAGTTACTAACAATCCGATTGAAGCACGAACCGGTATGAAAACTGATAAAAAAAAATAAATATTCAATGTTTAACATGCCTCTCAGCAAATTTTTTGGGTGTCTACTTTTCAAAATGGGGTCATTTGGGGGGGGGGGGGGGGACTGAATTGGTTAAACCAGGGTCATATGCTTTTTTTTTTCCTTTCATTTTTATTGCAAATGATTGGTTAGTCTTTTGCAAAGTGTTTTTTTTTCTTAACTTTATGTCATTCACTATGAACATGCTTTCTACTTACTTAGTAAATCAACCTCGTTGTGCACTTTAAAGTAAAGTATAACTGTATAAAGTATAACTGCCTGTTGTGTTTCTTTCTATTAACATAATTAGTAAGTATACAAAAAAAATCACAGTGATACATTTTTCAATAGGTACTGAGAGCTTTATTATTTTTATTAAGAATATTATCATGCATGATTTGTATAGCATCAACAGTTCCTGCAGTGCTTTACAAAATGAAGGTAGACAGCACAGTTACAATACAATTCAATAGAACAGGAATCAGAGGGTCCTGTTCATTACAGCTTACAACCTAAAATATTCACAAAATGAACGCATGAATTAACAAATAATTTTGACTGTGATGAACTTAATTTACTAACACGTGTATGATTATCACTAGCAAAGAGAGAGAAGTAGAATTAAAGAGCAAGAGTAAAATGTTATCAGGAAGCTTACATTATGAAACACATTTTGTTCTCTATACTGTAAGTTTAATCTGAAAAATACTTGTAATTCATACAGTTTTATTAAAGCTGTCTTTACTTTAGTTTTGGGGTACTTAATCTACCATATTAAATTATATACTTTACTCCTATGTGCTTTCCACCAGCTTAGAGGATGCATTGCAATATTTTAATCTCTGAGCCCAGGTCATGAGCCACACTGAACAGCAGGAGTTATCTTCTCATTTTCCAGCCAAAAATGTTATTTTAAAGGAAATCATTCTTCATAGGTTCTTTTAAGAAGAAATGTCTCAAGCATCAGAATCAATGGAAAACTTTGCTATTTAAAGTACATATTAATATAAAATTTAAGCTGAATATATAGTCACTTTAAAGTTTTAGATATACTGTATATTTGAATGTGACCAGCTTAAAGCAACCTTGTTTTGAACTGCAGGTGCCACAGAGGTGGGGGGATACTAGCGATTTGGTGGGGTGGTAAGAGGATATTAGCAATTTGGGGTTGCATTTGTGACCCAGCTCCATGCTCCAGTGAGCCCCCCCCCCTGTACAGCTCAATAGTAGGGGCTGCATATAGCATAATCACCACATCCTGCAGCCGCTGAATGCTGCTTCTCCTCCTTTCCCTCCCACAGGCATTCAGTGGCTACAGGAGGTGGGGATCGATTCCCCTATATGTTACCACCCCATTGCCCTTCCTATGCATCTTCCCTCTGCTGCCCCTGGGCCCCTCTCTTCCAGTGTGTGGCTTGGGAACACACCTTGACGTCACACCAAAGCAACCCTCTGCTCCCAAGTTCTAGTGAGACATCCCTGCCCTGCTGGGATCCAGGTTACTGAGCGGGTGAGAGCTGCGATGATGAGATAAGCCACCCTAGCACTCTGTTATTATGGGGGCCCAGTGGGGTTGCTTGCTGCAGGCTGAGAGCATCTTTCTCATACTGCTCATACAGCCCCCCCCCCCCTCACATGGACTGGAGAGGAAAGAGATAACAGGAAATGTGAAGCTAAGCAGCTGAGTTTGATCATTCAGCTGCTTAGCTTAACACTTTCCTGCAATGCACACCGATGAAGAGGGGTAGGAGGAGAAGGAGCAGATCGGACCTCTCCTGTCCTGTCCGTGCAGGCTCTATGCTGTATGCTGTATGCACTGATATGCAGCATTGATGAGCACTGATAAGTGGCACTGATGAACACTGATAAGGGGCATTAATGAGCACTGAAAGTGGCACTGATAGGCAGCACTGATTAGCGCAATTGATGAGCACTGATAGGTGGCATTATGGGCACCGATAGATGGCATTAATGGGCACTTATAGGCAGCGTTGATGATCACTGATAGGCACAATTGATGAGCACTGGTAGGTTGCATTTGGTGGGTACTGATAAGGCTGCAGTTAAAGGGCACTGAT
Source organism: Rana kukunoris (assembly GCA_029574335.1). NCBI lineage: Eukaryota > Metazoa > Chordata > Amphibia > Anura > Ranidae > Rana > Rana kukunoris. Next base: position 207,019,829 of record CM056051.1, read on the forward strand.
AGGACTGCATTTGGTGGGTACTGATAAGCTGCATTTGGTAGACACTGGTAGGCTGCATTTGGTGGACACTGGTAGGCTGCAATTGGTGATTGGTGGTAACTGGTAGACTGCATTTGATGGACACTGCACTGGTAAGCTGCATTTGGTGGGCACTGGTGAGCTGCATTTGTTGGGTACTGATAAACTGCATTTGGTGGGCACTGGTAAGCTGAATTTGATGGGCACCGGTCGGCTGCATTTGGTGGACACTGGTAGGCTGCAATTGGTGGGAACTGGTAGGCTGCATTTGATGGACAATGCACTGGTAGGCTGCATTTGGTGGGCACAGATGAGCTGCATTTGGTGGGAATTGATAGGCTGCATTTGGTGGACACTGCACTGAGAGGATGCATTTGGTGGGCATTGCACTGATAGAATGCATTTGGTAGACACTGGTAGGCTGCATTTGGTGGGCACTGGTAGGCTGCAATATTTGGGCATTGGTAGGCTGCACTTGATGGACACTGCACTGCAAAGCTGCATTTGGTGGGCTGCATTTGGTGAGCACTGTAAAGCTGAATTTGGTGGGCACTGGTAGGCTGAAATTGGTGGGAACTGGTAGGCTGAATTTGATGGGCACCGATAAGCTGCATTTGGTGGGCACTGGTAGGCTGCATTTGGTGGGCACTGCATTGGTAGGTTGCATTTGGTGGGCACTGATAGGCTGCATTTTGTGGGCACGGATAAGCTGCATTTGGTGGGCATTAATAGGCTGCATTTGGTGGACACTGCACTGATTGGATGCATTTGGTGGACACTGCACTGATAGAATGCATTTGGTAGACACTGGTAGACTGCACAAGGTGGGCACTGGTAGGCTGCATTTTATTGACACTGCACTGGTAGGCTGCATTTGGTGGGCACTGATAAGCTGCATTTGGTGGGCACTGATAAGCTGCATTTGGTGGGCACTGATAAGCTGCATTTGGTGGGCACTGATAAGGCTGCAACTGGTGGGCACTGATGATGCTGCATTTGATGGGCACCGATGAGGCTGCATTTGAGGCATTTATCTCTTGTATCATTTCTGCAGTCTCTGACCATTTCTTGTATAATGTCGGCAGTCTCTGACTATTTCCTGTATCATGTCTGCAGTCTCTGACCATGTCCTGTTATGTGTCTGCAGTATGTTTAGGGGCTCTTTCTAACAGACTCTCTAACAGAAGCCCTCTCTGTGTCCATTAGAGAGTCCCCTCTCCAGGTCCCATTAGTGTACTCTCTCCCTGTATTTTGTTTATTAATTATTATTAAGACATCATGGGAGGATCCCAGGGTAATGAAGACTCCTTAGGGGAGCATCTCTTTGTTTGAGTCAATGCCATAGAAACATGTGTAAAAGGGAGGAGTCAGAAAGATGACCACACCCATGTGGGAATGTAAAAAAGAGAGTGGTGAGGGAAGGGGGGGTGGACTAGGGAAGTAAGAGGGATAAGAAAAAACAGAGGGATTGCACTCACATGGGCCACATCCGTATATGGAATCAAAAAAATGAAAGACAATAACTATGGAGAGGTATTGATGGTCGGACTGTCGAGGCCAAGGAAGTAGTTTAAAAATATAGTTTTAATATAATCATAAAATAAAACAAAGTAAATGCATAATAACATATACATAAAAATAACAATAGTACATATACACAGGTGAACCACTATATACAAAATCCCTAAAGTCGCCGACGCACGTTTCGCTGTGGGGCTTCTTCAGGACGGATGTTAAGGATTTTGTAAGAAGATGTATAAAAACACTGTGTGTCATGCAGATGTACACCCTGGGACACGGACCCTCTTATGAATCAACCACCTGACAGGCTGGCTCATATCTGGAAGTTTAAAAATCTACATGCTGAATGGTTGCTTAGTACACCTCGAGGACCTTAAGCTCAATACATTTCTGGTGTTGTGTCCCAGCTGGCTCTATGGTCTTTCATCACTGAATGGAGGCTGCCAATAGCATCACGCTTTTTTATGAATTTTAGAAATACCCTTACTCTGACTCTATTGTCAACTAAAAGATCTATAACAAGTTCTGAGGACTTTTCTGAATCCAGTACTTATCATACCATAGAATATCCGATTGTGGTGTGCGCCTTGGATTGCATTTGTTGCAGAGTCATCGGCCATACAATTTTTATACATCTTCTTACAAAATCCTTAACATCCGTCCTGAAGAAGCCCCACGGCGAAACGTGCGTCGGCGACTTTAGGGATTTTGTATATAGTGGTTCACCTGTGTATATGTACTATTGTTATTTTTATGTATATGTTATTATGCATTTACTTTGTTTTATAATGATTATATTAAAACTATATTTTTAAACTACTTCCTTGGCCTCGACTGTCCGACCATCAATACCTCTCCATAGTTATTGTCTTTCATTTTTTTCACACCCATGTGGGGGTGTCAGAAATATTTCTGCACCCAGGCATCTGTGACCCTAGGATTAGCCCTGATGCCAGTGTAATACTAAGACAAAGTTTCTCAGCCGACTTTAGGAGATGATATATTATCAATGGAACAGCATTCGGTGATGTGGGTAGTGGGAAAGATAAGTATTTACACTTTTCTTTTGTAGACAAATTGTTTAGGTAACTTATTTTTTTTTATAAAGACAGGGTTGCTTTCATTTCAATATGCAGAGGGTGTTAGTGTGTTGTAATTTAAAACATTGTTGCTAAGTTGTTATGCATGCACATAACGGCATAAACAAACTGTGCTTTATGATTAGTAGAACAGGCGTTTGACTGCATTTTAATGTTTCCTTCTTAATACAAATGTATGGGTGCCCATGATATAGGCAGGCAATCATCCAATGCCTCACCTAGCATAAACACAATTAGACATGTGCATTCGTTTTCATCCGAATGCATTTTCGTACGAATTTCGGGTATTTTCGTTATCGTTTTAACATATGAAAACGAACGTGCAGATTTCGAAATCCAAAACATCCGACATAAAAAAATGCTTTATTTACGTTTTCATTGCTACAACAGTCTGACATAGTTAGAAGATTTGACATGATGCTGACAATAGCAATCTGTGTCTATTGAACCTGTGGTCGAATGTGCCTAACCTTAACTCTATTAGTCCAAGATTATTCTATATAGAGAGGAAAGATTCAACATAGAGAGAAGATTCGACATTATAGGGACAGTGTTGGAGTAGACCATTTGACATGAACGACAAAGATTCGACGAAACAGCAAAAAACATACAAACGTCTAATCTGTCATTGAAGGCATATGGTGTAGAAGAAGAAGAAGAAGATTCGACAAGCAGCTAAACTATACGACACCGCAATCATACATTTCCGGTCAAATGCTCGGCCCATAGGCTATAGAAGAATTCTAATGTTGGTTGACTAGTAATGATAATTTATAAATATAATTATTAATAGTGTCATACAACATTAGAATTCGTCTATAGCTTGTAGGCGGAACATTTGTCCGGAAATGTACGATTGCAGCGTCGCACAGTTCAGCTGCTTCGTCTAATCTTCTTAGAACATTCGACAGACACCATAAGCCTTCAAATGACAGATTTGACCTTAATTAATTCGGATTTTTGGACAAATGCATTCTTTAACGAAACAAAATAAATAGGGAGTAACTAAATAAAACATTTTTTTGGACGAAAACGAAATTCCAAAACGAAATATTTCAGTGTGTAAATGTCTAAACACAATTGTTTGACTAGGCTGAATGTGCTGGTGATAACAGTCCAGGCGGTTTCTGGTATCACCATTCATCTCGAGTGAAAACAATATTCAATAGGACAGGCTTTCTAACGTGTCTGATAAATGTTGCCCGATCAGTAGACATGAGATTATTGCCTGATATTGTTACGATTATAAAAAACAACTACTTCTCAAATACCTACTAATAAAATAACTTGTGTGGCTAAAAGTATGGCCATGGCCCAGTATTTCCAGTTATCTCATATTTTCTCAAATTAAAAAATCCCTACTGTCCATTTTGGTAGATTTACTGACACATGTTGGGGATTCAGATAGTTATTGATAGCGCCACAGTACCACCTATCAGTGCCAATCAGTCATGTCTGTCAGTGCCCATCACAGGCGCCTGTCATTGCCCATCAGTGCTGCCTGTCATTGCCCATCAGTGCCACCATATCAGTGCCACCTATTGGTACCCATCAGTGCTGCATATTAGTGCCTCTTATCAGTGTCCATCAATTCTATATATCAGTGCCTCCTAATCAGTGCCACCCTATCAGTTCCAACTCATCCGTGCTCATCTGTCCTGCCTCATTAGTGCCTATCAGTGAAGGGGAGAAACAACGTTTAATGACAGAAACTACGAAAAAACGTTTTTTTATAAAAAAAATAGGTATTTTTTAGTTTGTTCAGCAAAAAAAAAAAAAACCCAGAGGTGATTAAATACCACCAAAAGATTGCTCTATTTGTGGGAAGAAAATTATAAAAATTTAGTTTGGGTACAGTGTTGCACAACCGCGCAATTGTCATTTAAAGTGTGACAGGGGTGACAGGGGTGAAATTGTCCTGGGCAGGAAGAGGCGAAAGTGCCTGGTATTGAAGTGGTTAAAGGGGGCAATACACTGGGGTATGTAAACTTTTGATCAGAGTGATTTGGGTAGTTTCTGTTGTCATTATGATTTAAAATGGGTAAACACATTTGCTTGATAATAAATAGCTTCAACCAAACATTAACCATGAGAGAAAAAGTTTTTGTGTTATAATTCATATTCTCTGAAAAATTGCCAAAAAATCATAAATTATGCCAGGGCATGTACACTTATGAGCACAACTGTATGTACATGTTTGGAACAGGTACATTAATCTGTCTTAGACCTAAACCTAAACAAGAACATTTTATAAAATGGCTGAATTCCTGAAATTTAGCTTTGACTTTGCTGTGTAGTTTTTATTAGTTTACATACAACCTACAGTATTTTACAAAAGTGAGTACACCCCTCACGTTTTTGTAAATATTTTAATATTTCTTTTAATGTGACAACATTGAAGAAATTACACTTTGCTACAATGTAAAGTAGTGAGTGAATATTTGCTGTCTTCTCAAAATAACTCAACACACAACCATTAATGTCTAAACCACTGGCAAAATAAGTAGGTACACCCCTAAGTGAAAATGTCCAAATTGGGCCCAAAGTGTCAATATTTTGTGTGACCACCATTTTTTTCCAGCACTGCCTTAACCCTCTTGGGCATGGAGTTCACAGAGCTTCACAGGTTGCCACTGGAGTCCTCTTCCACTCCTCCATGATGACATCACAGAGCTGGTGGATGTTAGAGACCTTGCTCTCCTCCACCTTCCATTTGAGGATGTCCCACAGATTCTCAATAGGGTTTAGGTCTGGAGACATGCTTGGCCAGTCCATCACCTTTACCCTCAGCTTCTTTAGCAAGGCTATGGTCATCTTGGAGGAGTGTTTGGGGTCGTTATGTTGGAATACTGACCTTCGGCCCAGTCTCCAACACCGGGGAGGGAAAATGGCCAATTGGGCCCAATTTTTCACTTAGGCCAGTGCCAAAATGTCTGTGACATACTGAAGCAGAGCATGATCCCCTCCTTTTAGAGACTGGGCCACAGGGCAGTATTTCAAAATGATAAAGACCCCAAACACACCTCCAAGATGACAACTGCCTTGCTAAAGAAACTGAGGGTAAAGGTCATGGACTGGCCAAGCATGTTTCCAGACCTAAACAGACATTAATGGCTGTGTGTTGAGTTATTTTGAGAGGACAGCAAATTTATACTTGTATACAAGCTGTGCGTTCACTACTTTTTAGCAAAGTGTAATTTCTTCAGTGTTGTCACATGAAAAGATATAATAACATATTTACAAAAATATGAGGAGTGTACTCACTTTTGTGAGATATTGTATATCAATGTTCATCAACCTACTGCCAGGATCCATAGTAAAACATTTTTGCACCCCATTATCCTAATATCTTGCTACCATGATCACATTAAAAAAAAACATTAACTAAAAAAAAAACACTAAAATTTGAATTGCTAGATTTATAAATATTGCATATTTTGGGCTTGTCGTGGCAAAAGGGAACTTTGTTTGTTTGTCTTCATACAGTATTAGGAATGAAACTTGTTAAATGAAATTCCACAATATTTGTGGGGGGTCCAATTATATATTCAAAGGATGATTCATATAATGTATCACGATTTAAATTTATCTCACAATTAGCATTGACAAAGGGTGCAGAATGATAAATGTGTAAATGTGTAACTCCTAAAGGCATCAGTTTAGACTATATGCTATTCTTTTATAACATTTTACTGGTCTTTGTCATTGTATTGCAACTTAATCAAGAAAAAAAAATATTTTCCATAATTCTTTATAAAAAAGGAATTGTACAATAAATCAAAACAATTGTATGCAAAAACTATGCAACAGCAATAAATATATACAGTTTTTTTAAATTATTTTTGCCAGTGTGTTTTTTTGCTTTTCACATATAAACAGGTATTACACCCCATGTAAATTGACTTTAGAACAGATCTTTATTTAAACAGTGTTTAGATATAAAGGTGAACAAATGAACCAGAAAATGGACATGGTGTATGTATTGTCATAATCGAAATTAAGATTTGTCACATTGAAAAAGTAAGTACATTTAACACTACTTTAGGGTGTTTAATGGCGTGCCCTAAGCTTACAAAGAACTGTCAGCTATGTAGTGGCAAGCTAGGGTTTGAAATAAATTAAGGGCCAGATTCAGGTACATCTGCGCATTATTGGACCGGCGTAGCGCACCGCCTTTACGTTAGACTTGCGCAATGTAGCCGCGCGATCACCCTATTCTCGTCGCTTTTACGCACAAAATTGCGAATGCGTAACGCTATTTCAGAGGCGTAAGGCGGAGTATTACAAATTGGGAAGGATGTGGGCGTGTTACATTGAAATGAGCCGTGACCCCATGCAAATGAAGGGCCGGCCGGCTCGCGCATGCGCGCTTGAAGCAGACCATGGTCAGCACCTCTGTGCGCATGCTCACAACTCGGGAATGGCGCAATCAGTGAAATTGGAAGTGGACTAGGGCAACTTAGTGAACTACGCAGACAGCATAAATAGACAGACACAAACGCACTTCCTTTGCAAAAGTACATCCCTTTGTATCCCTCCCTATACAGCAAGGTGCTTTTGTTCTATTAGCGTTTGTTTGTTTGTTTGTGACGTGTCTTTGAGATATTTGGGGACTGTTTTGCAGAGTGATTTTTATCTTTTATGTGTTTTCTTTGTTGTTATTTTGTTTAAATTATATTTTTGCTGGGCATTTTAGATTTTTGCACGTCATTTATTTTATTTTTTTGGTTCTGTTTGTGTATGATTTTGGAATGTGGGGGTGATATTCCTGCGGGAAAAGGGGTGTCACCCTCATTTGTGGTGGAGAAGTGAAACCCAAGTCTGTGTGAATGGTGTATGAATGTACAGTGACATAATTGGAGCCGTGGCATGGCGTTGCTGCTCACAAGTCCTGCATGGTGGGCTTGTGCCAATCCAATGTGATGAGGATGTGGGGTGTGTGTGCTAGGGACCACAGTGGTGTGCATGCATGCATTCTCATTGTGCCATGATTAATGTGTGTGTTTAACATGCAAAGATGCATAATGTGAGCTGGCATGAGATGGGGTCATGAGATGGGGTCCCAGTGCATATGCAGAGTCACCTTGAAGGGAAAAGACAGGAGGATGTTAGTAGTGCATGTGCCCCTTGTGATGTGTGCATCATGGGGGGGGGGGGCAGTCATGCCTGCCACCCATGTCACTCACCAACCAGCCAGCTGTCCCCATACATGTTCTGTTCGCAATCTGTGGGGATGGGGCTCTGATTGTATATGTAGCTGTCATGGGTGTCATGGGTAGTGTCATGTGTTGGGCTGGTGATGTCCTCCTGCAGGGTTGTGGTTAATTCCATGATGGCATGAGGGGTGAATCTGAAGATGCGATACACCTCAGAATCACTCATGCCATAGATGTCTATGCATGTGTGATATATCAAGTGAAGAGTGAGGGGCTTGTATCAGATAAGAATATTGGGGCAGATTCACAAAGACGTAATATTCCGCTGCGTAATCGAAATACGCTACGCTGCCGTCTATCACCAGACTCTACGCCTGAGTTTTTTTGCGCGTAGCTATGCGTATTTTTTTTCCGCCGCGCAATCGAAATACGTGAGTAGGGGGCTGAAGCATTTAAATTAAGCGCGTCCCCGCGAATCGAACTGCGCATGCTCTGTTCAGGAATTTCCCGCCGTGCATTGCGCGAAATCACGTCGTGACGTCATTCGTTGTTTGAGTAGCGGCGTTTACGAACATTCCATTCCCGGACGACTTACGTTAAAAATAATAAAAGAAATCGAAAAACGTTGAAATTCGACGCGGGAACGACGGCCATACTTAACATGGGCTGTCTAATATTAGACCAGCAAAAAGCTGGTATAGTGAAACGGAAAAAAAAGATGACTAAAGGTGCCGTAAGAGATTGCGTTTGAAGAGCGAAATTTTGTGGATTCCAGGCAAAAGCTCATTAGCATACCATGAAGGCGAAAAACAACAGGAAGTCCGCCCAGTGGCCGCAATTTTCAGGCAGCGTAGATCTGAAGGCGTACTAACACGTAATAAAGTCGAAATTTAGCACGCAGGTGTCTTTTCATGGTTTGAGGATTTCGACTAGCGTAAAAACGCTCGTAAATCGAAATTACTCCTGTCTAACAACATTTACACAGGCGTAATCGCTTTGTGAATCTAGGCCATTGTATTAGATTAGATTAAATGGTAAAGTTTATATAAGCAAAAAAAAAGTAAAAAAAAAAAAAAATCCTGTGCCCTCCTCAGTGCCCTCCTCAGTGCTCTCCTCAGTGCCCTCCTCCTTCTTTGCTCATCTAAAGTCAGTAGTATAGCTATGCGCGACGATGCCCCTGGCATGTTGGCATACAGATTGTTGTGCAACACGTGGGACTGCTGAGCTCCTCACTAACAGTGTTGCTTTATCTGACATGTAGACGATTTTTCTTTTTTTAGACCAGCTTTTCTATGGTCTAATTTTAGACAGCACATTTTACTGTTGCGCACACTGCGTAGCCTGCGCTGCCCCAACGTTCTTTTGTGGATCCCCGTAAGTCCCTCATTAGCATATTTGACTAGCATATCAATGGTCTGTCTAGCGCAGTTTTGCGCGGACGGATGCGCCTGTCTACCGAAATTACGCTGGACAAAAAAAAAGTAGATTTCTTGCGTATCTCGTTTTAGGGATGCCGTGCATCGAAACGCACGCGCACAATTAGACTTACGCCGCGCATCTCCTGTTACGCCGGCGTAATCTTTCTGTGAATCTGCCCCTAAGCCTGTAGATCAGTAGCATTCAGATAAGTTGAAGTCAAAGTAAACTATCTGTATAATGAGCAATGGTGGATTCAATTTGAAAATGACAGACTAAATCAATATGAATGAAGAAAACAAAAATAATATACTTGAACCAAAATAAGCTGTTGCCAAAAGAAAGAGGAGATGTTGTGTACCAATTTACTTTTAAGCCACCCACTCACATATAGTATGTAAAAAAAAAATGTTGTTCATATTACACCCCCTTCCTGCTTAGGCCAATTTTCAGCTTTTAGCGCTGTCACACTATGAAACACTGTACTCAAATGACATTTTTATAATTTTTTAATCACTGCTGTGTTTTTTATTTTATTTTTTGCTAAAAAAAAAAAAAAAACAGCCTGAAAATGTAAATAAAAAAAGGATTTCTTAGTTTATGTCAGTAAATTCTGTAAATAAGTAATTTTTCTCCTTCACTGTTGTGTGCTCATGAGGTGGCACTGATAAGCTGCACTGATAGGCACCGATGAGGCGGAACTTATGGGTACTCATGAGATGGTACTGAAGTGCACTGATTAAATGGCACTTATGAGGAGGCACAAATATGTCGCACTGATAGGTAGCACTGATATTCTGGACTGATGATCACTGATACAGTTAATTGAGGGAACCATGAATGCCAACATGTACTGTGACATAGTAAAGTAGGCACACTTTCAAGACGACAACTGCCTTGCTGAAGAAGCTAAGGGTAAAAGTAATGGACTGGCCAAGCACATAAACCCTATTGAGAAAACAGAAGGTGGAGGAGCACAAGGTCTCTAACATCCACTGGCTTGGTGATGTCAGCATGGAGCAGTAGAAGACGACTCCAGTGGCAACCTGTGAAGCTCCGATGACCTCCATGCCCAAGAAGGTTAAGACAATGCTGGAAAATAATGGTGGCTACACAAAATATTGACACTTTGGGCCCAATTTGGACATTTTCACTTAGGGGTGTACTCACTTTTGTTGCCAGCGGCTTAGACATTAATGGCTTTGTGCTGAGTTATTTTGAGGGGACAGCAAATTTACACCTATTATACAAACTGTACATTCACTACTACATTGTAGCAAAGTGTAATTTCTTCAGTCTTGTCACATGAAAAGATGTAATAAAATATTTACAAAAATGTGAGCGGTGTACTTACTTTTGTGAGATACTGTGTGCATGTGTATATATAAACCCAATTCACATATAGGGCCAGATTCAGGTAGAGTTAGGCTGGAGTATCAGTGATACTCCAGCCTAACTGTCACTTTAAGCTGGCGTTTCTGTTTTCTGTAACCAGAAAACAAGAAACGCCGGGTTGGAGTTCCGATGCGATCGGCGTAATTGAATTTCGCCATCGCATCGCAACTTTAATTTAAAAATGGCTCCGGGGGCGTTCCCGCTGATTTACGCTGAATAAATATGTTAATCAGCGGGAATCGGCAATTCACGATCGTATTTGGGCGCGACGCAGTGACTTTCAGACGTTTCCGTAAGCGATACGGGGCGTAAAGATAAAGCAGCCCCCTAGTGGAGTATCGAGTATCGCGTCGAAAAAAAAAAATTGCGTCGCTTGCGTAAAACGTCCATGAATGGGGATTTGACGTCATTGACGTTCACTGACAGAATTTGGAGCATGCGCACTGGGATGCATTGACAGTCGACGCATGCGCAGTACGTTCGCCGCGGGATCGCTCTTAGTTTAAATAATGCCCCGTACCCGCCCAATTTGAATTCCGCCAGCTCATTTACGATACGCTGCCGCAACTTTAGGAGCAAGTGCTTCATGAATAACAGCACTTGCTCCTAAAATTTCACCAGCGTAACGTAAATGAGAAACGTTACTCCAGAGCAAAGATGCTCCCATCTACCTGAATCTGGCCCATAGTTGATTTATACATTTAAAGTGGCAGGTGCTTTTTAAACCACCCAAATGTATAACCAGTTCATAACATGTGCAACAATTCTTAAATATATACAAAAATAATATGATGTGATCAGTCCATATAAAGTTGGAAATAAAGTGACAGGTGTTCTTTAAAACAACCGTGCATATAAAAAAAATCATGCTTGTGCTTCAATTCGTGCTTAGTATACCCTTAGTACACATTGATTGGTTTGCGTTAAAGTTATAGGGCCAGATTCACGTACCTCGACGCATTTTTGGACCGGCGTAGTGCAACGCCTTTAAGTTAGACTGGCTTAATTTCGAGGCGCAATTACCGTATCCTCGTAGTATTTTCGGCCAAATTTGCACCAGTGCAATGTAAATTCCGAGGCGTAACGCGGTGTAATTCAAAGTGGGAAGGACGTGGGCGTGTTCCATTGAAATGAGCCGTGACCCCATGCAAATGAAGGGCCGGCCAGACTGGGCATGTGCACATGAAGCAGACTATGGTTAGCACCTCTCTGAGCATGCTCAGAACTCGGCACGGCGCAATCAGTTAGATAGGAACTAGGCCCGTCAGACTTAGTGAGCTATGCAGAGTGCTTAAATAGACCGAGAGAAATGCCCTTCCATTGTAAAAGTACATCCAATTTTTTTCCCTTCCTGAAGCAAGGTGCTTTTATTCTGTTGTCTGTTGCTGTTTGGAGGTTTGTGTCGTGTCAATGTGTGTATATATATATATATATATATATATATATATATATATATATATATATATATATATAATATTAAATAAGATAATTATAATAATATTAAAATTAGTAAATTTATATTAGTTAAAAAAAATAAAAATATATATTAATTATTATAAAATATATACTAAACAGAAAAAAAATGTATATAAAATATATATTTACCCATTAGGGTGAAAAGAGCAACTGGCAAGGAAATGGAGTGTTGCCAGTACCTTGCCCAGTGGCGGTCGGCAGATCCTCTCCCGTGTAAGAACAGGGGAGTCCGCGCTATGGTGAATAAAGTAGCTGTTGCCTCCCAGTAGGATCCCTATGTGGGGACCTTATATAAATATGGATAGTAGAAAGGGAAATGGCGCTGCTAAATTAATACCTTTGTCGGGTATATCCGTGGGGTGAGCCCAATGGTAATAGGCCCCCCTTTTGGCTGGAATTAGGGTGCAATTGGAGAGATACCCTGTGTTAATAGGAGGGTAGATGTTGATTCCTCAGCTTCCACTAATTTCAGTGAAATTGAGTAAAGGTGGATTAATTAGGTCAGGAGCCTGTGCAGGCCAGCAGGCCCAAAGATTGCTAAAGTAAAATGATCCTATGCTGCTATAAGGATTCCAGTTGTGACCGATGCACCCTAAACCATATAAAACAAAGAAAAAAATGTGTCTCTAGAGTCTAATAGGTAGGAATCCCTACTAGTGTGGTTGATTACACTAGTAACCACACTAGTAGGGATTCCTACCTATTAGACTCTAGAGACACATTTTTTTCTTTGTTTTATATGGTTTAGGGTTCATCGGTCACAACTGGCATCCTTATAGCAGCATAGCAGTATCTCTCCAATTGCACCCTAATTCCAGCCAAAAGGGGGGCCTATTACCATTGGGCTCACCCCATGGATATACCTGACAAAGATCCTCTCCCGTGCCCTCCTCCGTGCCCTCCTCCTTCTGCGCTCATCTAAAGTCAGTAGTATAGCTATGAGCAAGGATGCCTCTGGCATGTTGGCATACAGATTAATGTCCTGCAAGTGTGGCTGCTCAGCTCGTCCTTAACGGTGTTGCTTTTGCTGACATGTAGACGGATTGTCTAATTTTAAACCTGCTTTTATTTGGTCTAATTTTAGACAGGACGTGCAGCTGATAAGCACATCGTGTAGACTGCACCGCACAAACTTACTTTTGTGGATCGGCGTATCTCCCTCATTTGCATATTTGCATAGCAAATCAATGGTGTGTCTAGTGTTCTCAGTTTTGCACGCACGCTGCGCCGGTCTATCCAAATTACGTCGGTCTAAAAAATGTGGATTTCAGGCGTATATCGTTTTGGGGATACGGTGCATAGATAAGCATGTGCATTTTTAGACTTACGCGTGCCTAACTCGTGATACTCCGGAGTAAGTGCTTTGTGAATCTGGCCCATAGCATCTACAAACTACGTTATAGATGCAGGTGTCAGCCATAAACAATTGGTTGGGACCTGCTGATACGTTGCAGAGAAAGCTGCAACGTACAGGTACATGATTGTGCCTGTATAACTTAGCCTGCAGTCGTAAATGTACTGTGGTGTGTCAGCAAACAGTTAAAGCATACTGTAATGTTTGGGGGCCATAGCTCAACAGGGATTCAGTGCTTAAACCGTTGTTTTAAAGGAAAAAGGCTTTTATTCACAGAAAAGCAAAATAAGGCTTTCTCAGCATGCCAAAAACTGTAACATAAAAGTCCGCTTGGCTCCAGCGTCAACAAAAAGTCTGCTTATATCCAGCACAAAACAGTGAAAGCAAAATGACATACGGTTTGTTGCAAGATCAATCTTCACCCCCTGCACTTCAAAAGTCCTCACTGTGCAGCCAGCAGACTTCCATCTTGTCCTCACAGGTGCACTCTCCAAACTCACTCACCATCTCCAGCACCACTTCCTGCTTTAATGGGTGGTTCTCTGGGAGAGTTAACACCATGTGCGCTGGCTCCCAAGGTTTAGGAGTGGAGGCTCCGTATCACCCAAATAACACTTTGGAGCCTCCAAAATTCCAGGCCCCAAACTACTTTATTAAAGATAGAGAAGACTGCAAGCCAGTCCTCTCTGAATTAGCGCCTGCCTGGAACTTTTCACCCACTTTTGGGTGACCCCCTGAACCTTCTCCCTCTATTTAAATGGACCATAGTCCAAATAGTGGTGCCGTATAGCACCCGTCCAGGACCCAACCCCGGCGTCCTGTACATATCCCCCCCCTCTGCCTCAACGTGGAGGTGTTGGAGGCACCAGTAGACACCATGCAATGGACTCGGGAGAGGGCATCGGCATTCTGATGCTGTCTCCCGGGTCTGTGCTCTACCACAAAATTGAACTCCTGGAGAGAAAGGAACCACCTTGTTACCCTGGCATTGGTCTGCTTATTTTGTCTCATCCAGGTAAGAGGAGCGTGGTCTGACACCAAGCGAAACTTCCTGCCCAGGAGGAAATATCGTAGGGAGTCCAAAGCCCACTTGATGGCCAGACACTCCCGCTCCACCACCGCGTAGTTTCTCTCAGCTGCCGTCAGCTTTCTACTAAGAAAAACCACAGGGTGCTCTTCTCCATTGATTTCCTGAGACAGGACCGCTCCCAACCCTTCACTTGAAGCATCTGTCTGCACTACAAAATCTTTTGTAAAATCTGGAGCTACAAGCACCGGATCTTGACACAACGCTGTCTTAAGCTTTTGAAAAGCTGTCTCGGCCTCGGCGTTCCACTTTATCATCACTGACTTTCTGCCTTTGGTCAGGTCGGTCAGCGGTGCAGCAATAGTGGCAAAGTTGGGGACAAACCTCCTATAATAGCCAACTATGCCCAAAAATACCCTGACCTGCTTCTTGGTTAGGGGACGGGGCCAGTCCTGTATGGCTTCCACCTTACTCATTTGGGGCTTACCCTAGGTATTTTGCTTCCTCCATCCCAATGGCACACTTCTCGGGGTTGATGGTGAACCCTGCTATTCTAAGGGAGTCTACGACTGCCTGAACCCGGGGAAGGTGGGACTCCCAATCAGTGCTGAAGATGACTATGTCATCTAGGTAGACAGAAGCGTACCGTTGGTGTGGACGCAGAGTTTTGTCCATGGCCCTTTGGAACGTGGCAGGGGCTGAGTGTAGACCAAATGGCATCCTCTTATATTGGAAGTGGCCTTCCGGAGTAGAGAAGGCTGTCTTCTCCCTGGCTTCCTTAGTCAGGGGAATCTGCCAGTACTCTTTTGTGAAGTCCAGCGTGGTAATGTACCTGGCAGGACCCAACCTCTCAATTAGCTCATCTACTCGTGGCATTGGATATGCGTCAAACTTGGAGACTTCATTAAGCTTTCTGAAGTCGTTGCAGAAGCGGAGGGTGCCGTTGGGCTTGGGTACCAACACAATTGGGCTTGACCATTCACTCTGCGACTCTTCAATGACTCCAAGCTCGAACATTCTTTTAACCTCTTCCGACACTGACACCCTATGCGCTTCTGGGATACGGTAAGGCTTTAACCTGACTTTTACATTGGGCTCGGTCACAATGTCATGCTCAATGACGTTGGTGCGACCAGGCAACTCTGAAAACATGTCTCTATTTCTTTGTAGAAACTCTTTTGTTTGCTGGGTTTGGGGCCTAGTCAGGGTAGCAGCAACCTGCACCAAGTCGATCCCTGCATGGTCCCCTGACTGTACCCCTACTACTGCAGACACTTGTTCTCTGTCTCTCCAGGGTTTCAACAAATTAATGTGATAGATCTGGTATGGTTTTCATTTCCCCGGCTGGTGTACCTTGTAGTCCACCTCACCGACTTTCTCTACTACCTCAAATGGGCCCTGCCACTTGGCCAAGAATTTACTCTCCACCGTGGGTATTAGAACAGCCACCCGGTCTCCTACTTGGAACTGTCTAATTTTAGCCGACCTGTTATACACTCTCCTTTGGGCATCCTGGGCCTTCTGCATGTGCTCCCTCACCAGCAGCATCACCTTAGCCACCCTCTCTCGCATTTGAGAGATATGCTCTACCACCGTTTTGTGTGGTGAGGACTCACTTTCCCACGTTTCTTTTACCAGGTCGAGTAACCCCCGGGGCCTTCGTCCATACACTAACTCAAATGGCGAGAAACCTGTGGATGCTTGTGGGACCTCCCGGATAGCAAACAACAGGGCAGGGAGTAACATATCCCAATCCTTCCCATCTTTCTGGACTACTCTTTTCAACATGGACTTTAGGGTTTTATTAAATCTTTCGACTAGGCCATCGGTCTGCGGGTGGTAGACGGACGTCCGCAACTGTTTAATTTGAAACAATTTGCACAAGTCCGCCATCACCTTTGACATAAAAGGGGTACCCTGGTCTGTCAGGATCTCTTTGGGGAACCCAGTTTGCGAGAACATTTGAAACAACTCCCTGGCAATGGCCTTAGAGGAGGTCTTCCTCAAAGGGACGGCTTCTGGATACCTAGTTGCGTAATCTAGGATGACCAATATGTATTGGTGCCCCCGTGCCGACTTTACCAGGGGTCCCACCAGATCCATAGCAATCCGCTCAAACGGGACTTCGATAATTGGCAAGGGCACCAGAGGGTTTCTATAGTGTGGCACTGGAGCGGTTAACTGGCAAATGGGACAAGACGCACAGTACCTTTTAACCTCGGCCTTCAACCCTGGCCAGTAAAACCGGTCGGTTATCCTGGCCTCTGTTTTCTCCGCCCCCAGGTGTCCTCCCAGTGCATCGTTGTGGGCTAGATCGAGGAGCATCCGCCTATACGGTTGGGGAACCAGCAACTGCTCTATAGTTTCCCCTCGGCTCTCAGCCACTCGATACAGTAAGTCCCCCTTCAACGCAAAGTGAGGGAACCTCTGATCTGCGTCTGGCATTTGTGGGACCCCATCAATAACAGAAACCTGCTCTCGAGCATTGACCAAGGCAGGGTCCTGTAATTGGGCGGTACCAAACGCACCCCTGGACACATCTAGATCTGGATGTACTGGCCTTGAGGATGTTTCCCCTTCAACCTCCTCAACCGGGGAGAGCTCCACATCATCCTCCCCCAGCATAACTTGTAATGGGAAGACTTCCCCCCCTCAGAGATCAACTCGGGTTTAAGACCTGGGTCAGGGGCATTATCCTTCACATTAGCATTACCTGTGACTTCATTATCAATGAGAGGTATTTCTATATCAGAGGTGTGCATTTCAGGTCCAGACCCCTCAGACTCTGTCCCTTCCAGGCCCAGTGTCCCCAGCTCCCCTGGTAGTCCCATCTGTGCCCCACTATGATGTCATGAATTAAACTGTTTACCACCCCGACCTCCTGTGTAACTGAGGGCATGGCCATAAGAAACAGTCACCGGGACTAAGGTACTCCTTGGTGTCCCCATGGATACACACTACCCGAAGAGTTTTAGTCACTGGTCCAAGCCTCCCAAGTACCCTGGCATGTACTAATGTTACCATGCTACCGGAGTCCAGTAGGGCCCTGGCAGGAAGGTGGTTCACCCACACTTCACACTCAAACCGTCCTGCAGCCAGATCAAGATGAGTGGTACATACACTTTGCACATAGAAGGAGCTTCTCCGACCAGTTCCGCACTCCATAGGCTCCTCCTGCAGTGGGCATTGTGCCCGGGTATGCCCCCAGGACCGACATCGCCAACATTGTATGTCTCCCATCTTTGGTACAGGAACCGACCTCCGTGGTTCTATGGCAGATGGTGTAGACCTGCGGATGCCAACATCTGGCAAGACTTCTCTCCTCAGGGTGGTGGCTGGTCTGGGTGTCCTTGGCGTAGGTTCTCGACGCTTGGCAGGCCCAAGCAGGTCCTCCACCACGGTGTACCGTTCAACCAGCTCGACCAGCTGGTCAGCGTTGGTAGGGTTTCCATGGCTTACCCAGCGCTGTAGGTCATCTGGCAGGGACCGTAGGTACCAGTCCATCACCACTCGTTCCACCGTTTGTGGACCTGACAATTTTTCCGGCTGCAGCCATTTTTTAACTAACTGGATTAGTTCATGCATCTGGGACCTGGGTGGTTGGTCCGATTTGTACCGCCAGCGATGCACCCTCTGAGCCCGGACAGCTGTGGTCACTCCCAGGCAGGCCAGGATCTCAGCTTTCAGTCGCTCATAGTCACTGATGTGCTCAGATGGGAGATCAAAATAGGCCTTTTGTGGGTCACCGGTGAGGAAAGGGGAGATAATGCCAGCCCATTGGTCACGGGGCCACCCCTCTCTCTCTGCGACCCTTTCAAAGGTAGTAAGAAAGGCCTCTACATCATCGCTGGGTGTCAACTTTTGTAAAAAATGGCTGGCTCTCACGGACACTTGGTTACCAGCGGCAACGACCGCTTGCTCTCGTCCCTGCGCTAGCCGCTGTACTGCTTCCTGCAAGGCAGCCATCTGTGCTTGAGAGGACTCCTGCTGAGCTGTAAACTGGGCAACTAACAGTCGTGTGTTTTCTTGCTGCTGAGCCATCGCTTCCTCATGGCGACGGTTTGCCTCTGCCAACGCTTGCTGCTGGGTCACAGTGGCTTGCTGCTGGGTCACAGTGGCTTGTGCCAGAGCCTTGATGACCTCCTCCATGCTTTTGCTTGGTGCTTGCAATGATTGGGCTGACTTCACCCAAGACATGCCATAAGCACACTGTCCCTTTAAATGTCAGTTTTTAGGTTTAAACGGTTTTGCGCCTGCAAATGCACTGTGCCCGCACTCAACACCAATTGTAATGTTTGGGGGCCATAGCTCAACAGGGATTCAGTGCTTAAACCGTTGTTTTAAAGGAAAAAGGCTTTTATTCACAGAAAAGCAAAATAAGGCTTTCTCAGCATGCCAAAAACTGTAACATAAAAGTCCGCTTGGCTCCAGCGTCAACAAAAAGTCTGCTTATATCCAGCACAAAACAGTGAAAGCAAAATGACATACGGTTTGTTGCAAGATCAATCTTCACCCCCTGCACTTCAAAAGTCCTCACTGTGCAGCCAGCAGACTTCCATCTTGTCCTCACAGGTGCACTCTCCAAACTCACTCACCATCTCTAGCACCACTTCCTGCTTTAATGGGTGGTTCTCTGGGAGAGTTAAGACCATGTGCGCTGGCTCCCAAGGTTTAGGAGTGGAGGCTCCGTCCCACCCAAATAACACTTTGGAGCCTCCAAAATTCCAGGCCCCAAACTACTTTATTAAAGATAGAGAAGACTGCAAGCCAGTCCTCTCTGAATTAGCGCCTGCCTGGAACTTTTCACCCACTTTTGGGTGACCCCCTGAACCTTCTCCCTCTATTTAAATGGACCATAGTCCAAATAGTGGTGCCGTATAGCACCCGTCCAGGACCCAACCCCGGCGTCCTGTACAATACATATACAGTATGTTAGTTATTGGAGGGGCTGGAGTATAAAAATCACCTCTATTGCAATGTCTACTGGGCGGGACACCAAGGCCAACTGCAGAGGAAATGGGGGGGGGGCAGGGGCGGACTGACAACTCATGGGGCCCCCGGGCAATAGAAGATTATGGGGCCCCTGGGCTTACAGATGGCCACCACGCCAGGAGGCAGTGAAGAGGCGGGGCAGAAAAAATCTCTGGATTTTCACATCATAAGCATCTAGGTTTTGGACATATCAGGGACAGATGTAAAACAAAAAAACATAGGGCCAGATTCAGGTAGATGAGAGCATCTTTGCTCCAGAGTAACGCTTCTCATTTACGTTACTCTGACGACCCTTTCAGCGCAAGTACTGTTATTCACATAGCAGTTGCGCGTAAACTTGCGCCAGAGTAACGATAATGCGCTGGCGTAACCCGACGCAAGGGGAAGTGGGTGTGATCATATGTAAATGATGGGCGGAGCCCAGCGCAGAGGCTTACGTTCAGCGCATCAACCACGGAGCATGCGCAGTGAGTGAGGCTCCACTCGCCCCCTTTGTGCGCATGCTCACAACTTCCGTCGGCACCACTTCACGGGAAACGTCAGCGCAATGCCATCCGTTGGGCGTTTAAATGCGCCCGTAGAAGCGCCATTTCGGCACTAAAGTATATCCTGCTCCCCCTCCCCGCAGTGATGTTACTTTTGTTTTGAGATGGCTGCTCCCGTTCCCCGCAAACACACAGGAGAAAGCTGAACTTTAATGGCCAGGAGCTGTCAGCCATCATCTCGGCTATGGAGACCTATGATGTCTTCCTCCATGGCTGTAAAATTTGACAGACAAGCATGGACAGAGGTGTTGTCCTGCAAGTGGGGGTGCTCAGCTAGCTCTTATCGTTGGTAACGCTGCTGTAGCTGCTCTCCTGCTGACCTGTGGCCATCTGGAGTAAAGATAAAGCAGCCTTTTGTAGAAATAACTTTGCGCCGGACGGACGAGATATGCGCGGCGCATGTAGCCAGCGTATGGTGCTAATCCGTTCGTGAATTGGGAAAAATCCCTCATTTGCATATTTGCAGGGGAAATCAATAGGCGCGACTGATGCGCCCAGCGAAATTAAGCGCTGACGATACTCTGGCGTCGAAACGTTCCGCCGGTCGCAAATGACCCGTTATTGGGCGCATCTAGTTTGGTGGGTACGGGCACATAGAAACGACGGCGCATCATCACAGTTACGCGGCGCATATCGAAATACTCCAGCGCAAGTGTTCCTGAATCTGGCCCATAGATTTTTACATACTGTCCCTGGTTTTACTGAGCCTGGCAACCCTGATGGGGCCCCCTAGTGGCATGGGGCCCTCGGGCAGTCAATGGTCAGTCCGCCCCTGGGGGGGGGGGAATGTTCCACTTTAGTTAGCCAACATTTCTTGCAGCAAATGCAGATGATTAACACATACATCTGTCATGGTAAGAGACAAATGTTTGGTGCATAATATCTTGCCACAGGCACAATTATATTATCTTCCACACATAATTCAAACAATTTTACATTTGTCATTGGGCTGTCTCTCTCTTGTGTTGTGTGATATTGAGTCAACTATGAATTTTGCAACATTTCTACCTATACTTGGGAGATCACCTGTGCAAAAGTTGAAGTGAAGTAGAAATGAATGTTTCAAAATGATATGGACTGGCCTAGTCAATGCCTTAATTTGAATGTCATTAAAATGTGTGGGAAGATTTAAAATGGGTTGTTTATGCTTGTAAATAGGGATAAGCTTCGTGTTTGTGTCGAACGTATGTTCGACTTGAACATCGTATGTCCGATCGTTAGTCGAAATACGAGCAAAACGGGTCGTTCGTGCCAAATTCGAGTGACGCGCCATGGCCCATAATTTACTGCGGCATTGTGTGCTGATGATTGGCCAAACAGGCTTTGGCCAATTATGGCTCAGGGCTTTAGTACACACCCCAAACTATAAAAGGCCGCCTGCAGGGTGGCCTTGTGTAGTGTGTTGCAGCGGTGGTTAGATATCAGTCACAGAGAGAGAGAGAGTGTCTTTTTTTCTAGGTAGATAGAGCAGGCAGGCTAGTCAGTTAAATTTACAGTGTGTAGAGGATATATATACATCCCAGGTGTTGTACATATATTTATACACTTTATAGTTTAGCCAGATCAGTTCTTCCTAATTTATTGGCAGGCAGGTGATTGTGCTAGCTGCAGTATTCTCACGTGGTGTATTGCCTGTGTCCTCTGCAGCGTGCACCATAAAGCTACACAGGCATACTATAGACACCCAGCAGGTACAATATTTAAAGGAATTTTTTTTAGTTTATTTTTTTATTTAAGCATCATGATGCTAAAAATAAAAAATAAAAAAAATGAAAGATTACTTTAAATATTGTACCTGCTGGGTGTCTATAGTATGCTTGTGAAAACGTCTTTGAGCACCTGGGTAATCACTGCTCCAGAAAAAAACGACAATTTTTAAAAACAAAATTACCCGGGTTCGGTTCCCTGGGGCAAGACGGTTCTGGTGCGAACCGAACACGGGGGTGTTCGGCTCATCCCTACTTGTAAACATACAAACATATTACAACTGTGTTTTTCTTCTAGAGAGGTCAATAACAGCTTTTGAGGCCACGGGTGTACTTACTTTGTCAATAGTACACCTGTAAATCTTTTGCTCTATTTATAGAATAATTGATTGAAAATGCACATGTTCATCACATTTTTATTCAAGTATATATATTATCGTTATCTGTAGGCAATATTTAAATGAAGTTGAAATTTTTACCTGTTCAAATGTGTAGAAAAAGTCAACAATTTTTATGATGTGTACTTACTTTTTACATGTCTTTGTATGTATTTTACAAACACACATAAAAGCTTGTCTGCACAAAAAAAAGACAAAACAGTTTAGAAAAAGGATAAAAACAGAAGTGTTAAATATTTGCAAATACATGTGAAGATACTCTGCCACACCAGACCTCTGTAAACTGTGGTTCCTAACTCAGAACTATATATTAGACAAACTGTATAGTAACCTATCTGTGGTGAATGAAGCACTTGTTTTTTGTAGAGGATTGTTGGCAATTACCAAATATAGATCTGTGTTATAAAAACGATTTACTGATTTGTGGACTTTTTATTGTATAATTTACTTTGGACACCCATATCACTGATGGTGTGATTACTTGACCTATATTGAGCACTATTTAAAGGGACACTACATCTATTTTTCATTACATTTATAGGATATATCAACACAGCTTATAATAAAATAGAAACAACTCCAATCATCCAATCATCTTCTGTGTTGATGATGCCCAGTATCCTTCAACCCACTTCTTGTGAATTCACAATTCACAATTCAAAAGTTCCTTGTGTGGGCATGGACCCCCTTCCTGTGGAAGATGGTGTCATCACAGCATCTCATACAAAGATATTAGTTAAGTATTGAAGATAACCTAGCACTGTGGAAGAGTTGTAGAGGAAGAGGACCCCACATGTCCTGTGACCAGCAAAAAGGCCAAAAGAGAAATGTGCAGAAAAAAATAATAAATACTTGGGACTGGGGCAAGGAAAATGACTTTAAACAGTATTAAAGAGTATATTTTAGAGTTACATATGTAAAAGCATATTATAGGTTTGCTGTAAAATATGTCAATCTTCTAATGTGCAATTCAAGCATGCTAAAGCAAAGTTCAATCCTTTAGAAATGGTACAGAATACCAAGGATGAGTCCTGGGCAGGTGCTATGTTTTGGATTGTGGTCCCTTTATGGGGGATGCTTTTAGTGTTATCAGGGGTCTTCACACATGCAGAGTGAGATGTTCCAGGACAGTGCAGTCATAAAGGAGAGGACTGACTTAAGCCGCGTACACACGGCAGAGAACCTCGACGGGCAGAACACATCGTTCTGCCCGTCGAGGTTCTCTGCCGGCCGTCAGATTCGAGCGTCCAGCCCGTCGGGAATGGCAACCAGCCATTCATCCCGACGGGCCGTCGAGCAAATAGAGAACATGCTCTCTATTTCTGCTCGACGGCATTCCCGACGGGATGCTCGCCGAGAGCGTACACACGGCCGAGGTTCTCGGCAGAATGCGGCTCCCAGCGAGGTTCTCGCTGGTTTCTGCCGAGAACCTCGGCCGTGTGTACGCCGCCTCACAGTTCTTTCTGCATTATTATGTTCCTATTTGGGACGCAGGACTTTGGTGGTTCAGAGAGATATTTGGGTGGGAAAGAAACTCCACCCCTGATTATGAGGACTCTGGTTACAAAAGGG
The DNA here is from genome assembly GCA_029574335.1 of Rana kukunoris. NCBI lineage: Eukaryota > Metazoa > Chordata > Amphibia > Anura > Ranidae > Rana > Rana kukunoris. The sequence continues at coordinate 207,043,505 of CM056051.1, forward strand.
TTAATGTTTCCCACAGGGAACAGCACTTAAAAGACTTGAAGTTCCTAGTGCAGGTGAGGGAAGTAGTAGGAGTTTGGAGGGAGACACACATTGTCACATACCTTGTGGCAGAGCCTGACGTGTAGAGGGAGGCCTCTCGTACAGCCCTGGCAGACAGTATGAGCAAGTTGCTTGACAGTTGTCTGGCAGGTAGCAGATGTGGAAGAACTGGCAAAATTCAGCAGGTGAAGGACCAGGAGGGACTAGGTAGCATGCAGAGCAGGACAGGTGGATGACTGGATACAAGGTCAGATGAGCCAAGTCAGCAACAAACAGTTAGTTATAGACATAAATGTCAGGCAGAGAATGGTCAAGTTACAAACAGAAGTCAGCAATGTAGATTCAAGCATGAGGCAGAGCAAGTCCAGAGACAGGCCAATGTCAGGGCAGGTAGCGTTCAAGCAAGGTAAAGGCAAGCCGGGTCAATAACAGAAGTCAACACAGGAACACGGGTAATAGCTGTAGATCAGACAGCACCGGCTAAGAGAAATGTTACAGTATAATTAGTTCCATTGGCACCATTATTAGAGATGGGCGTGCACGTTTGCCCATGCATATACGCATCTGCACACGGCTATACACGGAAAAATGGGCACCCGCGCATCTGTGCCTGCGCACCCATGTACATCTTGAGGCTTCATCTGTACTATGATAGGCAATGAAAAGGGCACAATAAGTGTAAAATTAATGTCCATAAAATAAACATGTAATATTTAGTTAAAAAGTTCAGATAGATCCAGATAATGAATTTGCAATTTAAAAGTGCTATATTCCAAATTGATATTCTTCAACCACCGTGCTTTCAGAAAAATGCAGCGTGCATGCATAAAGTTCTTCACCTGATGTGACAATCAAATGCACTCATCGAATGTATATGGCCATGAATGACCATCAGGCATGTAAAGGGTTCTTTTCATAGGTTCCTCTCTTTTACGAACCTCTCCCAGAACAGGATCAATCCACAGTATAATTCAACAAAAACTGCTCTCCATTATATATCTGTATGTTCCAGTACAAGTTCTCCAATCTGGAAAGTTCAAACAGCTCCACCACAAAGAGACACAAAAAGCGGAAATAGTGTGATACCGTCTTTTTATCAATTTTACTTACAGGGTTAATGATTGGTATCAACAGGCAGGTACACACACAGCCTGAGGGGAGGCAGCGACCGGACTTGTCACTGTGAGCTATACATTCCACGACATGCATCTCACACGGCATGCATCTCAGCTGTTCCAATTAGGAAACATACAGCTCTAGTGTTTAAATGTGCTGTGCCAGTTTTCTTTCCAATAATAATGACAGTTACAATTAATAATAAATAGTTACAACAAATGGTAATATTAGTTAAGTATATGATAATAAATTGGATGGAATTATACATATCTGAAGATTAGATATTTTACATAAACAGGTAATCAACTCTAAAATGAAATGTTAAGTTAATATAAACAATTGAAAAAGGTAATATGTAAATATGTGCCCATACACTTAGTTCCAAGCATATTCAATTAATATATAGTCACTATGGAAAGAAAGCTAATTGGAAATCAACTAATTCAATAAAAACTTAAAAAAATGTATAATTATTGTAAGTAATAACTAAATATAGTATTTATGTATAATACAGTACCACTTAAATATGGTAATACAAAAAATAGGGAAATAGAAAAAAAGGACAGAGTAATAGTAAAAGGCAAAGAATGAAGGTAAGAAAGAGAGAACAGAGTCTAGGATAAGAAAGTTCTCCGGAGCATCTACAGTGTAAGAATATTATTAAGTTAGTACAGAAGACAAATGTTCATGTTTAGTACTTGTTTCCACTCATATTGTTGTATAATATTGTAGTATTATAGTATATCGAGGTCTTAATAGGGAATTATCAGGGATCATAGGAAGAAAGTACGTCATCCAAGGATTCCATATTTTCTCAAAATTTTGTATAGTATCGTTGGTTATGGCTTCTGATTTGGAAAGGATCATTGCTTGGTTTATTCTGTTTTTAGCTTCAGAGATCATTAATGTATTGGTTTTCCAAGCTTTGGCAATGGTTTGCTTTGCGGCTGTGGTGATCTGGAGAAAGAGCCTAAATTGAGGGTAAGAAATATGAACTGGTTTTATATTTAAAAGCGCAATAGTCGTGTCTGGAATGATAAATATTTTAGATACCATGAGGAAAATTTAAGCCTAGTCCACCTTTCAATTTTGGGAGATATAGAATGTGTGAGGGTAAGTGGGATTTTAGAGAGTTCCATATAAATGCTTGTGCTTTGCGTTGAAGATTTCTCAAGAAGTATGAGGGTATTGGGTAAAACATAAAAAAGTTATAATTTTTTTTGATAGTATAGTCGTTTTTATGACATTTATTTTGCTTATCCATGATATTGGGAGAGTAGACCATTGTTTTAGATAATTAGTAGTTTTTCGTAATAGTGGGGGATAGTTAGCAGAGAATATGTCTGTGAGATCAGGAGTGAGAGAAATACCTAGATAAGTTAGGTGTGGAGATAACCAAGTAAAAGGGAGGGACGTTTTCTCTTGCTGTAATGTATCTGGAGATAAAGAAATATTTAGAGCTGTAGATTTTTGTGAATTTATTTTTAAACCTGATATTCGGGCAAATTGGTCTAATTTGTTCATAAGATTAGGGGCAGTAATATGTGGGGAAGTCATAAAAATTAAGATGTCAACAGCAAATAAGCAAAGTTGATGACCTGCTAATTATATACCTTTGATTGAGGGATCTGCATGAATGGATTGGGAAAGGGGTTAAATAATACAGTAGGGCAAATAGGAGTGGGGAGAGAGGACATCCCTGGAGTGTACCTCTATTGATATCAAACATGTCAGATTTGTATCCTGCGTATTTAGCATAAGCTTTGGGTTTATTATATAATGATGAAACCCAGCTTAGAAAGTGGGGCCCAAAACCCCATTGTTGTAGAGCGAAATTTGTAAATATGACCATGATACCGTGTCAAAAGTTTTTTTGATGTCTAGTGATACAAGGCATGTAGGTATTCGTCTAGTTTTAGCTGCTTGGATCAATAATGCTGTTCTACGGACATTATCTGAAGTTTGGCACAAAGGGATAAAACCTACTTGATCTTTGTTGCTTAGGGAACCAATTATATTATTCAGCTGAAATGTCATAACTTTCGCTAGTAGTTTTATGTCTAATTTAATAAAGATATTGGCCTATAATTTGCACAGGCTGAGTCATCTGACTGAGGTTTAGGGATCATTGTTACTATTGCTTTAAGGGTTTCTGATCTAAAAGATTGATTGTTGAGAAGGAAGTTGAATGCTTCTGTCAGCATGGGAGTTAATACATGGGAGAATTTTTGTAGTAGAGGGCTGAGAAACTGTCAGGTCCTGGACGTTTGTTTGGTTTGAGGGATTTGATTGCTGTGCCAGTTTTCTATGCAGTTCGCGTTCCACACGCCATCCAGGAGGACGCGTGGATCGCCAAATGCCAGTAGCTTTGCAGAGAGTCTTTCAACGTTTTTTTAACATTTTGGCAATAGTGTTTATTAGCGTTTTTTTGCGTTTTTTCGAGTTATCATTTTTCTGCATGTTTTTTTTGCAATGGATCAAAAACATAGAATAATGCTGGTGAGCCACGTTTTCAAGCATTTAGCGATGTTTATCAGCGTATATGTGTGTTCATTATGTCAAGCTTTTATTTTGGTCAGAAAAACAGCTCCTGAATGTGATTTTAGGGTGTTCATACAACAGCCCATAAACTCCACTGCTGATAAATGTCCAAAAATGTCCATGTGTGCATGGACACATAGACTAACATAGAAGGGAATTTATGGGCTGTTAAAAAACGCCCAAACTCCCAAAAACTGATGTTTATGAGCTTCAGTGTGCATGGAGCCTGACAGTAGCTATCATCCCTGAACTTTACACAACATAAATGGTCTAGAACACAAATTGGTAAATTACGCTTACTGCAGTTTTGTTTTTTATTTTGTTTTTTGATTCTACAGTATACTTCCTATTCCATATTGTTCAGCTGGCTTCTGACTATCCAGTAAAAGTGATCCAATACAATATTTTACCAGAAAATAGAGTACTATATTACATTTTAATTAGTATAATTTTTTGTTGAATTTAATAATTTGCTGAAATTTAAACTGACAAAAAAAGCCATCCTGGACACATTTATCAATGTTTAGATCACTAAACTGTACAGTACATAGAATTTCCCTAGGAATGATAATACAAAAATACACATTAGATGTAAATGTTTCCATGTAATATAAAACAAATTGGAACATATTTGAGGCCATCTCCAAAATATTTTGTTTAGGTGATATACAGTATTTTATCCATGTCAGTTAGTGTCCTGATTTATTTATTTATTTATTTATTTATTTCAGCTCATAAAAATTCTCTGGTAGAGGCCTTATTGCATATATGAAGATTTACAGCATTCAGGTACAAAAGCAATGTTAAGAGTTCCAAATCTATGCAGCTTCTATGCAGATTACCCTAAAATCATTGGCAATTTTAGTACTTGACATTACACCTGTAAGCCCCCCCTCCCCGTTTTTTATTTATTATTTTTTTCCGCCTGATCCCCCCTCTAGCAACTCGCGGCAGGGGCACGCCCCCGTTTTTATTTTTTTTCTGATTTTAGCAACTCGCTGCAAGAGAGAGAAGAGAAGACTTGAGTTGACTTTGTTTTGTTCATCAACACCAACCCCCCGTCCCGCTTATCATCTTGTGGCAGGAGAGAGAAGAGAAGAGATGACACTTTCATTACCGCAACCCCCCTTATCATCTCCCCCCTGGTTCTCTGCTCCAGGGGATCCCTGCTTAAAGCTGCATAAGGGGCCCCAAAATTTGTGATGGCTGCCCTGGTACTTGATGCCAGCCCAGCAGACGGAATATATACCATAGGAAAAATTGCTAGCATTTCAGACAGATGTGCTGGATAAATAATCAGACACAAAGTACTTATTGGCAGATCACAAGAAGCTGATTTTCACGTATATGTTTGTCCTAAATATTATATTATGTTATGTGGGCTTAGTTTTCTCATTATAAATGGGCCCTTAGCAGGTCCTAATGTTAGATGTTCTTTCACTTTGTACTTATGATTTTCATCCTTGCATAGTTATAATGGTAAGCCTTATTTTTTTGCAGCTGAAATATTAATGTAACCATGTTACTACAGTGTATGAGCCATAAATAATTTAAAACGGAATTATCAAGTAAACCGTTACCTTCTCAGAGTATACATTAATCCAATATGTCTGTTGTCTCTTCCTGGAGTTCTGAGCTCCGTGTTGGAGGAGTACATCAAATAGGGTCTCTGGGGATGAAAGCTTTCTCTGCTGCTCTCCTGTGTATTAATTTATAAACACAAACATTTTACTCTTTATTGAAGGCACTGGCTGTAAAGAAATTATCCAATTATGGCTTCTGCATAGAAGGCATTGGATCACCAGATAAGAAAAACAACACAATTATTACAATAATTAGCTGTATGGCATAAAAGGAGCCATATTATTGTCCTTTGTAACACATACCCAAAAGTGCCATTGAAGCCCAACATGGTTTTTAAATCCCCCTGGAGTATTCTTTCTATATTATCTATCCCATGGTGTTCAAACCCATTAGTATATATATTTTGCAAACTAGGACAATGCAGGCCCATAACTTTGGGAGCACAACTTCATCTCTTTTTTGGGTTCAAAGCTTATATATATCTAACACCAATGTTATGTACATTTTCAGTGCAGTGTCATACATTCTCACTGGTTACACACTTACTTATCTCTCATATGTATTACTTGGTACCTCTAAAAATGTTTATCAAAACATTCCCCATCCACATTATAAAAACAATTGGGATGATTTACTAAAGAGGTTGTTAAAAAGGGGGTAACATTTATAACATTACAATAATTCCAACTTACATTGTTTTATCCCAAAGGAGGGACTAGAGGTGGGCCAAATGACCTTATGTTCGATTTGTGGCAGAACTTTCGAACATTGCAAAAGTTTGGAACCAAATAATGAACCCCATTGAAGTCTATGGGACCCAAACTGGAAAATCAAAAGTGCCCATTTTGAAGACTTGGGCATACAATGGTTATGGGGGTCTGGGTACTGCCCTGGGGGACATGTATCAATGAAACATATGTTTGTAAAAAACATTGGGCCAGATTCACGTACATCGGGGCATTTTTTGACTGGCGTAGCGCACCTCCTTTACGTTAGACCGCCGCAATGTAGCGGCGCAATCACCGTATTCTCGTTTGATTTGCGCAGAAATTAGCGCCTGTGCAACGTAATTTCAGAGGCGTAAGGCGGAGTAATTCAAATTGGGAAGGACGTGGGCGTGTTACATTGAAATGAGCCGTGACCCCATGCAAATGAAGGGCCGGCCGGCTCGCGCATGCGCTTGAAGCAGACCATGGTCAGCACCTCTGTGCGCATGCTCACAACTCGGGAACGGCGCAATCAGTGAAATTGGAAGTGGACCCGGGCAACTTAGTGAACTACGCATACATCATAAATAGACAGACACAAACGCACTTTCTTTGCAAAAGTACATCCCTTTGTATCCCTTCCTATACAGCAAGGTGCTTTTGTTCTGTTGTTTATTAGCGTTTGTTTGTTTGTTTGTTTGTTTGTTTGTTTGTTTGTTTGTTTGTGACGTGTCTTTGAGATATTTGGGGACTGTTTTGCAGAGTGATTTTTGTCTTTTATGTGTTTTCTTTGTTGTTATTTTTTTTACATTAGATTTTTGCTGGGCATTTTTTATTGGTGCTGGTCAATTTTTTATTTTTGTTTGTGAATGATTTTGAAATGTGGGGGTGACATTCCTGCCGGAAAAGGGGTGTCACCCTCATTTGTGGTGGAGAAGTGATCCCCAGGTCCGTGTGAATGGTGTATGAATGTACAGTGACATAATTGGAGCCGTGGCATGGTGTTGCTGCTCACAAGTCCTGCATGGTGGGCTTGTGCCAATCCAATGTGATGTGGATGTGATGTGTCTGTGCTAGGGACCACAGTGGTGTGCATGCATGCATTCTCATTGTGCCATGATTAATGTGTGTGTTTAACATGCAAAGATGCCTAATGTGAACTGGCTCCTGGCTGCTCTTCCCTCAGAAGATGGGGTATCCTCGGTTAGGGGGGGATTGTCTGGTTCGGGGGTCAGGTCATCACTTATGTCAATCTCCAGGCCCTTTCTCACTGCGAAGTTGTGCAGCATGCAACATGCACCAATGATCTGGCATACAAAGTTTGGGGAATACAACAGGGTACCATGGGGGGTTCCGTGCATATGCAGAGTCACCCTGAAGGGATAAGACAGGAGGATGTTAGTAGTGCATGTGCCCCTTGTGATTTCAGCATCATGTGGGGGCAGTCATGCCTGCCACCCATGTCACTCACCAACCAGCCAGCTGTCCCCATACATGTTCTGTTCGAAATCTGTGGGGATGGGGCTATTGTGGGATTGTATATGTAGCTGTCATGGGTGTCATGGGTGGTGTCATGTGTTGGGCTGGTGATGTCCTCCTGTAGGTTTGTGGTTAATTCCAGGATGGCATGAGGGGTGAATCTGAAGATGCGAGACACCTCAGAATCACTCATGCCAAAGATGCCTATGCGTGTTTGATATATCAAGTGAAGAGTGAGGGGCTTGTATCAGATAAGAATATTGTATCAGATTAGATTATTAGATCCATCAAGGTTTTAAAGGGCTATTGAAAGATAGTGAGACTGTGTTTGTAATTTGTATGTTTGTTATGTATTGATGTATATATGTATGTATTTTTTTAGTAAAAATGTTTATAAAAGCAAACAATTTTTTTTTTTGAAAAAAAAAGAAATCCTCTCCTGTGCCCTCCTCCGTGCCCTCCTCCGTGCCCTCCTCCGTGCCCTCCTCCTTCTTTGCTCATCTAAAGTCAGTAGTATAGCTATGAGCATGGATGCCACTGGCATGTTGGCATACAGTTTGTTGGGCAGCAAGTGTGACTGCTCAGCTCCTCACTAACAGTGTTGCTTTAGCTGACATGTAGACGGATTGTCTAATTTTATACCACCTTTTATATGGTCTAATTTTAGACAGGATGTGCAGCTGTTGCGCACAGCGCGTAGCCTGCGCTGCACCAACGTTCTTTTGTGGATCCCCGTAACTCCCTCATTTGCATATTTGAATAGCAAATCAATGGTGTGTCTAGCGCAGTTTTGCGCGGACGGATGCGCCTGTCTATCGAAATTACGCGGGTCAAAAAAAAGTAGATTTCTTGCGTATCTCGTTTTGGGGATGCGGCGCATTGAAACGCATGCGCAAATTTAGACTTACGCCACGCATCTCCTGTAACGCCGGCGTAATCGCTCTGTGAATCTGGCCCATCATTTTTAAATGAGCAGTGATTTACTTTAATACCGGGCACTTATATACCTTCCAGCTCAGGACATTTTTCAGCTTTCAGCGCTGTCACAATTTGAATGACAATTGCGTGGTCATGCTACACTGTACCCAAAGTGTAGCATTTTATAATTTCTTCCCACAAATAGAGTTTTCTTTTGGTGGTATTTGATCACCGCTGTGGTTTTTATTTTTTGCTAAGCAAACTAAAAAAGACAGACATTTTTGAAAAAAAACGTTTTCCTTAGTTTTTGTTATAACATTTTGTTTTCTCTTTCCCTGATGGGCATGAATGAGGCTGCATTAATGGGCACTGATGGGCACTAATTATTTGTCAATGATGGGCACTGATGAGGGAACACTAATATGTAGAATTGATGGGCACTGATAAGTGGCACTGATATGCAGCACTGATAGGCGGCACTGATGGGCACTCATAGGTGGCACTGATGGGCACTAATAGGTGGTACTGATGGGCACTAATAGGCAGCACTGATGGGCACTAATAGGTGGCACTGGTGGTCACACTGACTAGGAGGTACTGACAGGCATTACTAATGGGAATCTGAAGGGCGCGGACAGGCGTTACTGATTGGCATTTTTATGGCACTTTCATTTTGACCTGGGGGTCCCCAAGACATTCCCATAATTTGCAGGGATTTTCTCTCTTTTCCTGTTTTGGTTATGGGACAAGAAGTGAAGGTAAATCTTCCAAATGGGACACAGATGGAAAACAAAAATTACAGGGGTTAAAATGCTCCTTTCTTTCTACTTTAACCACTTAAAGATCATCCATCGCATGTATACTGCGTACCTGTATGTTGTTTTGTGCACTGGATATTGTGGTCACACACGCAGCGGCTGCATGGCGGATGAGCCAATCCGTGGGTCCGGTGGTCCCAATGTCTGCTGGCCACCTGCGATCACTCCACAGAGAGGCAGAAGAGTGATCTGTCAATGTAAACAAGGCAGATCTATGTTCTGACAGTGAAGCACACAGAGATCGTCTGTTCTGTTCCTAGTAATCAGAAACAGCGATCTCTGATTACTTCCTGTCAGTCTGTACCCAACACAGTTAGTAAACACACTGAGGGAAAACAGTTAACCCTTTGATCGCCCCTGATGTTAATCCCTTCCCTGCTAGTGCAATTTATACAGTGATCAGTGCATTTTTTTTAGCACTGATCACTGTATTGGTGTCACTGGTCCCCAAAAAGTGTCACTTAGGGTCAGATTTGTATGCTGCAATGTCGCAGTCCCACTAAAAATTGCTGATCCCGACAATTGGCAATAAAAACAATAAAACAATAAAAAAAATACCAAAAATATGTAACATAATACATATTTGCCTAAATTAATGAAGACATTTTTTTTTGGATATGTATTATAACAGAAAGTAAAAACATATTGTTGTTTTTAATCAAAATTGTTTATAGCGAAAAAATAAAAACCGCAGAGGTAATCAAATACCACCAATAGCAAGCTCTATTTGTGGGAAAAAGATGACATTTATTTTGTTACAATGTTGCACGCACCCACACAAATGTCAGTTAAAATAACGCAGTGCCGTATTGTAAAAAATGGGTAAGTCCTTCCGGGCCTGAAGTGGTTAAAGAAAAATGGTCAATCCATATGAACTAGATAAGTAATCTATGGAAGCTCTGCTAAAAGCTCTTATATATTCTGACATGCTTTACAAATTAGTCCACATGACTTTTAGCCTGATTTTCTCATTATTTCATTATCAACATGCTTAGTGTGATTCCTTTTTCTAGTGTTTTTAAAGTTGCAGTTACAAAATAAAATGAACAGGCAAAAAGATAATGATCTCCAAAAGCAGAAATAATGTGCTTTTCTTCTGAAAAGCTGCCTTTATGATATACTTCAATGCTTTTTTCTGTAGTATGGACTGGAGACAACAGCTAGATTTTTTGGAATAAGCTCCTCCCCCTTCCCATATTGTTACATCACAATCCTGCAGCTGCTTTGGGCATTCCCTGCAACACCATCTAATCCACTTACTGCCAGTATGGCTAGCATGTGTAGGTCAGGACCTTGTAATGACATTGACAAAACAAGTACCATTTTGATTTGTATCCTGCGTCAGATGAGTGGAATTTTAAGTGAAATTCTAGCATCTCCTTGTAACGGATGATGTCAACGTTTCTAAATACGTACTCAACTACCCTGAAATCACCTTTGAGAGGTCACGATCACTACAGGACCAATTGGTCCACAGCCATCATTGTGCTCAAAATAAACAGCATTGTTCAAACATGACTGGCACCACCAGGTGTGGCAGATGTAATTTTTGCCAATACATTTTGGCTGCACAGCAAGTAAATTTACCCAATGGTTAGACATTTAAGCCAACATTTTCCATGAACTGTCAATCTGTGAGGATTGTCTACTACATGACATGTGACTGTGGTATGTTTTACATTGGGAAAACAAAAATAACTTTCTTATATCACATCCGCAATAACGTCTCTTTGGTAGACAGGAAAAAGAGACCCCCATAAGTTGCCACTTGGGCCTACAGTAGGTGACCGTGATATTGTGTCAATTTGGCTCACTTTCTTGGCGATATTGACCACCTACGAGCCCTGTCATGGGAGCAAGCGTGGAGCCGACTCGCCGCGATGGGAAAAAGCTGTCATAGAAGCGACGTGGATCTGACTTTGATTCCGCCAATTCTAGCTGCGGTGTTTGGTATGAATCATGAGGGGGAACTCCACACCAAATTAAAAAAAAATCGGCATGGGTTCCCCCCCAGGGGCATACCATGCCCTTAGGTCTGGTATGGGTTGAAAGGAGAACCCCTATGCCAAAATAAATGCCGTGGAGGTTCCCCACAATCCATACCAGACCCGTATTTAAGCACGCCGCCCGGCAAGTCAGAAAAGGAGTGGGAACGAGCGAGCTATACCAGGCCGCAACCCCCTTAGCATGGGGGGGTGGGTGCTCTGGGGCAGAGGGGTGCCCTGCAGCCCCCTCCAACCCCAAAGTACCCTATCCCCATGTTGATAAGGACAGGGCCTCTTCCTGACGACCCTGGCCGTTGGTTGTCGGGGTCTGTGGGCGGGGGGCTTATCTGAATCTGGGAGCTCCCTTTAATAAGGGGGCCCCAGATACCGGCCCCCCACCCTAGGTGAATGAGTATGGGGGTACATCGTACCCTTACCCATTCACCTGGAGGAAAAGTGTCAATAAAATAAACACACAACATAGGGTTTTAAAATAATTTATTAGTCAGCTCCGGGGTCTTCTCTGCTCTCCAAGGGTCTTCTCCACTCTCCGGGGGTCTTCTATCTTCTCCACTCACCGTTGTTGTTTCGGCACTCCCCGGTTCTTCTCCGGCTCGCTCTCCGGTGCCTTCTTCGGGGCTGGCCTCCGCTATCTTCTTTGAAACTCTCTTACTAGTGGCGGCCAGCCTGGTCAGATGACATAGTTCTGATATGACCCCAATACTTTGGGGCTTCTTTATATGCTTGCAATATTTGTGTTGATTATGTAATTTAAGGATCTTCTGATCAATTTCTCTTATAGATGTGTTGGTACTTATGGTACCATGGGGTCAACACTTTGGATAGGTGGTCATACGGACACCCAGGGTGCCATTTTGGGGGGGAATTCCCACAAGGCTTTGCAACGTGACCCTTTAGGGCGGCACCTTTTTTATGTGCTGGATAATTCACTGGTAATCAATGGCTATGGTAGATATTGCCTTGTTAAATATTATTAATGATGTGACTGGCCCTTTAAGAGGGCGCTCTTTTGTGTGCCTGATTGTTCTGGTGGTGCACTGGATGTAGGAGGGCTATACGTGTTGTTGTTGATATTGGCAGGCCTGTCATTATGTTATTATGGGATCACGTCACCATTTTACTATGAATAGGCAAATGTCCTCATGTCTAAGGCTCCATAGGATTTTCCAAAATGGCCGTTGGAATGCTGTGCATGATGTCATCATGTTTGCACATGCATGATCAGCACTAATATGGCGTCCACATCTCATTGTCAGGTTTAACCTGCCATAAGGTGGGAGGATTATAAATACTGTAGCTCTGCATGGCAGTAATATGTGTAGTGCAGCTGCTTGCTATGCTGTAACGAGGAGCCATTCCTGACTACCATGCTGTGAAAGGTAACCACATTGTACTAGTACCTTAAGTTTTGGCCAATGTTCTAATTTGTTAGTTTACAAGATACTGATTGCAAACACATTTTTTTTTCCAGATCTGTTGTACTAAACCTGCTTTTTCAGCTCAGGCATTAGCTTGGCTATAATGAGCTGTCTGCTGGTAATTAATTTAAGGAGTCATTATCAAAGTTCTGCTTATACATTTCTATTTGTTTTCGCCTAATATTTGAAGGTTTTGCTAGTTGGATCCTTTTCTTACATTAAAGCTGAGGTCCACCCAAAAGTGGAACTTCCGCTTGTTGTACTCCTTCCCCCCCTCAGGTGCCACATTTGCCACCTTTCGGGGGGAGGGGGGACAGGATACCTGTCTCTCACAGGCATCCTGTCCCCACTTCAGGGAGCCTCGGCCGCGGGTATTTGCATCATCACTGGGGCTCCCTCCTTCTCCTTCTTACTTCCCTGGCCATTGGGCCAGTAGGAGAGAGAAGCGGAGCCTCACGCATGCGCAGAAAGGTTCCCGGTGTGAAGCCGTAGTGCTACACTGCTTGGTTCCCTTACTCGCAATGGAGGCGGCATGCACCCTACAGCTTATGGAAACATCAGCTGTGGTGCCGACATCGCTGGACTCCAGGACAGGTAACTATCAAATTATTAAAAGTCAGCAGCTGCAGTATGTGCTGCTGCTGGCTTTTAATTTTTGCAGCGGTGAGCGGGCCTCAGCTTTAAGCATCTGTGGTGTCTGTGAGATTGGATAGGCTCCCTCTGGTGAATGATTTAACCAATTACAGTAAAGCAGTACAAACCTTTCCAGCAGATATCATCTCCTAATTCTATACACTGACATTACAAAAAATTGTGATTATTTTTGTGTCCTAGATGTGGAAACCCTCTAATGCAGTGGTTCTTAACCTGGGTTCGATCGAACCCCAGGGGTTCGGTGAGTCAGTCTCACGGGTTCGGCGGAGGTCAAGACACTGTACAAATTGTGTGCTGAGTGCACTCCTGCATTCGGGACCATCACCTCCCGGCTCCCTTTCCTGTCTGCTGCAGCCTGTTTACTCCTCCTATGAAGGAGTCTCTTGGTCCCTTCCAGCGGCGTGACATCACTCCACTCATGGCCAGAAGGGGGGGATTCGGAGCGCTGCACAGAGAGCTGTGTGTCAGTGCTGCCTGTGACAAGCTAGAGAGGCAAGGACTAGTCTCAAGGAGCCTGCCTGACTCTAGTCTATTGGAATTTGAACCTAGCAGACAGTGTGCTAAAAAAAACTACTGAACTTGTTTAAAAGTAAGTGTTGCTCATCTTACTTTAAAAAAGTAATTAGTTACAGTTACAAATTACTTCTCCGAAAAAGTAATTGCGTTAGTGACTCAGTTACTATATTGAAAAAGTAATTAGTTACTTAGCAAAGTAACTGAATTTTTGTTTAATATTCTACAATGCTTTATTGAGAAGCAGATGACGGGCGCTTGCCAGGGAGCAGTGAGTTAATTCTCCAAGGCGAAAGAATGCCAGATCCTTGAGAGTAGAAAACCGGAAACAAATGGTGATCTCGTGTATATTCCAGCCTAGGTGCATTCATCCCACCATGTATGTGCAGCTAATAGGATTTAAAACCCTTATCCATCGGCTACATATTACATCCAAATTATAAGCTGGATTAAAATGTATGTTTATAATATACATTTCCTTGACGTTTACAGAGTGTGTAATTTAAAATCTTATATTAGGCTTTATTAGAATTTTCTATAGTTTATTGTTTATAATTTTATTTATCTTATATAAGCTTTATTAGATGCAAGGGATCTGGAATGGGGATGTCAGATCTTTCTTTGTTGTCTGATGAAGAGATGAAATCACTGACCAAAGATAACCTGCTGATCATTGGTCTGTATAGGTGTCCTGCACTTAACATGTTGACCACTAGATGTCGCTGTGTACACTGGGAACGTTTGTTCTGTGGAACATTTTGTTCCGGCCATGTGTTCCCCGGATCATTGATTAGGTTGCACACACAGTGTGTGTGATCGATGTGAGTTGTTCCCCGGTGATAGGTCAGTGTGAGGCGGGTGGGGCTCATTGTATCCAGGGCTCCTTGCGATTGGGAGTTTTCAGACAGCTGTGACAGGCCATCACAGCGGTCACATGATTCTAAAGCGGAGTTCCACCCATATTTATGTTCACAGCGCCGTCAGAAGCAATTACTCTGCTGCCATGTAGTGGCGGTAGATGTAATTGGTGTAATGCCGCCCAAGTAATGGGAACTGCGTTACCGGGAGGGGAAGAGTAATCAGGTAGATTAGTCGTTACCCTCAAAAGGGGCTGCGTTAGGTAACTGCGTTTATTGTAACTCCGTTACTTACAACACTGCTCCCAGGTCAGTAGACATGTGCAGACTGGAATATTTTGTTTCGTTTTTTTCGTTTTCGTTTGGAAAATAAATTTATTTAGTTACTCCCGAAAATCGTTTTGATTTATTTCGTCCAAAAATCCAATAATACTTGGTTTCTGTCGAAGGGTCAAAAGAATATTCGACAGAAAGTCCAATCTTTACGTCGAATCGTACATTTCCGTTCGAATATTCCGCCTACAAGAATTCTAATGTTGTATGACTAGTAATAATGTCGAATCTATTTTCTCATAAATCGAAATCTAATCTCTGTAATGTCGAATCTATTATTTCTATAGTGTCGAATCTTTTCTCTATAATGTCGAATCTTTTCCCTATAATCTCGAATCTTTTCCCTATAATGTCAAATCTCTCTATATCGAATTTTTACCGCAACGAAGACGAAAATAAAGCATTTTTTATGTCGGATCTTTCGGTTTTCGTTTCTTGCGCTTTCGTTATCGTTTGTTAAAACGATAACGAAAAAAACTGATTTTCGTACGAAAATGCATTCCAACGAAAACTAATGCACATGTCTACAGGTCAGTTCCCAATCCCCCAATGGCAGTTCCAAGTCCCCCCATGTCATTCTTTGATAATCCCAAACCAATTAACCGGGAAAATAGCTATTATTGATTGTTTTAGATTTAGCTCCCATTTATTTTAATAAAGTTTAGATTCAGTAATTTATCTGATGTTCACAGAATACTGCTTAAACAGAATCCAGGTGCATTCATTTCTTCCCTAGGCCCATTTTGGCAAATTTAGGCACATTTCAAAGGGGTCTTGGTGCATGTTAAACTGACTATAGTTGCATAAACAAGGTACATGTTTAATTCCAATACATTTTTATTGAAGTTTTGACATCAATAAAGAAAAAAAAAAAACATGAAAATAGGTACATAAATGTGGTTGCCTTAATATGACATGTGCAGAATGAAAGGAAATGTTTAAATTTTGTTTTGATTTGTTATTTACATAAATTTGTTTAGTTAAATTCCTTTAATCCCTTTAATTCACTTTTTGAATTCTTTTTTGTTTATTTAAATTCAAATCGATTCAAATTTTCAAATTTGAATAGATTCAGAACGTTTTTGAATAGTTTTAGAGATCGAAAAGTATTTGAATTTGAAAAGATTTTAAATTCAAAAAGTTTTGAATCAATATGAATTTAAATAAACGAAAAAAATTCCAAAGAATTCCAAAAAAAGAAAATAATATAATAGAAAAGAATATAACAGAAATTAAAATAATATAACAGAATAAAACAGAACAAAATAGGATTGAAAATAAAAGAACAGAATAGAATAGAATAAAAAGCAATATAATAAATAAAACATTTAATTAAATAGATTATAGCCATCTTCTAAAATTCGAATAGAAAAGAATAGAATTAAAAAAACAATAGAATAGAATAGAAAAAATAAAAAAAGTTTCCAAAATTCAAATAGAATCAATTTGAAGGACTCCAAATCACAGCTGACCTGTCCAACTTAGCTGACGCTAACTATGTTCCCTTGATAGATAAAATATCCAAATAGGCTACCCGGTTGGCCAGGACTGAGTTGACTTGGTCGGGCCGTGTGGCCTCATTCAAAATGCTACTTCTACCCCAAATTTTATATGTTTTTCGCACATTGCCCATCCCCTTGAAATCTAGCCATCTTAAATCCTTAAATCTTATTCTAAAACGATACGTGTGGGGGTCCAGGCGCCCTAGATGCGCTAGGTCTCTCCTTGTCAAGCACAGATTGGTGGGGGGCATGGGTTTAGTTGATATCAGGGACTACCATCGGGCAGCCATACTCTCTCAACTTAGACACTGGATATCTCCAACTCCTGATATCTTATGGTGCGGTATAGAACGGGCCCTTGACCCGTTCCCAGATCTATGTAGCCTCCTGGTTCTTGACATCTGGCAGCCTCTCCCCCTCCGTCGCCTCCCACTGACAATCCAAGCTTCTCTCATAGCGTGGAGGGAGCTATGTGGTATGGCGCTGGCCAGCTCCAACTCTTCCCCTATACCAATTTCCACTGAAATTTTGTCCTGTGCTATCCCGAATACCTTTTACTCTGATTGGGTTGCCAAAGGCATCCTATGGGTTGATGATCTGTATTGCTACAACGAGCTCAAATCATTCGATACCTTGGCAGCTGAATATGGTCTGCCACTCGTAGACGCCTTTAAACATGCCCAAGCCTCTCACTTCCTTAGAATGTTGAAGTCCCAGATACTGATACAAGACACTGTTTGGCAATACTACACTAAAATGGCTTTCCCATCTAAAGGTATCTCCCTCTTCTATAACATCTTCATGGATAAATTGAACTTCACTGTGTCGCCCCCCCCCCCTCTGTAAATGGGAGGTAGACCTGGGGAAAACGTTCACGCCACACCAGTGGCAATATTCGTTTAAGACTGTTTATAGGGCCTTCTGATGTGTCAATCATTGGGAGCTCTCCCAAAAGATAGCACAGAGGTGGTACCTTACCCCGTATCGTGTAGCTAAATTCTTCCCTATGTCCTCTCCGCTTTGTTGGAGAGAGTGTGGGGCTGTAGGCAACATTTTTCACACCTTCTGGCTCTGTAAGAGTCTTAAAAGCTTCTGGAGGAGTGTGTTCAGGTGCATCTCTCGTATAACAGGTATCCTGACGCCCCCTAACCCTGAACTTGTGCTCATAAACCTGGGCATGGAGGGGTTTCCCCTGAGTTTTCAAGTAGTGGTCACCCATATTCTACTGGCGGCTAGGTTGTTACTAGCTAGGAATTGGAAGTCCAATAAAGTTCCTAGTGTTGCAGAAGTCCTCGAGATCACACGTTCCAACTACGCCTTTGAAGCTTTGTTGGCAATTAGGGAAAATAGGAGAGCTAAGTTTGATATACAATGGAAGCCCTGGACAGACTGGTTTACACCGCAATAGTTACCACCTGTCCTCAGTTATATTTGTACCATTTTGATGTGTCTTATGCAACTTACTTTTGTATGATTGTGCCTCCAATGCTCTCACAGATATCCATCTCCCCTCTATCCCCATCCACATCCCCATTTCTTTTTTTTTCCCTCTTCCTCGCTTGTTTTTCCCCATTTTGATGCCCTAGGATGACACTATGCCGTTCATTAGTGGCGGGACCTACGCCCCCGGGCTTCCCCGCCTTGGTAACATATGCACTGGCTGCTCACTGCTGTTTTTGACACTTGGTTCTGTCTGTATAACGGTCCATGTTGTGCAACATCCTCTCGTTTAACGCTTTGCGTTTCACATTATCTTTTTATTTTTTATTTTTTTGTATACTGTTTTAAGTTGTGCAAAGTTCTTTTATATAATGTTTTTTTTTCTTTCTTTGCTGCACAGTGTCTATTTGTATACCGTTTCACGATGTGTCAATTTGTATACCGTTTCATGATGTGCAACGCGCTTCGGTATAGTGATCTATGTTGTGCAATATTCTCGTATTGTATCCTGAGACATCTTGTGCCCTTCCTTGTTTGTACTTTGAAAACCTCTTAATAAAAATGATTGTGTAAAAAAAAAAGAATCAATTTGAATTTCAATAGAATAGAAAAGAATAGAGTAGAATAGAAAATAACACAATAGTATAGAAAAAAAACAACATAGAATAGAATAGAATGAATATAACCATCTTCCTATTCTAATCTATTTTTTCCTATTCTATTAAAATTCGAATTGATTCTATTTGAATTTTGGAAATTTTGGTTATATTCTTTCTATTCTATTGTTTTTTTTAATTGTATTATTTTTCTATTCTATTCTTTTCTAGTCTATTAATTTATTTTCTATTCTATTCAATTCCTTTATATTCAAATTTGTTCTATTCGAAATTTGAGTTTTGGAAGATGGTTATAGTCTTTCCATTCAGTTTTTTTTATATGATTCTGTTATTTTCTATTCTATTCGAATATATTATTTTCTATTCAAATTTGAATTGATTCTATTTGAATTTTGGGAAATGGTTATACTTTTTTTTTATTCTATTGTTTGTTTTAATTATTTTCTTTTCTATTCTATTATAGTCTATTCTATTTTTGTTTTCTGTTCGATTCTTTTCTATTCTATTTTCTTATGTATTCAAATTCAAATGTATTCTATTTGAAATTAGAATTTCAGAAGATAGTTATATTCTATGTTATTCTATTCTATTTGTTTATATTATATTCTAGTCTGTTCTGTTCTTTTGTTTTCGATTCTATTTTGTTCCATTTTACTCAATTATATTATATTATTTTCTTTTCAATATTTTTCTATTCCTTTATTTTCTATTTTATTTTTTATTCTCTTTGAAAATGTGAAATCTATGCTAATACAAAAAGTATTCAAAAACTATTCAAATTTCATCAGATTTTTTTTCTTTATGTCAGATTTGTTTAACCACTTGTCATCTACCCACCGTCAAATGACGGCGGGCAGACGACTCCATTGCGAGTGCGAGTGCCCGGCGGCAACGATCGCCGCCGGGCACACGCGATTGCTCAGTAACTGAGCGGGGACGTGGAGCTCTGTATGTAAACACAGAGCTGCACGTCCCTGTCAGGGAGAGAGGAGATCGATTGTGTCCCTTGTACATAGGGACACAATCGGTCACCTCCCCCAGTCACCCCCCCCTCCAGTTAGAACACTCATAGGACACACATTTAACCCCTTCCCCGCCCCCTAGTGGTTAACCCCTTCACTGCCAGTCACATTTATACAGTAATCAATGCATATTTATAGCATTTTTCACTGTATAAATGTAAATGGTCCCAAAAATGTCAGAAAAGTGTCCGAAATGTCCGCCATAACGTCGCAGTCCCAATAAAAAAATCGCAGATCGCCGCCATTAATAGTAAAAAAAAAAAAAATGCCATAAACTATCCCCTATTTTGTAAACGCTATAAATTTTGCGCAAACCAATCGATAAACGCTTATTGCATTTTTTTTTTACCAAAAATATGTAGAAGAATACGTATCGGCCTAAACTGAGGGAAAAATTTTTTTTTTATATATTTTTTGGGTTATTTATTATAGCAAAAAGGAAAAAATATTGAATTTTTTAAAAAATTGTCGCTCTATTTTTGTTTATAGCGCAAAAAATAAAAACCGCAGAGGTGATCAAATACCACCAAAAGAAAGCTCTATTTGTGGGAAAAAAAGGACGCCAATTTTGTTTGGGAGCCACGTCGCACGACCGCGCAATTGTCAGTTAAAGCGACGCAGTGCCGGAAGCTTATATTTTGTCTGGGCAGGAAGGGGGTGTAGGTGCACAGTAGGTAAGTGGTTAAACTCGGTACTATTATGATTCGAAGAAACGGATACATCCGAATTTCAGAAAAATTCTAATTTGTCCCAATTTCAATTCGGAACAAAACAAACAGCACATTCGTCGGAAAGGAATGCAGCCAGAGGAGGACTGACAACTCATGGGGCCCCCGGGCAATAGAAGAATATGGGACCCCTGGGCTTACAGATGGCCACCATGCCAGGTGGCAGTGCAGAGGTGGGGCAGCTAAAATCTCTGGATTTTCACATCAAAAGCATGTCAGTTTTGGACATATCAGGGACAGATGCAAAAAAAAAACACAGATTTTTACATACTGTCCCTGGTTTTACTGAGCCTGGCAACCCTGATGGGGCCCCCTAGTGGCATGGGGCCCTCGAGCAGTGCCCGAGTGCCTCAATGGTCAGTCCGCCCCTGAATGCAGCATGTCAAAACTCATGGGTTGAACAAGTGAAGAGACCCTTAATTTGTTGATACCATTCTAGCCAATATGACAATTTTTTATTAGCTATCAGATGCCCTTCTGATGCCGCAAATATACGCTCATAGGAGCCGTGTGTATGCACCAGGGATATTACCTTATCTCAGGATATACAGTCAGTCATCCCCAGTGATGGGTAATAGCCAACCTAGCTGCCAAAATAATGTGGGCAGTTATACATCGTATTTGAGGGGAAATATTTTTGATGCCTATACTCAAAAAGACAAATTCTGGGGATGGAGACACAGGGAGACTGGTGACTTCAAGTATGAATACGTCCAACCAGAAGGTTGATAACTTGTTACAAGCCTATTGAATATGACATAAACTCCCTGATTCTCCACAGTTTCTCCAACAAGTGGGTGAGAATTATGGAGTGTATGCATGAATTTTGGATGCAGTAATTTATCACTGAAGGTTACATTTATAGATAAGTTCCCAAAGATTGGAGGAAGTCAGTGCTGCTAGCCACTGTGAGTCACTAAAGGAACATCCTATGTCATGTTTCCACTTCACCATTGGTGGTAGTTTGAAAAAAGGTGGTTTTGGCTTGCAGTATATTATAGAATAAAGTAATACATGTTGGGCATGTATTTGCTGTTGCTAGGATTTTCCATGCCATTTCATGTACAAATAGGTGGAGGTGGGAGTTTTGCAGTAAACATTGTGTTATTTGAGTGTACTTAAAATAATAATTAGAGGCAGGAAGGGAAAACGCTTTTTGTAAAGACATAAATAATTTGAGGAGACTACCTGAGTAAAGATCCGAAATCAGCAATATGCCTGAGTTCTGCCATGAGCGTATTGATAGGTTAGGAATGAGTAATGGGAATAAAGAGATTAGCATTGGTATTTTATTTATACAGTTTATCTCCTTTAGACGCTTTGGCGATAAAAAAGGTAAAGGCCGCAACTGTGGCAGTGATGGTGGCAGAACTGATTCATGTTGCTAGTTGTCATTAATAGCTTGCTAAGGAGCCATACACCCAGGTCATCACCTGGAATTTGCAGAGAGATTCAATGTCCCACCACAGACAACTAATGGTAGGTGTAAACCAGGCTTTAAGTTGAGCTAAGATAGAAGAATTATAGTAGTCTTTAAAATGCTACAAGGAGGATAAGAGAGTAAAAAGCCATTCAGGATCCAAGAGGAATGTGTCAATTTTAGAAGCAAAGAACGACAAGAAATCGTGACTGGATCATGATCTGACCATGAAACAGCCAGAAAAGTCGCTTTTATAAGTTCAGGAAGGAAAGTGTGTTTTACCCAAAAGTGATCCATTTGTGAATAAGAATCATGGGAAGACAAATAAAAAATATAATCTCTTGTCAGAGGGTGGCGTTCTCTCCATGCATCTAGAAAGCCAGCTTGAGAAAAGAGAGTGGAAAAGGATTGAGATTCAAGGTATCTTGAGTGTAATATGTCTTTAGATTTTAAGGTGTAATGATGAGCGCAAACTTAAACTAAACTAAATAATCAATCCAAACCAGCAAGTGAGCATTAATAACAAATGGTGATAAAATAATAATCCAAAATATGTGCAATACAGTGCAGCAACAAATGTCCCAAATATGTGATTAAATTAATAATTCAAATATGTGCAATATGTGCAACAACAAAAGTCCCAAATAAGTAAAATCCAGTGGGGAGACTAACATAAATCGATCAGTGACAAGGCTTCTATCCATGTAACAACGAATTCATCCAGATGAGACTTTACAGATGAAAGTGCTCACAGAGCGCTTACCTTCCACAAGGAAGAAAGGGGCATCAAACACATGCAATGATGATCCTGTAGGCAGCCGTCTCCAATGCAGTCTTTAAACCAGTCTCAACCACATTCGACGTCCGGTCGAAAATGCAACGGATGATCCAAAAGGAAAATGAAGCTCACATAGTGAAGTACGTAAACTTAAAAATGGTTTAATAAAGTAAACACACTTACAGAAAAAAAAACGAGTAAAAACACCAAAAACAATGGCACTTCCGGTCGGACGGTCAGGGTGTCACGTCACTTCCGGTTGACCTTACGCGTTGCGTCACGTCACGTGACTTCATCAGAGGTTACCAAGGGCCTATCAGATACATTCTTTTATAGGTAGAAAGCGGAAATCAAATCACGGCCATTTTCGATACTCCGTCGAAAACGGAAGTGTCTCCATTTTTGATATGGGAAAACGGCTAATAGTATTCAGGGATTTATGAAACAGATACCAGTATACCCAAACAATGATATAAATAATGAATAAATCGTAAAATATGATATAATAAAACACCTATATTGCTGTGTTTATTTATGATACAAACTCCCGATCATATTTGACCGGACATCGAATATGTAATGACAACAGGGACATTTCAAGAAAGGGAGGCGAATCAGTGACTATAAAGCCGAATCATCAGCAGTATAGACTCCCAATAATATTCGACAAGACATCGAATATATAATGCCTTATAGGTCATTACAGGGAAGGGAGGTAAATCAATGACTGTAAAGCCGAATGATCAGCCTAGCCACTTATGTGGGGTGCCAATGTTGGAATTTGCACATAGTCACTAAATTGATGTAAAAAGCAACATTAGATATCCAAAGTACAAACAAGTATATTGGATGTCTATGCCTCACATGTAAATCAATACTCTGCTTGTTACATGCAAGTTACCACTCGATAAAAATAAAATAAAAATAAAAATCGAATAAAATAAATACAGTAGCCCAAAAAACAATAAAAGGCTAAAATAGAATTGGATGATAACTAATAGAAAAACCGGGGTGATCAAATGGGAAACGAGTGACACCCCTTCCGTTTACATAGTTACATAAAGCCAATCTATCTAAAATAGGGATCAAGTGTACCTCGAAACCTAAAATAATAAAGTTAAAAATGACTAAGAAAACAATTTAAATCAAACTCAACGTTTAATCCATAAGGGACCATGGTATTCAGAGAATGGATCCACTGGGATTCCATTTGGCTGATGGACCTAACCAGATGGGCTCCTCTCCAGGGCTTAATAAATGTATCAATCCCCCAAAAGGTCAGATGTCTGGGGTCTTTCTTATGTTTCTCCAGAAAGTGTCGGCTGACACTATGTTTAGTGAAGCCATTCTCAATATTCACAACATGTTCTTTTATACGGACCATTAATGCTCTTTTTGTCCTTCCTACATATTGTAGGTTACAACTGCATTGCAACACATACACTACGCCTTCTGTATGGCAACTAATGAAATTCTTTATTTGATGGCACTCATTAGTGTGAGTACTTATAAATTGTGTCCTCTTTTGTTGGGGACCCTTCGACCGTTTACAGGCATAACAATATTTACACGGAACAAATCCTTTAGTGGTGAAAAACCTGTACCCACTTTTGGGTGGAGGATCCACTACATTTTTCACAAGTAGGTCCCTAATAGTGGGGGCTCTTTTATATACAATATTAGGCATTTCGGGCAAGATAGATTTCAAATGTCTATCCCCCTTCAACACATGCCAGTGTCTTTTAAGTCATTTTGCCACATCCTTATACTGGATATTATAGTCCAAGATAATGGCAGGGGCCGTCATGTCCCGCGGCTTTTTCACATTCCCCTGTAGCATCGTATTTCTATCAAGACCAGCAACTTCTTGAATCTGTCTTTGAATGAATTCGTGAGAATAACCTTTATCTTTAAACCTCTCTCCTATAAAGGATGCTTGAGCTAAGAAATCAGAATCTTTAGTGCAATTTCGTTTAATCCGAACCAGTTGTCCTTTCGGTATGTTCAACAGCCAAGATTTGTAATGGCAACTATTTAGAGATAAATAGCTGTTTGAGTCAACACTCTTGAAATGTGTTTTCGTAGTAAGCTTGTTTGATGTTATAGTGATATCCAAATCAAGAAAATGAACTACCTTATCACTGATATGGAAAACCAGATTGATGTTCTTATCATTAACATTCAAATCTGCACAAAATTTCTCCAATGTTTCTTTAGTACCCTTCCATACCATCAGCACGTCATCGATATATCTTTTATAAAAGATTAGCTCAATGGGAGTATCCAAATAGATCGCCTCTTCCTCCCATTGTGCCATGAAGGCGTTAGCAACCGAAGGAGCAAATTTGGCGCCCATGGCGATGCCCGTGCTTTGGTTATAATAATCTTGGTTATACCAGAAATAATTGGACTTTAAGCAAAATTCTAGGCACTTAATGAGAAATTTTCGTTGCTTACAGATAAGTAAGGTATAATTCTTGAGGAGCCATTTGGTAGCACTGCAAGCTTGATGATGTTGTACAATCGTGTATAGGGAAGATACATCTGCAGTGGCAATAAAGGTCTCTCCCTCCACTACAGGCACCTTTTCCAACAACTGTAGAACATGTTTGGTGTCTCTCAAATATGCTTTGGTCTGTTGAATAGCTGGCTGTAAGAAACAGTCGAGGTATTGGCCCATCCTCGCTGTAAGGGAATCTATCCCGTTAACAATAGGTCTACCGGGTGGGTTAACCTTGTCTTTATGCACTTTCGGAATAGTGTAAATTACCAGAATTCTGCAGGTTTCAGGCAATAAAAACACTGATTCCTTTTTACTCAAAATATTTCTTTTCACTCCCAATTTGATTCATTGTTTCAGTTGTTCTTTAAACATATTCGTGGGGTTACTCAGTAATTTGGTGTAGGTATCCACGTCTTCCAATTGTCTTTGGAGTTCTGCGTTGTATTGTTCCTTAGACTGAACCACAACCGCACCTCCTTTATCCGCTGGTCAGATAACGATGTCTTTACGTTTCTTCAATGATTGGATCCCTTTGTGTATGTTGATAGGGTCCCTTGCTTTTTTAATCTTCAAAGTGTCAAGGTCCTGCAACACTAATTTTTTAAAAACCTCCATGTGGGGATTGTTGCTAATTTGCGGGTTAAAAACCGAATTATTCCGCAATGTGGTATATTGAATGGGATTTTCGGATGTGGTCATGGCAGACCCATGTTGAATAGGGTTTCCTAGAAAGTATTTTTTGATGTTCATTTTCCTAATATATTTTTGTATACCTATATATGTATCGAATTTGTTTAGATTTTTCACCGGTGCATGTTTGAGACCTCTATCCAACAACGAAAGTTCTTCAAGGGAGAGGGGTTTCCCACTTAGGTTGAAGACCCCTTTCCCTTCTCCAATATTTTTCTTTTGGGATCTCTTTCCTCCTCTGCATCTCCGTTTTCTTTGGGGGTACGAATCTCCTTTTCGTTTAGGGATCTTCTTGGAGGTCTCTCGAATTCCTTGGACCTCCGCGGAGATGGATCCTCCTGAGTCCGTCTCCTTGGAGATGGATACCGGTCCTGAGGGTATCTCCTTGGAGAATAATCCCTCCGATCCCTGTCTAAAAAAGGGCCCTGATACTCAGATCGATAATATGATGTAGGGTGGGAATGATAGTCATGATGTTGTCGCAGAGGTTCAAAGCGATTATAGGTAGGGATAGGGCTCCGTTGAGGATAGTTGTAGTGTTAAGAATAATGAGGATTATGATTATGTGGAGGGGGAGGATAATGGGTTGTATTCTGATATTCTCTATGTTCTGAATTCCGACGGGTCCAATTTGTTTTCTTAAAAGGTTTCTTAAAAGGTTTTTTTGGGCGTGTATTTTGTGGTGTAAGATGGCGTTGTGCTTCTTCATCCTTCAGGGCTTGACCTACTCTCACAGGTAATGAGGTTTGATCTTGCCACCCTAAAGTTTTCACAGATTTATCCAAATTTTGGTTTTCTGTAACTGCTTCTTTTTCAGGTGTTGAATAAGTGGTCGGTACTGTGACCGTGGTTTTCACCTGCCACTTAAACACCTGATCCGCTTTATAGTCTGATGTATCTCGTAGGTATTTCTTCGTTTTCCTTTTTTGAGCTTCAAGATCCTTGGTGGCTAGAGTTTTGCTTAATTGGGTGGATAACTTTTTAAACTCTACTGAATCCTTGAACGGATCCAGAAGAATTTTAGCCTCTGCTATCAAATTATCCATAGCTCGCAGCTTTTTTTGTTTCCGTTTCAGAAGGAAAGGAATGGCCTCCAAACTCTTATCATTATAAAAGTGGAACCATTCATCCATGGATTGTTTGTCCAGAAGTCCATCATTAGGGGGGACATCCCACCTGAGTCTTCTCGGGACAATTTTCTCTTTTAAATAACGGTCAAAGGTGTGAATGTCCCACCAAAGGTTGACCTTCCTCTCCATAGAGAGTGCCAAAACTCTAAATTGGCTATTGAGGTCAGTTTTCTTTGTGTTGTGGGTACCATTGAATACCTCATCTAGATTCACATTGCGGTGTTCCATATAAGAGAACACTTCCATGGCAGCAGCTAAAGGGAGTGTTAGAGAACTAGTGAATAGACCCAATAAAGGAGATAATAAAACTAATTACATACGTACTTCACTATGTGAGCTTCATTTTCCTTTTGGATCATCCGTTGCATTTTCGACCGGACGTCGAATGTGATTGAGACTGGTTTAAAGACTGCATTGGAGACGGCTGCCTACAGGATCATCATTGCATGTGTTTGATGCCCCTTTCTTCCTTGTGGAAGGTAAGCGCTCTGTGAGCACGTTCATCTGTGAAGTCTCATCTGGATGAATTCTTTGTTACATGGATAGAAGCCTTGTCACTGATCGATTTATGTTAGTCTCCCCACTGGATTTTACTTATTTGGGACTTTTGTTGTTGCACATATTGCACATATTTGGATTATTAATTTAATCACATATTTGGGACATTTGTTGCTGCACTGTATTGCACATATTTTGGATTATTATTTTATCACCATTTGTTATTAATGCTCACTTGCTGGTTTGGATTGATTATTTAGTTTAGTTTAAGTTTGCGCTCATCATTACACCTTTATATCCTATTTTTTGTTGTTAGCACATACTCGATTTGAGCTGCATGTAATTAGTTTTATTATCTCCTTTATTGGGTCTATTCACTATTGGCTAGCGCTTTAGTTTTCTTTTTTATACCACTAGTATGTCTTTAGGTTTGTCAAGGAGAGGTTGGGTAAACAAATTTAAATCGCCACAGAGAAAACCTGTACCCCTGGAATGGGATTTAAGTAATTCAAGTATATGAGAAAGGAAGGGAATGTTATTAGTATTGAGGGCAGAATAACTAAGAACAGTTATGCCCACATTTTGAAGAATGCCCTGTAAAAGATGGTATCAACCTTGGGGGGTCTGAGATCTGTTTGGAACAAGTAAAGGTAAGATTTCTACGAAAAGGCTATTAATAATCCTCTGTGTTTTGTAGGAGCTGAAGATGTGTACACCATCACCAAGGGTATTTGGAATGAAAGTATACAGGTGTAGAGTTGGTAGAAAAATGTGTTTCCTGTAGGCATGTTTTTCTCTTTGTTAGAGAATTGAGGCCTCTGGCATTTAAGGTTAATAGTTTAAGTGTCATGTTTAAGTTAGAAAAAAGAAAAAGAAAAAATGTATTTCTTTTATCAAAATATAATAGAACTAAATTAACAAAAAGAGCAACTGGATCTAAAAAGAGTGTGCCACATGGGGAGAAGGGATGAATCGGGAAGTAAAAAAAAGGGGGAGAAATAGAAAAAAAAAGTAATAAAAGAAGTAAACACGGAATCAGAGACCATGGGGCCAGATTCAGAAAGATCCGTTACGCCATTGTAAATATTTGCGCAAGTTCTTTATTCAGAAAGAACTTGCGCCATTATTTACAGCGGCGTAACGTATGTGTGGGGGCGTAAGGCCACGCAATTCAAATAAATGAAGTGGGGGCGTGATTCATGTAAATGAATCATGACCCCACGTAATTCATGTTTTTTTTGGACGGCGCATGCGCCGTCTGTGAACGTTCCCAGTGCGCATGCGTGAAATCACGTCGCTTTTCCTCAATGTAAACAACGTAACGTCGAGCCCCATTCCTGAACGATTTACGCAAACGACGTAAGCGACGTACAATTCGACGCTATTCCGACGTCCATACTTAACATTGGCTATGCCTCCTATAGCAGGGGTAACCTTACGCCGCTCTAACGCTTACGCAAACGACATAAACTACGACGCGCCGCCGCAAGTATGTTCGTGAATCGGCGTAGATAGCTAATTTGCATATATTACACGAAAACCGCCATAAGCGCCACCTAGCGGCCAGCGTAATAATGCAACTAAGATACGATGGTGTTACAGACTTATGTCGCTCGTGTCTTAGAAGAAAGCCGGAGTATCTTGTTTTCTGAATAGCAAAAAAAGATACGCCGGCTATTCTTAGTATTTACGCAGCGTATCTCTTGATACGCTGTGTAAATAGCTTTCTGAATCTGGCCCCAAGGTCTCAATGGGTATAGAGATTGGACAAAAGTCACCTCTCAAAAGGGGGACAACAAGTATCATCATACAGGCCAGTGATCTTGGAAAATAAGAAAGAAGAAATAGATTAAAAAAATTACTGAATATATATATATATATATATATATATATATATATATATATATATTGTAAACGTTGGGGGTTTAACTCAATGGTAAATGCGTTTTTTTAGCGAGTCCACAGCAGTCAGATGTTATGTTTGAGGGCATGGCAGCCCATTTTTATTGAAGAAAACAAAAGAAGAGTTCACATACAGGATTTCCCACGCAGGGGTTCTTCTCCATTAATGTTCATAGAACTCAAAAATACCAAGCCTCCTGGCTCCTAGGCTTACTTAGCCTTGCTGTACCTGCTCACCTGGCACACTCCTGGCCTCAACAGGTTCTCCAGCCCACTGTCTCCCAGACTTCCGGACTTCCTTCAGCCCCTCTTGGACTCGCTAGTCACCTCAGGTCCACCAGCCTCCCAGTCCTTCAGACACGAAGTCCCCCCACACCAGGGATGTAGTCTCCAGGGCAGACAGACAGACAGACAGATCCCCACACACAGGTCTGTCTTGCAGCAACAGCCAGCTGCACACCTTCCACCTCTCTCTCTCTGACCAGTCCCTGATTATATTGTCAGCGTTCAGCTGGGAACCCAACCTGCTGGCTGTCTGTAAGATCTGGACACAGGGTTGGAGACCCCACCCCGCCCAAGTCTCTGCAGGATCTCCAACTACACAGCCCCATTCAAAACTAGCAAAACCTGGAGAAAACTGACAGAGCAGTTTTCTCCATTTAAAAACTATGCTGTGTAGTTCTGCAGTCTGCTGACATGCAGACTCTGTGTCCATTTTTGCTGCATCTCCATGGTGACAGGGACCCTTACTATTACATATCCCTCCCCTTTGTTTCGATCCCGAAGGGGGCGGAACACCAGCACACGTCATTAGGGTTGGGACACCTCTGTGACGGCTGTCAGCCGCGTAGGCCCAACCCTTTTTTCGGGTGCGCTTCCAGGTCAGTCCTACCCTGACTCTCCATGGGATCCCACTTTTTTCTATCCTACGCTTTCTCCCTCTTCTGGGGTTCCTGGGCTTATTTTCTTTTCTCAGGGGAACACTGCCTTGCCTGAAACCCTCACATTCTTCATATAGAGAACCTGTTCCTTTAGCACTTTCTCCCACAGTGTCTCCGGGTACTTTAATTTGTACCTTTGTGCGATTGACAGGTAAAATCTCTGCTACTGCCACGTCCATTTCGCTCCCTTCCTTCCTGTAAAGTCTAGTGGGTGAAGCAGTGTCCGTGCCCTCTACTGACCACCGCTCAGCCGCACTCTGGACTGCTTTAGCAGAAATTTTCCTAGTCACCGCATCAGGCGGAGAGACTTCTGATGTTGTCAAACGTTCTCCTGAGCAACTTCCATCCAAACCGGTAACTGGAAGTACCCTCTCAGAGAACTTTGAGACCATCTGCCACACTGCCAATAAACATGGTACCAACCAGTTCCTCTTGCAATCACCATAAAGAATAGCCTGTACTACTTGGCTCCACCTACTGGTACTACGCAGTACCACCTTGTCCGACCACAATGGAGGCACCCAAGTGTACAGCAAATTGCCTTTCTGGACTTTAAGCATTTTTAACAATACATTAGTCACCTTAATGCGACCCACGTCTACATACAAGACCTTTCTAGGGACTTTTCCATTATCAATGACATGGAGGGGCTCATCCACTGAAGCTGGAAAGGTAGAGACATTTTCAGCAACCCCCACCTCACTGGCGGTATCAGTCTTCACAGCCTGGTGCTCAACTGGAGCGCCGTCAGACATACATCTCACATTTATCTCTTCCGTCACAGCATCAGTGAGCCGCTGCAGGTCATAAGTCACATTGGCATTTTTTCGCTCACTATTTTCCAGCGGTTGGGCTGCGGATAACACATCTGCCATGCATGCGCCCTTAACCGGTCCTTCTGACTGGAGGAAACCAATCTCTGCAGGGGCCAACACGCCCTTGGCCACTGGCCACCCTGCACTCCCTCCATTGGGCATAGCAGGTGTTATGTCCACATCTGTGTTACCCAACCTAGCCTTATCCAGTATGGCTAGCAATTGTTTAGCCCAGCTGTCCCAGTCAGTGGTACTTCCCTGACAGGCCTTCTGCAGCACTGCATCACCTGTTCCAAGAGGCACCAAAGGAACTTGGGTCTCATTACCCGATACAGTACATTTGTCATCGCTAGACGCATCACATTGTACAAGCACAGTTTCACTTATGTCACATTGGGACGATGCTTCGTCACAAACCACAGGATGCAATACCCCATTTTGACCAGATTGTTCTGGTGGCGCTACCATCACATCCTGCTTTACACTACTAGCTTTTACAGTATGAATACATTTTTCACCAAACTGATCACATACCAGGCGGGTGGTCTGCACCCACACACTCTCATTGTGTGGTTCAGTCCCTCCTTGTTCCCCCAGAGTAGGGCCAGAGCGGTCCTGAACAACCTCCAGTTCCAACACAGGGAGATCCCGGGAGGTTTCCATGGACAACCCTGCAGCTCTGCCTCTGGTGGTCAAGGAAGACATCCTATTTCCATCCTTTTTAGTAAACATATCACCAACATTCTCAAATATGACATTTCCAGAACTACATTTCTCAACCTTTAGAGGATCATCATGATACTTAAACATAGCTGTAGCTATTGTGGGTGGCCCCTTACCCACTAGAGAAGCTCTACAGCTGACCTGGGAAACCCTCCGCTCCAACACTGTGGGCTCCTGGGAGGTTTCTCTGGGCAACCCCACAGCACCTATATCTGTCACTAGGGAACATGGTATACTTATTTCTTTGGTCACCCCTAGTACAGCTTCTCCAGCACTCTGCTGGATTCCACCAGGTACATACAGAGTCCCCATGTCCTTTTCAGTCTTTAGTCCTGCTGATAGTTGGGCTTTACCCTGTGCCTCCCCCCTACTCTGAGTAGCACACTGTAGCAAGTCCACCTGTACTGCGAATCTCCCCGCTGAACACACTTCTACTTCATTGGGTTCTGTCCCATAAACTGCAACAGTCTTACCACTTCCTGTAACCGTTGTCATAGCCTTCATCTGAGTGCGTTGTCTCTCATCTGTGGTGTCTCCATAGGCTGAATTTTTCATGTGGTCATGGAGAAACACTGCAGCCTTTCCAGACCCACCAACACCCCCTGCATGTAACACAGTATCCCTGTTGCTAGGGGTAACAGCAGACCAGCACTCCAAAGATGGTTGGCTACACCTCATGGTGATTACAGACTGTTGTGTCCTTTCTGGACTGACCACTTCACATAAGCGACCATAATACACATTTTTACTTTCCTCATCGGTACCCCCTGCAGGCCACACAAACTTCTTGCCACTGTTGCCAGGGGTGACAACCGATATGTCTGCAGAAAACGCATGGCTGGTACGCTGATGCACACTTATGCTCTCCTGAGCCATTGCTTGATTGTTGCTTTGTTGTCGCAGTGATGCCTCTCCCGTTGCTATGGGTGACGACCTCGCTTTGCTGGAGCGTTGCTGGTGGCCCATGATGCGATTGAACTCTCCTCTAAGAAGGATTTCCTCTTTAAACTTGCGATAGTCATCCTGGTCACCGTCCATCAAATGGTAAACCGACCGGTACTCTACCAGCAATAAGGTTTGCAGCAATTTTGGCCACCGGTCTCTAGGCCATCTCCTCCTTACAGCGACTTTTTCAAACTCTTCCAGGAAGTCTCCAACCTCCTCTGTAGGTAGCATGGGTTGCATGTAATCAGATGCCACTATCTCAGCCCCTTGTACTGCATCCAATTCTTTAGTCTGGTTCCACTTGAACCACTCATTCACAGTCTCATACACCATTGGCCCCTTTTGACTGGCCCCTTTAACTTGATTCAACATGAACTTCTTGTGTTTTGACTGTCGCATCCTTGCAGTCGCATGCACAGCAGCTTGTTACACAGTTCACAGCAATAACAAGGGAAAAAATCTTCTCACAGGTGCACCACCTGTATGCAACACAGTCCAAAAAAAACTTCTGCGCAATGCAGTTTGCCTGGCTGCCACACACAGTTAGCAGTAACTGCTGCTGCGACTCACCACGGAGCAAGGACCCGGATTTCACCGTCTAGATGCCCGCTGAATCCACCACTGTAAACGTTGGGGGTTTAACTCAATGGTAAATGCGTTTTTTTAGCAAGTCCACAGCAGTCAGATGTTATGTTTGAGGGCATGGCAGCCCATTTTTATTGAAGAAAACAAAAGAAGAGTTCACATACAGGATTTCCCACGCAGGGGTTCTTCTCCATTAATGTTCATAGAACTCAAAAATACCAAGCCTCCTGGCTCCTAGGCTTACTTAGCCTTGCTGTACCTGCTCACCTGGCACACTCCTGGCCTCAACAGGTTCTCCAGCCCACTGTCTCCCAGACTTCCGGACTTCCTTCAGCCCCTCTTGGACTCGCTAGTCACCTCAGGTCCACCAGCCTCCCAGTCCTTCAGACACGAAGTCCCCCCACACCAGGGATGTAGTCTCCAGGGCAGACAGACAGACAGACAGATCCCCACACACAGGTCTGTCTTGCAGCAACAGCCAGCTGCACACCTTCCACCTCTCTCTCTCTGACCAGTCCCTGATTATATTGTCAGCGTTCAGCTGGGAACCCAACCTGCTGGCTGTCTGTAAGATCTGGACACAGGGTTGGAGACCCCACCCCGCCCAAGTCTCTGCAGGATCTTCAACTACACAGCCCCATTCAAAACTAGCAAAACCTGGAGAGAACTGACAGAGCAGTTTTCTCCATTTAAAAACTATGCTGTGTAGTTCTGCAGTCTGCTGACATGCAGACTCTGTGTCCATTTTTGCTGCATCTCCATGGTGACAGGGACCCTTACTATTACAATATATATATTCACCCCAGGACGAAGTCAGTTTTGATGAAACGACTTAGGGAGAATCGGCGTGCTGATGTCATCACCACATAAAGGAAGTCGCGGAGTGAACGGGCTGTGTTAGCCGGCCACAAAATTTTCACATGCGATTTTATATCTTCACATTGTAAGTGCGATTTTATTCTTTTTTATAATAAATGTTTACTGGATTACGCTAAGTTGGTCCCCTTGTCTTTCCTCACCTGGCTGTAACCACATTGGATTGCTTGTGAGTGTGTGTTGATCGATTCATCGCTGAAGAAATGATATCCAGTTGCATAGACCCCTTGGCTGGGTTGGAAGCCACATGCCAATAGAAGATCACATGCCAAGAGAAGTTGGGATCTTCACTTCCGGTAAGAGGCAGTCATTTAGGAGGTGGAGGATCTCGTTTCCATCACATCACTTTTCCCGGGTTTGTTTTGGTTTGATGTCACCAACTCACTGACAGGAGGACTGTACACTTTTTTCATCATCCGATGAAAGTAGACTATTCACTTGCTCATTTTTCTTTTGGTTTGGGATCAAACCGATTTTTTAGCAGATAGGGTAACCTATTTGTGCTGTGGTATCACAGACATTGATCACTTTGCATTTATTTGAAATAGATGTTTCTGTTTGTTTGGATATATCACATCCATTGCGCAGCTTGTTTATATATATATATATATATATATATATATATATATATATATATATATATATATATATATATATATATAGGATATACAGGTAAAAATAAATAATGGAAGCTTCAGTAAGGGGAAATTGGAAAATATCACCAATTATAACAATATCGTGACAAAGTACAGTGGTGGAAGTTTCAGCAAAGAATATTAGGCAAGACAAAAATAACTCATTTATATAAGTAACATGCAAAAATGTATGGAGAAAAACCGGGACGGCCACACTCCAAAAAAATGGTTCCTTTTAATAAAACTGGTCACAACATGAACATATCACAGCAAAAAATCAGGAGAAAAGCTGACACATTTCACACTATCATACAGTGCTTTTTCATAGGCTATGAATAAGCACTGTATAATAGTGTGATATGTTCATGTTGTGACCAGTTTTATTAAAAGGAACCATTTTTTTGGAGTGCGGCCGTCCCGGTTTTTCTCCATACATTTTTGCATACTATTGCAGTGCCTGCACCCAGGCGTTTGGACTCCACCTTGCAGTTTCCTGGGACCTCTGAGCAGTAAACTTTCTTATATAAGTAACATATTAGGAATATCAAGTCATGGAAAAACGCTATGACATATAGTTTAACAGTGTCAGGTTCCATGCATACCAAATAGAATGCCAATTCCTTTGACAGAAGAATAAAAATGCTCATATAGAACGTATATAGTTTGGGCAAGTTTAGGAGTGGGTTTTTTTGTGTTACATCAAGCAGCAGTGTAAATATGAGGTAAAAATGTCAGCTAAACTGATGGATTAAGGTAGATGTTAAGTATCAGTTAATATCGATCATTAATACTAGCAATGTAATTAGGGTTTAAATAATCAGAATTACTGATGAAAGCACCACAGCATTAGATTGTGTAGATACTGAATATGTTAAAAAAAA
This sequence comes from Rana kukunoris, assembly GCA_029574335.1. Lineage (NCBI taxonomy): Eukaryota > Metazoa > Chordata > Amphibia > Anura > Ranidae > Rana > Rana kukunoris. The sequence goes on from CM056051.1 coordinate 207,079,119, forward strand.
ATGTATGTCAACTTCCCCCTATTCTTTCCCATACTCCTTTGATTTAGCAAAGCAGAATATGGAAGTCTTGGCTATACAGTAAGGGGTGAAACATGTGTAGTAAGGTTTATAAATGGAAATAAAGTGAAGATATGACTAGTGATTGGGGAAGAAACAGCACTTACTAAAAAAAAAAGGGAAGGGAAATGGGAGAATATGGGGTTTAGATGTAAATAGACAAATCAGAAGAAATTAATTTAGGATCAGAATCAGAAACACTTTCCATCAAATTACAAAGGACACCCTTGCAGTACTTCACTTAGGGAAGGGAAAAAAAAGAAAAAAAATATGTATGAGCACTGCCATATATTAAGAATCACCCTTACTTAGTAAGAAGGTTCCAAGGCAATTCCATAGATGTTGTCAACAGGGACTGATCCAGCATGGAGAGATTCTAAATTAAACTCTTGCTTCCTGTATGGATGATCTGGGATTGAAGCTGATGCAAGGCTTTTCCCCCTCAAAAAGCAGAAGAGAAGGTCATGTTTTGTGGAAATAAATTAGGCCTGAAGAATGAGGGTCATCTGAAGAGGATGAAAGTTCTTGAGGAGGTTGGAAACCATAGTCATGGAAATAGGAACATATATTTTCTGGAGTACGAGCTAGATAATCTTTGCCATTATGTGTAAAAAAAAGGGATTTTTAAATACAGCTTACCTGTAAAATCCTTTTCTTGGAGTACATCACGGGACACAGAGCGGCATATTCATTACTATATGGGTTATATGGAGTACCTTCAGGTGTGGACACTGGCAATCTCAAACAGGAAGTCCCCTCCCTATATAACCCCCTCCCCTAGAGGGAGTCCCTCAGTTTTGTAGCAAGCAGTATGCCTCCCAAAATGTTTCCCCAAAAGAGGGGTGGGAGCTCTGTGTCCCGTGATGTACTCCAAGAAAAGGATTTTACAGGTAAGCTGTATTTAAAAATCCCTTTTTCTTTCTCGTACATCACGGGACACAGAGCGGCATATTCATTACTATATGGGATGTCCGAAAGCAATGCTTTAATGAGGGGAGGGAGACATCTTCCAAAGAAGGATTTAATTTAGAGGTATACTCAAATACTAGTAAATCCAACTTAAACGAGAAATGTAAATCTCCAATCAAATCAAGGGAGCCCCCTCAGATCCTGAGGAGCTTGAATCGCGGCCTGTAGTATTGACTGCCCAAAGGCTGTATCCGCATTCCTTCTTACGTCCATTTGATAAAATTTTGTAAACATGTGGACTGACGACCACGTTGCTGCCTTGCATATTCGAGCCATAGAGATCTGATGATGATGTGCTGCCCAGGAGGTGCCCATGGCCCTGGTAGAATGGGCCTTTGCCGACAAAGGAGGAGGCAACCTCTTCAAACCGCAGGCCTGAACGATTAATTGTTTAATCCATCTTGCGATGGTGGATCAAGCAGCTGCCTGACCCATCTTGGGCCCTTCCGGTAAAACGAACACCACATCTGTTTTCCGAACTTTCTCTGTAGCTTTAAGATAGGCCTTTATGGCCCTGACAATATCCAACGTATGCAGCAACCCCTCCTTTCTAGAGGTGGGTTTTGGAAGAAGGATGGAAGTACCACATCCTGGTTCAGGTGGAAACTGGATATAACCTTTGGTAGAAAGGAAGAATGAGGACGGAACCCCGCCCTATCATTATGTAAAAATGAGATATGGTTCCTTACAAGATAAGGCTGCCAATTCCGATACTCTCCTGGCCGAAACTATGGTGATCAGAAATACCGACTTTCTAGTCAGTAAAACCAAAGGTACCTCAGCCAACGGCTCAAGGGGTTGTTTCTGTAGAGTGGACAGGACAAGATTTAAGTCCCATGGACAAATTGGTGACTTGACAGGAGGATTAATACGCAAGACCCCCTGTAAGAAGGTCTTTACCAGCGAGTGGGTGGCCAGCGGCCTCTGAAACCACACTGACAGAGCTGAGATCTGTCCCTTGATTGTGCTTAGTGCCAGGCCTTTATCCACTCCTAGCTGGAGAAAACTTAACACCCTATCAATAGTATATTTGCGGGAATTCCATCTTTTGGATTCCCACCAGCCTACGTAGTTCCTCCACACCCTGTAATAAATCACCCTGGAGACCGGCTTTCTAGCCCTAATCAGGGTAGGAATTACCTGCCTAGACAGACCTCTACCCCTGAGAATCAGGGATTCAGCCTCCAGGCCGTCAAATTTAGACGCTGTAATGTAGGGTGGAGGATCGGGCCTTGTGAGAGTAGGTCTGGTTGTAGAGGAAGAGTCCAAGGGTCTCCCACTGCCATCTTCAGGACTAGTGAGTACCAAGTCCTCCGGGGCCAAGCCGGAGCTACTAGAATGACTGGCTTGTGCTCCACTCTAATCCTGCGCAACAGGCGAGGGAGTAACTGTAGCGGAGGGAATGCATATAGAAGTTTGAATTGATGCCAAGGGCAAACCAACGCATCGGTTCCGCAGGCCATAGGATCCCTCGCTCGAGACACGAACCTGTCTAGTTTCTTGTTGAACCTGGATGCCATTATATCTACGTCCGGCATTCCCCACCTCTGGCAGATTGTCTGAAAGACCTGGGGATGCAGAGACCACTCCCCTGGCAACAGACTCTGGCGACTTAAGAAGTCTGCCTGCAGGTTGTCCACTCCGGGAATGAATATCGCCGAAATGCAGGGTACATGAACCTCTGCCCACTGAAAAATCAAGCTCACCTCCCTCTGAGCGGCCTGACTCCTGGTTCCCCCTTGGTGGTTTATGTATGCCACCGCCGTGGCATTGTCTGACTGGATTCTCACCGGGAACCCCTGTAATCTGGAGGTCCATGCCAGAAGGGCTAGGCGAGCAGCTCTGATCTCCAAGATATTGATGGGGAGCTGCCTCTCTGCTTTCACCCAAGTTCCCTGGCGAGAGAACCCCCCGAAGACCGCCCCCCAGCCTGCCAGGCTGGCGTCTGTGGTAACTACCTTCCAGACAACAGGGCTGAAGGATTTTCCCTTTAGAAGATTCTGAGGGTTCAACCACCAGGCCAGGCTTTGTCGGACCCTTGATGATAGCGTCAAAGGGGACTCTAAGGCATGTGCCCTCTTGCCCCAGGCTGCTAGAATGGCTGCCTGTAGGACGCGAGTGTGGATCTGAGCGTATGGTACTGCCTCGAACGTGTCGACTAGCTTGCCTAGTACTCGCATACACAGGCGAATAGTTGGTTTTTTCTTGTTTAGAACCAACTGAACCAACCCCTTGAAAGCCTCGATCTTTACAAGGGGCAGGAACACCCTTTGCTGTTCTGTGTCTAACCTCATGCCGAGGTATTCCAACTGCTTTGTAGGCTGGAACGCTGACTTTCCCCGGTTTAGGACCCAGCCGAATCCTTCGAGGTACCGAACCGTGAGGTTTACTGCCTGTTGCAGACCCGGCCGTGAGTGATCTATGATTAAAAGGTCGTCCAAGTATGCTAGGACTGTGACCCCTTGGATCCTTAAATTGGCCAGAAATGGGGCTAGGATCTTCGTGAATACCCGGGGGGCCGTGGCCAGCCCGAAGGGGAGCGCCCTGAATTGGAAGTGTCGCTGCCCCACCACGAAGCGTAAAAAATCTTTGATGCGACTGAAAGATTGGTACATGAAGGTAAGCATCCTTTATGTCTATGGAGGCCAGAAAATCGTCCCTGTGAAGCGCGGCGGCTGCTGACCGGATGGATTCCATCCGGAAGGAACGAACCCTTAGGTAACCGTTTAACCTTTTTAGGTCCAAGATTGGCCTGACATCGCCGTTGGGCTTTGGTATGACAAAGAGATTGGAATAGAAACCTAGCCCTTGCTCTTGGGCTGGCACCCCTATTATTACGTCCTGGCAAAGCAGGTGATCCAAAGCTGCCAGCAATGAGGCCTTCCTTGCTGGATCCTTTGGTAGCCTTGATTCTTGAAAATGAGGCGGAGGACACCTTAGAAACTCCAGTCTGTAGCCTGTGGTTACAGATGCCCGGACCCATTTGTCGGGGATCTTGGCTTCCCAAACTTCTGAGAAGAAACGAAGCCTTCCCCCCACCCGCGAGAGTGGGGGCGCCCCTTCATAAGGCAGACTTGGGGGCTGTCTTTGTCGGCTTGCGATACCATGGCCTCTTACCCCCAGGGGCCTGTCCCTGCGATCTACTGTTAACGTTGGATCGTGCAGGCGGCCGTCGATACTGCCTGGAATTTGAGGGCCCCGAGACAGGAAAGAGCTGCCTTTTAAATGTAGGACCCCGGAATGTCTTTTTGACCGGTAAAAGGGGTACTCTTGCCACTTGAAATAGTCTGAATATATTTATCCAGATCCTCTCCGAAGAGTCGTCCTTCATGGAAGGGAAACCCTGCCAGAAGCTTTTTGCATGGGGGCTCCGCCGCCCAGTTCTTCAACCATAAGAGCCTTCTCATGTGCACCAAAAATAGTGATAAACGAGAGGCCTGCTGGATGGAATCTTTTATAGCATCTACAGCAAAACACAGAGCTCTGGGAATGTCAGAAAACTCTTCTGCTTGTTGGGTAGGCATGTCCTTTAACATTTCTTTTGTCTGGTCTTTTAACGCCTGACAAACTCCAATTGCAGCCACAGCTGGCTGTACCACTGCTCCTGCCGTAGCAAAGGATGCTTTTAAAAGTGTCTCTAACCGTTTATCAACCGGATCTTTAAACATATGTATGTTTTCCACCGGGCAAGTTAGTGATTTATTCACACATGAGATGGCTGCATCCACTACTGGGAGCCTCCACCTCTTGGAGAATTTTTCCTCCATGGGGTAAATGACCGCAAATCTTTTCGGTGGCAGAAAAATCCTGTCCGGCCGTACCCAATCCCGAAAGATCAATTCCTCCAAGAGAGGATGGACCGGAAAAACTGCGTTGCTTAACGGAGCTTTCAAAGAGCCCAGAGAGGATACCGGAGGAACCTGAGGCTCTGGCAATGGTAAACTAAATGCCGAGCGGACCATGTCCGTCAAAGACTGTACCCACAGTCTTTCTGTCTGGGAGTCTGAAAATGGTTCCTCAGAGGCAGATCCCTCAATCCCTGAACCCTCTTGGTTCAGGTCTAGTTGATCCTCCTGTGATTCCAATTCCTCCGGAGAGAAAATCTCAGCATCTGAGGATACACCTCTTGGTGATGGGGATCTAACCCGTTTCTTACCAGGAATAGCTCTAGCGATCAATGCTGCTATTCTCTCTTCTAGCCCCCCTAGGGATACGGCTAGCATCTCCTCTGTGATAAACACAGGGCTGGGCTGATCTGGGCCAGCCTCCGCACCAGATCCCCCTAATGGCTCATCCAAGGCGCCCTTTATGTTAATAAGTTGCGGGGAAAGTATCGGCATATCATCAGAATCAGAGGGGGAACCCCTTTGTTTTGTTTTTTTGGGCTTTTTTGTACCCTTTGACCCCGAACCTTTGGAAGCCATAATACAAAATCGAGGGACTCCGCCAACAACAACAGACTGTAGTGGCCAGGAGTACAAAACCAGAGCTTAGGGGACAATAGATCACTAATGCCCAAAAACTGATGGGGCCCCGTATGTTTTTCTTTTTTTTTTTTTTTTTTTTTAAATATATATTATATTTATTTTTTTTTTTTTTTTTTTTAAAACATACAGTGACCCCAAACTTAGTTTGCCAGCCTCCAACCTGCTGAAAAAAGGCGAATTTCTTGGCTTAACAAAAAAGGCATTGGAACAAAGTCCAGCATGTATTACCCCTCTTCCGCCACCAGGAGTCACTGTTCTGCCGCTCTGCGTCCTCTCCTTCTGAAATCAGCCTCAGACTGAGCACTGACAATGCCTGCTGATCTATAACAGCACAAGGCGCGCCCCTGTATGACGCCGCAGGCACGCCCCCCCCCGCGCTGCTGGAGACCCAGGACTGCAGTATCAGGCGGCAGATTCAAACCCCCGGCCAGGTAGGACTCTCCAAAAGGCCCCATAGGGATCCTTACCAGTCCTAGGAAGAAAGCAGCAGGTTAGCTAGCAACACATTCTTAGACAGGAGAACCTAGTGATGGGGGAAAAAAGGGGTCATCCTGTCTTTCTCAGACATAGTGAGCAAGGTTGCCAATGCAGAGCATACTTAGGCTATCCCCCCTTTTAGGTTACCCCGGAGAGCCTGCTGTCGAACCAAGTCCCGCAGGCTCCCCCTTACCTGCTCCATGCTGCAGGATGTTTGTTCAGCAAAACGATCCAATCTTCTCCCATCTCCGTGGGTAGCGTAGTAGACCTTCAGGCCCTGGGGTGCTATGAAGGTACCCACTGTCCTGGACCTATATAGCACCCTGGCAAACAGGAACTTATGGTCTTTACAAACTCCAAGTCCTCGGCCCAGGGTCCAGCCCTCCAAAGAGGAGCATTATAGGCAAAACCCCACGGTTTGGGGCCCGGGTACTGTCCACTTTGGCACTGAGGCTCCTTGGACAGACCCGGTTAGCCCGCCCTTAATCCCAAGGATGTGGAGCAAAGCTATTCCGTGACCAACACCTAAGACACTGGCGAAAAAAAAAACTGAGGGACTCCCTCTAGGGGAGGGGGTTATATAGGGAGGGGACTTCCTGTTTGAGATTGCCAGTGTCCACACCTGAAGGTACTCCATATAACCCATATAGTAATGAATATGCCGCTCTGTGTCCCGTGATGTACGAGAAAGAAAAGGCTAAATGGTTAACCCCATTTAGAGCAAATTCCTGCTGAACGAAGAACTTGTAAATATGGATGCAAGGCCCTATGTTTTGTAAGGTCAGCTGAGAAAGGTCAGCATATAGGCAATATTAATGACCCTGAAAATGTAGTAAGGAAGAATTGTGTGCAGCTTGTAGGAGACATTCTTTTGTTTGAAAGAAATGTAATTTAGCAATGTTGTCACAAGGAGGTCCTGAATCTCGTTTCAGAACAAGAGCTCAATGTATTCTGTGCATTGCAAGATGTGTAAATCTGGTGTTAATTCTTGGAACAGAGTTGTAGCAGCATTATGAAGGTTTAATGCAGTACTGTTTCAGGGATGCCCCTTATTTGTAAGTGTTTCCTATGAGCTCTATTCTCAAAATCTTTGAGTCAGCCTCAGAGGATTTGTGTTTCTTTTTGCATATCTATTAAGTCTTGTTCATGTCAATTTAGAACAGTGGTAGCTGCATCCCAGAGAGTCCTTACGGTGATCTATTTCTTTAAGTTCCTGTTTGAATTCTGAGGTAATGATTTATGTAGCTTTAGTAAGTTCATATACTATCTCATGTAAGTGAGAGAGAAGGGAAATATCCGGAGGATAATCTGTAGTATGAATGTATGTGAATGTCTTGGCTGTCATTTGAATTTCCAAAATGTTTAGGAAATGCGTCATATTTTAGATGTAGCAGGCGCCATCTTGGTTTGTTCCAGAATTCTGATGAATCTCTGGCTGAATATTTGTGATCGCAGGAGTAGTCTGGCCAAATATGGCAATAGAGGAGCAGAGGTGAAAGCTGTAGACACACGGTGTGTGCCCGGAATATGTGGAGCGGTCTCAGAAAGTGTCCATATCGAGCAACGCATGCTCTTTACTCTCTCATCCTCTGACTTTAGAACAACTATGCTCCTTTACCAAAGAATACTTTAAAATTAACGCATATTCAATCCCATCCCCTAATACTGTATGGGAAGCTTACAAACCTTTTATACAAGGTAATTTAATAAAATTAGCCTCACACAAGCGTTATGAGAGAGAACACAGCCATCAGCAATTATAACTGGTATACATTTAAGTCTATGATTCTCATAAACGTATTCCCACTCAGTCCACAAAATCTCAACTTGATAAATTAATAGCAAAATGTCTCTAGTAGATTCCTCTAAAAAACAAACGCACTGGAGCAATCAAAAATGCTATGCTTTTAGTAATAAACCTGAAACTATGTTGTTAGCAAAACGTCTACACCATTTTACATCTTGTATTGTTCCCATATATTTACATACAAGGCAACGTATGCTCACCAACAACCCCGAAGAAATCTTAGATGAATTTAGGTTTCACATATCCCAACTTTATTCCTCTTCTAATAGCTTCTCAATATCTCAAGCTGACATTTTTTTCAATAATCTTCGTCTTCCAACCATCTCTGCAGGTACATTAGATTGGGAACAAATAAATGCAGATACCACTGCAGATGAAATCGCACTTGCAATCAAGAGCCTCAAACTAAATAAACATCCAGGCTCTGGTGGCTATACTGCCTTATTTTACAATAAAAATCTGACCTCTTTATTTCACATTTTACAGGCAACCTTTAATAATTTAAAATAAGGTAATTCCTTCTCCTCTGACACCTTAAGAGCAAATATAGTAATGATTCACAAATCAGAAACTTAGTCACACTCCTGGTCTGACTACCAACCTATCTCTCTCTCTTAAACATTGACAAACAACATCTAAAATTCTAGCAACTAGACTGGATTCTGTTTTAGAGAAGCTCATTCATGGCTTTGTTCCACTCAGAGGCACATGTGACAATGTTCATAGAGTAATGCAATTAATACATCTAGCGAAATTGCACATTATTCCTACTATGTGGTTAGTAAATTTTGACACTGTCTCTTGGAATTATATTTATTATACCCTCCATAAATGCAGTTTTGACAAACTATTCCTTACTTGGATCTCTGTCCTTTATTCTCAACTTTTGGCTGTGTTGAAATATGCAGGCTTCTCATCAGAATCATTTGTAATATGGCAAGGTACTAGACAAGACTGCCCCCTTTCGCCTATATTATTTATTTTAGCCCTTAACCGCTAAAATGTCAGAATTGCCTGGGTATCAAGTGGTTAAACCCTTATGGACTAATGGACTAATGGACCGTTTTCATCAGACTAAACCGATCGTGTGTGGGCCCCATCGGTTTTTTATCCATTGGTTAAAAAATTAGGAACTTGTTTTAAAATTTTTTGATGGATAAAAAACCTGTTGAAAAAAATGATTGTCTGTAGGCACGTCCACCGGTTAAAAATCCATGCATGGTCAGAATCAAGTCAACGCATGCTTGGAAGCATTGAACTTAATTTTTTTCAGCATGTCGTGTTTTACGTCACCGCGTTCTGACACAATCGTTTTTTTAACTGATGGTGTGTAGGCACGACTGATCATCAGTCAGCTTCATCGGATAACTGATGGAAAAATCCATCAGACTGTTTTCATCGGATGGACCAATCGTGTGTACAGGGCATTAGCAATAGCTATCAGACAAAATCAAGACATAACTGTACATGGCCTTCAAACCAGTTCATCACATCACAAATTGATGATGTTTGCAGATGACTTCTTGATGTGCATTAATTTTCCTGATTTTAGCTAATTTTCCTCTCTATGTATTTAAATCGTTGTCCTCTTTCCTCTTATCATCAGTTTCTCACTCTTGGTTTGGAAAAATACATGCAACAATTTTTTTTAGAGTATTACCTGTCCCCATTAATAACAATGACTCTACAAAGAAAATTATTACAATTCATTTGGAACCATCATAATCGCAGAGACTCCCTGGTTCAACACAATACTGTAAGTGAATCACAGGTGGCTTAGTAGTCCCATCTCTCAAACACTACTATTTAGGGACCCAAATATCTCCTTTAGCCTCATTCCTTGCTATTAATGATCACCCAATTTGGACTCATCTGGTAGAGAAGACTTGCTTCCCTCTGCCCCTATGGAACTTGATTTGGACCCCCCTGTCCTCAAGACCCAAATTCAGTGATCTTTCTTTTCGTCATACTCACAAACAATGGGACTGTAAAATATTCTGGCAACTTTATCTCTCCTCACCTACCACTGTCAGGGATTCTTGGCACTCCCTATTTTTCCCCTGCATATGATAATTCTCATGCTTTTAACTGATGGCATGTCAATCGTCCCCAATATACTTTCAAACTTTTTTCTTTGGATGCTATTAAATCATTTATTCAACTTCAAAAACATGATACTATCACATTGAAAGATTTTTTTTTTCTCAGATACAACTTTACCTTTTAGACATCATTACTGGCTGCACACAATCACCTCTACATTTAACTTTGAAATCAAATGTAAAAATGACCCATTCTCTAAGGCCGCGTACACACGATCAAATCTGTCTGCTGGAAACGGTCTGCCAGACTGTTTTCAGCAGACAGATTCGATCGTGTGGAAGGGGCGGACAGACAGATTTGGCCAGCCGACAGATTTTAAAGCATGCTTTAAAATCTGTCTGCTGGGAATCCGTCCGTCCGACATGTCTGCTGGTAAGTACGCTAACCAGCAGACATATCTGCTCGCACATGCGTCGAATGGATTCGACGCATGCGCGGAAGTGTTTTACTTCCTGGTGCAGTGACGTGGCGGCGTCAACGTCACCGCCACGTTACCGCGCTGTCTGCCGGCGGGGATTTTGGTTTGATCGTGTGTACACGATCAAACCAATACATCCCAGCAGACAAATCTGTTCAAATCGGTCTGCCAGACCGATTTGAACAGATGTATTTGGTCGTGTGTGCACGGCCTAAGAGTCTAATATCTGTACTTTATTAATCGCTTACTGAACCCCCAAAACTTTCTAAACTTACCTACATAAAAAAATAGGAACATGATCTATGTTCTACCTTAACTTTACATGACTGGAAAATCATTTGGTTATCTATCTCTAAATGTTCACTTAAAATACTAGCAGAGAAAATTGCTTTTAAAATATTGTCCCGCTGGTATATGACCTTGGATCATTTGTCTAAATTTATCCCTAATTCCTCTTTACAATGATTTTGATCAGGGGATCTTAATTCATACTTGGCAGACTTTCATTGTGTCTTCTCAATTTTGGATCAAGGTTTATTCACTTCATTCACTTTTCCATGTTACTCTACAATGAGAGCCTTGGAAAGCTCCCCTACATAAACCCATCTCACATCTCACTAAACTTCAATAGAACTTGGAGGGTTCTTCCTGGCTGCTAGGCAAACATTAGCTAAAGCTTGGAAGCAAACAATGTCTTATTGGGACAATGACAAATAAAAAATGAACCTCTAGACTTAGAATGTAAAATTAATAACGAAACCTGGGCAAGCATTTGGTCTAATACTAGCTCTGCATCTATAAATGTATCGGCAAAGGAAACATCATATAAAGTGCTTTCCCGTGGGTACCTGGTTTCCAATAGATTAGCCAAATTTTCAGCGAACTGCTCAGATCTCTGTTTCCGTGGTTGCCCAGACAAAGGAACATATATCCACATCTGGTGGCAGTGTCCACTTGCAAGGGAATTCTGGGAAGGGATTTTCAGGATCGCTTCTAAAATATTTGACTGTATTATACTACCGGATCCAATGGCGGCCTTACTTAACATTAAACCAGAAACCCTTTCTCGGAATCAACATAAGTTATTTATTTTATTTATGATAGCCGCAAAACAGGTAATAGCCAGTGCATGGAAATCACCTGCATTACTGTTGTCGGAAGCCGAAAAGAGAATGAATCTTTCATTCGTACATGCTAAACTGGAAGCGCTAGACAAAAATGGGTTGCAAAAGTTTGATAGCATATGGAAGCCCTGGGCCAAATGCTATACTCCAGACACTTTTGACTCAAGAGTTCTCATGTCATGGTATTGATACACTTTCATGGATAATAGCGAAACAAAATAAGTGAAATTCACCTTCGGAACACCACTACCATCTCCCTGTTCTCCATTAGTTCTCATTTCCATTTGTTAGTAATTGTTTTTATTTATGTTTAGTTATATCTGTATAATACTACAACTCCTACAGCAGTTCAATTATTATTGCATTAATCTGTATTTCAATGCTGTATCTCATTCTTAGTTGTTGTCATCTGACATACTGTAACTGTTGTAATCTATTACTTTAAAATAAAAACATTATATGAAAAAAAAAAATGAACCTCTATTCCTAATGATTCACATGCTAAATACATTCAAATTCTGAGTCCATGGTTAAAGTATATCAATGATATAAATATCGACATTGCCCTCCTCTCCCTGTCATTTATCTTATCCCATCTTTTTTTCCCTGAATGATTAAATTGCGGGAAACCCTCATTCTGTGCACATTTCCCAAACCATGCTAAAAATGCGTGCAGATGTGATCTGTCAATAGTAAGTTAATGACACCCCAAACACAGGTCACAAATGCATCGTGCTAGCCCACACCGGATCACATTGTACAAAAGTATCATGCGATCTGGTTACTGTGTGTTTCTAAAAGTAAGGTTTGTTGTGGTGCAGTGCACTTTTAGCCTATTAAAAATATATATACAAAAGTGCATATAACACCGCGCTACCTAACTAAACATAAAAAAGCTGCCAACACAACAGAACTGGATAAATTCTGCAACAGGAAACAAATGAAAAAACAAAAAGTGTAGCGCTTAAAATTATGTGAGAGATAACAATATAACACTATAAAGCATCATAAAGACTTGAAATAAAATAATGTATATGATACGTGAAGCAACATATAACCTATTCACCAAGTGTTCAAAATGATCATATCATTTGGATATGGAAACAAATTGATTCAATTCAAAGTGTCCAAAAAACGTGACTATAGGTGAAAAAAAATTTGATAGCAGATCCACCACCAGAGAGAATAGGAGGCTTACCAGAAAGCGTGGACTCAGCTAAGTATACACTTAATGAGTCAATCAGGCTTATAATGATGATATCCGGACTTCAACCTTCCATTAGGGAACAGGGATGGGTTTTGAGTATAAATCAACTCCTCATACGGTAGGTGAAAGACCAAAAAAGATGTAACAACACCAGGACTGATATATGGGACTCGTAGGTTTTTTTACCGAGGATCCAAAATACTCAGATGCAACATTTAGGGAGGAAAGAAATAGATGCAAACATAGTGTAATAACGTATGGTACTTTTACTGTAATACACAAAATACAGTTGGTTGCATTTCAGCAGACATACAAAGAGCATGTAAAAACGTCTAGCAGTAAAGTCAGCAGGAGACCCGACGCGTTTCGATCAAACGATCATCATCTGGGGTGATGAAAATGATCGGGCTGATATTGCAACACACAGAACTACATGTGAATTGCACAGGAATACACAATTCCTGTGTAGGCATGGTGTGAATCAGCCCTTAGTCTATTCAAATATCTGTCACTTTTTTTGCTCTGTGCTTGAAAATATATTGTTACAACATTTTATGCAAGTGGTCTGTAGATCCATGGAGATATTTGGTACTGAAAGCACTTAATGGAAAAAAAAGACTTTGTTCACTTATAAGTTTTGTGTGCCTTGGGAAATATATTTCCTGCTTTTTTTCTGCACATACAGTAGTTTTAATTTTCTATCATCTCTGTTCGTGCATTTTATATTATATTCCATTTGAACCCTTTTTGTGTTTTACTATCTGATGCTTTATGTTGTGTCCTGTTTTATTTAGCTTTCAAACCACATAAAAATTTACTGGATGAAAAATGTGATACCATAAAAGCTAGTACAAGTTGCTTTCTAATTAAACTGATGTTGACCAGAATATAATCTTTGGAGTGTTATTTGTCTGATGCACTATATAGTATTCAGTGGTTTAAATAAATGAAATGATCTAACATGGAAAGGAAACAGTGCAATTAAATCAGCTATTTTCTCTATTTTGAAAACGGAAATTCTTCATCATCATAAAACAACAACGCTGATTTTCTCAAATTCTTAACCACTTTGTTTTTGCATACTAGACAATTTTAACTTGATTCAGTAAATTTAACAACTTTCACCCTGAGGATAAATTGTAGTTATATGGCCTGTGAAAAACACAAAAATACATACTACTATAGTAAAAACTGCTAGTGCATGCCTTATCTGCTCATTCTCTTCATGCTTTAATTGATAAATGTGATGTTTAGCTAATAAATGGCATGCACAATTTAATAAAAAACAAGCTAAGTATCATAATCCGGGAGCTGTGGTGGCTCAACGTGATTGGCACTGCGTTGACAAGCCATTCACCTCTGCAGCCAAGGGTTCGGATCCCGGTCTTGGCTACATGTGAATTGAGTTTGGTGGTCTCAGCCCGGCTCCCGGTGGGTGTGCTATGCAAGGTACGCCTGTGCTTAGTACGCCCACCCCCCCCAAAAAAAAACACCACACTTGCACGCACACGAAATTGGTTTAAAACACACGCACTTTGGCCATGCGGTCTCCTAAAATAAAGAGAGGCGAAGGACCTACGGGGCTGGCTGGGTGGGCTAGGCCCCCTCACTCCCTCATAGGGGGAGTCCCTCTGCCCCATTGGGGTCCCGTTGGGCCCCAGTTGGGCTCCCAAGAGGAGCAGGTAGGGCGGGGTGAGTGGGAGGCCCCCCTTCACACCCGCCATTGCCACCAGGGGCATGGAGAAGGATGGCGAATGCCTCCGGGGGGAGGGTATGCCTACTCCCAACTCCTGCAGTCCGACTCCTCTCTCTCGAGTTCATGCACAAAAATACACTTTAAAAAAAAAAAAAAAAAAAAAAAAAAAGTATCATAATCCAGTCAGCAACTTGCTATGATCATCACATTTCTTCACTTCTTGTTTGTATAATACTAAGTTTGTGTTTTCTTTGACATTGAATAGCTATTTTTAAAATGTTATATGGTGAAAGGTAATTTCTTACTTTGAGATGTTTTGAAAAAGCGAAAAATGCTAATCTTAAATCAATAACTAATTTGCATGTGGGCCCTGTGACTCCCTCCGTTGGCAACCCTGAGCTCCCTCCAAGTATTAGGGATGAGCTGAGAGTTCTGTCTAAACCTAAGTATGGATCAAACTTCAGCTGTTTAGCCATTTGACGCAGCAGTCTTATGTCAGTGTGTGGGAATTAATATGTGAGATAGCTGATAGTGTTGCAGAGAAAAAAAAGTTTGCAGTGTAGTGTGTTAATAGAGCTATGCAATGCTAAACCACTATATTGTGTGCTATATACTGTATTGGCAGTGTTTTTTTTTGTTTTTTTTGCGAATTGCAGTTTCTATGGCTAGGAAGAGTGGATTATGTATTTTGATTTTAATGTTTTATGATTGCTGTTTTCGTGTTTTTCAGTCATTTTAAATTTTTTCTCCTTCAGCTCTATTTTTATTTGTGTTTACTTTTTTTTTTTTATTACAGCAGCAGTAATAGCAGTGTGAAGTGGTTGGTGGCACCACAAAAACGTTCCTTTGTTTGAATCAGATTTCAATATAGAAAAGGAAGAACACTCAGTGATCGATTGGTGAAATCAGACCAGTTTTCCCTGCCTGTTCCTACTCTATGATTAAAGGTAAATATATTTTACATCCCCACAAAGGTTTTAATATTCTCATTAAGGGATACTACACCTGCCAATCATCGTATGTGGTATATGCTATCAAATGTCTATGTGGATTGTTATACATTGGAGAAACCACCCAAAAGGTAAAAGATCGAATAGCCCGTCATAAGTATTCAATCAAAGATAAACTAACACAGCTACCACTTGCCCGTAATTTTGTAGAAAAAGGACATTCTGTCTCACAATTAAAATATATGGTATTAGAAGGCATTGAAAGAAACAGGAGAGGTGGTGACCATGAACTTACATTAAGGAGACGTGAGGTACATTGGATACATTTTCTTAATACTATTACGCCTAATGGATTAAACACAGATTTGGATTTATATTTATTTTTATGATCCATACGTTTTTGATAGATACATGGGTCTACATTTACTTTTTGCTTCTTTTTTTTTTTTCTGTCTTTATTATTTTTTCAATATATATTCTTTCATTTTTTATATTATATATATATATATATATATATATATATATATATATACACATGCTTTTCAAAAAACATTTTTTTTTTACATAATATATACATATATTTTTGAGATTGACACTGGGATGGCTCCAGGGGAATTTTGAGATGGTGGCCAGCTGTATTAACCCTTTTTTGTATCTATGGTGTGAAATACTTGAAATAACCATGTGGGAATTTGATTGGATTAGTAAGCAATTAACCATGTAATTGATTCCATATGTGATGTAATTTGTGAAGTGTTTAAAATCACATGACTTTGATGAAATTGTTAGATATGTTCTGACTTGATCTGAAGAAAGGAAGTAGCCGGTAGCATGTAAGCCAGGGATGTATTCTGGCCTAGGCCGACAAGGCCCAGGCCTAGGGCGGCACTTTGCGGGGGGCGGCAGAGGGCCAATCACAAGACTCTGGGGGGGGGGCATCATGGGAAATAAAGTCTCTGGCCCCAGTGTGTCCATAGACACTAAGCTACAGCCCCCAGCATGCAAGCACTCTGCTGGAGGGAGGGGGTGTTATAAGAGGCGCAAAAGAGAATACTGTGCTTGAGAAACCAGAGAGGGAGCCACACTGTACCCCGCACCACCAGAGAGCCGCGATTTACCCCACGTCGTGCTGTACCCTGCGCCACCAGAGAGCCGTGCTGTACCCCGCACCACCAGAGAGGGAGCCACGCTGTACCCGCACCACCAGAGAGGGAGCCACACTGTACCCGCACCACTAGAGAGGGAGCCACGCTGTACCCGCGCCACCAGAGAGGAAGCCACGCTGTAACCGCGCCACCACAGAGGGAGCCACGCTGTACCCGCGCCACCACAGAGGTAGCCACGCTGTAACCCAGGGCTCGGAAAATTCCGGTCGCCATGGCGACTAGAAATAGCGTCCTGGCGAGTGGGGTCTTGGCTGGGAAGGTAGACATGGGCACAAAAAAAAATTTGTTCCATAGGACAGGCGCTCTGAGGACTAGGCCGAAGATGCGGCCTCACCTAAAACATCCTGCCCGCAGCTCGCGATGATCCTGGGAAAAGGCCGCGAGCGGCATCTGTCCTCTGTCCATCTCCCACAGCATCCCTCTGTCCATGTCCCTCTGTCCGTCACCCACGGCGTCCCTCTGTCCGTCACCCACGGCGTCCCTCTGTCCTCTTCCCAAGAATATGACAGGGTGGGTCTTAAAGAATAAGGGGTGTGGCTTTGACAGGAAGGGGTGGGTCATATTTAAATTAGGGGGTGCGCAAGTTTAGTCAGGCCTAGGGCAGCACAAAACCTAAATACACCTCTGATGTAAGCCCGAAATGGACATCCATGTCAGACTATTTTGTATACTTCTTTGGTATGTAACCTTTACGAGAATATTTGGAAAAATAAAACCATTTTAAGTGCAGCAACTCTTGAACTTTTTCATATATATATATATATATATATATATATATAAATTTGTTCCAGATTCAAAATGCACATTCAACCAGACTGCCCATAAAGGCTTGGTATCTGTGGTGGAAATATGTGACCTAGTCTTTATAACAATACACTATTTTTTAATTCCACAAGCAATGTGCTTGCTCTCTCCCTGAAATGTTGACCTGTCCAATAAAGTCTTTGAAGGTGTGCTGGAAATCTGGGCAGTTTTTTCACATAATGGTAAGTTTGAAATAAAAATACACTATTTAAAAAAAAAAACATAAATAATTGAGCTAGGTGCTGATACACAATTTTTTGTATTCCTGATGTAGAATGCCTGCTCAACCCCTAAGAACAAAAATAGATGCTGGATAGCCACACTCGAAATATTCAAATATTCACCTTTATTTATAGTAAAAATCAAAGCATCATATGTAGATACAGACCAACTGCATAGTTTCACATGTTTTTTACACCATATAATGGCCAGACTTGTTGGCTGGAGAGTAGACAGTGAGGACCTTAAGGCCGCGTACACACGATGAGATATGTCCGCTCAAACTTGTCCGACGGACAGTTTAGAGCGGACATGTCTCATCGGATTTTGGTCCGATGGCGTGTACACACCATCGGATCAAAATCCCCACTGGCAGACAGCGCGGTGACGTTGACGCCGCCACGTCACCGCACCAGGAAGAAAAATACTTCCGCGCATGCGTCAAATCCATTCGACGCATGTGCGGGAAGATATGTCCGCTGGTGAGTGTACTGACCAGCGGACATATCCGACGGGCATGTCTCCGGTGGACAAATTTTAAAGCATGTTTTAAAATTTGTCCGCCAGTCAGACATGTCCGCTAGCCCATACACACGATCGGATTTGTCCGCTGAACTGGTCCTTTGGACCAGTTTGAGCGGACAAATTTGATCGTGTGTACGCGGCCTAAGTGGAGAGTGTGAGCAAGTTTTTATTTTTATTTTGACTGCTAGTGATTGCTGTGTTACATTTTTTTTTTTGGGGGGGGGGCTTTTCCTTGCAGCTTTTTAACACCCTTTTCTGACACTTTTTAAACAGTCTTTTTTTTCCTTCAGCCTCCTAATTAAGGGAAGTGGTTAATTGGTTACAGGTGCTTGAGGCCTATATACATTTCTTTAGAACTCATTTTGAGACTGCTCATCCTGTCATCAAGTGGAACTGGACTAAGTGGTAAGTTAAAAATCAATGGCCAGATTCAGAAAGACTTACGCCGGCGTATCTCGAGATACGCCACGTAAGTGTAAGAATGCGCCGTCGTATCTATGCGCCGTACCTACAGAACTAGATACGCCTGAAAATAGGCTTCCTCCGACCGACCTAACTTTTCAACGCCGGCGTATCGTAGGCGCATATTTACGCTGGACGCATCCGGCACTTCCATTGATTTCCTATTCAAATATGCAAATGAGGGAGATACGGCGATTCACGCATGTACGTGCGACCGGCCCAGGCTACACGTGGTGCGCGTAAGTCGTACGTTCGGCGTAAAGGTATTCCATCAAAATGCTGGTTTATCTTTGCACCTGACGTGCACAGGTCAGCTGGAGAGCAGCTACAACAGCACCGTTACAGACGAGCTGAGAAAGCTGAGCAACCCCACAACACATCTGTCTGCCAACATGCCAGGGGCAGCCGTGGTCCTAGCACTACTAAAGGGTCCACCAGCACGGAGGAGGAGGGCACGGGAGAGGATATACTACACGCGCATGAGCTTCTTTGGCATGGGTGATTCGGGTGATGAGGTGTATCGCATCTTCAGATTCAGCCCTGATGCCATCCTGGAAATAACCACAGCCCTAAAAGATGACATCACCAGCAAGACACACCGCTCTTAAGCAGTGCAGCCACTGGTCAAGGTACTGGCAACACTCCATTTCCTTGCCAGTGGCACGTTCCAGGGTACAAGTGGAGTCGTGGCTGGAATGTCACAATCCACTATGAGCAGATGTGTGCACCAGGTTGTCCCCGCAATCCTTAGACATATGTCCCACCACATCATCAGACCCACCAATGAGCACCTGCGGCAGAAGGCAATGCTGGATTTCTACAGACTTGCTGGATTCCCACGCACCATCGGGGCCATTGATTGCACACATGTGGCACTACAGCCCCCCCCATGCCACAGAGCACATATATCGCAATCTTAAGCACTGGCATTCCATCAACGTACAGGTGATAGCCAATGCCCAATAGCCTCATATGCCACACATACGTACCTGTGCAGTGGTGGAACAAACATTTGGCCTCCTGAAGTCCCGTTTCCGATGCCGATGCCTTGATAAGTCTGGGGGGCCCTGTTGTATTCCCCAAACTTTGTGTGTCAGATCATCGGTGCATGTTGCATGCTGCACAACTACGCCATGAGAAAGGGCCTGCAGATTGACATATGTGATGACCCTCAAGCCAGTGAATGTTTTGTGTCATCCACAGATGTGCTGCACCATCCCCGGGACACCAGCCTGATGAGGACCCCCAGACAAGGCCGGAGTCCTCGGAGGAGTTAGAGGAGGAGGAGTTTGAGCTGGAGGCAGGAAGTCGTCCCAGAAGACCAGGGGGGTGGCCGAGGTTCTGCCCGCCAATCTCAGAAGGGACCAAGGCCCTTCAGACCCACCATCTGGGACAGGTCAGCCAGACTTTGGGGCGGATGTAGGAGAGCCTGTCCTCCATAAAGGATACGCTTGGGGACCTGGACTGTCACTCCTGGGCTCTTGCAAACTGCCTAAACGAACTGCAGACTACTACAGCAGACGTTGGGCAGGATGTGAGAGCCCCTCACCCAGGCTATCCAGGCCAATATGACAACACTAAATGCTGGCCTGAACAGAATAGCCGTGGCCTTGGAGGG
Source organism: Rana kukunoris (assembly GCA_029574335.1). Classification (NCBI taxonomy): domain Eukaryota; kingdom Metazoa; phylum Chordata; class Amphibia; order Anura; family Ranidae; genus Rana; species Rana kukunoris. The sequence continues at coordinate 207,099,208 of CM056051.1, forward strand.
CAGGCCGCCAGGTGGGCAGAGACCAGGGGCTGCTCCTCCTTCCCCCGGATTACCCCCTATGAGTCTCCCCTGAGGAGCCGGGGCCGTGGCCGTGGGCGCCCCAGGCGTTGGTCACGCCAGCGGCATTAATTTGGTTTCCCCCCTTCTTTTTTTTTTGGTGCTGGACAATTTTTTGATTTTTTTTTGGGGTTGTGAATGATTTTGGAATGTGGGGGTGACATTCCTGCCGGGAAAAGGGGTGTCACCCTCATTTGTGGTATAGAAGGGTTCCCCAGGACCAGGGAGAAGTGATCCCCAAGTCCGTGTGAATGGTGTATGAATGTACAGTGACATAATTGGAGCCGTGGCGTGGCGTTGCTGCTCACAAGTCCTGCATGGTGGCCTTGTGCTAATCCAATTTGATGAGGATGTGGTGTGTCTGTGCTAGGGACCACAGTGGTGTGCATGCATGCATTCTCATTGTGCCATGATTAATGTGTGTGTTTAACGTGCAAAGATGCCTAATGTGAGCTGTCTCCTGGCTGCTCTTCCCTCAGAAGACGGGGTAGCCTCGGTTAGGGGGGATTGTCTGGTTCAGGGGTCAGGTCATCACGTAAGTCAATCTGCAGGCCCTTTCTTACTGCGAAGTTGTGCAGCATGCAACATGCACCGATGATCTGGCACACAAAGTTTGGGGAATACAACAGGGTACCCCCAGACTTATCCAGGCATCGGAAACGTGACTTCAGGAGGCCAAAGGTGCGCTCAACCACTGCACGGGTTTGGGCGTGGGCTTCATTGTATCTTTCCTCTCCTGGGGTTTGGGGGTTCCGGATAGGAGTCATGAGATGGGGTCCCAGTGCATATGCAGAGTCACCTGTAAGGGAAAAGACAGGAGGATGTTAGTCGTGCATGTGCCCCTTGTGATGTGTGCATCATGGGGGGGGACAGTCATGCCTGCCACCCATGTCACTCACCAACCAGCCAGGTGTCCCCATACACGTTCTGTTCGAATTCCATTGGGATGGGGCTATGATTGTATATGTAGCTGTCATGGCTGGATCCGGGGTGTTTGGCACGGACGTGCCATATGAGGCCTTGGGCATTGACTATCACCTGTATGTTGATGGAATGCCAATGCTTCCGATTGCGGTATATGTGCTCTGTCTCATGGGGGGGCTGGAGTGCCACATGTGTGCAATCAATGGCCCCCACGGTGCGTGGGAATCTGGCAATTCTGTAGAAATCTGTCATTGCCTTCAGCCACAGGTCCTTAGTGGTTGGTTTGATGATTTGGTTGGCCATGCGTCTGAGGATTGCAGGGATAACCTGGTGCACACATCTGCTCATGGAGGATTGTGACATCCCAGCCACCACTCCACTTGTTCTTTGAAAAGAGCCACTGGCAAGGAAATGGAGTGTTGCCAGGACCTTGACCAGTGGCTGCACTGCATGTGAGCGGTGTGTTGGGCTGGTGATGTCCTCCTGCAGGGTTGTGGTTAATTCCATGATGGCAGCAGGGGTGAATCTGAAGATGCGATACACCTCAGAATCACTCATGCCAAAGATGTCTATGCGTATGCGGTATATCCTCTCCCGTGCCCTCCTCTGTGCCCTCCTCCTTGTTTGCTCCTCTAAAGTCAGTAGTATAGCTATGAGCAAGGATGCCCCTGGCATGTTGGCATACAGTTTGTTGTCCAGCAAGTGTGACTGCTCAGCTCCTCACTAACAGTGTTGCTTTAGCTGACATGTAGACAGATTGTCTAATTTTATTCCACCTTTTATATGGACTATTTTTAGACAGGACGTGCAGCTGTTGCGCACAGCGCGTAGCCTGCGCTGCACCAACTCACTTTTGTGGATCCCCGTAACTCCCTCATTTGCATATTTGAATAGCAAATCAATGGTGTGTCTAGCGCAGTTTTGCGAGCACGGATGCGCCGGTCTATCGAAATTACGCCGGTCGAAAAAAATTAGATTTCATGCGTATATCGTTTTGGGGATGCGGTGCATCGATACGCATGCGCAGATTTAGACTTACGCCGCGCATCTCCTGGAACGCCGGCGTAATTGCTCTGTGAATCTGGCCCATTGTTTCCCTGGAAGCCCAGGTTCTGGGGAATCAACTGTCAGCACTGAGAAAACCCTCCACACTAAAGGAGAGCTGGGAATGTTCCCGGCAGGTGACGGCAGGGGCCAGCACAGAGGTGAGTGAAGACAAAGAGGGGCAGGCACTAGAAAATAGTAAATGGGTAACAGTCAGTAAGGGTAGAGGGGAAGTGCCAGGGAGGCCGATCCAGGGCTGGAGCATCCCAATAAATACACTCCATTGAGTGACATTGGATAAAACCAGTCAGGGACCAGTGTTGCTGGAGTTGAGGGACTCTCCTAGCTGCCGGGGAAAGAACTCCTCTAGTGAGAGTGCAGGGGAAGCGAAGGGAAAGGAAAGACAGATTCTGGTGGTAGGGGACTCAATTCTTAGAAGGACAGAGAGGGCAATCTGTAACAAAGACCTGAAGTGCCGAACTGTATGTTGTCTACTGGGCGCTTGAGTTCGGCACATCCCAGATCTGGTGGACAGATTACTGGGAGGGGCTGGGGAAGACCCAACTGTCATGGTGGACAAGGCAGATGGAGTGTCCTAAAGAATGATTTTAGGGACTTGGGAGCTAAAATGAGGAAAAGGACCTCCTAGGTGGTAATCTCAGGAATACTACTAGTACATCGAGCCACACCAGAGAGGCAGAGGGAGATTAGGGAAGTAAACAAGTGGCTGAGGAGCTGGTGTAGTAACGAGGGGTTTCGGTTCCTGGAGGACTGGGTTGACTTCTCAGTCAATAACCAGTACTAAAGAAGGGACAGACTGCACCTAAATGAGGAGGACGCAGATCAACTGGGAATAAGGGTGCCCAAAAAGTTAGAGAGGTTTTTAAACTAGGTGATGGGGAGGGTCGTCAGTGTGGAACACATTCCAGAGGGTAGTATTGGGGGCATTAGTGTTAGGGTAACCAAAGCACCTGATCAAGGATGTGGAAATACGGGGCAATTTAGGTAACAGCGACCACAGGTCAATTGGTTTCAGTATAAAACACACAAATAGGAACAAAGAACACGGAGGAGAGATGAGTTTGCTTTAAGAGCATATTAAATAAGAGCATTAGCCAATGCATCACATTGAGTAATAAATGTAAAAGAGCAAGAGTCCTGGATGGCTTAGCTCTAATGTAAAAATGCATATAAAAGCAAAAGAGTAGGCCTTCAAAAAATACAAAGTCGGGGGGCGTGGCTTGGCGTGGAAGCCGATGGACGTCTAAGCCTGGAGCTCCGTACAGATTGTTGAGCAACAAAGCGACCATCCAAACACCACTTTTGCCCTCCGAGAGGGACCCTAGGCATAGCCGACCACCCGTCATGCCTGGCAAGCGGCAGAAGGATCGTAAACCGCAACGTCTGACTGATTTTTTTTCGCCGTCCTGCGGGAACATCAGCCAAGATGGCGACGGGGCCTACTCCTCTCCGCACGCGGCCTCCGCACGGAAGCTGACTGGGAAAGGTAATTGTAACGGTCACCACCGCTTACGATCTTCCATCCAACCACGACAAGCTTATCCGACACACCAACAACCAGGCAGACATGATCCATTCCATTTCCCAGAATAAACGAGACTGCGCTCCGTTCTCTAGTTTCCAAAATGTATGAATGACTTTATTGGTTTTCTTAGCTTGCTTATATATCCAGTACAGCATAATACAGTTCATCACAGGACAATGCAGTCCCCACCCCCCTATTCACTCCATGGGGGGCTAATTATCTAACCCGTAGCTAGACATCTGGGCACCGCATCATCAATAGAGTTCAATTAACCTTTAACATAACACAGACATCTAGTTGAATAAGTTATCTAGACAGCTTTATCACACAATGGCAGAGTCTAGTGATAGTGGGTGCAATCAACACCTTTTCAACGGAATGTCTTTCACATGAATAGCCAACACCTCAAGATATTTCAATAGCCTATTAGAGGTATGAGTCACTGTCTGGTTGACCTGGTCAAGTCATCATGAACTCCTTGTGATATCTCAGTCTTGAAATATTAAGTATTAATAATGTCCCATCTGTTAGTAAAGGAATTATGATTCCCTATTGGCCACCCTACACCCAAAAGGGCACAGGGTGGATTCCGACCCAAGAGTTATTGTTGCTGCTGACACAGGAGTATCTCTCATCCTTCCAACGGTGTCACGGGCCATTCTGTTACAGTAATAAACCCCAGAGCAGGTCACCACACACTGCCGGCGATTCTCTCCCTCCGACCCCCTCCTCCTGTAGCCCGGCGAAATCCAGGCCCAGGCTTGAAGGCCGAGGACTGAGCATGGCGGGGAGCCCGACGGCAAGCCAGGCCTCAGAATCCGGGAACGATACCAGGGACCTGCACGATTCTATTGAAACGTTCCCCACACTAAATCAGCCTGTGCTGGATACGGGCCTAAAGGACATGTTGGTATCATTGAGGAGTACCCTACAGTCTGATATGGCGACCTGTATGCACCGCTTTCCTGTGCTGCCATTGAAAATTCTAGCCTCGGTGGATGAGGTTAAGTCTACCAACAGTGAGTATTCTGACATCCCGTATACTCTGTGCTTCATTATGCGGACTACCTGTATACTGTCCAGGAGGGTGCGAATCCTGCGGAGCGCATGGTCTCCCTGTTCCCCTTCACAAGCCATTCTACTATTCCTTCACTATGCCCCTTAAAATAATATCTATTAACACCAAGGGATTTAACCACCCAGTTAAGCGGAAGTCGATGTGGGGAGAGGCACTAATGCATAATAGCGGCATTTTATGCGCTCAGAAAACGCATTTCAGTACTAAAGCACCAGTTAAATGTTCCCATAGGAACTTTCCTCATGTGTTCACGGCCAATGCAGACTCCAAGACTAAAGGTGTCCTAATTGCTATTCGAGACACAGTGGCTTTTACTCTACACCCCCAAGTCGTGGATCCCCTGGGAAGGTATCTGATTTTAGTTTGCGACCTGGACTCTGTCACATATACCATAGTAACTGTGTATGCACCAAAACAAACACCAGATTCGCTTCTTTAACAAACTGCTGAGCAAAGTAAATAAGCACTGCTTAGGCCTGCTTGTGCTGTGTGGAGATTTCAATGTTACTCCTGACCCTCTCAGTGACTCCACCTCGCATTCAAACCGCCACCAACAGTCTTTACTTCCCCATCTCCACAAACAGGAGGTTTATGACGCCTGGCGTTGTTTTCATGCAAACGAGAAGGACTTCACTTATTTCTCTTCTGCGCACCGAACCTATACAAGGATTGATTTATTTTTAGTTGATCAACAGGTTTTGCTCAAGACTAGATCAGTGGCCATAAACTACATTACCTGGTATGATCATGCATCCATTGTTTTGTCTATTGAGACCTCTATCCCTGCCCAGCGGAGCGGGGTCTCGAAGATCAACACTTTTTTGTTACAACAGCGAGAAGTGCGGTCTGCGCTAAACGCTCATTTGATTAATTTTTTCAGGGATAATGAGGGTTCGGTGCAAAGCCCATTTGTATTGTGGAACGCCCACAAGGCGTACATGAGGGGATTGTGTATACAAGCTGGGGCCAGACTAAAGAGGCAGAGGCAGGTCACTGAGTTGGTAGAACAAATCTCTACCTTGGAGCTATTGAACAAGCAATCATCGTCCCCAGACCTTTCTAGTCAACTAACCAAACTTAGACATAGCCTTAGGTTACTCCTTCTTGAGAAATTCGAAAAATATTCAAAAAAGCTTAAGATGACATATTATTCCACTGGGAACAAGGCAGGCAAAATGCTGGCCCAAACTATTAAGGGACATAGGTATAAGCTCAAATCCCATACAGTATATAGTCCGTCACAAATCTAATCAAAAAGAGTTTCACCCCCAAAAAATTGCAGACGCATTTAGTGAGTATTACGGTTCCTTATACAACTTGAAAGACGACTCTTCAGTTGTCCAACCTACCCCTGAGATAATAGACCAATTTTTGGGCAAATTGTCCATCCCCCGTCTATCCCCAGCCCAACTGCATTCCTTAAATTTACCATTCACTACTGACGAAATTCTAACGGTGATTGACTCGCTCCCTGCGAATAAATCTCCAGGCCCTGACGGATTTAGTGCCGAATACTACAAGTCCTTTAAAGCTATATTATCCCCCTTCCTGCTACAAATATTCCAATCTGCGGCTGCCTCTGCCTCTTTCCCGCCCAATATGTTGGAAGCTCTGATTGTGGCTCTGCCTAAGCCAGGGAAGGATCCTACTTCGCCGCCAAATTTTCGTCCAATTTCCTTGTTGAACATTGATCTTAAGATTTACGCCAGCAAGACGTCTAATGGATGTTTTACCTACAATAATACACCCAGACCAGACGGGTTTCACCAAGAGCAGACAGACGTCGGACGCTACCCGCCGAATGGTTAATATTTTCCATTTGGCGCGGGCGCAGCAAAGGCCTTCTCTGCTCCTTTCGTTGGATGCGGAGAAGGCCTTTGACACTGGATTTATTTGGCCAAAGTGTTGACGTCTTTTGGGTTCTCTGGTGACATTATGTCTGCAATTCTGGCACTGTATACTCAACCCTCGGCACGGGTCTACATGTCTGGAGTTCTCTCCACCCCCTTCTCTATCACTAATGGTACGAGACGAGGGTGCCCCCTCTCCCCCCTAATATTCAATTTGCTGATGGAGCCATTGGCCATTAGTATTAGAACACATCCTGGTATACATGGTTTTTCAGTGGGGAAGCATATGCATAAAATCAGTCTCTTCGCAGACGACATTATAATAATATTGACTGAGGTGGACCCTTCCCTGGCGGCAACGTATGAGGTACTACAGATGTTCAATGCGGTTTCTTACTATAAGGTCAATGACAGCAAATCATTTATCTTGGGAATTGGCATTGATGTTCATACAAGCGAGAAATTTAAGGCCCAATATCCCTATATATGGAGTACGGAGGGCATTAAGTATTTTGGCATTACTTTGACCGCACATGTGAATGATCTAGTGAAGGCCAATTATGATTCCTTCTTGGTCGGCCTTGCTGGTGTTCTGAGGAATTTGTCTTGGAAGGAATCAACTTGGTCTGGCCGATTAGCGGCTTTGAAGATGATGGTGTTGCCGCAATTTCTATATCTGTTTAGATGTCTTCCTATACCGGTCCCTAGTAGGTTTTTCCTCAAAGCCCAATCCTTGGTAAACGAGTACCTCTGGAAAGGTCGGAGGGCTCGCTGTGCCTTCCAAAAATTATTGAAGTCTCGAATGTCGGGAGGGGTCGGCCATGTCCTTCTTAAGGATTACTACTCAGCAGCTATTTTAGTACACTTGAAACATTGGTTTCCAGGGGAGTTAATCTCCAGGTGGCAAGAGCTAGAATCATTTCAGTGCCCTAAATTTGGTACCTATGGCTTACTACTGGCTAGTGACAAATTGGAGAAACTTCCAAGCGATCTCTCGCCCACTATAAATGCAGCACTCCAAACTTGGAAAAAGTTCCGAGAGGAGCCCATTGATGCTGTTAAGGCCAAACCTATTTATCTTCCCATTAAATGCCTACACTTATTCCTATCAGACCTGAACATGACTGAGTGGGAATCGCAAGGTGTTTCCACTATAGCGGACTTATGCGTAGGCCCTGCCATTAAATCCTTTCGCTCTCTCCAGATTGAGTTTGGATTGGACCCTAAGGACTACTTTACCTACACGAGGGTGTCGCACCTCTTAGCTTCCCCTTTCGAGACGAAGGTAGATGTACCATGGAGAGTGTTTCTTTACTTGACCAACTCCAACACTTCTATTAAGGGTATTTCTCTTTTTTACAATATTTTTGGACAGAAAACTGTTTTTACCAAAACGCCCTCTATGAAAACTTGGGAACTAGACATAGATAGTCGATTCACAACAGATCAGTGGAGATGTGCTGTGACTTCTACATATGCAGCCACCAGAAGTGCAAATCTATGGGAATTGTTTCAAAAGATACTATTGCAATGGTATACAGTATGACCCCCACAAGACTGGCAGGGTTCGACATTTTGAGACAGATGACCACACACCAGATTCCAAGAACTATTTTCAATGCGGGGCTGGCGCTCGTGTCATTGGGTATAGATGAGTTTCCTGTGGCCCATAGACCAGTTGTGTCCCATGTTTTATTGAGTGCTAGGTTAGAACTAATGAGAAGGTGGAGAAAGGTGGAAATACCCACGCTTTCAGATGTGGTGAGGACCACTGATCTCCATATTACATATGAAGGCATGTTTGAGGCGTCTCAAGGCAGGTACATTGTGAGGAGCTCTCCCTGGGGACCCTGGAGGGACTGGTATAGGAACAATTTGGCTAAATTGTAAATCCTGGTGCACTAAATAAACAGATGCATCCAAGTTTCCTTTTTCTCTTTTCTTTTTCTTTTTTTTTCTTTCCTCTAAATTCTCTACCTTGGTTCTCCTTTTCTTCTATTTCTCTTTAGCTGTTGGTAACACATTGAGGCATCCATATGGTTGTGGCTACCGGTATATGTTCAATGTTTTGATACAGGATATGTGGAAATGAATATAGACAAATGCAGATATTGATGTTTTTAAGGATTAGGTTGGTCCCCCCGGGTGCAGTGTGCTCCCTATGGGGCACCCGGGGTGCGAAAGTCAACCTTGGTTATATACTGTTTAGTACTTCAGAGAAGCTTTTTTCTCACTGATAACTGCCTGATATACTAGAGCTATGTCTGTGACTCACAATTGAGTTTCATTACGTGTTTAATATTGTGAACGCAGCTAACCAATGTGTTTTCCTCTGTATATGTTTCTGATATAATTAATAAAAACTATTAAGTTGAGGGATCATCATCAGCATTCATTATAAAGAATGCAACAGGAAATGTAAGGGTGCAATTAAGATGGCTAACACAGAACATGAAAACACATAACGGAGGAGAGCAAAATAAATCCCAAGAAATTATTAAGTATGTAAACAGTAAAAAAGGGAGACAGACCATATTGGGCCAATAAAGAATGAGGAAGGACATTTGGTTACAAAGAATAGGGAGATGGCGAAGGGTATTACATTTATTTTTCTTGTCAGTCTTCACGAGGGAAGTCTTCAGTAACCAAAACTGCAAAGTCTAACCTTAATGACAAATCACAGAAAGCACCTCCATGGTTAACAGACGACAGAATTCAAATTAGACTTGGGAAACTTAACATTAATAAATCACGAGACCGGATGGCTTGCACCCGAGGGTACTTAGGGAACTCAGTCAAGTAATTGCTAGACCAATGTTCCTAATTTTTACTGACAGTCTACTGACTGAAATGGTACCAGCTGATTGGAGAAAATCCAATGTAGCACCAATATTTAAAAAGGGCCCAAAATACATCCCTGGGAATTACAGACCAGTTAGCCTAAAACCAATAGTATGCAAGCTCTTGGAGGGGATCATAAGGGACTATATACAAGATTTTAGTAATGAGAACGGTATCATTAGCAGTTATCAGCATGGATTTATGAAGAATCTTTCTTTCCAAACTAATCTATTAACATTCTTTGAGGAGAAATGTTGCCATCTAGATAAAGGAAGGCCCATAGAAGTGGTGTAACTGGACTTTGCAAAAGTATTTGGCACAGTTCCCCATAAACGTTTACTGTACAAAATAAGGTCAATTGGCATGGACCATAGGGTGAGTACATGGATAGCAAACTGGCTACAAGGCGAGTTTAGAGGCTGGTGATAAATGGGGAATACTCGGAATGGTCAGGGGTGGGTAGTTTGGTCCCCCAGGGTTCTGTGCTGGGACCAATGCAGTTTAATTTGTTCATAAACAACCTGGAGGATGGGTTAAGCAGTTCAATCTCTGTATTTGCGGACGATACTAAGCTAAGCAGGGCAATAACTTCCCCACATGATGTGGAAACCTTGCAAAAAAAATTGAACAAATTAATGGGGTGGGCAACTACATGGCAAATGAGGTTCAATGTAGAAAAATGTAAAATAATGCATTTGGTTGGCAAAAATATGAATGCAATTTTCACACTGGTGGGGAGCCTCTGGGGAATCTAGGATGGAAAAGGACCTGGGGGTTCTAATAGATGATAGGCTCAGCAATGGCATGCAATGCTAAGCTGCTGTTAACAAAGCAAATAGAATATTTTTATGCATTAAAAAGGGGATCAACTCCAAAGATAAAAATGTAATTCTTCCGCTCTACAAGACTCTGTTCCGGCCGCACCTAGAGTATGCTGTCCAGTTCTAGGCACCAGTCCTCAGAAAGGATGTAGTGGAAATAGAGAGAATACAAAGAAGGGCAATGAAGCTAATAAAGGGTCTGGAGGATATTAGTTATGAGGAAAGGTTGTGAGCACTGAACTTTTTCTCTCTGGAGAAGAGATGCTTCAGAGGGGATATGATTTAAATTTACAAATACCATACTGGTGACTAGGGATGAGCTTTGTGTTCGAGTCAAACCCATGTTCGACTCGAACATCGTATGTTCGACCGTTCGTCGAATAACGAACTTTATGGGCCGTTTGCGCCAAATTGCGCCAAAGTGCATTGCTGGCTGATGATTGGCCAAGCATGCACTATGACCCACATGCTTGGCCAATCACAGCTTGCAAAAAACAGAGAGCCTTAATTGGCCAAAGCCAGGGTGGTGTTTCTCATATTAGAGGCAGGGATCTGCTCATAATAATACCACAGGCAGCGGATCATTCTGCAAGTACTTTCACGTGGTGTACTGTCTGTGTCCTCGTTACAGTGTGCACCTAAAGCTTCGTAAAGCTGGTGTCTCTCATATTAGAGGCAGGGATCTGCTCATAATAATACCCCAGGCAGGGGATCATTCTGCAAGTACTTTCACATGGTGTACTGACTGTGTCCTCTGTACAGTGTGCACCTAAAGCTATGTAAAGCTGGTCTTTCTCAAATTAGTGGCAGGGATCTGCTCATATTAATACCACAGGCAGGGATCAGCAGATATTGTCAGTATTTGTGCAGCTACATCTCCCTGCAGGCCATTAGTATGTCTGGAAGGACAACAAGGAGAGGCAGAGAGTCACGAGCCAATAAAAGAGGGCAAGCAGGCTCTGCATCTAGAGGCAACAGTGCTGCTGGTCGTGGACACGGTGCATCCTCATCAGCACGTGGCCGTTGGACACGCTCGTCCGCGTTGAGCCGCAACATGCTGAAGACTTGGTAGAGTGGATGACCAAGCCATCCTCATCCTCCTCATCCTCTCTCACCCAGGCTCAGGGTACTTTGTCTGGCAAAGCAGCTGCCAACGCAGCCTCTTCCCTCTGCTCAATGGCATCAGTCACTCCATCCCTAGCCCTACCATGTCCTCCTGAGGAGTCCCCCGAACTGTTTGACCACAGTGTTGTGTACATGCTGCAAGAGGATGCACAGCGTTTTGAAGGCTCCAATGATGGTACAAAGCTAGAGGAAGGCAGTAACATGAGCCCAGAGAGAGGGGGTGCCAAGAAGGACAGCAATCTGGCAGTCATGATACCCCAGCTGCAGCATACTGCCAGGTTTTCTACAGTGATGAGGAGGGAGGGGATTATGAGGTCACTGACTCCACCTGGGTGCCTGATAAGAGAGGGGAGGTGTAACGGTCACCACCGTTTACGACCTTCCATCCAACCACGACAAGCTTATCCGACACTCCACAATCCTGCATACACGATCCATATCATTTCCCATAATCAAGACGAGACTCAGCTCTGCACTTGGTTTCCAAAGATATGAACACTTTAATAGTATTTTCTCAGCTTCTTATACAGTTTCAAGCATGTGACAGTAATCAAAGGGACAATGCCATCTCCACCCCCCTATTCACTCACTGAGGCTAATTCTCTAGCAGACATGTCGGCATCGCATGATCAATAGACTTACTCAGAGAGAATGACATTCCGGTAGATAATGACATCAAAACAAAATACTGTCACACAATGATTTTCCCTTTTGAATAATACACAATCACAGATAATCTTCACACATATCAGGAACCTCAATCACATTATCTAGACAGACAATTCAGCACCGATACTGACAGATACATTCCTTGAGATAATGACATCCTAATTCAGTACATCTGAATGGAGAATTTAACACATTGTTTTAGACACAATGAATCACACAATCAAAAGGTCTTTCAGGCCCTGATGCAATTAACACCTTTCAAAAGCATGTGTGCCCATATTGAATAGGCACCAGCTTGTGATATCAAGCTTGTGATAGCTGCTTGGTGAAAAACCCCCGGTGCAAAGCAAAGCCGACATCCTCCTGTCCCAGTCCTGTACCATTTTCTGGGGTTGTGCCAGTGGAGACTGAAGTCCCATCCACTACCCCAGGAACCCCCTCTTCTGTTAGTGAGGAGCAGAGGCCTAGGGCACTCTGCTCTGTTGCCAGCTCTTCCGCTGGGTTGCTGTGAGTGGAGACCACAGTCCCATCCACTACCACATGGTCCCCCTCTTCCGTTAGTGAAGAGCAGAGGTCCGTGACCCTCTGTTCTGTTGCCAGCTCTTCCGCTGGGTTGCTGTGAGTGGAGACCACAGTCCCATCCACTAAACAGGGTCCCCCTCTTCCGTTAGTGGAGAGCAAAGGTCCGTGACCCTCTGTTCTGTTGCCAGCTCTTCCGCTGGGTTGCTGTGAGTGGAGACCACAGTCCCATCCACTAGCACAGGGTCCCCCTCTTCTGCTAGTTGGGAGCAGAGGCCTGGGGCACCCTGCTCTGTTGCCAGTGATTCAGCTGGGGGTAAAAGCTTTACCACCTCAGCTTGTTGTTGGAGAGAGGGGCCAACCGCCCCGGCTCTCTGGAACTCCACACCATCCGCTTAGGCTTTAGGGATGGCAATCTCCATATTTTCCAATGCTGATTCATCAGCCAGGAGTTCACAGTTGTCATATGAACTTTCCTCATAGTCCCACCCTGCTGCTGGGCCGAGTCTAGCAGCTGTTTGTAGGCGACCTCCAGCTCCCATTCTTGAATGGCCAGAAATTCTAAATCTTCCTGTGACCAGTGGCCTCCCGAGATATTCAATTTTTCCTCTCTATGATCCATTATGTCCTCCAAGCGCCACTCCCGATCATCCCCGAAGTCTGGATCACTGGACATCCTCCAATACAACAATCCCCGGCCCTCACAGTCATAGCCTTCTGTGGGGCTGTCATCCGCTGACTACGGGCACTCTTGGGCTACATACCACCGGAGGGCTCTGTAGCTCTCGTCTAGCTGCATCTCTGCCCGGATCAGCCTGCTTAACTCCGCTATCCACTCCTGCTTCGGTTGTTCCCCCAACAACCGCAAACGTACATCATACTGCGGCCAGTACCTTGCATAGATGGAGGGCAGGACCTTTCCTTGGTGTTGCTGCTCCAGAGCTAGCGCTTTCTTCCAGAGTTGACAACGAATCACATCCGACCATCCCAGCAGGACCTCCTCTGATACTGGTCCTCTATGCTCTTCCATGGAGACTGGTATCTGCACCTCTCCTCTCTCTTTAGTTGGTGCTGCTGTGACTTCAGCTGCTACAGCACTTCTTCGCTGTAGCAAGGTGGCATTCAGAGCCGCTTAAACTCGGTCCCTGATCTCCGGTGGAGGGTTAGGACCATAATGTGTCAGTCTTATATTACCGCCCGATCAAAACTTGCTTCTTCCCGTGTCCTGTCTGTTACGGCGGGTCTTTTAGCTCTATCCATTTCGACCAGTTCTGCGATAATGTCCCTTTTCTTACGGTTACTGGCCGGTCTGCCCCGGCTCTCCAGTAAGTCCATGAGGGAAGAGAGCTTCATCCGTTCATACACCGTCTCCATTGTCATGTGTCCTTGTAGCCATCCTTCTGAAGATGGAATCATCTCACTGCTGCCACCAAATGTAACGGCCACCACCGTTTACGACCTTCCATCCAACCACGACAAGCTCCACAATGCTGCATACACGATCCATATAATTTCCCATAATCAAGACGAGACTGAGCTCTGAACTTGGTTTTCAAAGATATGAACACTTTAATGGTATTTTCTCAGCTTCTTATACAGTTTCAAGCATGTGACAGTAATCAAAGGGACAATGCCATCTCCACCCCCCTATTCACTCACTGAGGCTAATTCTCTAGCAGACATCATCAATAGACTTACTCAGAGAGAATGACATTCCGGTAGATAATGACATCAAAACAAAATACTGTCACACAGTGATTTTCCCCTTGAATAATACACAATCACAGATAATCTTCACACATATCAGGAACCTCAATCACATTATCTAGACAGACAATTCGGCACCGATACTGACAGATATATTCCTTGAGATAATGACATCCTAATTCAGTACATCTGAATGGAGAATTTAACACATTGTTTTAGACACAATGAATCACACAATCAAAAGGTCTTTCAGGCCCTGATGCAATTAACACCTTTTAAAAGCATGTGTGCCCATATTGAATAGGCAACAGCTTGTGATATCTCAAGACATTCACTTTGTAATATTCCAGTCCTGCAATATGAATTATTATTAATGTCCCATCTCATGTAATACATGAATTATGATTCTTTGTCACCCTATGGCCCTAGTGGACATAAGGTGACCCTAGACATAGGAGAATCTCAGTCAGTCACGGTTCATTCCGTTACAGGAGGAGGAGGAGGAGAAGGCACATCTCCAATGAGGCAGGATGCCCTCCAGGGGCCAGCTTAAGTGCAGCACACCGACTGCATCACAACACAGAGCTCCGCATGTGCAGGGCGCTGCTGTCTCTACGTTATTCCAAAAGTTCTTTGGTGCGAGCCTTTTTTAAGACCAGTGCATCAGATCACACCGCTGCTATTTGCAACATATGTCTCAAGCGTATCTCGTGTGGCCAAAACATCACCCGCTTGGGCACCACATGCTTGACCAGACATAAGTTAACCTGCCATGCAGTTTGTTGGCAAGCATACCTCAAAGACCCACACCAAAGAACAAAGCAGACCTCTCCTTGCTCCTCATCAGCTGAGATCTCCAACCCCACTATACCCTCAGTCCTCTCTGAAGCCTGCACTGATAGGACTGAAGGTGTAGAATTAGGTGTGTCACAGTCAAGTACTTGTGGGCAATCTACTATCAATACACCGATGGCAGATTGTAGCAGACAAATTTCCCTGCCACAGCTGCTGCAGCGCCGAAAGAAGTTCTCTCCCAGTCATCCACATGCTCAGCGGTTGAATGCTAGCTTAGCCAAATTGCTAGCACTTCAACTGCTGCCTTTTCAGTTGGTAGATTCTGCCCCCTTCCGTGAGATGGTGGAATGTGCGGTACCTCAGTGGCAAGTTCCCAAACGGAAGGTGATTCCAGCTCTCTACCAGCATGTGGAAGGCAATGTCCATGTCTCGCTGGACAGGGCGGTCAGTGGTAAGGTGCATATTTCCACTAACTCATGGTCCAGCAGGCATGGACAGGTATGTTACCTATCTTTCACAGCGCATTGGGTGACTCTGCTGGCAGCAGGGAAGGATGCAGGACAAGGTACAGCAGTGTTGGAGGTTGTTCCGCCACTACGCCTCCAAAATGCTACTACTGGTTGTGACACACCTCTCTCCTCCACCCCCTCCTCCTCTTCTTGCTCTGTGACCTCTCCCTGTGCTGATGTGTCCTTGGTAGGAATGAGCTTTGTGTTCGACTGGAACGTATGTTCGACCGTTCGTCGAAATACGAACAAAACTGGTCGTTCGCGCAAAATTCGAGTGACGCACCACGGCCCATAATTCACTGCGGCATTGTGTGCTGATGATTGGCCAAGCATGCACTATGACCCGCATGCTTGGCCAATCACAGTGCGAAAAAACCGAGAGACATAATTGGCCGAAGCCAGGGTGGCTTTGGCCAATTATGGCTCAGGGCTTTAGCACACACCCCACACTATAAAAGGCCGCCTGCTGGGCGGCCTCGTGTAGTGTGTTCCAGCGCTGGTTACAGATCAGACAGAGAGAGAAATTGTTAAATTAACAGTGTGTAGAGGATATATATACTGTACATCCCAGGAGTTGTACATATATTTATACACAGTGTAGTTTAGATAGATTCGTTCTTCCTAATCTGTCAGGCAGTTGATTGTGCTAGCTACAGTGTTCTCACGTGTTGTATTGCCCGTGTGCTCAGTGCACCTAAACCAACTTGCTGTATACTGCAAGTTTGCGCATTACTTTGCAACTAAACCCACTTGGTGGTGCATAGTGCAAGTGTGCTCATTACTTTGCAACTGAACCCACTTGGTAGTGCATAGTGCAAGTGTGCTCATTACTTTGCAACTAAACCCACTTGGTGCATAGTGCAAGTGTGCTAATTACTGTGCACCTAAGCCCACTTGATTTATAGTGCAAGTGTGCTAATTACTGTGCAGTGTGCCCCTAAGCCCACTTGGTTTATAGTGCAAGTGTGCTAATTACTTTCCACCTAAACCCACTTGGTGCATAGTGCAAGTGTGCTAATTACTTTCCACCTAAACCCACTTGGTTTATAGTGCAAGTGTGCTAATTACTGTGCAGTGTGCACCTAATCCCACTTGGTTTATAGTGCAAGTGTGCTAATTACTTTCCACCTAAACCCACTTGGTTTATAGTGCAAGTGTGCTAATTACTTTCCACCTAAACCCACGTGGTTTATAGTGCAAGTGTGCTAATTACTTTGCACCTAAACCCACTTGGTTTATAGTGCAAGTGTGCTAATTACTTTCCACCTAAACCAGGGGTGCCCAACCAGTGGCCCGGGGGCCACATGTGGCCCGCGAGGCCCCCTGATGTGGCCCGCGACCTGCTCTGGGATGGCTGGTCGGCAAGCCCAGATTGCAGGTTGCCAACCTGTTAGCAACAGTGTTGTAAATAAAGCCGGTGGTAGAGGAAGCAAGCGGCTTTTCAGAAAGTGCACCACACCTGCAAGATATAATGGATGTCTATGGCAAAGTGCAGCTAACCGGCGGGAAAACCACAGGTACACTGCGCCACAAGAGACCACAGACCATCAGTGTAAAATAAGCCTTAGGCCCCTTTCAAGCGATCGGTCTGACCCAATCGGACCCTGCATTCACTTCTATGGATCGTCAGATGTAAACAGACTTTTGTCCATTTACACCGGCCTACCTCCAATCCAATCTGCTAAAAAAAAAACAGAAGTGGATCTGTCCCCTTCCATCTGATTGGATCGGAGGGCCCATAGAGTAGATTGGGCTGTGTCTGCTTGGCATATGTAGACTGGACACAGACCTGTCATCTGCCCACTCAGCTCATTGTTACCCGCTTTAAGTGGCCCTCAGCCTTCAAAAGGTTGGGCACCCCTGACCTAAACCCACTTGGTTTATAGTGCAAGTGTGCTAATTACTTTCCACCTAAACCCACTTGGTTTATAGTGCAATTGTGCTAATTACTTTGCACCTAAACCCACTTGGTTTATAGTGCAAGTGTGCTAATTACTTTCCACCTAAACCCACTTGGTTTATAGTGCAAGTGTGCTAATTACTTTCCACCTAAATCTACGAGGTGTGTGTACTGACTTTGTCCTCTGCAGGCCATTATAATGTCTGGAAGGACAACAAAGAGAGGCAGAGAGTCACCAGGGCAAGCATGCTCTGCATCTAGAGGCAACAGTGCTGACGGTGGACACGTTGCATCCTCTTCAGCACGTGGCCATTGGACACGTTCGTCCTTCTTTTCGGGAGCTGGCCGTGTTGAGCCTCAACATGCAGACAAACTCATAGAGTGGATGACCAAGCCGTCCTCATCCTCCTCATCCTCTCTCACCCAGAATGAGCTTACTTTGTCTGGCAAAGCAGCTGCCAAGGCATCCTCTTCCCTCTGCACAATGGCATCACACACTCCTTCCCTAGTCCCACCATGTCCTCCTGAAGAGTCCCCAGAACTGTTTCAACACAGTGTTGGGTACATGCTGCATGAAGATGGGCAGCGTTTTGAAGACTCAGATGATGGAATTTAGATAGAGGAAGGCAGTAATGTGAGCCCAGAGAGAGGGGGTGCCCAAGAGGAACAGCAATCTGGCAGTTATGATCCCCCAGCTGCAGCATTCTGCCAGGTTTTCGACAGTGATGAGGAGGGAGGGGATGATGAGGTCACTGACTCTATGTGGGTGCCTGATAGGAGAGAGGAGGAGGAGGAGGCACAGGCACATCTCCAAAAAGGCAGGATGCCCTCCAGGGGACAGCTTAAGGGCAGCACACCAACTGCATTACATCGCAGAGTTAGGCTTGTGCAGGGTGCTGCTGTGTCTCAGCGTTACTGCAAAAGTTCTTTGGTGTGGGCCTTTTTTGAGACATGTGCATCAGATCGTACCGTTGCTATTTGCAACATATGTCTCAAGCGTATCTCGCGTGGCCAAAACATCACCCGCTTGGGCACCACATGCTTGACCAGACATGTCGACCTGCCATGCAGTTCGTTGGCAAGCATACCTGAAAGACCCACACCAAAGAGCAAAGCGGACCTCTCCTTGCCCCTCATCATCTGGGATCTCCAACCCCACTATACCCTCAGTCCTCTCTGAAGCCTGCACTGATAGGACTGAAGGTGTAGAATTAGGTGTGTCACAACCTAGTAGTACATGCGGGCAATCTACTATCGGTACACTGATGGCAGATTGTAGTAGACAAATTTCCCTGCTCCAGCTGCTGCAGCACCGAAAAAAGTACTCTCCCAGCCATCCAACAGCATCTGGATACCCACAAGCTACTTGACCCATTGCAATCAGGCTTCCGCCCCGGACACGGGACGGAAACAGCATTGCTGAAAGTATGGGACGATGTTCTCAAGGCCGCAGACGAAGGAGAATCTTGTCTTCTAGTTCTGTTGGACCTAAGTGCAGCTTTCGACACGGTAGACCACAAACTATTACTGACTCAGCTTGCTGAAGTAGCCAGAGTCGCAGAAGGCGATTTATCTTGGTTCTCCTCTTTTCTGGAAAACCGATCGCAAACAGTGAAGTTAGGACCTTTTACGTCTGAGAAACGCACAGTTACATGCGGAGTCCCTCAAGGATCGCCTCTGTCACCAGTGCTGTTTAACATATATCTTCGTCCTCTTTTTGAGATTATCAGCAGCCAAAAACTGCTCTACCACTCATATGCAGACGACACGCAACTGTATTTCCGCATCTGCAACAGACAGGATCACCACCTCAATCTAGAGACATGCCTCCCTTTGATAGAGGATTGGATGACAAAGAGTTATCTTAAACTCAATGGAGCAAAAACAGAACTTCTTCTGTTTCACGCCAAGCGCAGGAATCAACTTTCAACAGCATGGACCCCCCCGCCTATTTTGGGCAAACTCATCACCCCTAGCACCAAAGTCAAAAGCCTAGGGGTCATTTTTGACTCCTTTATGACAATGGACGCACAAATAGGGTCAGTAGTCAGCGGATCTCACCATCTGCTGCGCCTACTACGCAGACTCACTCCGTTCATCCCTAAAGAGGATTTAGCGGTCGTGGTGGGAGCAATTGTAAACTCCAGGTTGGATTATGCAAATGCCCTTTACCTCGGACTCCCCAAGTACCAAATCGCTCGTCTGCAAGTCGTTCAGAATACGGCCGCCAGACTTGTGACTGGGAAAAAACCCTGGGAATCCATCTCACCTTCACTGAGAGCCCTTCATTGGCTGCCAGTTAAAGACAGAATTGCTTTTAAAGCTCTCTGTCTTACGCATAGATGTGTCCATGGGAATGCCCCCCTTTATTTATGCGAAATAATAAAAGCTCATAACCCCAATCGCGTTTTGCGATCCACTAATCAGAACCTGCTCCAGGTTCCGAAAGCCAACTTCAAGTCCAAAGGAGAAAGAAGATTCGCGATCCAAGGTCCTAGACTATGGAACGCTTTACCAACCAGCATTCGGTTGGAGGAGAACCACTTAGCATTCAGGAAAAAGGTCAAGACTTTTCTCTTTTGATATCAAAGGAGACAGGAACAACAAGCGCCCAGAGGCGATTCAGTTCGCATGTGCCGCGCTATATAAGTTTTCATTCATTCATTCATTCATTCATTCATCCACATGCCCAGTGGTTGAATGCAAGCTTAGCGAAATTGCTAGCACTTCAACTGCTGCCTTTTCAGTTGGTAGATTCTGCCCCCTTCTGTGAGTTTGTGGAATGTGCGGTACCTCAGTGGCAAGTTCCCAAACGCCACTTTTTCTCACGGAAGGCGATTCCGGCTCGCTGGACAGGGCGGTCAGTGGTAAGGTGCATATTACTGATGACTCATGGTCCAGCAGGCATGGACAGGGATGTTACCTCTCTTTCACGGCGCATTGGGTGACTCTGCTGGCAGCTGGGAAAGATGCAGGGCAAGGTACAGTAGTGTTGAAGGTTGTTCCGCCACCACGCCTCCAAAACACTACTACTGGTTGTGACACACCTCTCTCCTCCACCCCCTCCTCTTCTTCTTCCTCTGTGGCCTCTTCCTGTGCTGATGTGTCCTCGGAACCAGCCGTGCTCCGTAGGCGTACGAGGGGCTATGCAGGAATGCAGACAAAGAGATGCCATGCGGTGCTAGAGCTGGTGTGCTTGGGAGACAGGAGCCAAACTGGGGCAGAGGTTCTGTCAGCTCTGCAGGGGCAGGCTCAGAGGTGGTTGACGCCACGCCAGCTTAAGCCAGGAATGGTGGTTAGCGACAATGGCACCAACCTCCTCTCTGCTCTGCGACAGGGACAACTGAGCCATGTGTCCTGTTTTGCTCATGTTCTGAATTTGGTGGTGCAACGGTTCTTGGGCAGGTACCCAGGCTTACAGAATGTTCTGAAGCAGGCCAGGAAAGTCTGTGTGCATTTCCGAAGGTCATATAATGCCACTGCTTGGCTGACAGACCTCCAAAGGGAATACAACCTGCCCAAGAACCGCCTAATCTGTGACATGCCCACCAGATGGAACTCTACATTGGCCATGCTGCAGTGGCTGCACACACAGCAGAGGGCCATCAATGAGTACCTGTGCCAATATGGCAGCAGAACCGGGTCAGGGGAGCTTGGTTTTTTCCCCACACCAGTGGGCCTTGTTCAGGGATGCATGCACTGTCCTGTCACCATTTGAGGAGGCCACGAGGATGGTGAGCAGTGACAGTGCATGATTAGTGAGACTGTCCCTCTTATTCACATGTTGGAGCACACGCTATATGGAATAATGGACAAGGCCCTTGAGGAAGAATAGAGGGAGG
Source organism: Rana kukunoris (assembly GCA_029574335.1). NCBI lineage: Eukaryota > Metazoa > Chordata > Amphibia > Anura > Ranidae > Rana > Rana kukunoris. The sequence continues at coordinate 207,120,435 of CM056051.1, forward strand.
AAGAGGAGGACTTCCTTACCTCTCAAGGCCCCCTTTATCCAGACAGTGGTCCTGCTTGCCCGCCTAGTACACAGGAAGAGGAGAAGGAGGAGGTGGAGGAGGAGGAGAATAATTGTATCAGCAGCATGGAGGTGGAGCCTAGCACTCAGCATCAGCAGCAGCAGTCTTCAAGGGATCACTTACAGTCCCAAGGAACCCATGGACTTTAAGTGTCTGGGATGAGGTGGCTGTAGATCCTGTCATCCTTAGTGACCCAGGGGACTGTACTCCGAATGCCTCAGCAAACCTACGCTGCATGGCCTCCCTGATCCTGCAAAGCCTGCGTAAGGATCCTTGTATTCGTGGTATCAAGGAGAGGGATCATTACTGGCTGTCAACTCTCCTTGATCCACGTTATAAGAGTAAGGTTGTGGACCTTTTCTTGCCGGTGCAGAGGGAGCAGAAGATTAAACATCTTCGGGAGGCCTTGCAGAGAGGTCTGTGCAACGCGTTCCCAGAGACTGGAAGGTTCCAAAATCCTGGTCCTGGACAATGTGTTGCTGAGGCTTCGGTCAGTCACAGAAGGAGCAGTGAAGAAGGTGGCTGTCTGACCGATGCGTTCAGACAATGTTTTAGTCCGCAGCCCCAAGGTATGACCGGTTCCAACAACCATCGCCAGTGTCTGTTTTACATGGCGCGGGAATACCTGGGGGCAAGATCAGACTTGGACACCTTTTCCACCGAAAATCCTCTGGCTTACTGGTTCTTTAGGATCGATCACTGGCCAGAGCTTGCACAGTATGCAATTGAGCTACTGGCCTGTCCTGCATCCAGCGTTCTTTCGGAACACACATTCAGCAGGCTTTGTAACCGATCACAGAGTGCGCCTTTCCACCGACTCAGTCGATCGACTGACCTTCATAAAAATGAATCAGGCTTGGATTACCACCAGCTACCAAGCACCTGATGCTAATGTAACTGAATAATTTTTAAATATCCTGTTATGCTGAGTGACTATCCTTTTCCTCCTCAATGTTCATCATGCTGATAGCTTCTAAGAACATTTTTGGTTCTGGACACCGCCACCAGTGGCTAAGGCCCAATTTTTATGCCCCTGTTGGTATGTAATTACATTTTTTGATGCAATACCTTGCAGCAGGGCTTATTACTGCACTCCAACTAGAGTATCTGTGAGGGGTTGCAGTGTTTCGTCACCAACACCAGTGCCTAAGGCCTAATTGTTCTGCCCCTATTTAACAAGGGCATTTATTTACAATTTTTGATGCAATACTTTGCAGCAGGCTCATTCCTGCGCTCCAACTAGAGTATCTGTGAGGGGTTGCAGTGTTGTGGCACCAGCACCAGTGCCTAAGGCCCGATTTTTCTGCCCCTGTTCAACAGGAGCATGTAATTACAATTATTGATCTAATATTTCACAGCAGGGACCATTTCTGTGCCCTCCAAGAGTAACTGTGAGGGCTTACATTGTTGTTGCACCAGCACCACCACCACCACCAACAAAGGCCCAATTTTTCTACCACTGTTCAACAATGGCATGTCATTAAAATTCTTGATATAAGCAGGGCATTCCAGCGCCCACCAAGACTAACTGTGAGGGCTTACAGTGTTGTGGCAATACCAACACCTAGGGCCCAAATTTCAGCAGAGTATATACGGCAGGCCCCTACTTTCAAACACTTTCACTGCCCTGTCGCATTAGTACACTGTACAGATCTTTTTTTCTGATCACTGTATTAGTGTCACAGGTGACGCCAGATTGCAATAGCAATAGCATCAATCCCAGACAGCGGCAGATTGCATATTCATTATTAGGGATAAGCTTGATGTTCAAGTTGACCATAAGTTCTGACGTCATGTGATGTACCCCATACCCATTTACATAAAGGGAGCCAGTATCTGGGCCCCCTTGTTAATGGAGCTTCCAGATTCAGAAAAGCCCCCTGCCCACAGACCCCACAACCACTGTGCAAGGGTTGGGGGGATGAGGCCAATGTCCCATTCAACATGGGGACAAGGTGTTTTAGGGGACCCAAAAGCACCATCCCCATGTTGCAGGCAAGTGACCTGGTATGGTTCAGGAAGGGGCGCTCGCTTGTCCCCCCTTTTCTGGCCTTCCATGGCTGCTGGCTCAGATAAGGGTCTGGTATGGATTTTGGGGGCCCCCTCACCATTTTTTTTATTTTGCCACGGGATTCCCATTAAAAATCCATACCAGACGTGAAGGGCCCACGCCATTTTTTTTACATTTTGGCGTGGCGTTCCCCTTAATATCCATACCTGACCTGAAGGGCCTGGTAATGGACTGGGGGGGAACTGCACACCATTTTTTTCAATGGTTTTTCATCTATATTACCGGGAGCCGTCAGTACAGCCGTGAACAATTTTTAATAACATTTATTTCTTTCAAAATTTTATTTTGCTGTGGTACTGTAATAAACACTGGAACGATGCACTACTTTACAGGCAGACTAAGGGGACCCCCAGGCACAATATTTAACCACTTAAGCCCCCGACCAATATGCTGCTAAATGCCCAAAGGTGTTTTTACAATTCAGGACTGCGTCGCTTTAACAGACAATTGCGCGATCGTGCGACGTGGCTCCCAAACAAAATTTGCGTCCTTTTCTTCCCACAAATAGAGCTTTTTTTTTATGGTATTTGATTGCCTCTGTGATTTTTATTTTTTGCGATATTAACGGAAAAAGACCGAAAATTTTGAAATAAAATTATATTTTCTACTTTTTGTTATTAAAAAAATCGAATAAACTAAATGTTAGTCAAACATTTAGGCCAAAATATATTCAGCCACATGTCTTTAGTAAAAAAAATCGCAATATAAAAAAAAACCTAGCTACCTAGCGGCAACAGTGACACTTATACAGCGATCAGAAAACCGATCGCTTAGTGACACTGGCAATAGGGGGTGAAAGGGTTAACTAGGGTGGTGATCAAGGGGTTAAACCTTTATTGGAGGGGTAGGGACCTAACACTAACTGCCTGTCACACTAACTGTCACACTGACACTAAATGCAGTGATCAGTAAATATATGATCACTGCTATTAGTGACACTGTGATAGGGGGCCGGTGGGGGGGGTGATCTGAATGGGTTAAATGTGCCTATGTGTATGGTGTCAGTGTAGTGTTGGTTCGACTTACTATGTGATGTCTTCTCTCCTCTCGCCGGATTGAAAATACCGCCGAGAGGAGAGGTGACATCACTTCTTCTGCCTGTGTTTACATTACACAGGCAGAGGGCGGGCAGCGGGGGAGGAAGTGGAGGTGGTCCCGATCGGACCCCAAACCCGCGGGAAGGCAAGGACATACCAGTACGCCCATCTGCCTGTACGTGCCATTCTGGCGGGCGTTAAGTGGTTAAAGGAATATTTTTTATTGTTTTACTTTAAGCATTATTAAAATCACTGCTACTGAAAACACTACTGGGGCAGTACCCAGGTCCCCATACACCTTTTATGGCAATAACTTGCATATACAGTAAGCCTTTAAAATAAGCACTTATGATTTTTTATGTTTATGTCCCAGAGACTTTAACAGTGTTCACATGTTCGCACAAATTTTTTGCCTGTTCGCATGTTCTGGTGAATACCAAACTGGGGGTGTTCGGCTCATCCCAATTCATTATCAAATTTAAACCTTTGATTGTCAGTAACACTAACACAGACACACTATACACCTCCATTATTAGTAAAGTCTGAACGTATCAATATCTTTGATCAGATTAGTAATATACTGTATACTAGTGTCTCCAATAGTACAGTGTTGCTAAAAATGCAGTGTTAGCAGGTTCAGCCCCGACACATGCCAGCACCTGTGTTTAGGCCCTCCAACCCCCCCTCAACATGTGCAGTATTAGTATATCACTGTGACTTCTGATACACAGTACACAAAACGACAGCTTTAGCAGTCATGCCTGATCTCCGATAGGTACATTTTATTTGTAGCAGTTAAAACAGTCCTTGACAGCCAGGTGCTGTAAGTTGCACTAGGTACATATAAATTTAATGGCCAAAATGTCAAATAAAAGTTACACTAGTGACAAGGCCTACAGGATACTGAGCATGACAGATGAGAGCGATGGTCAATCCTCACTGTCAGAATTAGGCGCCGTATACAAACCTGTAGAGAACAGCGGCACCCTGACAGATAGCTCTGTAGAGGTCTCTGTTAAGGTCAGGCATACCCCACCCCATTCCCCGGTTGCTAAGCTGCTACAATCGCATGATGATTCAAGTATGCAGCAGAGTGCCAGTACTAGTGCCGCTCTACGTTTTGGTGAACTGGAGAGCACCAGCGGCCTAGTACATTCTGGTTGTAGACAGTGCAGTTGAAGCTGGTGCGATGGCTAGCACAAGTAGTGTCTCGCAGCCATCAAGAATTTAAACACAAGCCCATAGAGCCCATAGTGCCCTTCACGCTGTGTTTGCAAATCCTGATTGGGAGCCCCCAGATTCTGCAGCGCCCATACTTCTCCCATTTACTGGCAAACCCAGAATTCAGGTGAAAACAGCAGATTTAACTCCCCTTGTTTTTTTTGCTGTTCTTAATGGAATAATCAAATGGAAGATATATATCTATATACATATACAAACGATTTTGTGTGTTTGATGCAGTGCCTGAAAAGTTATATTTTCTGTGATCTCCATTTTGTTCTGTATTATTTAGGGATGAGGCATAGTGGACCAAAGCAATTTATATGCCAATCAATTTATTGCCACAAACACAAATTTGAACATTGCCAGACAAGTTGCATGGAAACATATCACGGTGTCCAAATTTAGATCTTTTATAGGCCTAACCCTCAACATGGGCATTACTAAAAAGAATGAGTTTCGGTCATATTGGTCCACAGACCCAATTTATCATACGCCCATGCTCTCTGCTGCCATGGCCAGAGGTAGATAAGAGCATATCATGTGGTTTATGCACCTAAATGACAATGAACTCGCCCTTGGTTTGGCCCTGGATATGATCGGCTCCACAAAATTCGGCCCCTCGTAAATCACTTAAACCAAAAATTTGCAGCCTTGTATACAAGCTGTCTGTGTAGATACGTCCCTGATTAAGTTTTCTGCCCATCTGGATTTCAGTTTCTCCCCATCAAGCATGCCATATATGGGGTCAAAATGTATAAGCTCTGTCAGAGGGGAACAGGCTATACATGGAGTTTCCTGATTTCCTGAGGGAAAAGATAGCAGTGTGGATCCCTGTGACACTCTTATTTGGAAAGGGGTACTACTTGTACATGGACAATTATAGAAGCGTGCCAATCCCCAGACAATGTCCTATTCGTGACGAAACGCATAGGGTGTAGCCTGTGATGGTGGCGTCATCATGCTGTTCATTTCAGGAAGTGGATAGGCAAAACTAATGAACCAGGAAGTGAAGTGCAGCCGAAGAAGACATTGCGGCTTTGCTGTTTCTACATATTCATCCCCTTGAATTTACTGCTTTATTGTAAGTGCGATACTTTTTATTAAATTCAGTCTTTTTTAAAGAACATACTGCACTATGGAAGATTTCTTTCTCTCTGTTTCCGAGTACCATTAGTATCTACTGGCTGCTCCAGAGACTGCACATGGTTTTGGGGAGACCGATTTTCCTAAGCTGGGTGAGACTGCTGTTCAGTAGTCATCGCCATCTGGTAAGCAGGCCATCTTTTGAATCTGGTTGTGGATTAGCACCTCTCCTTTGCAGTTTTCATCTCTTCACATGGATGGATATTCCTTAATTTACCAAGTTCACAGAATCAATTATCTATGGGACTTTGCTTTAGTTTTCACTTTTTCATTCATCAATTAATTTCTCACAGGAATTTTTTTTTGCTCACTATTTATTTTTATGGTTTATTTTTCATATATAGATTGAAACATTGTTGGGACACAGTCACATAGTTTCTTTCGTTAATCGCATATATGATTTCACCACTGCAGTTAAAAAAAATAATGTATTGGAGGCCCCGGGGTGGACAGTGAGCCGATTGCCCATATGCTTCGGATTTAATTTTTTTTTTACTTTTCTTGGCAGACATTTCTTCATCCACATCAATTTGTTAGGTCCTTCTTTTTGCCCAGCCCATGGGATGAATGGTAAAAACGTTGCATGTATGTCCATTATTAGATGTGGGTGGATGCTGGGCTTTATATTCTAATGGTGGGCATACACCACACTTTTTCTGGCAGATATTTCTTCATCCACATTGATGTGAATAAAGGAGTCTGTTAGGCTGAACAAAAAAAGAGACCCTAACAGACTCCAATTTTTTCAAAAAAGAGTACCTGTCACACCTATTGCTATCATAGGGGATATTTACATATAATGTAATAAAATAGATAAAAAAATAAAAGGGACAGTGTAAAAATGCAAAAAAAAAGGAAAATAAATCATTTAAAAATAATTAAATCACCCCTGTCCCCCCATGCTTGTGAGCAAAGGTGAACGCAAGCATCGGTCTTGTGTCGTATGTAAACAGCAATTGTACCATGCATGTGAGGTATCACTGCAAATATCAGATCAAGGGAATTAATTCTAGTACTGGACCTCTGTAAATCTATAGTCATAATCTCTAAAGGCTTTTAAAAATGTACATAATTTGTCGCTGCTGCACGGACATGTGCAATTTTAAATGTTGTGTTTTGTATGTATGTACTCGGCGTAGGATCATCTTTTTTATATTTTACCAAACAATTGGGCAATATATTGTGTAGTTGTGCATTAATATTAAAAAAAAATGTATTTTTTCCCAATAAATTGCATTTGGAAAATCGCTGCGCAAATACTGTGTGACAAAAAACAAGGCGGGGCTTATCATAATCTGCATGCCCCCTTTAACAGAGGGGACCCCCGGATTTCGGCCCCCCTCTATGTGAATTGGTAACGGGGTACATTGTACCTCTACCATTTCACAAAAAAAGTGTCAAAAAAGGTAAAAAAATAAAAACACACAGACAGCTTGAAAAAAGTCCTTTAATAGAAAATAAAAAAATAAAAATTCCAGCGATGTACATCCTTCCACGACCCGGACCCGCGCTACCTGCCGATAACCACCACTACCCTCGGTTTTAAAAGAAATGTCACACGGCTCATGCGTCATTGGCCTGGGAGCCTTCTATGTAGGAGGCTTTATCGTTCGTAGCACAGGGTAGCAGCAGATAGCGGCGGGTAGCGCGGGTCGTGGAAGGATGTTCATCGCTGGAATTTATTTTGTTATTTTTTTATTAAAGGACTTTTCGCAAAAGGGGGGCTGGAATCTGGGGGTCCATTTTGTTAAAGGGAGCTTCCAGATTATGATAAGCCCGCCACCCGCAGACCTCCACAACCATTGGGCAAGGGTTTTGGGGATGAGGCCCTTGTCCCCATCAACATGGGGACAGGTGCTTTGGCATCCTCTCCATGTTGAGGGCATGTGGCCTAGAACAGTTCAGGAGGGGGGGCGCTCTCGCACCCCCCTCTTTTCCTGCGGCCTGTCAGGTTGTGTGCTCGGATAAAAGGTCTGGTATGGATGTTTGGGGGAACCCACGGCAGTTTTTTTAACTTTGGTGCGGAATTCCCCTTAAAATACATACCAGACCAGAAGGGTCTGGTATGGATTTTTTGGGGGAACCCCACATCATTTTTTTTATTACGCGGGGGTTCCTCTTAACCACTTAAGACCCGGACCAATACGCTGGTAAATGACCCAAGGTGTTTTTGCGATTCGGCACTGCGTCGCTTTAACAGACAATTGCGCGGTCGTGCGACGTGGCTCCCAAACAAAATTTGCGTCCTTTTCTTCCCACAAATAGAGCTTTCTTTTGGTGGTATTTGATCACCTCTGCGATTTTTATTTTTTGCGCTATATACAAAAATAGAGCGACATTTTTGAAAAAAAAACACTATTTTTTACTTTTTGTTAAAAAAAAATCAAATAAACTAAATTTTAGTCAAACATTTAGGCCAAAATTTATTTAGCCACATGTCTTTAGTAAAAAAAAAAATCGCAATAAAAAAAAATAGCTACCTAGCGGGAACAGCGACACTAATACAGCGATCAGAAAAATGATCGCTTAGTGACGCTGGCAATAGGGAGTGAAAGGGTTAACTAGGGCGGTGATCAGGGGGTTAAAACTTTATTAGGGGGGGTGGGGGGGCTATCCTGAACCTAACACTAACTGTTTTTTACAGTGCCTGTCACACTGACACTAAATGCAGTGATTAAATCACTGCATTCAGTAACACTGTGACAGGGGGGTGGGGGGGGCGATCACAAGGGGTTAATATGCCTATGTGAGTGTGTGTCAGTGTTGTGTTGGTGCACACTTACTTGTCATGTCTTCTCTCATCAGCAGCGCTGGGAAACAGCGCTGCGATGAGAGAATACATCATTTCCTCCTTCCTGTGTAAACACAGGAGGAGGAAGTGACAGGCTGGGAGCGCGCTCCCATTGGCTGGGAGCGATCGCGGGGGGGGCGGAAAACACGGACATCCGCCCGCAGATCCCGGATCGCTCCCAGAGGTAGGGAGACCACCGCACGCCGCGGAGGGGGTCCCGATGGGACCCCCGAACCGCACTCAGGCGGGGACGTAAATTTACGCCCTTGTGCCTGTATGAGCCATGTTGTGGCCGTATATGTGCGTGCGGGGGTCTTTAAGTGGTTAATATCCATACCAGACCTTTTTCAATGACTTTTCTCTGTATTGCAGGGACCGACAATTCATGAATAGCCGCAAGTAGTTTTAAATTACTTTTTTCCTTCAGAAATGACATTTTGTGCAGGGACAGTTCTAAACACGGGAAACATGCTCTTCTTTACATGCATACTATAGACACCCCAGGTACGAAATTTAATGGAATATTTCACTTTTATTGTTTCACTTTAACCACTTAAGGACCGCCGCATGTACATTTACGTCGGCAGAATGGCACGGACAGGCACATCAACGTACCTGTACGTGGCTGCCTTGACGTGGGTCGGGGGTCCGATCGGGACCCCCCTCCCCGGTACATCCGACGGTCCCGGTGGCTGTAGGAGCGATCCGTGCTAAGGGGCGGCGGTTCGTTTTTGTCCGCCTCCTCCGGATCGCTCCCAGCCAATCCGCGCGCTCCTCTGCAGTGTCATTTCCTCCTCCTAGTGTCAGTGTGACAGGCAGTGTGACAGTGAGTTAGTGTTAGGTCTAGGGTAGCCCCCGTAACCCCCCCTAATAAAGTTTTAACCCCTTGATCACCGCCCTAGTTAACCCTTTCACTCCCTATTGCCAGTGTCACTAAGCGATCATTTTTCTGATCGCTGTATTAGTGTTGCTGTTCCCGCTAGGTAGCTATTTTTTTTATTATTGTGATTTTTTTTACTAAAGACATGTGGCTAAATACATTTTGGCCTAAATGTTTGACTAAATTTTTTTTATTTTTTTTATTTTTCTTATAACAAAAATTAAAAAATGTTGATTTTTTTTCAAAAATGTCGCTCTATTTTTTTATATAGCGCAAAAAAACAAAAATCGGAGAGACGATCAAATACCACCAAAAGAAAGCTCTATTTGTGGGAAGAAAAGGACGCAAATTTTGTTTGGGAGCCACGTCGCACGACCACGCAATTGTCAGTTAAAGCGATGCAGTGCCAAATCGCAAAAAGGGGCCTGGTCCTTTACGTGCATTTTGGTCCGGGTCTTAAGTGGTTAAGCATTATTAAAATCACTGCTCCCGAAAATATGTCAATTTTTAAAACTTTTTGTTGCATTAATACATGTCCCCTGGGGCAGGACCTGGGTCCCCAAACACTTTTAAGGACAATAACTTGCATATTAGCCTTTAAAATGTGCACTTTTTATTTCTTACATTCGAGTCCTATAGACTTTAACAGTTGTCGAATGTTCGTGTGAACTTTTGGTCTGTTCGCATATTCTGGATGCGAACCGACTGGGGGGTGTTCGGCTCATCCCTAATCACGGCCTTTAAGCTTTCTAAGGGCATAAATTGCTAATTTCCCTTCCTCACTGCCTATAAGGCCTCGTACACACGATCAAATCTGTCTGCTGGAAACGGTCTGCTAGACCGTCCCAGCAGACAGATTCGATCGTGTGTACGGCCGAGCCGACGGATTTGGCCACCCGACAGATTTCAAAGCATGCTTTGAAATCTATCGGGTGGGAATCCGTCCGCCCGACATGTCTGCTGGTTAGTACACTTACCAGCAGACATGTCGTCCCGCACCGCCGCCGAATGGATTCGGCGCATGCGCGGAAGTGTTTTACTTCCTGGTGCGGTGACGTGGCGGCGTCAACGTCACCGCCACGTCACCGACACGTCAGCGCGCCGTCTGCTGGCGGGGATTTTGGTTTGCTCGTGTGTACACGCGAGCAAACCAAAATCCTATCAGACAGATTTGTTCAAATCGGTCAGTCCGACCGATTTGAACAAATAGATTGCCTCGTGTGTACGAGGCCTTACAGTTTCTGAGACCCTGAAATGCCAAGATAGCACAACCCCCCATGACCCCTTTTTTAGAAAGTAGACCCCAAGCAATTTTCTGAGAGGCATGTTGAGTCCAAGTAAAATAAGTGTAGATCCGCGCTTAGGACACAAAGTAGGTTGCAGCCTCCCCTAATGGGTCCCCTAACTGGGGCTCTAGAAATAAAACGGAAGAAAACAATGGGGTTTGTGGCGCTACCTATACTCTGAAGGGTGTTTCCCACATATCGCTCTTCATAGGGTGTATATCCACTGAGGTAAGTGATGTGTGGAGTAAGTATACCACCTAAACCAATACTGAAATACCTCTATTAGCATGCAATAAACATAATTATGTGCAATACATTAAACATATTAAAACATATTAAAGTGCCATCAAGTTTGTGATGTGACCAAAATATTTTTGGTGCACTACCTCCCCTACCTAGGGGTGCACCTGATTTTTTTGTGAAAAATGTATAAATCATAGTGTAATTTATATGCTAAAAAAATTATAAAGTGCATGTGCAATAAACCAATAATTCATATAGGCTGTGACGTGAACAGTCCAAAAATTCATAAATATTATAAGACAGCCAAAAGTCTTTAGAAGAAAAAATATATACGGTAATATAGTTCCAAAGTGACCAGTTATTGTAAAGGTAGAGATATCCAGGTGACTTTATGATCCCCCTCATGGGTCCTCACTCACCAGCTCATCTCACCCCTACAGAGGTAACTTGCATATTAGGTGAGCGTGCAGCTGAAATCTGGATGCTCCTTCCAAGTTAATCCAGCAAGCAAGATCCATCCAAGCTCTCCGTTATCACTCTCCAGTATCCAGTACAAGGCAGTTCCTTCTATCGCTTTCAGTAGTAAATTCTTATGAAAACCTTGTTAACAGCAACCTTTTATAAACAGTACAAAATAACAAGGTTTTATGAAAAAAACTCCTGCCATTATTAGTAGCTGGCAATAAAGTTTATAGGGCATAGTTCAGTGATTTACGCTTTGAAGCCTTCAAGGCTTGCAGTATAGGGTATGATTTAAGCAGATGCCATTTCAAGCTGGAATTTTTCATTCCCAGGCCAGTAGGCATGAGCTATTCTAGTCAATAGGAGCATAATATCAGAACTCAGTAATGCCCATTTTCTGGGATAACCAGAAATGGATTGCCAAACAAGGGACGTGAGGGGCTGGTCAGCGATCTGAGATGGGTAGCAATGAAACAAAAATGTATAATTAATTTGGGTGATGGTTCATTCAAGAGACTTAAAGTAGTTGTAAACTCAAAGAAAGACTGTGTACATACTGTATTTGTATACAATTATGTCTCTAAATACCTATTTCAGTACATTTTTGGCTGGTCACATGACATCCAGCCGCTCTCCTTCCCTGATCTAAGGGCTACAGCAGGAGGGGCTGAGCGGACAGAACAGCAGTCATGTAAACTCCCCAGATGACAAAAGAGGGGGATTTTGACCCCTCCCACGGTAGCCCTTAGATGGCCATTTACTGATTTCTGATATTTGACTCCTGTCGACTAGAATAGCTCACCCTATACTGCAAGCCTTGAAGGCTTCTAACCTCAAATCACTGAACTATGCCCTATAAACTATTTTCATCCTGACAGGTAACTATTTACAGTTCTGACACTTAAGTATCTCAACTCTTTGGGGAGATTTGTTATCTCTAACCTATATAATATTTTGTTAACCAATGCATTCCAGAAATGCCATAGTATACCATGGACTAGAAATGGGAATTGGGTCATCCTATTTCAGACATGGACTGGAAGAAATTCTTCCTTCTAAATGTGAAAAAGAGCACAGCCAACTATGTGCAGAAGAAAGGATTTAGAAGATATTGACTAGGTGGTACTGATGTTCCACTGCAAATAATTTTTTCTTTAATAACTAACCAGTTCTGGAAATAGGAGGGTACCATGCTTCACATCTGTGGCAAATGCCATCATGTTAAACCCTTCTAGAAAGACCTTTTTTATCCTAATGCACATATCACAGATGAAATTCCCAGAAGCAGTCATCCTCTCATCCTCTCCTCCTAAGGACATTCTTTCTGCAAGTAGAGCACTGATCCCTAGACACTGAATTTGCCCAGTTTATGGGAATGACCTGCTGAATTGAATCTTGTTATGAGAATGGAAGAATTAACTGCAAATTTTATAGACCAGTAATTGAATTTCATTGCAACATGGAGCACCTGGATGGCATACTCTCCAATTTCACTGTCTAGGCACCTGTGTAAATAAACTTTGGGTACACATATTTAGACTAGCCCTGGCTGGATCCTTCATTCTCCCTTCCCCTATTTCCTCTCCACTATCTGTACATCAGGCCCTCTGTCCATGTGTGATGTGGGAGTACTGATGCCCCCTGTGGACACTATACATCACAACTGTTTGGTTCACATTGTATTTGTGATAAATGTATTCTTTAAAAATCAATACCTAAGTCTCTTTATAAAGCAAGGGCTATTTTAGTATTGTACAGTTAAAGAATTAAAGTTTTTTTTTTGTTATGCAAGTTACAAATTGTGCATGCATGCATACTTGCAAATCTGTGTTACCCTTTGACCCTTTGAATGATCCATTCATTATTCATGTATGTACAGTAATCTAAATTGATTATTTATATTTTTAACTTTCTTGTCATTATCCTCTTTTTAAATGTGCACTGCATTGTGTTGTGTGCTTTATGTGTTATTGAGTTTTGGCAAATGAGAATGTGTTTGGTAAATTCCCCACAACCACCAAGCAAGTGTTGTGGGGAAGAGGCCCTTGACCCCATCAACATGAGGACAAGGTGTTTTGGGGGGGACCCCAAAGCACACTTTCCATGTTGAGGGCATGTGGCCTGGTATGGTCCAGGAGGGGGGGCACTCTCTTGTCCCCCCTTTTCCTTTGGCCTGCCAGGTTGTGTGCACAGATAAGTGCCTGATATGGATTTTGGGGGGACCCCCACACCATTTTTTTTAGTGGGGTTCCCCTTAATATTAATACCAGACCCAAAGGGCCTAGTAATGGACTGGTGGAGAAACTCATGCCGTTTTTCTTCAATGATTTTTATGTATATTGACGGGATTTAAAAAAAAAAAAAACCTTTACAAATGTCATTTTGCTGCTCTCATTCATTACACTATGTACGGCCGCTATGTAAGCAGCCTTACATAGTGTGGGGCGTGGACATAGCCCCCTGAGCCATAATTGGCAAAAGGCACCCTGCCTTTTGCCAATTATGGCTCTCACAACAGAGCGTGCTGTAATTGGTCAAAGCATGCAGGTCAGGTGCATACTTTGGCCAATCAGCAGCCGCCAATGCACTGCGATCTTGGTGTGCATTGATGGTCTTGGAGTGCATTATGGGTCGTTCCGTGAGCGCCCAAATTCGGGCAATGGGCAAACACCCAATGTTCGAGTCGAACTTATGTTTCACTCGAACATTCCTACTAAATAGCCAACCTTTGGTTTACCCGCATCAACTACAACACAGGGCTAGAGAGGTGAAACATGTAATTCTAGATTAAGCAATTGATCGCCTTGATTCAGTATCTCATCTTCCTCTGCTATCTTTAACCCTTCAGCCAACTCATGAATGAATGAAAACTTATATAGTGCGGCACAAGCGAACTAAATCGCCTCTGGGTGCTTGTTGTTCCTGTCTCCTTTGGTATCAAAAGAGATGTGTCTTGATCTTTCTCCTGAATGCTAAGTGGTTCTCCTCCAACCGAATGCTGGTTGGTAAGGCGTTCCATAGTCTGGGACCTTGGACCGCGAATCTTCTTTCTCCTTTGGACTTGTAACTGGCTTTCGGTATCTGGAGCAGATTTTGGTTGGTGGATCGCAGAACGCGAATGGGATTATGAGCTTTTATTTTTTCGCATTGATAATGGGGAGCATTCCCATGGATACATCTATGCGTTAGACTAAGGCCGCGTACACACGATCAAATCTGTCTGCTGGAAACGGTCTGCTAGACCGTCCCAGCAGACAGATTCGATCGTGTGTACGGGCGAGCCGACGGATTTGGCCACCCGACAGATTTCAAAGCATGCTTTGAAATCTATCGGGTGAGAACCCGTCCGCCCGACATGTCTGCTGGTTAGTACACTTACCAGCAGACATGTCGTCTCGCACCGGCACCGAATGTATTCGGCGCATGCGAGGAAGTGTTTTACTCCCTGGTGCGGTGACGTGGCGGCATCAACGTCACCGCCACGTCACCGACACGTCAGCGCGCCGTCTGTTGGCGGGGATTTTGGTTTGCTCGTGTGTACACGCGAGCAAACCAAAATCCAAACAGACAGATTTGTTCAAATCGGTCGGACAGACCGTTTTGAACAAATCTATTGCCTCATGTGTACGAGGCCAGAGAGCTATAAAAGTGATTCTGTCTTTTACTGGTAACCAGTGAAGGGCTCTCAGTGAAGGTGAGATGGATTCCCAGGGTTTTTTCCCAGTCACAAATCTAGCGGCCGTGTTCTGAATGACTTGTAGACGAGCGATTTGGTACTTAGGGAGTCCGAGGTAAAGGGCATTTGCATAGTCCAATCTAGAGTTTAAAATTGCTCCCACCACGACCGCTATGTCTTCTTTGGGAATAAAAATAATAAGTCTGCGTAGTAGGCGCAGCAGATGATGAGATCCGCTGACTACTGACCCTATTTGTGCATCCATTGTCATGTAGGAGTCAAAGATGACCCCGAGACTTTTGACTTTGGCTCTAGGGGTGATGATTTTGCCCAGGTTGTTGCAAATTGATTCATACGCTTGGCGTGAAACAGGAGAAGTTCTGTTTTTGCTCCGTTGAGTTTAAGATAACTCTTTGTCATCCAGTCCTCTATCAAAGAGAGGCATGTCTCTAGATTGAGGTGGTGATCCTTTTTATTGCAAATGTGGAAATACAGTTGCGTGTCGTCTGCATATGAGTGATAGAGCAGTTTTTGGCTGCTGATGATTTCAAAAAGAGGACGAAGATAGATGTTGAATAACACCAGCGACAGAGGGGATCCTTGAGGGACTCCGCACAATAATGTGCGTTTTTCAGAAGTGAAAGCTCCTAACTTCACTATTTGCGATCGGTTTTCCAAAAAAGAGGAGAACCAAGATAAATCGCCTTCTGCGACTTTGGCTACTTCAGCTAGCCGACTCAATAGAAGCTTGTGGTCTACTGTATTGAAGGCTGCGCTTAGGTCCAACAGAACCAGAAGACAAGATTCTCCTTCGATTCCGTGTCCGGGCCGGAATCCCGATTGAAATGGATCAAGTAGGTTGTGGGTATCTAGATGCTGTTGCAGCTGTTGTACCACTACTTTTTCCATTACTTTTGAGAGTACATTTAGGCCTGTTATTGGACGACGGTGGAGTGGGTCCTTGGGGTCCAGGGTAGGTTTCTTCAAAATGGGTCGAATTATGCCCTCTTTCAACTGGGAGGGCACTATGCCTTCCCTGAAAGAATGGTTGATAAGCTGCATGATAGGAGGTGCCAGGATGTCGGCGCATTCCTTCAGCAGTTTAGTGGGGATGATATCGTTCGGAGCAGTGCTGTTACGCAGAGCACCGATGATATTTTCAGTGACATGGATAGAGATGGGTTCCAGCGTGAATTCACCAGGTTGTGGCAAATTACTGCAGGTGTTGTGTAAATAATTACGGGGGGGGGGGGCTACAGGGGGAATTGTTTTGCTCATTGGATCATTAATTTTTTATCATTATTTCTGTCCAGCTGACATCGAAAGCAGTAATGGTAAAGCAGAAAGTAGCAGTGTGTTCATAGTGAGTAACGTAAATGCGTTACAAGAAAAACTGAGCAAAGTTACAAATACTTTGGTATAAAATATAGTACACATACAAGGCCAGATAAACTAAGATTGGCGATTTTTGAAGAATGCAAATTGTCACACTTGACATTTTTTTTGGACCATTATATATTTGGTGCAGTTTGTAGGATTTTATGAGCGAAAAGTATTTTTTTGCTGCACTAGTTGTGCCTTTCATTTCAAATGCTACAAATAAAAAATAGGTTTCGATGACCTTAATGTTTCTGGCCCAGAGTATCTGTATGTCAGCAATGTAAAGTGTTTAGCTGTTTATTTGGAGTTTAATTTTAACCACATCATTACCAACATGTTTTTTAATTACCAAAACTTTGTGGCAAAAAATTAGATAACCTTGTAAATTTACCTACCAAAAAGAGGTAATTTTGTGGGTGTTCGCATGCCCTGACATTATTATTTTAACAGAAAGTAAGGGGAACTTTTTTCCAAATGTACGGGATTTGTCTCTTATTATAGTAAGACATACAATCTAGTGGTTATTAAATACCACCAAAAGAAAACCCTATCTGTCTGAATAATTGTCAGTCACATTATTACTGCACTGGAAATTAAAAAAAAAAATCTAATAAAAAAGAGATCATATAGGCGGCTAGTTCACATGGTTAAACAAGGCAATACAAATAGCTATATTTTGAATACAGTGTTTTAGTTTGAAACACTGACCCCTGTACCTTTGTAGCAGGTGGAGAAATCAGAGGAAAAATATTACACTTCAGGTACTTTCTACATGGTGTATTGTAGAAAGCATTTTTTTTTTAGTATTGCAGGTTCCCTTTAAAATCCCCTCTAGCTATTTTATTGCCATCTTAAATTTAATAGTCAACTTTTTTTAAAACTGTCAAATCATTAAGTGTGTTCTTAATAATTCTGTACATCCCCTATTTTTATCTCTGGTCTGAAGGTCAAAGATGGTAGCAAACTCTACATTATACACCTGCATGTAATTTTTTAGAATATAATAAATATATATTTTTCAGCTTTTATTTTCCAAGATATGCCACAGCATGAAAGAAATAAAAGTTTACCGTGCACTGTGGGATTGTGCTTAAAGACAAAAAAGCTACACAAGTTCTCTGGTAATACATTTTCTGAATACAACTTTGAATTACAGGTCTCAAAAATTAAATATATATATTTTTTCTAATCACTGCAATGTGAATTGTGCTGACGTTTCTGGCAAACATATATTTGGCTATATCTACACTAAGACTAGTTAGGAAGAAAAAATTAAATTACGGGTAAACAAAAGTATTTTAAGTGAAATCACAAATGATGATTTTTTTTAAAGAATGTATGGAATGTACAGTACTGTATTTCAACCCCAACCGTGAACTTATCATTTGCTTCATTTTAGTTTGGTAAATATACATATGAAAAGGTTTTGTTTGATCCCATAAGTGTAACAAAAAAAAAATCTGAAATTTAGTTTTATAACTTTCAGTGTTTTGTACTCCTAATAGACATGTGCAGACTGGAATATTTTGTTTTGTTTTTTCGTTTGGAAAATACATTTATTTAGTTACTCCCGAAAATCGTTTTGATTTATTTTGTTTTTCGTTGGGGAATAGCTTTCTTCCGAAAATCCAATAATACTTGGTTTCTGTCGATTGGTCAAAAGAATATTTGACGGAACGTCGAATCTTTACGCCGAATCGTACATTTCCGTTCGAATATTCCGCCTACAAGAATTCTAATGTTGTATGACTAGTAATAATGTCAAATCTATTTTCTCATAAATCGAAATCTAATCTCTGTAATGTCGAATCTATTATTTCTATAGTGTTGAATCTTTTCCCTATAATCTCTCTATATCTAATTTTTACCACAACGAAAATGAAAATAAAGCATTTTTTATGTCGGATCTTTCGGTTTTAGTCTCTTGCGCTTTCATTATCGTTTGTTAAAATAACGAAAAAAACAGATTTTCGGACAAAAATGCTTTCTAACGAAAACGAATGCACATGTCTAACTCCTAACACATTTTCAGTCCTTGGGTGACAACACTGTTCATCCATACATTGAGTGAACATGGTCATCCTAGGACAGCAGGTATGTTACAAACAAGATTACCAATTTAATTTAAAGGTAAGAAATAAAAACATAAAAAAAAGAAAAAAAATACAGTCACCACTTATAAGAACTGGTAAGCTGCAATACATTCTTTTTTCTTGGGTTTAGATAAACTTTTTCTGGACTTCATTAAATGATGACCAGAATATCAAATGTGAGATTTGTACCAGCTGAAAAAAGTTCCAAAATATTTTTTCCTCCTTAATAATAACTGTTAATATGCATACACATACAGGATTAAATGTTATGCGTTTCCTGAATTCTCATAAAGATCACTCTTACTAGTAATTAAAGGAAAAACATTTGATTTGATCATTGTTTTCCCCAAGTATTGACTATGCAAATGTAGAAAAGCAATATAAATCATTTTAATATGCATGTATATATTACATTGTATAACTCTCAAAATATTTGTTGTTGTTTTATAGAAATAGCAATCACTGCTAGACAATCTGTATACTAATACAATGAGGTTATGCATACTGTATTTGCAGTACTGGCTCACATAAGATCTTGAGTATTGTTTTTTCCATCCTTATCACACTGATTGTCATAAATAGTCATTGTGCTTTTGCATAATGCCCACTCTTGATCTAACAGCAGTTCAAATACAAATCCTGGACAGTAACTTTAAGTACATGCTGGAGGACACAGGCAACTATACAACCATGCAAGAAATATAGGTTGAAAAATATACAGAAACATCAACATGCGCTATGTATATAACAGTTTTCCTGGGAAGCCAGGATATAATTGTACAGTTCTTGTGATTTCTTTTGAAAAAACATTTCTTCAGGTTTGAAAAAGAGCCAAGTGCAAAAATAGAGAAAGGCACATTGTGCCCCATTTTGCTGTTTTCAATAAATTTTACAGCATGCAGTCTGGTCTTTCTCAAGAAGTAGGTTCTCATATGCATCAAAGAACAGTCCACAGTTTATTGTTTCAATGTTCTTTGTAACCACTGAAAGAGTTCTTCCCTGTATAGTCTCTGCCATCGTACATTAGCATCTACAGTTTCCAACGCCCTAGACAAAGGAGCCACAGCTGATCCCACTTTATGGAGTTGTATAAAGTCTTTTAGCTGAAAAACAAGATCAAAATAATGACTATTACTCACAACTAAACTTATTGTAGATAAAACCATTCCTACAATCTAACATTTTTATGGTAAAATGTACCTAAAGCCAGCACATTTTGTTAATGGTCACCAGACAAACAGAGGAAGAGAATCTCCCTAGTAGAGACACAGATAGGAATACAAAACTGACAATGGATTTTCATGAATATATGTTAATTTATAATTATTTTTGATTTACTTAACTAGTTGCAGACTTGGGGCATGCTAGATACACCCAAAAAAACTTGACATTATGTGTGTAGCACATACAGTGAGGCCCCTTTCACATGAGCGGACTGTTCATCCGCTTATTACAAGTCCGTTTACGGACTTGTAATGGGCCCCTATGGGATCGCGTCCGTTAGCGGATGATGCATCCGCTAACGTCCGCAACGATCCGCGTCCGTTAAGGTCTGGTTTTTCGGACGGAAGAAAACCCTATTTTTCTTCCGTCCGGCGGATCGGATCGGATGAAAAGGACAGACGGTCCGTTTTCATCCAATTCCCCATAGGGGATAGCGGAGGAGAGACAGGGCGGTCCCTGCACAGTGTGCGGGGACGGCTCTGTCTGCCGACAGCTCAGCGGGACCCCCCGCTGAGCCGACGGACACACACGGAGCGGACCGAAAAACAGACCGCTCCGTGTGAAAGAGGCCCGACTCTGCCCTGATGCTGGGAATCCCCCCTTTCAGTATACAGAAATTGTCAGCTTTGATTTATCCAAGCTGGGGTCACTATATACTCAGAGAAGGTTTTGGCAGCTGCAGTTGGCAAAAAAGCAGCCTGAATCAGTCTTTATAAACAACACATCCAGGTGCAAATATAGAAAGACCACGATCGTCTGTGTGGCACCAGGAACTAGCTTGGAGCTAGTTATTTCCATGAGGAGTGCAGACAGGGCTTGTGTGAATTGGAGAGGTGATTACAGACAGGTGCGCTTGAGTACCTTGTCTTCGCTTTGTATGCAAATAAATGCTTTTTAAACGATATAAGCGCTAACATTTTTTTTTCTACTATCTACCTTTGGCAATCACTTGCCACCTGGAAGCAAGGAGTGGAGAGAAGCTCTGGAGTTTTTATAGCCCATGGTGAGGCTAGAAAGCTGTTTCTGATCCTACTTAGCTGTAGTGATCACACTTATCCAGAGAATACTCCTGCAGGGGAGAACACCTGTGGTGATACACATCCTGGATCTTTTTTGAGAAATGAGGAGTGGATTCATTTTGAGCACCTATTATGAAGCACTTACATTGTGGGGACACTATGGACTAATTTTTTCTATATTCAATTTTTCATTATATGTTTAAATGAATTCTGTTTTTTATTATTTTTAAGTGTTTATGCACCGCATGATTAGTATTGATTTCACATACAGTAAGAAGTGATATTTGTGGTATCATCAGAAATCTTATATATTTCACCATATATGCACTTTAGTGTGTTTAGTTTTAAGTGCTGCACAGTTGATTGTTTAAATGTTATTGATACACATGTAGGATTGTGATTAGTGTCAGCAACTTTTTAGGTTTTTCATAATCACATTATAGGAGTGGCACAAAGGCTTCTTTTTGATTGGTGTGGTTTCTTACTTTGGTCCTTGTGGTCTTTTGGTATTGTTTCTGTAACAAGGTCTGATTAATGACAATACCATATCCCTCCTTGAGCAGAGTGACACCAGTGTTCTTTCTGACCCCTGTAGTTTTCACAAAGCTTGTATGGACAACGTGGCTCCATTGTTCTGTCTGGGTTGTTTGGGTAAGTTCTTGTACTATACAATTGTTGGCAAATCAGATTGTAATAATCACTTTATTATTGGGACACCTGCCTTTACAAGCACATGAACTTTAACCACTTGCCCACCGCGCCATAGACATTTTACTGCTACAGCGCGGTGGGGTAACTGTGAGACGACGTTCCTGGGACGTCCTCGCGCACTTCCGCGTTTGCGCGTCCCCTGGGGCGCGCTCACGGAAGTGTCTGTGCTCACCGGGTCTAGAAGACCCGGCGCATCACGGATCACGGTAAATTGCCACTGATAGCGGCCGTTTACCACGTGATCGCTCCGTCAAATGACGGAGCGATCACTTGTAAACAAACCGGTGTCATTTGATGCCGCCGGTTCCTCCCTCTCCTCTCTGTACCGTTCGGTACAGTGTGAGAGGAGAGGGGAGGGGGAGCGGGTGGCAGCAGCAGCGCTGTGGCTGGATCTGTGACAACTGCAGTCACAGATCCAGCCATCCATCCCAGCTCAGCCATCCCTGCCCCATACTGTGCAATACTATGCAATACCCCAATACTGTGCAATACCCCAATACCCTGCGCGATACTCTGCAATACCCCAATACCCTGCGCAATACTCTGCAATACCCCAATACCCTCCGCGATACTCTGCAATACCCCAATACCCTGCGCGATACTCTGCAATACCCCAATACCCTGCGCAATACTCTGCAATACCCCAATACCCTGCGCGATACTCTGCAATACCCCAATATACTGCGCGATACTCTGCAATACCCCAATACTCTGCAATACCCTGCGCGATACTCTGCAATACCCCAATACTCTGCAATACCCTGCGCGATACTCTGCAATACCCCAATACCCTGCGCAACACTCCACTCTGCAATACCCCAATACTCTGCAATACCCCAATACTCTGCAATACCCCAATACCCTGCACGATACTCTGCAATACCCCAATACCCTGCGCGATACTCTACAATACCCCAATACTCTGCAATACCCTGAGCAATACTCTGCAATACTCTGAGCAATACTCTGCAATACCCCAATACCCTGCACGATACTCTGCAATACCCTGCGCGATGCTTTGCAATACCCCAATACTCTGCAATACCCCAATACCCTGCACGATACTCTGCAATACCCCAATACCCTGCGCGATACTCTGCAATACCCCAATTCTCTGCAATACCCAAATACTCTGCAATACCCATTTTTTTAAAGCACCCCTGTCCCAGTGTGCTCGCATGCAGAAGTGAACGCATACGTAAGTCCCGCCCACATATGAAAACAGTGTTCAAGCTACACATGTGAGGTATCTCTGCGAACGTTAGAGCGAGAGCAATCATTTTGGCCCAAGACCTCCTCCGTAACTAAAAACATGTAACCAATAAAAGTAATTAAAGCGTCGCCTATGGGGATTTTTAAGTAGCGAAGTTTGAGTGTGCGCAATTTTGAAGTGTGACATGTTGGGTATCTATTTACTCAGCGTAACTTCATCTTTCACATTATGAAAAAAAATTGGGCTAACTTTACTGTTTTTTTTTTTGTTTTTTTAAGCACAAAACCTTTTTTTTTTTAAAACACGCGTTCAAAAAATTTCTGCGAAAATACCATGTGAGATAAAAAGTTGTAATGGCCGCTATTGTATTCTCTAGGGTCTTTGCTAAAAATGCATATATAATGTTTTGGGGTTCTATGTAATTTTCTAGCGAATAAATGATGATTTTTCCATGTAGGAGAGAAATGTCAGAATTGGTCTGGGTGCTCCAGAACGCCTGATGGCGTTCCCTGAATGTTGGGCCTCTGTATGTGGCCACGCGGTGTAAAAGTCTCACACATGGGGTATCCCCATACTCGGGAGGAATAGCAGAATGTGTTTTGGGGTGTAAATTGTGGTATGCATTTGCTATGTGTGAGAAATAACCTGCTAATATGACAGAAACAATATATATTTTTTTTTTACAGACTTTTCAGTGGTTTTTCTTTTATAGCGCAAAAAATAAAAAACCCAGAAGTTATAAAATACCACCAAAAGAAAGCTCTCTTTGTGTGAAAAAAAGGACAAACATTTCAAACGGGTACAATGTTGTATGACTGAGTAATTGTATTCAAATTGTGAGAGCACCGAAAGCTGAAAATTGGTCTGGTCAGGAAGGGGGTTTAAGTGCCCAGTGGTCAAGTGGTTAATGGCATCCCAGTCTTAGTCCGTAGGGTGCAATATTGAGTTGGCTCACCCTTTGAAGCTTTAACAGGTTTAACTCTTCTGGGAAGGCTTTCCACAAGGTTTAGGAGTGTGTCTATGGGAATGTTTGACCATTCTTTTAGAAGTACAAATTGTAAGGTCAGGCACTGATGTGGACAAGAAGGCCTGGCTTGCAGTCTCTACTCTAATTCATCCCAAAGGTGTTCTATTTGGTTGAGGCCAGGACTATGTGCAGGCCAGTCAAGTCCCTGCACCCCAAAATCGCTCCTAATACTTTTGGTAATGTAGTATCTGGCCAGTTTAATGATAAACACACCTTACTCCATCATTTGACTTTAAATCTCTAGTATTTAAGATTTAGGTATAGGCCAGTGATGGCGAAACTTGGCACCCCAGATGTTTTGGAACTACATTTCCCATGATGCTTATGCACTCTGCAGTGTAGTTGAGCATCATGGGAAATGTAGTTCCAAAACATCTGGGGTGCCAAGGTTCGCCATCACTGGTATAGGCTAATAGACCCTGATAAGTATTGGATTAAAGCTGAGACTATGTTTCTTTAACTCATCATATGTAATCAAGTTAATAAATACGTTTACTTTTTAATTTTAATCATTTTTAATTGTGTGTTACTATTCACTAGTGTCATATGAAGAGGCTTAAACTTAAAGCGGAGGTCCGCCTAAAAAAATAATATTAAAAGCCAGCAGCTACAAATCCTGCAGCTGCTGACTTTTAATAAATGAACACTTATCTGTCCAGGGTGCCTGTGATGTCGTCAACTGAAGCTAAGCAATTGCTGGGCTCTCGTCTGGCCCCACTGCCATCCTCGGTGAGGGAATCAGGAAGTGAAGCGTTGTGGCTTCACTTCCCAGTTCCCTACTGCACGAGTCACGCTGTGCACCCTAACTGGTCCCCGCTGTCTTCTGGGACCTGTGTGTTTCCCAGAAGACAGCAAGGGCAGGGGTAGTGAGACTCGTGGGAGTCTATGCCCAGAAGTGGGTGCAAATACCTGTATTATACAGGTATCTGCACCCCCTCCCCCCCCGAAAGGTGCCAAATGCGACACCGGAGGGGGGAAGGTTCCGAATAGCGGAGGTTCCATTTTTGTGTGGACCTCCGCTTTAAACTTGGATAGGATACTTGTATTAATTATTATTACCCATGCAGTGCAGCTATATTTATAAACTGCTATGACATTACATTATATATAGCAAATCTGCCACCCCTCTCCCCCATTTTAGACTTCTTTAAAAAAAAAAATACTTTTACCTCATTTAATTCTTCCTCTGTATTTAAAAACTCTGTAACTCCACTGATAAGTTTTGAATTCATAAATAAGGCTTCTCCATACCTGAGGAGAAAGTTGATAGCATTACTCAGGTTATTACACATATAAAGATGGCATTATCCAATATACTTTAATAAGTCAAAATACACAAAATGGTAATATAATATACTTTATGAAATGTATATTAGTAGTTAGTTACTAAGATAATTATGTGACACGTTACTAAATGATGTAAATTATTTGTTATAATATAGGTCTTTATTGGCGTGTTAAAGTTTATGGCCAGATAGATGTGAGGAAAAATGTTGTTGCTATCTCGAGCTTCACCAAAAATTAAGCAAAGGAAAATCTTTTAATGCTGTTTGTGCCGAATTCCTGACCGGTAAAACCAAGGCAGTAGATGGACGAAGATCTCTCTAAAGAAACTTTAAAATTAACTTCTGGACGCAAACTATACAAAAGTTAAAAGACATAATGATAATATTAGTAATATAATGATTGTAATGAAAAATAAAACAAACCTTGCATTTAGAATTTTCCATTTATCCCTGAAGAATTTCCATGCTAAATCTCTCCCATGTGGATTTCTTGCTACATGGATTATAACATCAATAGCATCTTGATCCAGTACCACTTCTGAATTCAATGACAAGTTGAGAAGCCTTAAAAGCAATTATATTACAAAGAATATTTATTGTACTGGTGATATAAACGCATAAACAATAGTTTTTCTGTATCACTATAGACAAAAAGTGCATTTCTTCAGGGCATACAAATGTTTAAACTGCCCAGGAGAGTTGTGTTATTATCTCTGGTACACTATACAATTATCTTTAAAAATAACTTCTGACTTGCGGATTGCTTTGGCTAAAAAAAACAATAGTAATCACTGACAAATGGTAGAATTTCCTTTTAAAGTGGTTGTAAACCCCTACATATACCGAGTAAAGGGATTATCCTCAAGTGATACACAGAGATTAAAAAAAAAAATCCTCCTACATTAGTTGTAACGGCAGTCTTCTCTCCTCCATATCTGTTCAAAGTTCTGAATTTATAAGCTTGTCTGAGAGTTCAGAAAAAAGAGGACAGAGAGCAGGAGTTACTCTCTGCAGAGCTCAATGAGGAGAGATCAGAGAACTGATTGGAGGAAAGAGACACACTTACCTTCATACAGCTCACAGGATCAAAGCTGAGGCTGTCAATCCGATAGAGGTCCCTCCCCTGTCACCATTTTTCTCCTGGTGTCAAGAAAAATTGTAATGCTGCGTACAAACGACCTTTTTTCATGATGTGAAAAATGCAATTTTTAAAATTGGTCATTAAAAACGTGTGTAGGCTCCACAGCATTTTTTTCGATGTGAAAAATGTCCATTAAAAATTTAGAACATGCTCTCATTTTTCTCATTGTTTTTCACGCCGTCGTTTTTCACTTCGTGAAAAACGGTTGTGTGTAGGCTTTCAGGACGGGAAAAAAACGTGCATGCTCTTGTAAAACGTGCATTTGTAATGGAGATAGCACATTCGTCACTCTGTAACACAAAATCAGTAAAAGCAGCCCAAAGGGTGGCACCATCTGAATAGAGTCTTCCCCTTTATAGTGCCGTTGTACGTGTTGTACGTCACCGCGCTTTGCTCAAGCATTTTTTTTTCTTTTTTTTCATTCAAGTTTACGTTTATTTTCTGAATAAAGTCAGTACAATTTAAAGAACATATTAGGAAATCAATACATTTTGTTACATATCCTTAAATATTGAGACATTGTTTGCTGAAGTCATCACTACGTCATTTCTCAACCATACCTAAATAACATTCTATCTGCGATGAAAGGAAAACAGGTTCAACAAGGGAGTAAATTCTGACCATTAGCCATATAGTCTAACCGGGGTAGCTCCCTACCCTCCCCCAAATCCTGCAGTTCCTATCAATCCATCTAGGGCCCCTAGTCTACAGCAGTTGGGATAAATCAAAACCTTATTGGTCCAACATATATAGAAATGAGATGGGAAGGGCACCCTCCACCCCCACTGACACCCCCAATGGGATCACTCTGTGCCCGGGGAGGTAGAGTAATTCCCCCAAACCATCCTGCCCCCTTAGCAAGTTATTATAAATATTACAGTTTTGTGAAGTCCACTTCGTGATTTACCTCCATTTCATAAACTTAAAACTTCTCAAGTACCTTTTGTACGAAGTGTATGATATCTGGACCGATTAAATGAACCTAATACTAAAAGAATAAATAACAAGTTTGATGAAGAGAGAGGGAGAGGGAGGGAGAAAAAGAGAGGAGAATCCCTCTTCAACTTCCTCCACCCCTATGATAGAGGCGTAACATGTGTATATATATGGAGAACGTTTCCCAAACACAGATTATACAAAAAACCTGAACAATAGCACAGCATAAAACCAGAACATAGAGAAGAAAAGTAGAAGAGAAGGAAAAGAGGAATGTGAGAAAGATAGAAAGAGAGGGAACGAAAAAGAGGGTAGGGGTGAGAGGGTAGAGAGGCAGAGATCCTACCTGCCAGGTGTGTACATCAGCCTACTGTAAGTTATGTTATCACCCCTTTATGGGGTGTGAGATCCCTAAGTACTTTATCCATGGTTCCCAGATTGCGTTAAACTGAGTAAGTCTATCCAACATTGAGCCAATTCTCCTTTCCTGTTCCATTATCCAGGTGATCTTTCTTTTCATACTTAAGATTGAGACCGCCTGTTTCTTCCAGGCTGCAGCTATAGTGATTCTAGCTCCTGTTAGGATAAACCATATCAGCCTTCTGGTAACCTTTGATACTTGTGGTATGAATCCATTCAGTAAGGCAATCGCCGGGGACTGATGTATATTACAACCCGTAATCCGTCTAATTATATGGAACACTTTACTCCAAAAACCTCGTATTCTTGGGCATTCCCACCAGGTGTGAATCATGGAGCCCACACCTTGGCATCCTCTGAAGCATAGAGGTGAGGATGAAGGATATATGGATGCCAGTCTTAGAGGAACTAGATACCATCTAGTAAATATTTTGACATTCGCCTCTATGAGTGACATGTTGATGATACCCTTTATAGATCTATGGAAGTTTTCTCCCCAATCTTCCAAATCCCACTAATCCTGAATTTCCGTCTCCCAAGCTAGCATATAGGGTAATTTATTGACATTGTTCGCAATGGATTTGTAAATTACAGAAATACCACCCTTCCTTACTGGGGCCTGTTCACATTTTCGTTCATAGGGCGTAAAATTACCAGTTACAGCCTTGTCAGTCCAGAGTTTCTGTACAAAACTGTAGATTTGAGAAAATCTTGATTTCTCTAAAGGAGGAAGATCAAGACTGTCCCTAAAATATTGTTCTGATAGAGGACCTGAGTGGGAGAAGAATCGTCCAATGCGGTATACTCCCTTATCTCGCCACCACTGGAAGGATTCAACGTTCACATTGGATGCAAAGGACGGGACCTGAAATATATCAGTTAATGGTAGACTCTTAGAGACTAAAGAGGGATTGCTCCTGAGCGAGTCCCACAGAACCAACGCCTGTGACAGTGCAGGAGACATAATAGAATGTCTGCGTTTGGGGATAGACCACACAAGATTTTCCAATGAGCATGTGGGGGACGCCTGTTCTTCCAGACTAACCCAATCAGGTTGGTCCTGTTTGAGGTATATATCTGACAGTTGTGCCAGTCTAGCTGCCTGGTAGTACCACAGCAAATTTGGGAGTCCCAAACCTCCCTGATTAGGGAGATTAAAGAGGCTACGCGATGATACACGGGGGCTCTTTTTGTTCCATACAAATTTGGTGATCTTACCCTGAAAAGCCTTCAAGTGATTCCTTTTTATCGGTATGGGGAGAGAACGAAAGAGGTATAGAAGTCTAGGAAGAAGAGTCATCTTGACAGAGTTTATCCTGCCAATCCAGCCTATATTCTGTGTATCCCAATCACCTAAATCAGATTCAATTTTTTTATACATAGGAGGGTAGTTGGCTGTATATAGATCCTCAAATTTCGAAGATAAATTGATACCCAAGTATTTGATAGATGAGCCATTCCAACCAAATTCATATTTCTTTTGTAGTAAGGAAACTGCATCTACAGGAAGCGAGACATTGAGGGCCCTAGATTTGGACATATTGACTTTAAGGCCAGAGGCCCTGGAGAATTTGTCAAGTACAGAGTAGATTTCGGACATAGAGGAAATCGGGGAAGTAACAAATAGTAGCAGGTCATCCGCAAATAATGCACATTTGTGGTCCTTACGGGTACATTGAACTCCTCTGATATTCGCGTTATTCCGAATCGCTATTGCCAAAGATTCTATAACAATTGCGAATATCAAAGGAGACAATGGGCATCCCTGGCGGGTTCCCCTTTTAATTTTAATAGATTCTGAAAATAGTCCCTGCAGTCTTATTTTAGCCTCAGGAGAAGAGTAGAGTGCAGATAATATGCCCAAGACTCTTGAGCCAAACCCCCAACGTCTCATAACTTCAAACATATATGGCCAGGAGACCGAATCAAAGGCCTTTTGAAGGTCCAATGATAAGAGCATCCCTTCTTGTTTTTGATCTCCTATCCAACCGGATTGCAATATGGAGATTATGTCTACCGCTCTCCTTACTTGGTCAGGGCCTTGTCTACCAGGAATGAAACCCACCTGATCCTTATGTATATACTGACCAATGAAGGATGCTAGTCTATTGGCTATTATTTTGGTTAGGATTTTAAGGTCATTGTTAATCAACGATATTGGTCTATAGTTTTCCACTTGACTGGTATCCTTGTCAGGTTTAGGGATTACAGAGATATATGCCGAATTCAGCTGAATATCTATAGGATTCCCCTTCGTTAAATGGTTAAAAAAACGAGTAACGTATGGAGATAGAAGAGCCGAGAAAGTCTTGTAGTAAGGAGCAGAGAAACCATCTGGTCCTGGAGCTTTATCTGTTTTTAACATTTTGATCACTTCCAAAACTTCCTCAATCGAGATGGGAGCTTCCATTTTCTCTCTATGCATTTCCGCCAGCGAGGGAATGTCGAAACTATCTAGGAATTCTCCCACGCTATTAGAATTGGAGAGTGTTTCAAAGTCGTAAAGTTTTGAATAGAAGCTTTGGAAGGAATCCATCACCTTCTGAGGGTTCAAGGTAAATAAGCCATTGGCTTGTTTAATCTTAGGGAGGACTCTCGGCCTTAGTCTAGGGGATAGTTTATGCACCAACATTGGACCAATTTTATCTTTTAATCTATAAAATCTAGCTCCCGACCATTTAAGTGCCTCATCTGCTCTTACCGTAAGCGCAAGATTCAGAGCTGTCCTGGCAGCGTCCAATTTAGAAGTTGGGAAACCAAAGGGGTCCAATTTATGCTTTTTGCTCAAATCGTCAAATGTCTTTTCAAGTTCTTCCACCTCCAGCCTCTTCAGTCTTTTTTGTCTGGCTGCGATCTGTATTAGTTTTCCCCTCACTGTCACCTTGTGGGCCGCCCATAAGGTTTCTGGAGAGATTTCCTCTATGTCATTATTTTTAAAGTAATCTGTTATAGCTTGTTCAATCTCTGTGGCTATAGTTGGGTCTTTCAACAATGACTGGTTGAGGGTCCAATGAGATACTCTTTGATTAGAACTGTTTTTTCTTAGAGATAACAGAACCATGGAATGATCCGACCATGGGACGTCCATAATGGAGGACTTCTGGGCCGAGGGGACATGGTGATTGGAAAGTAATATATGGTCTATACGTGAATACGACTAGTGGGGGTTAGAGAAGTGAGTAAAATCTTTAGCAGTTGGGTTCAATTCTCTCCATATGTCGGTCAATCTATATTGATGAAGCACGCGAGCGACTTGGGTACTGGTTTTAGTAGGTCTAATTAATTTAGCCTTTGCTGGGCCGGATTTATCCAGTCCAGAGTCAAAAGCCAGATTGGAATCTCCCCCCATAACTATGACTCCCTCTACCAAAGGCTGGAGAGATTCAAGCATTTGGCAGAAGAACCCCTTCTGTCCCCGGTTGGGAGCATAGTATGATATAAAAGTGTACGTATTTCCTTCCAGAGTGCCCTTTACCAGAATGAATCTACCCTCTGGGTCCGCGTATTCCTTAATTAAGTTAAATTTGCAGTGTTTGGAGAATAAAATTGCCACTCCTTTAGTCTTATTTTCGGCCTTTGACAGGTAGAATAATGGGAAATGGGCATGTAAGAACGAGGGAGTATACCGCTTTGGGAAGTGGGTCTCTTGTAGAAATACCACATCAGCATGAAGGGATTTGTAGACTTGTAGCGCCTTTCGTCTTTTAACTGGAGAATTCAGCCCCTGCGTGTTGTGTGAAACAACACGAAGGGGAGCAGGAGGATTAGCTATACCAGCCATGGGATATAAAATTGGCAAAGCGAATTCTCATGCGTTCCCAAACAATATCCGTATCATGAGACACATTAAACAACTTAGGTACATTATCCGGTTTGCAAAATAATGACTGTAGACACTTAAACGTAGGAGCTCTCATTGGCAGGTAGGTCGGGGGGAAGAGTGAACAGAAAATAAAGAAATGATAGAGAAAAAAGAAAATAAACAAAGACATTTTATCCATATGTAAATTAACGTAAGGTCAAAAAATGACCCAGAATGAGGGGAGGGTGTATTTCCCCTCCCCCCATTCAAACACGTGACCATAGAATAGCCCAGAAAATAAGGGGCTATGTTCCCACTCCCCGGGGAGACGGAACGTCGATCCAAGGGGTAGGCTGAGGCCCAATGCCTCACCACCGGCTGTCAGCGACAGCTCAACAAACTGTAATGTAAATCACTGTTATGAATAATTCAACCCAGTATGACATATTAAAAGAGACAATAAACTATTTTAACTTTCCTAAGAAAAAACAACAAACACAAAAAAAAAAAAATAGAAATATACATATATATACATATACACATATGTATATAAACATTTCCTAGGAAAGTATTAACATGTAGCTTCGGTGAGATCTATTTTCCCTGGTATGGAAAAATAGGGGAAAAAGAGACATCGGTGACCATCCCTTTGAAGAAAGGGGAAAAGACATCCACAAACATGTTCCTTCTCTTCAGGTTGCAAAGTTATCTTTAACCTTCCTGTGCTTGACTCTGCTCCAAGCAGAGGAAGTCGGGCTGATAGGGGTTTGTCTTTTGGCAGAGCCCTGCTGGATAGGAGTAGTGTCCATTTCTGGCTCGCAGGAAATAATCTTCAAGTCCAATAATAGTCTCTCACCTTCCTGAAAATTCTGTACTACATACTGCCTGCCATTAAATGAAAATTTCAAAGCAAAGGGGAAGGCCCATATCTTATGTCCTTTTTCATGAGGGCAGACAATAAGGGCTTCATAGCTCTTCTTCTCTGTATTGTGTACAGTATAGCGATATATCAGAAAATATTTGAATTATGGTGCCTTGGTACTGTAGTTGTTCATGTTTGCGAGACTGTTTCATCACTTCCTCCTTAATGGAATAGAAATGTGGTTTAACTACCACATCCCTTGGTAAACCGTCCTTTCTTAATGGACCCAGGGCCCTATGTGCTCGGTCCAATTCTAGTTTGTGGTTTGGTATAGATGGGATCAGGATTTTGATAATGTCCTGTATAGCTGTATGCACGTCTGAGATAGATTCTGGTAATCCTCTGACCCTGAAATTATCTCTTCTTGATTTGTTCTCTAATTCGTCGATCCGTGCCTGAGCAGCTTCCAGCTGTTCCTGCATGAATTGCAAATGATCTGAGTTCTGATCAGTCCGTGCTGTATTAACCTCCAGTTTGTGTTCAATATTTTCTATTCTGCTTCCCAGGCTCTGAAAATCAGCCCTAATCTCTCCTGTGATTCTTTCTGCATTTTGTGCCAGTCCTTTATCTAGCATTTCAGAAATTCTGGTGAATAATTCAGAGACATTGAAGGTTACCTCATGAGCCTGTTCAGCCTTTGTATTCATATGTGCAGGACTTTGTGAGGTAATTACCTCAGGAGTTAAATGACCAGCCTCCATGAGATTTTTTATTTCAAATGATGCAGGAGGGGAGAGAATAGGGCAAGTGTCAGAATTTGGTGTCTGAGGTACTATAGAAGGACTTATAGAAGATATAGCTTGTCTGTCAGTCAGTGAGGTCTCAACTGTACCCAGTGTACTTGTCTGAGGTACGGCGGCCATCTTAAGTAAATTGTTCTTAGCCAGCCTTTTATTAAGTTTCTTGCTCTTTTTGTAATATTTGCCCGGCATGAACTGGGTCCACAGTATGTCAGCTATTCACTACTGTTGTTTCTCTGCTCTTAACGGGTATATAGAACCTGTAATTCTCATCAGAAAAAAGAAACAGCGTGGGCACCCCGTCCCCAGCTGTCGTTCTTTACAAGGCTCCTGTATATAATTCCCCTGAATAAGGAATAGTTTACCCGGTATCTTCCGATTCACAGTTGAATCCGCAGTCCTTGGATATCTTTTTGTCGTTTGTATCCGGGTTGAAACTCTATATATAAACTCTATTTGTGTTTGACAGCCGGTGGTGAGCAGAGCTCCGGTCCTAAGCTGCCATCCTAGGAGCTCCCACGCATGCGCCTCAAGCATTTTTTTTTCACGATCGTGTGTATGCAAGGTAGGCTTGACAACAATGATGTCGAGAAAAACGTCGTTTTTTTCTACGTCATGAAAAACAGTTGTGTGTACGCGGCAGAGGAACAAGACAAGTACACACTAAATAGGGATGTTTTGTTAATATTTAATGCCTGGGGTTTACACCAGGCATGAAAAAAAAATGGTTTACACCACTTTAAATTGTTTAACCCTTTTGCTGATGCTGACTTAACTATTAAATGGGTAGCAGTGCTGGCATGTGAACAAACTCCTGGTTGCTATAATTCTGTATACATTTTCACTTCTGCTGTCAGCTATGTAGTAGAAGTTGTTCAGGCAGACACTCAATCACTTCTGCATGTAGGAGAAAGTACCACCCCTCGCTGACCATCCCCTACCATGTGTCTCGGCTCAACTGTTCCTCCTAATTTCCCAAGACCTTGATGCCTGGTATCAGGATGGAAAGCAGTGGGAGATCAGTGAACATCAGGGAATGATTAACCCCTGGGTTTAGAGCTGTCAATCTCTGGCCTTTTTGACCAAGAAAGAATCATCTCAGCTCAATCAGAGTGCAAAAGTAATTTCTGGGTTCTAATTGATGCTTGCTGTCTCCTTAAACAGAGTCAGACACTTTGCATTATGATATCACATAGCCACCTTGTGATAACAGTAAAGTTAAGGTAAAAAAATAAAAACATTACTAATAAAATAAGCATCCTCTCCCATGTACATGCATATACAATCATAACCACAGCATGTATCATGGCACACTCAATTAAAACAATATCTTCAGGGTCATCATTTACTGTTACCTCTAAACTGATGAGATGTAAAGGCTGCAAAGCACCACCTATGGACAATGAGATGTACAAAACTTTTTTTTGCCATTTCAGGGGCACACAATTTTCATACTTGACTCATTTGGTGTATATTTTAACCTTATCTTATATGTTTGACCCAAATAATGAAGTTTTTTCCATGTTGTGCAGGCACCTGTAACCTGGAGAAATCTTAAACCAGAACATCAGTAAAGATGGTCTAATGGGGACATGCCCTCTCTTTCCTCCTCCTCCATTTCATTTATTACATTGCCTGTAACAC
Organism: Rana kukunoris; assembly: GCA_029574335.1. Taxonomy (NCBI): domain Eukaryota; kingdom Metazoa; phylum Chordata; class Amphibia; order Anura; family Ranidae; genus Rana; species Rana kukunoris. The sequence continues at coordinate 207,154,866 of CM056051.1, forward strand.
CATATGTGAATGGGGAGAGAATCCTTTTTACTGATCAGACTCTACCCCATTTACAGATGGTGTTAAAAGCAGTGTAATTAGCAAAATAACTTTCCTTAATGGAGGGGGCATCTGTGCTGCTGTTCTGACCCAATTTTTTTTTTTTTTTTTAGAGACAGAAAAATGTCAAGGCATCCATACAATAAAGATTTTTGCAGGATACACCTGCCTGCACAATGCGGAACATAATTCATCACAGGTAAGTTATGTAACTAAAGCTACATTAACTAAACAGGTTTATAGAACGTTAAAAGCAACTAGAGGAAAAAGTTACATGATCTTCCTTAAATTGTATCTAACCCCAAAAACAGAAATATTGCAGCTTACCAGTTCTTAGATGCAGTGGCTGCATTAGTTTTTTGGGCTTTTTCCCATTTATTTTCATCTGTTAAACCTACAAATATAGGGTATAATCAGATTTGAGATCTGGGAACACAGAAACGAAAAATGCTTTTAACGAATCAAGGTAAAAAAGGCTAATTGTACATAGATTGTATAAAACATTGGTGTACCAGCAATTTCAAAAATAGAACTTCAATTCACAATCATATCTTATCAAAATATAGATATATATTTTTTATACTTCTAGAATTAAAAGTCCCATATGTAGATAGGTATTTAAAGTGAAACTCCAATGATTTCCACAACTGTTGATATATAATATAAAGATTATTTTCTTCCACTTAGAATGGAACTTTATATAATATATCACAAATGCAACATCAGTTGATACAATGTTGCATTACGAATACAATATTTTTGTGAATTTAAGATACTTTTTGAAATTGCTGATCCCAAAGTTGTATACATCTTTGTGTAATTAGCTTTTTTAAGCTTGCTTTATTAAAAGTTTTTTTTTGTTTTTGTATTTTCAATCCTGTGCTCCAGAATCTCAAATTTGTGGCCTCAAATTTGACGTTTCCAATTTTGCTAGATAGAATATGCTTAGGCCTTTTAACAATCCTAAAAATAACAGACCTCCTGTCCTGTATCTATGTAGGCAGTAATGGTTGTAACACAGGCTGGACTTCACACCCTTATCCATTTCAATTACATGGTAATAGTTGGGATTAGTTGTTGTGTCAACATTGTTTTTGCTGTATTTTTAAGGTCACAAGAAGAGACAAGAAAATTGTATTTCTGGCAAGATCAATGGGTAATTTTGTACTTGCTGAAAATGCTATTAGCCTGTATATATCATTTGTTAACAGGCTAATAACATTGTTAACATACTGTATTTATTGGTGTATAACACTTACTTTTTTACCCTGAAAATAGAGGGTAAACTGTTATACGCAGGGGGATGTGGAAAGTTTTTCTCCTGAAACTTCCCTCTTAAAGTTAGGGTTCCTGTTATACGTCTGTGCATTTTATACGCCGATAAATACGGTAATCACCACAAAAGAAGTACATTTTGATATGCAGCAGTAAAGTATGAAAACAGGGCTGCAATACAGGATACAGAGACAGAATATATAATGGACACCAAGGAAAGTCAGAGGGTAACAAAAGAAAACAAGGGCCCAGATTCACAGAGCGATTACGCCTGTCTAACTGGTGTTAGACAGGAGTAATTTAAAATTTTGCGCGCCGTATCACTAGTTTGAATCCTCAAACCATGATACGGCGGCATTGGGCTTCGATCTGACAGGCTTACGTCTTCGTACGCCTTCAGATCGACGCTGCGATCTTTTTGCGGCCGCTGGGTGGAGTTTGCGTCGTTTTCAGCGTCGGGGTATGCAAATGAGCTTTTTACGGAGATCCACGAAGTTACGAGCATCGTTCGCAATCGCGTACGTAATTTTTTCGCTACGTAAAGTTAAACCAGCTTTTAGCTGGTCTAACGTTACGCGGCCCATGTTAAGTATGGCCGTCGTTCCCGCGTCGACTGTAAATTTATTTTTTATTTTTTGCGTAAGTTGTCCAGGAATAGGAATGTCCGTAAACGACGCTACTCAAAAAAAAATGACGTAACAACGTGATTTTGCGCAATACACGGCGGGAAATTTCTGAACGGAGCATGCGCAGTTCGATCGCCACAGGGACGCGCTTAATTTAAATGCCTCACGCCCCCTATTCGCGTATTTTGATTCTGCCGGAAGAAATACACTACGCCGCCGTACCTTACGGGCCAAAATCTATCTGAATTCCTCGTAGAGCCAGGTAAATTACGGCAGCGTAGAGTATCTCTGATACTCTGCGGGAATCTAATTCTTTCTGAATCTGGCCCAAGGTTCCTAAACTGTGAACAAATGTATGGGGTCTAAACCATGATAAAATGTTGCAAGGTTAGTTATGAATGCTAAATTAGCGAAGGAGAAGTATATCTCATAGATGTTTTTGTTGCATGATCTTCTCCGCTATTTTACACAATCAAAACTGAGCAACATTGCCCTTCCATACAGGGCATTTTCACCCCCTTCCTGCCCAGACCAATTTTTAGTTTTCAGCGCTGTCGCATTTTGAATGACAATTGCACGGTCGTGCGACGTCGCTCCCAAACAAAATTGACGTAAATTTTTTTCCACAAATAGAGCTTTCTTTTGGTGGTATTTGATCACCTCTGCGGTTTTTATTTTTTGCGCTATAAAAAAAAGAAGAGCGACAATTTTGAAAAAAACACAATATCTTTTACTTTTTGATTTAATAAATATCATATTTTTTTTTAAAAAACGTTTTTTTTCCTCAGTTTAGACCAATACGTCTTCTTCTACATATTTTTTTTTTAAAAATCGCAATAAGCATATTTGATCGGTTGGGCAAAAGTTCTAGTGTCTACAAAATAGGAAATAAAATTATGGCATTTTTATTTATTCTTATTTTTTTACTAGTAATGGCGGCGATCTGTGATTTTTATTGTGAACGTGACATTGCGGTGGACATATCGGACACTTTTGACACATTTTTGGGACCATTCACATTTATACAGCGATTAGTGCTATAAAACTGCACTGATTACTGTGTAAATGTGACTGGCAGGGAAGGGGTTAACACTAGGGGGCGCTGAAGGGGTTAAATATGTTCCCTAAAGTGTGTTCTAATTGTAGGGGGAGGGGGACTCACAAGGGGAGGAGATCAATGTGTGTTCCTCTGTACTGGGAACACACATCAGTCTCCTCACCGCTGACAGGACATGGATCTGTGTGTTTACACACACAGATCCATGGTCCTGTCATGATTGCGGGCAATCGCGGGTGCCCGGCGGACATCGTGGCCCCCGAGCCGGGAATTCGTGGCCCCCTAGCGGCCGGGAATTCAAGGACGTCATATGACGTCCACTCTGAAGGAGGAAAGGTTCCCACCGACGTCATTTTACAACGACTCGGTAGGGGAGTGGTTAAAAAAAGCACCCATATATCTAAAAAAACAGTAATTTCACTCTCACCTATTCAGCAGGTTTCTATTATCACTGCAGGTCAGTGCTTCCAGCAATATTTTCTTTTCTGAAACAGCTGTTGTAGAATGAAATTTCATCCAGATAAACTCCCATACATCTTCATCCATTAAGGAAACTCCTGTGCAATAAACAATGTCCCGGACATTGGGTGGAATTCTAAAGAATCAATTACATACAGAATACAGAACATTATCTTTCTCTGAAACATATGCTATTAGGTACACACAATAGCTTTCATAGGAAATTTTGAAACAGGAAAAAAAAATATTTTCCTGAATAGAGACAAAATGCACATCAACACATTTAAATCTAGCACAGTCCATTCAGCGATTTAGAGATTTTTGATTTGTGATGAATATGATAACATGTAAATAACTTGTGTATGAATACTGTACATCCAACAATAGACATAATCTGGAAAATTATACATTTCTGCAAACGGTACTAAAGGTAACCAAAGTTACGTAATGCAAGGGGATACATACACTAGCTATCTGGTTTTGTTTCCATTTTCTCTGTAAATAATGACATTTTATTGCAATGTCAATTTCCATAAAAAATACAATTCCTATACAGGTTTGAGCAATATTCCCAGTGATATAGCGTGGACAACTTTGTGTGCTATTGAACATAAAACAAAGGTATCGCTTCTATCACAAATCAATCCATGTTATTCAACAATAAGCATTAGAGATGATTTTTTTTCCTTTACTATGTTTATTGTAAATAAGAAATTTAACAGACTCTTACCAGTTTACCAAAGAAAGCTAGCTATTTATCCCCACAGGGTTTGGGAAAGCATTAAATAAATCACTTTACATTCCTGTATTTTCCCCTGCTGCGAAAGAGCCTGCTGGCCATCAACACTGTACTGAAATTAGTCCCCTCTTTGAGTACCTGCCAAAAGTTCAAAGGCACATAGATTGGTAACAGCATAGTAAGGGTTCACTATGCTTCCAGCATATCTACACTGCAATAGGAATGCTAGAATGCATCCCTGCTGTGCTGAATGATGGTTTAATCACCATTAGATTGATGGCACTTGAAACTTTGTTTTCAAATATTTCTCTGAGCACACATTGGCCAAATGGGGTTAAATCTGGAGCTCTACAAGTTGATGCATTTTTCTCATAGTAATAAATTACCAAACCTTAAATTCTACTTGCATAAGAATTTTTATAAATATGAAGTATAGTAAGCAATTATAATTATTATAACATACAATTTTTATAGAGCCAACAGTCTGTACAGCACTTTACGATAAATAGGGAGACTGTACAGTTACAATACATGTCAAGACAAGATGATTAGGGGTATGCTGCCCATGAGAGCCTGCACTAAGGCCGCGTACAGACGAGGAGACATGTCCGCTCAAACATGTCCGACGGACCGTTTCCAGTGGACATGTCTCCTCGGATTTTGGTCCGATGGTGTGGACGAAAATCCCCTCTGACTGAGGACGCGGTGACGTGGTGGTGACGTTGACGCCGCCACGTCACCACTCCAGGAAGTAAAATACTTCCATTCGACGCATGCAGGAGATTTATGTCCGCTGGTTAGGCGTACTTATCAGCGGACATGTCCGACGGACAGGTTTGCAGCGGACAAATTTCAAAGCATGCTTTGAAATTTGTCCGCTGGAAAAACCTGTCCGCTAGGTCATACACACGATCGGATATGTTGGCTGAAACTAGTCGGCGGACCAGTTTCAGCGGACATATTCGATCGTGTGTACGCGGCCTAACAGAAAGGGGCAAGTGATGAAAGGGATAATAACTGTGGAGATGAGTTTATAGGGGAAAAAGGTCACTTCTTAAGTAGAGGCTGGATAGGCTTTCCTGAAGAGATACGATTCAGAGATTGCCTAGAAGTATAAAAAGTAAGAGAGAGCTAAACAGACTAGAGGTAGAGAATGCTGAAGGATGGGAGAGGCTCTGGAGAAGTTCTGGAGACTAGAGAGTAGGTCATGAGAGCTAGAGAACATAATTTCTATTGAGGAGCAAAGAGGATGGTTTGGATGGCTTATTGTTGCTAGGATGTTGAATGAAGTTTAATAGACAGTGCGGCTCTTTTGCTTGATTCTGAGCATGCGTGGAATTGTGTGCGTTGGAATTGTGTACACACGATCGGAATTTCCAACAACAAAACTTGTTGTCGGAAAATTTGAAAAACAGCTCTCGAATTTTTGTTGTCGGAAATTACGACAGCAAATGTCCGATGAAGCCTACACACAGTCGAAATTTCCGACAACAAGCTCCCATCGAACATTTGTTGTAGGAAATTCCAATTGTGTGTATGCGGAATAAGAATTGATACTGGATTGAAGTCAAAGGGTAGTCACACTAAATATTGATTTGATTTAGATTTTTCTCAATTTACATTTGGTAAATTGAGACAAACAATTATAATATATATTTTTGAAAGCATTCTTACTTTTCAGCATTTCTTCACACCTGCCTAAAAAATTTACTGTATACACTATGAAGTTATAAAATTCAGATAGTTGCCCGTCAGTCAACTATTGATTCTTCTTTCACAGCAAGATCATTTGCATAATTTATTTCACAGAAATTATGGCAGTGAGAAAAATGGACAAACAATAAGATGCAAATGTAGAGATCTGTTTATTCAAAGCTCTTCAAATGATCATCCCTGGCCTTCTATCATCAACACTGATGATATGTTTTCATTGAGCATTATCTTCACTATTAGCTTCCTGGCATTTTGTCTTAGCTGTGCATTTTAGGGCAATTATCTTTATTTATTTAAAAATATTTGTTGACAGAATTACCATGCATAATTATGGGAAGTAGTAGACAATTATTTTATCTCTAACAACATGCAATCAAGCTATGGAATTCCGCATAACAGCTCATAAAAGATAAGGGCAGATTAAGCTTTGAAATAATACACTAACACTATAGGGATTTCTGCCTGGGTTGTAATGTCTCACTATTTCCAAACAGTGGCAGCTCCAGACAATTTTTGATGGATCCTGTGCTTGTGCTGAGCGTAAAAGTGGTTTATCAAAATTTCCACTCCTGAATCCTATGTTATAATAAGCCCAGATATAACAATTAAAATTGCTTAGAAAATTAAAGACCAAATGATATACAGTAAATAAACCTTTACAATGTAATAAAAACACAAACTGTAGCATGTTAGCACATGTAGCACACACAGTAGTACATTAAAGCATACCAGGTGCAGTAGCCAGAAGAATGGTCAAAAAATTCAAAAATCAGTTATACAGTTAAAGAACTTGACTCCATCCATGACATTTCAGGCCTAAAAATTAACTTAAACAAATGTTCTGCCTTACCCATTAACTTCCCTCAGCATATGCAGGCCCTTTTACAAAAACAAAATCCTTTTCTGTGGTGTCCTCAGTCATTTAAATATTTAGGTATCAACTTATCCTCACCTCACACTCTTCTGTATAAAACCAATTATCCCCCTCTCTTTACTCATATCTCTTCCCTTCTCAAATCCTGGTCATCCTTCCACATCTCTTTTCTAGGTAAAATTTGTGCAGTGAAGATGACTATTTTCCCTAAACTGTTATATTATTTTTTGCGCCCTCCCTATCAATGTTTTCAAATCTAGACTGGCCCTTCTCCAAAGAGAGCTTAACAGATTTATTTGGGCAGAGAAAAAGCCCAAATGCAGCTATGCACTTATGCACAGACCACAATCTAAAAGCGGTATGGGCCTTCCCAATCTCTGGCACTACTATCTTGCAGCCAGACTGTCACAACTCTCACAGTGGTTTTCCCCATGCCAGGACATCCCATGGAAAAAGTTTGAAGTCTCCTCCATATCCCCTCTTCACCTTCAAGGTCTTCTGTGGTCTAACTCTACATCCTATAGTAGACTTGTTAAATGAAAAGCAATTATAGCACAATTCTATCAATTATGGCTAAAGATATGTAATGTGTTCAACCTATCCTCAAATCCCCCTCTTTTAGCCTGTTTCTTGGGTAAACCCAGATTTAATTTGGCTTATAATAATAGCCAGGCCCTCTCCTTGTGGATTGACTGTGGTTTGACTACACTGAATTCATAACAGATGAAATGGGACTTATCTTCCTTCTCAACTTTACAAACCAAGCATAACCTCCCCATCACCGAAATCCTACATTACAACCTTATTAACGCATTTTATGCGGCGTACTTTTCACTCTCTACTCATCCTTCCTACACTCTCTTCGAGCAATTATGCATCTCTTCATCTACAGATTAGGGCCTCATATCAAGATTATATAGCTACCTCAATGAAATTGGTGTACCTGACAAATCAGGTTCTATGTCCAGCTGGGAGCTGGATCTTGACTGCTCCTTTACCCCAGATGTATGGCATTCTATGTCAGATAACCTTAGGAAAAGTAACAAAGCCATCTCTTTTAGAGAAACCCTGATTGAGCTCTCATCCAGATGGTACCTGACCCCCTCCAAACTCCACATGTTCTACCCTTCAATCTCTCCAAACTGCTTTAGAGGGTGTTCTGAATCAGGCACAATTTTGCAAATATTTTGGAGTTGCACCTTAGCCGAATTTGGCTCAAAACAACAGAAATAATAGAAAACATCTCCAAACAAAAAATCACACCCACTCCACAGTCATGTCTTTTATATGCCAATATACCCAACATTCCTTTACCCTGTATAAGACTTTTTCACACATTATGCAGCTCCATACAATGGATGATCGCTTTCAATTGGAAATCCAATAACCTCTCTTGGCCTCAAGTACACGCTCAAATGGAGATGACCAAGCTCTCAGAGAGGGTATATCACACACTTAATGATTTCATCCATATCTACAAAGAAAATGGTCCTATTGGACTGTGATCTAATATTTACCTTCTGCACCTAATTATGATTTATATGTACTGTCCTGGTTACCTTTTGAAAAGTATTTATATCTTGTGCTTCATTACTAGACAATCTTTTATTTTACCATATATTACCTGTCCCAGCTTTTGATTTTGTTGTTCATTCTCAGTATTGATATTATTTTATAATTGTACACATGAACTCCTAAATAAACTTTTGTAAACAAAAAAAAAGAATAAGTAGCCTCTCACTTCACAGTCTGATATCTACCTATATACAGCATACATTGCCCCACCATACTTCAATCCTATGAGGTTATAGAAAGTGAGGCTACCTCCAGTTCATCTATGAAGATCTGAACATCAGAACAGGAAGTATAAAGGGCTATGGGACAGCTGACAAAAACACATATATATTGAAATCTGCAAATTAATGACAAGAGTCAATAAAGACAAAAAAAAAAAAAAACAGAGATGACAGTAAAATTAACAATAGTGGAAGAAAATTTCTGAATGTGAGTTGGGGTCTGGGGGTCTACATACTCAATGGCCACAGCAAGACAAACTCTCTGAGAACATATACAATAAAGTGGTTCTAAAGGCTTAAGTTTTTTTTACTATGCATGAAGGAAAAAAAAAACTTATCTGTGCAGCAGGCCCCCAGCTCCCTCTAATACCCATCACAATTCAGCAATGTGCACAAGAGCCTCAGCTCTGTGGCTCAGAAAATGGCCTACTTGAGTGGCCCAACAGCAACCTTTTTGAAGGAGGGGGGCCAGGAGCGCGGGCGGGGGAACCGAGAAGAGGAGGGTTGGGGCTGCTCTATGCAAAACCACTGCACAGAACAGGTAAGTATGACATGTTTGTTATTTAAATAATAATTAAATAAATTGCCTTTAATATCACTTTACGAGTCCATATAGGCAGCAGTGTTGTAGACTATGCCATTACATATATAAACCCCACACACATTAATGCCCTTACAGTCACTCCATAAACACATCAGTCAGACCACTGCCAACTACAGCTATATATACATATATATAAAATCTTCAAACAAACCATCTTAAATTCTACCATATACTACAGAGAGGTAATTAACAGACATAACATGAAAGGACAGCTTGAAATTTTCCAAAGAAAGCCCTGGAGGTAGGAACTGAGCAGTAATAGGCCTCCACAAAATATTTCACACCATTCCAAAGATATCCAAACTAAAACTTTCAACTACAAGAAACCACCCAATAAACAATTTAATAAACAGTTTGACAGAGAATGCAGAGTGCTAAAAACACCTTATGGGCAGTTTCAAAATAAAAAATGCAGAGGCCCAGACGACACAGATTTAAGTAGCTCATGGCATCTTACAGAACACATACAAACAAATCCTTAAAATGAGAAAACAAAACTACTGCATCTTTAACAGTCTTCAAGATTTGGACCTCATGAAAAGTCTTTATGGGAAATATAGAACTGTATTGGCCTAGGACCCAAGAAAAACATACTTTACATCCAAAATGGAAAAATCTTGCTCAAATACTTTATGAACCACTACAAAACATTTCTAAAGACTAGCTAACTGTGGAACAAAAACACAACATTAATTCTAAAATGGAGGACAAGTATCCAGTTCCAGATGAACCCAGGAGCTGGATACTTACATTTTCCTGCAATCAGAACACACTGTGGTATTAATTAGAGGGAGCGATTTCCCTCTACTGTTCATGATTGGCTGTCCTATAACTCTTTTGATTAAAGGCAGAGCAAGGCATCTTGGGACATGCAGTCCCTACGAAAAGGATTTGCCCTCTGGCTGTATCCTGAGAAACTACAACTACCAGCAGGCTGATGGAGAAGAGCAGACTGTTGGGAGAGACTATAAGAGGCAAGGCTGGGGGCCTAGCATTCTCTCTTGGGACCACCATGGATCTGTGTGCAGGGGATCTGTGATAGAGTGAGCTGCAGCTGTTTTTGCAGCCTGCTTTGGCCAATCTACCAGTGGACGCCCGGAAGGACACCTGCAGACAGTTTCCCTTCACTGTCCAGTGGCAGCCTGGTGGGTGCTCCTGTTCCATCCACTCTGCAGGGATATCAGATCCATGAGAGCCATGGCACAGTTCTGTGGAGGCAGGTCATCTCTTGAGCCAAACACCTGAGAGATCATCACCATCATCATCCTAATCATCACCCTCATCATCATCTCCTATTCCAGTATGGTGAGCGGGCGATAGCCACAATTGATAGACACTATGTATAGACATCATTGTTCCCTGTACTTCTTACCATCATTAGCTCAAAAATATGTTCCAGCATATCAAAGACACAATACACAGACATCTATGACATCATTTGTTCTGCTGCTATATGTAGTTTCACAGAGTTTACTATCTTTAAGTCAGTGATCACTGTAAGTTCAATTACAGTTCTGATTTGCACAGGAATATTGTCTACTGGTTATACTGTATATCATCTAGCAGATGAGATATTCTGCCTTACCAATCAATATTCTTTGCATGCAGTTCAATACCTGAGAGCTAGCTGAAGATTAACCGGATAACCACCCAGCAACACTGGAATACTCTTATTTTCCTCCCCACTTCAAGAAATTGTGTTGCTGAAATGACTAAAGCTGCATTTCACTGAGAATTCCCATTCCATTTTATGTGAAGGAGCAGTAGAGAGGGGTCTGACACTCATAGGAGTCATTCCTTTGCTCTCCTGTAGCCCACTTACATATTTGAATCATAAATGTGATAGTTATTTTGCTGCTAAGAATATTCTTTTAATGACAACCTGTTTGGAGTTAAATTTAGGTTTGTCCTTTGATTCTTTCTACTTTCATTTCATTGCGTAAACCATTTCCGATTTAACAAATTTTGGTGCATTTCATTATTGCTGTTGTTATATAAAAGGAAAAAATGTTTGAGCCCAGGGTGTCAGAGGTCTCACAGGGTAAGGGAAACCAGAAGGGTATTGATTTATCTTGCAACCCTCAAGAGGGCAGCGATACACAAATATTCCCTAGATCAGCTAAATATATAGGAATTACAGCACAAGAAACAACCTAGAAAATTCAACACCTGCAAAAAGATAAAGTTATGTATGAAGTATGAAACCAATCCCTCAAAAGACCCATCCATAAGAGCGGAGATCAGTATGATCTATCCTCCTACAGAGGAATATGTGTCAGCAGCATACTGAGAAATGTATTCAACAGTACTGACATCTGAGATCAGCACACAGTCTCATCAAGAAGTATGTCCACAATACAAAACATGGGAAAATATTTGTCTGTTATAGGTACTTTAGGGGAACTTTGGATTTCATGTGTCACCTAGCCCTGTCCCTCAAAGTCCTGGAGCATGGAATAGGAAAGAAACATATGATGTCATCAAGAGATCTTGAACAACTGTAGCATAAAGGTAAATAGGAAAATAAAAAAGTACTTCTAGCTTGCCTATTGATTTAAACAGAGCTGCAGACTAAGTCCAACTCAACGTAAAATATATACAAATGAATAGGCTGCATATGTAGAATGTTCCTCAGCACCAGGACTAACTCTACAGGAGATCAGGATAAAGTTCCTGCTGTATGTGGATAACCTTATATTACTGTCACCAACAGAGCAAAGCCACCACGACAACCAAAGAATGGGGGGGGGGGACTTTAACCCAAGGAGCTTGGTGACCCAATTACAAAACCACTTCCTGAAGCTATGAAATAAACCTTCAGTGTATGAAACATCTATTTAGTTCTAGTGCTTTTAGCATTAGTCTTTGGTTATCTCTAATCCCCAGTGAAGGCTCTGACATCACTAGCAGAAAATGATTGGGCTAGTAGTATAATCTTTGCCAACCGCATGGTGGTGGTGGGGGGGGGGGGGGGGTCAAGGTTTGATTGCAAGCCCAATTGATTAGAGTTTATTTGTTGTTTTTTGAGTTTATATATCTTTTCTTTTTTACCTTTTTCGTTTTTTGTTAGCTTTCTTTTTTATTCTTTACTATTACAAGGACTGTAAACATAATTTGTAATAAAAATAAGGGAATTGTGGAAAGTTCCGGGGTTAAAAAAAAAAGATCTTATGTTTAAAAAAAAAATGTTTACTTACGCCCTAGACCGGATGGTGCTCCAAGATCATAGAGGTGATCAGAGAAGATCTGGTCTCTAGTAACCTCTATGGCCATCTCTAGTAACCTCTATGGCCATCATATCATTTCTCAGGTGCACCTGAGAAACACTGGCAAGTGGTGTGGGGGGGGGGGGGGTGTCATCTCCAGCTGTTTCTGAAAGCTATTCAGCTGCCAATTAGCTGTTTGAACTGCTTTCATGAGAAAGCCAATAGCTGGCTGAAAAAAAAATAGATACCGCCAGAGTTATGGACGATTAAGCCTTAACCCCAAATCCGTAAACCAATCCGCAACGGACACTACGGGTAGTATTGGGACGCCTGCCTTTATACACACAAGAACATTAATGGCATCCCAGACCACAGGGTTCAATATTGAGTTAGTGCACCCTTTGCAGCTATAACAGCTTCAACTATTCTGGGAAGGCTGTCCACAAGGTTTAGGAGTGTGTCTTTGGCAATGTTTCACCATTCTTCCAAAAGCGTATTTGTGAGGTCAGGCACTGATTTGGACGAGAAAGCCTGGCTCGCAATCTCCGCTCTAATTCATCCCAAATGACAAAGACTGGATTGGCATCCAAATACTTTTGGTAATATAGTGTATATATACGTATTGTAATCTGCAAAGATAATTATCTTCTTACTTTGTGTTTATGTGCAGTGTACTTAAATGTTTATTCTGCTGCTTTATTCTCAGCTGTTTGTAAGTTTATTGGACTTTATATGAAAAAAATGAGTAAAGAGTTCTTTACAGGATGAACTAATAATTACCGTATACACTTGAGTATAAAACGACCCGAATATATGCCGAGGCACATAGTTTTACCACAAAAAAACTGGGAAAATATATTGAGTCGAGTATAAGCCTAGTGTGTTCATCTGCTTGCCTCACTGTGTCCATGCCTCACTGTGCCCTTGACTAGACTGACGTTTAACTTGGGAGTCTATGGAAGGGGTGCCGGGTTGAAAAGTCGGTGCTCCCCGGCCATAAGTCCCCTAGACAAAAAACTTTGTACACTTGTAGAGGAAGAGTGGGGCTCCAGGGAACCTATGACCAACCAGTCCTGGGTCCCCAAAGTTCGGGAGATCAGGCGCAAAAAGATGACTTGAGTATAAGCCAAGGGGGGCTTATACTTGAGTATATACAGTAGTATTTATGTCTGGGAAGAGTATATTTGTGTTGGATACTGAGCCCTTACTTGACATAATTCTAGTTGAGTAACAGAACTTCATTAGTAAACAGTTTTCTTACAAAATTTTGGAAAATAAATGTAATGTCATTTGGTTCATTTTGAAGAAGTGTTACCATGAAAGGCTTTTGACGAAAGCTTGACACAGATAACTGTACGCTGCAGTCTTGCTACCCTCACCTTGGTACAAATCCCATTTCTCTTTAAAGCATATTCAAATAGCTATAATTAACTATTAATGTCAAATTATATTTCCATCATAATACACAACAGAAGATTAGGCCTGGTTAGACACTCACTTCATGTATAAGCAAAAAAAAAAAAAAAAAATACCTCAAAGTCTCCTAGCTAAACAAAGATCTCCATCAGAAATTGTCTCATGTAGCTCCTCTTAATCAGGACAGTAAAATGTATGTCATTTAAGAAGCCAGCAGGACAGTATGGCCTTATGTATTGAAAGCGTGCAATGATTTTCACTGCAATTAGTCATTAAAAGCTGGGAATGGTAGAATCTTTAACATGACTTTGAGATCAATTCACAAAGATTTCTGCACATGTTATCAATCCTTACATTTGACTTGCTGCTGACTGGCAATAATGGTGAATTTGTATAAGGTATCTATTAACCACTTAAGACCCGGACCTTTAGGCAGCTAAAGGACCCGACCAGGTTTTGCGATTCGGCACTGCGTCACTTTAACAGACAACTGCGCGGTCGTGCGACGTGGCTCCCAAACAAAATTGGCATCATTTTTTTCCCCACAAATAGAGCTTTCTTTTGGTGGTATTTGATCACCTCTGTGGTTTTTATTTTTTGCGCTATAAACAAAAATAGAGCGCCAATTTTGAAAAAAATGCAATATTTTTTACTTTTTGCTATAATAAATATCCCCCAAAAATATATAAAAAAATATATTTTTCCCTCAGTTTAGATATTTTTCTAACTATTATTTTTTTTACTACTATTGGTGGTGATCAGCAATTTTCATGACTGTGACATTATGGCGAACACTTCGGACAATTTTGACACATTTTTGGGACCATTGTAATTTTCACTGCAAAAAATGCATTTAAAATGCATTCTTTATTGTGAAAATGACAGTGCAGTTTAGGAGTTAACCACAGGGGGGCGCTGAAGGGGTTATGTGTGACCTAATGTGTGTTTACAACTGTAGGGGGTGTGGCTGTAGGTGTGATGTCATCGATTGTGTATCCCTATAAAAGGGATCACACGATCGATGATGCCGCCACAGAAAAGAACGGGGAAGCCGTGTTTACACATGGCTCTCCCTGTTCTTCAGCTCCGGGGACAGATTGTGGGACTCCAGTGGCGATCAGGTCCGCGAGTCACGTGGTCCCGGAGCTTCGGACCGGGTCACGGGAGCGCGCTGTGCATGTGCCCAGCCGTGCCATTCTGCCGACATAAAGGTGCAGGAGGCGGTCCTTAAGTGGTTAAAGAGAGCAGTAAAAGGACCCAAAATAAATGTATATAAACTATTAATACTTGAGAAATAAAGTATTTCATTTTTTATTTGTCTATTTCATGAAAAAAAATATAATAAATAATAATAATAATAATATGATTCCACACCTATGTAATATTTTTTGCTGAATAAACATTTTTAATGGGAAAGTTGTTGTGAGGAAAGATGGCAAATATAGTTAAAACAGATCCTTTCCAATAAGCACAATATATTGGTTTTAGGTATACAAACTATAAAAATAAAATAAATCCTGAAAAGAAATATTGCATTTTTGCTTCTGTGGATATTGAATTACTTGATTATGTTTTTTTATATATTTTGGAACCTAAATGTGTTTAAGAATGCAATACATTACTTCTTGTAAGTCTTATAATATTCTGTTTTATATAATTTGTATTATAGAACAACTTCTTCCATATACCAGTTATCTCCAGTAGAAACAAATGTCCCCAACTAAAGAACATACAAATTCAGAATAATTAGCATATTTTTAATTTCAGCAAAGTTACAATAAAATGATATACATTTGTAAAATAGAAGATATAATTACTTATCTTCTGGGCAAATTGTGTTCTAATTTCATAAAATGTAATTGAATGCATTTTATACTATTCTTTAATTAAGTGGAAAATTGAAATTCCACTTAGAACGGCAACTTTTTAAAACAAAAATCTAATCTGTGAACCGTTCTTTAACTAGTCAGTTCTAAGAATTATGAATGCCAACTCATTAATATGTACAATAATCTGAAAAGAAAGTAGTGTAATAAAAATGAATAGAAAGGCAGTCTGCTTATTATGGACTATTTATAATTTTTTTACTTCAAAAATGAATCTCCAGCTCAACACTGCTTCAAACAGCATGTAAGTGTTATGTGCCAACAGCTTCCTAATAATATAATGGATGGTGGCATTTGTATGTATTTTTAATGATTTATTTTTTTATTTTTTAAAGTTAAGAGCTCATCCATCACAGCTGAGGGTCAAAAAAGTAAGCAATGTAGATGACGCCCTGTAGACCAAACAGAGAATGAAAAAATATGAAAAAATAAAAATGATATATATACACACACGTATATAGTGCCTTGAAAAAGAATTTTTTTACCCTTTGAAATTTTCCACGATTTTTTACCACCAAAAACGTAAATGTCGCTGTCAGATTGGATGGAGAGCGTCTGTGAACAACAATTCTCAAGTTTTGTCACAGATTCTCACAGATTTAGGTCTGGACTTTGACTGGACCAGTCTAACACAGGCATATGCTTTGGTCTAAACCATTCCATTGTAGCTCTGGCTATATGTTTAGGGCCGTTGTCCTGCTGGAAGATGAACCTCAGTCCCAGTCTCAAGTTGGAATTTTTGACAACAAATGTTCGATGTGAGCTTTATGTCAGATATTCCGACCGTGTGTACACTCCATCAGACATTTGCTGTTGGAAATTCCGACAACAAATGTTTGAGAGATGGTTCTCAAATTTTCCGACAACAAAAGTTCTTGACGGAAATTCTGATCATGTGTATGCAATTCTGATGCACAAAAATCCTACGCATGCTCGGAATCATTGAACTTCCCTTTTCTCAGCTCAGTGTTGTACGTCACCACGTTCTTGATGGTCAGAATTCCCAACAACATTTGTGTAACCATGTGTATGCAAGACAAGTTTGAGCCAACATTCCATCGGAAAAAAATTATCGGAATGTCTGATCGTGTGTACGTGTCATCACAGGTTTTCTTCTAAGATTGCCCTTTATTTGGCTTCACCCATCTTTCCATAAAATCGAACCAGCTTTCCTTGCCCTTCTGAATAAAAGCATCTCCACAACATGATGCTACCACCACCATGTTATTACATTGATGATCACTGTATAAGCAAACATTTTTACAAATGGCGTCTTTCGCATTATTTACAATTGCGATAGCTGTGATTGGCCATTTGATCACTGTGACCAAAGGCAGAGATCACATTAATACACAGTGAATGGCTTTGATCAAAAGTTATCGCACA
Organism: Rana kukunoris; assembly: GCA_029574335.1. Taxonomy (NCBI): domain Eukaryota; kingdom Metazoa; phylum Chordata; class Amphibia; order Anura; family Ranidae; genus Rana; species Rana kukunoris. The sequence goes on from CM056051.1 coordinate 207,171,942, forward strand.
AGCGGGAAGACGTCATACGAAGTCTACCCAGGATAATGCTTGGCCATGTTATTATAATAGGCTAGGCGGAAGGTGATTAATATGTTATTAGTCTCGCTGAAATAGATAGGTGAAGAACAGAAGGAGATCTGAAATACTTAGCTTTCTTTGGAAAAAGAACCGAAAGCCTAAAGTTTGGATCCCATGATCTCCGTTGATACAACAAAGAAATGGCAGCATGAGATCCTCATTAGAATGATAAATTAATTTATTCCATAAAAAACAAATAGTACACTTACATGTTAAATCTTGGTAATCAGCATAGATAGAAGAGGGAAAACACCACAAGGATGTCTGCAGTATGATAGATGAGAAAACAGCTAGGGTGTCAATGTATGAACTTAAAGCTATTGACAAAGGAGGAGTGAACCTCTGAAACACATCACCACCCCAGCACCGCCCCCTATTCTCACAGCCACTAAGGGGTTGCCACGAGTTAGACTGCTCTTTTGCAAAAAGACAAGGGTTGGACCTTGTAGTGCACTTTTGTGGTCTGTGAACCAGATTCACGTACATTGGCACATATATTGAGCGGCGTAGCGCATCTCCTTTACGTTAGACCGGCTCAATTTAAAGGCACAAATACCGTATCCTCGTAGTATCTGCGCACAAATTTGCGCCGGTGCATTGTAAATTCTGAGGCGTAAGGCGGTGTAATTCAAATTGGGAAGGTCGTGGGCGTGTTCCATTGAAATGAGCCGTGACCCCCTAGGGTTCCCAAATGTGAGGAATTATTATAGGGCGGCTATGTTGGACCAGATCAAGGCCTGGTTCGACCCACAGTCTCCAAAACTGTGGGTTCACATAGAGAGATCGGTAGTGTCCAACAGAGACCTACCTTCCCTGCTCTTGGCCCAGTTGGTTAATGTACCTTTGGTCTGCCCTAAATTTCCTTCCATAGAGGCAACTCTTGACGCATGGAAGAAACTCCACCTGCTGACCCCTTGAGATTCTTTAATCAAACACACTCTATCCAATCTCCAGGTGTATGAGTTTCTGATTCCCAACTTGAGAGTTACCTCCTGGCTGAGAGATAACATACTCACACGTAACGACTTGTATGCCAGAGACCCAATCACCCACCAGTTTTCTAAGACACAAATTCATCATTTTCACGTAAAACACCCTGAAGCAAATTACTCAGTACACAATGAGGTGTGGACATACCTCTTGAAAAATCACAATGTGCCTAAGGGCCTGTCGTGGTTCTATCGTATTCTTCAAAACAACGCTAGTCGCAACAAAACCTCTAATATGGTGAGCTGGGAAGGAGACTTGGGGTCAGTTCACTCTATAGATGAATGGAAAACGGCTATTGGCACCTGCTTTAAGTTCTCGCATTGCACTGGCCATTGGGACATAATGTTGCGGACATTACACAGATCATACATGACCCCTGTTAGGTTGTCTATGATTTTTCCCACAGAGACCAGTGATTGTTGGAGACTTTGTGGAGCGAGGGGAAATATTTTCCATATTTTGTGGGAATGCAAATGCATTCGCAGCTTTTGGCGTGCAGTATTCAAATTGATCTCCTCGATTACTGGTTTCTTTATTGCTCCGACGCCTCAGTTAGCTCTTCTTTTTTTGAATATACAAAATATCCCCATGCAATTTAGAAGTATCACAACTCACGTCCTATTAGCAGCCAGACTCACAATCACATCTAAATGGAAATCTACTTTGGTCCCTAATGTCAGTGAGGTCATACAACGGGTAAAAGTTCAACACTCATATGAAAAATTCTTCGCTAATCAATCCCAGTCGGTGTCTAGGTTTCGCGATTTTTGGGAACCCTGGACATCGAAATTTCAGGAGTAACTCTTGATTTCATCCCTTCAGACTAAAATTAAAATGAAAAGGCAATCCTAGCAGACAGGTTAGTTTCATTCAAATCCACCTTAGTGCACATCCTCAGGCCCCCCCCCCCTCCTCCTCCTCTACTTCCTATTCCCCTCCTCTCTCTTTCTAACTTCTTCTCTTGTCTTCCATCCTCTTCTTGTCGTTGTTCCCCGTTATTTTTTCACTTTTCCTTTTCCTTTATTGTTTCAATTTTGGTTTACCACAGTCCTCTCAGAGGACGATATAACCCGGTTCATTTTATGGTGTTATGTTACCTTACAGCTAGAATTTGGGTTGCTTTACTATACTAAGCCTCCTGTTAATTATTTAATTTTTTTTGGCTTGCTTACTGTCTTGTGCAGACTCGACTCTGATAAATGGGTCCACGATTCGTTCGGGCTCCCTTCCGGAGGCCCCGCGTTGGGGGGGTGGCGTCCACATTTAGCGGTAGGACGTGCTCCCTCGTGCGTGGGGCAGCCGTGGAGGGCATGCCGGCGAGTCCACAGTCATGGCTTAAATGTTTATTTTTATCTTTTAAGGTACCCACCTACTGTGTGAGCAGAAATTTCCAGTTGGTTCTGTATTAACAAAGATTGATTTTTGTATTTGTTTAAGCTGTTTTGTACAACAATGAAGTGCTACTCTATCTTGAACCAATAAAAATTATTTGAAAGAAATGAGCCGTGACCCCATGCAAATGAAGGGCCGGCCGGATTGCGCATGCGCGCATGAAGCAGACTATGGTCAGCACCTCTCTGCGCATGCTCAGAACTCGGCACGGCGCAATCAGTGAGATTGGAACTAGGCCCGGTCAACTTAGTGAGCTACGCACAGTGCTTAAATAGACCGAGAGAAATGCCCTTCCTTTGCAAAAGTACATCCATTTGTTTCCCTTCCTACAGCAAGGTGCTTTTGTTCTGTTGTTTGTTAGTGTTTGTTGGTTTGTGACGTGTCTGAGTGTTTTGGAGAGTGTTTTGGAGAGTGATTTGGAGAGTGATTTGGAGAGTGATTTGGAGAGTGATTTGGAGAGTGATTTGGAGAGTGATTTTTGGTGAGTGTTTTGGAGAGTGATTTGGAGGGTGAGAGGAAGAGAAAATTAAAATTTTCCTTGCGGGAGAAGGAAATAATTACCAATATGGGCGATTCCTGCATGGCCCGGAGAGTGCCAACACCCCCCCCCCGGCCAGGAAGAGTCAGATTTTGCAGGACATCACCGACAAGGTAAATGCATTGGGGGGTGAGACCTGGACATGCCAGGGGATCCAAAAGAAGATCAATGATCTCCGGCGTGTGGTCCGTGGGAAGCTGGCCAAGATTGCAGCACATGGCAGGGGCACTGGAAGGGGCCCACCATGCACTGTTAGGCTGACTGAGGAGGAGCGTGCGGTGGCCCAGACCTTCAACAGGCAGCAAGTGGAGGGGCTGCCTGGCTTTGACTCCATTGAGGAGGCCGTGAGGACAGGTAAGGTTTTTGTTTTATCTGGTGTGTAGCATGTGTGGGGGGGGCAATATGTGGCAAGTGTGTGGATCCTCCAACCTGTGAACGTTTTGTGTCATCCACAGATTTGCAGGAGGGTGCTGGGCCATCTGGCCTGTCTGCACCATCCCCCGGGACAACAGTCTGAGGAAGACCCCCAGACAAGGCCGGAGTCCTCTGAGGAGGTTGAGGAGGAGGTCATGTCTGGGAATGACTTCATGTTAATTTTGGAGGAGTCTTCCCCTATGGCTGGCAGCAGCCACAAGCCTCGTCTGGAGGCAGGAAGGTGACCCACAAGACCAGGGGGTGGCCGAGGTTCTGTTTGCAAATCTGAGAAGAGACCAGGCCCTTCAGACCCGCCATCTGGGACAGGTCAGCCAGACTTTGGGGCAGATGGAGGAGAGCCTGTCCTCCATAAAGGATTCAGTTGGGGACATGGCTCTGATCAATTGCCAAAATGAAATGCAGGCTACCACAGCAGGCATTGGTCAGGATGTACGGGCCCTCTGTCAGGATGTGCGGGCCTTTACCCAGGCTATCCAGGCCAATACGGCAACCCTCAATGCTGGCCTGACCAGAATTGCTGTGGCCTTGGAGGGCAGGCTGCCAGGTGGGCAGAGACCAGGGGATGCTCCTCCTTCCCTGGATTACCCCCCCATGAGTCTCCCCTGAGGAGCCGGGGCCATGGCCGTGGCCGCCCCAGGCATGGGTCACGCCAGCGGCGGTAGTTTTTTTTTGGCTTTTCTGTGTTTATTTTGCTGTGCTTTTTTTTGTTTGCTGGGCATTTTTGGGGGGGATTTTGATTTTTTTTCTGTTTGTGAATGATTTTTGAATGTGGGGGTGACATTCCTGCCGGAAAAGGGGTGTCACCCTCATTTGGTGAAGAAGGGTTCCCCAGGACCAGGGAGAAGTGATCCCCAGGTCCGTGTGAATGGTGTATGAATGTACAGTGACATAATTGGAGCCGTGGCGTGGCGTTGCTGCTCACAAGTCCTGCATGGTGGGCTTGTGCTAATCCAATGTGATGAGGATGTGGTGTGTGTGATCTAGGGACCACAGTGGTGTGCATGCATGCATTCTTATTGTGCCATGTGTGTGTTTAACGTGCAAAGATGCCTAATGTGAGCTGTCTCCTGGCTGCTCTTCCCTCAGAAGACGGGGTAGCCTCGGTTAGGGGGGGATTGTCTGGTTCGGGGGTCAGGTCATCACGTATCTCCAGGCCCTTTCACACTGTAAAGTGGCATACAAAGTTTGGGGAATACAACAGGGTACCCCCAGACTTATACAGGCATCGGAAACGTGACTTCAGGAGGCCAAAGGTGCGCTCCACCACTGCACGGGTACATGCGTGTGCTTTATTGTATCTTTCCTCTCCTGGGGTTTGGGGGTTCCGGATAGGTTCCAGTGCATATGCAGAATCACCTGGAAGGGAAAAGACAGGAGGATGTTAGTAGTGCATGTGCCCCTTGTGATTTCTGCATCATGGGGGGTGGGGACAGACATGCCTGACTCCCATGTCACTCAGCAACCAGCCAGCTGTCCCCATACATGTTCTGTTCGAATTGTGTTGGGATGGGGCTATGATTGTATATGTAGCTGTCATGGCTGGATCCGGGGTGTTTGGCACGGACGTGCCATATGAGGCATTTGGCACCTGTACGTTGATGGAATGCCAATACTTCCGATTGCGGTATACGTGCTCTGTCTCACGGGGGGGGGGCTGGAGTGCCACATGTGTGCAATCAATGGCCCCCAAGGTGTGTGGGAATCTGGCAATTCTGCAGAAATCTGTCATTGCCTTCAGCCGCAGGTCCTCCTGGGTGGGTTTGATGATTTAGTTGACCATGCGTCTGAGAATTGCAGGGATAACCTGGTGAACACATCTGCTCATGGAGGATTGTGCCATCCCAGCCACCACTCCACTTGTACGCTGAAAAGAGCCACTGGCAAGGAAATGGAGTGTTGCCAGGACCTTGACCAGTGGCTGCACTGCATGTGAGCGTTGTGTTGGGCTGGTGATGTCCTCCTGCAGGGTTGTGGTTAATTCCATGATGGCATGAGGGGTAAATCTGAAGATGCGATACACCTCAGAATCACTCATGCCAAAGATGTCTATGTGTGTGCGGTATATCCTCTCCCGTGCCCTCCTCCGTGCCCTCCTCCTTCTGCTCTCATCTAAAGTCAGTAGTATAGCTATGAGCAAGGATGCCCCTGGCATGTTGGCATACATATTGTTGTCCTGCAAGTGTGGCTGCTCAGCTCGTCCCTAACGGTGTTGCTTTAGCTGACATGTAGGACTAACTTTAGACCGGACGTGCAGCTGATGCGCACAGCGCGTAGCCTGCACCGCACAAACTTACTTTTGTGGATCGCCGTATCTCCCTCATTTGCATAGCAAATCAATGGTGTGTTTAGCGCATTTTTGTGCGCACGATGCGCCGGTCTATCCAAATTACGTTGGTCGAAAAATTCAGGATTTCAGGCGTATATCGTTTTGGGGATGCGGCGCATAGATACGCAGGCGCATATTTAGACTTACGCCGCGCATCTTGTGAAACGCCGGCTTAAGTGCTTTGTGGATCTGGCCCTGTGTTTTTATATACATGATCTCTGTTGAAGGAGTGGAGCACAGCAATATAAATTACATAACCAGCTTTTGGTAATGTTATCAGCACTGGATTGAGTTGGAAGCCCTGTACACACGATCGGATATCTGATGGAATCTAATCCGATGGATTTTTTTGTCGGATATCCGATGAAGCCGACTATCATCAGTCTTGCCTACACACCATCGGTCTAAAATCCGACCATGTCCAAACGCAGTGACGTAAAACACTACGACGTGCTGAGAACAATTAAGTTCAATGCTTCCGAGCATGCGTCAACTTGATTCTGAGCATAAGTTTTTTTATCCATAGGAAAATTTTAAAACATGTTCTATTTTTTTTTAACCAATGGAAAACAAACCGATGGGGCCCACACACGATCGGTTTGGTCTGATAAAAACGCTTCATCGGTCCGTTTTCATCAAACAAACCGATCGTGTGTATAGGGCTTAAGCTCTTATAGTGCTTTTTATTTATCCATTTTTATCAAGATTGTCACCATAGGTTTAACATTCAAATCAACATTAATGTGTTTAGAAATTATACATTTTAAAACATATTTGCAAACTTATTTTTTTCATTTTGGTCTTTAAAAGCATATATCAGTTCAGAATTATACTAATTATATAAACTGAAAATTCTAACAAGATTATAGATTTGTTGTAATAAACTGATTGGTACACATTGATTTAACCGCTTTGTGGCCACACATGTAATTTGTTACTAGCATAGGTCATGACCTCTATTTGATACAACTTGCCTAGGGGGTTATGTTATAAATTACACTACATCTAAAAGTCCCAAATGACCATGATAGATTACTGTGACTCTGTACTCTGGAAAGTGCTGTCACAAATAGTTTTGGGTTTCTGTTCAAGAACCATCAGTTGGAATAGAAGTAGCTTACATTTTCACTCTCAAATACATAAACAAAATAAGAACATACATTCTAAAGGTATCTCCAAACAGCGTTCAGAGCTTTTGTATAAAAATTAAACTTAACCACTTAAGACCCGGACCAATACGCTGGTAAATGACCCAAGGTGTTTTTGCGATTCGGCACTGCGTCGCTTTAACAGACAATTGCGCGGTCGTGCGACGTTGCTCCCAAACAAAATTTGCGTCCTTTTCTTCCCACAAATAGAGCTTTCTTTTGGTGGTATTTGATCACCTCTGCAATTTTTATTTTTTGCGCTATATACAAAAATAGAGCGACATTTTTGAAAAAAAAACACTATTTTTTACTTTTTGTTAAAAAAAAATCAAATAAACTAAATTTTAGTCAAACATTTAGGCCAAAATGTATTTAGCCACATGTCTTTAGTAAAAAAAAAAAATCGCAATAAAAAAAAATAGCTACCTAGCGGGAACTGCGACACTAATACAGCGTTCAGAAAAATGATCGCTTAGTGACGCTGGCAATAGGGAGTGAAAGGGTTAACTAGGGCGGTGATCAGGGGGTTAAAACTTTATTAGGGGGGGTGGGGGGGCTATCCTGAACCTAACACTAACTGTTTTTTACAGTGCCTGTCACACTGACACTAAATGCAGTGATTAAATCACTGCATTCAGTAACACTGTGACAGGGGGGTGGGGGGGCGATCACAAGGGGTTAATATGCCTATGTGAGTGTGTGTCAGTGTTGTGTTGGTGCACACTTACTTGGCATGTCTTCTCTCATCAGCAGCGCTGGGAAACAGCGCTGCGATGAGAGAATACATCATTTCCTCCTTCCTGTGTAAACACAGGAGGAGGAAGTGACAGGCTGGGAGCGCGCTCCCATTGGCTGGGAGCGATCGCGGGGGGGGCGGATATCACGGACATCCGCCCGCAGATCCCGGATCGCTCCCAGAGGTAGGGAGACCCCCGCACGCCGCGGAGGGGGTCCCGATGGGACCCCCGAACCGCACTCAGGCGGGGACGTAAATTTACGCCCTTGTGCCTGTACGAGCCATGTTGTGGCCATATATGTGCGTGCGGGGGTCTTTAAGTGGTTAAATAACTTAACTATCTCATTACATTTTATATACCCTTTGTATGTCTTACCACTACATTTATATACTGTATATCCCAAACTCTTGAGAGTCAAGTGCTTTTGCTGAGCATTTCTAAATGAGTGCTGTTACTTAAAAGAACACTAAAGCTTTGTTTTTTATTAGATCAATTGATTGCTGTAAGCTAGAGCATTTAAATATCACTTACTTTGTTTTTCCTTTTGGCATCCAAAATACAGAAATCCAGGTTTGAAATGCCATTTCCTGTCTCTCCTCTTCTTGCTTTCCACCAGCATCTGAGCCAATATGCATGGTGGAAAGCAGAATGTGCTCACCCTCTCCCTATGACTACAGCCCTGCGTGAAGATGCTCTCTTAACCCTCACAGGCATGGAGGCTAAGCCTAATGGGAACTGTAGTTCCCATTAGGCTGTGATGTAGCAAGAATGAATGCGCACTGCAAACCAGGTATTCAGTGAGAATAACGATTCAGGAGTGACGGAGGTGAATAAAACGGCTCGATTTCAACAGGTATCAAACTAGTTATAATGCAAAACATTACTTTTTACTTTATCAGCTACTGTCAGACTTTAATTAAAGAGGAAATATTTTTGTCTTTACAACCCCTTTAAGGTTTATCGTGTGTCCTGTGTTGTAGTTAAAAAAAACAAATAGAAAGCACAAATAGAAAGCACATATACATTTTTTATAAAATATTGAATTATATAAACAGTAAGAAAAAATCATGTAACTGTAAATACGAAGGTGAACAAATTTGTACTAGTCTATGGGATTTGTTTTTTACATTACAATGCAGCATACCATTAAATGCATTCCAATCCACCTTTTTGCCAAGAGCCTTGTGCATAGAGATTACCGTATATAGAGATTATATATCCTTATATGGTGAGCCCAAATCATTTTGCTTATTAGGATCCGACTGCACGCATTTGTGCATGGGGCACACTGGTGACACAACTGCACTTATTCCTTTTGTTGTTTCCTGTGTCTCTCCTGTGGTCCACGCCCTCTTTTGTTATTTAAATGGTGTGGTGCTTGGCATCTGTATATGATCTCCTTTCCCTGAAAAATCCTTATATGGGGAAATGGATTGGGTGGAGTCACTATCCTAGACGCTATTATACTTGAGCCAGTCAGGCTGTGGTTGTGCTTTTTGAATTTTTGTTTGGAACTTTGTTTTTTTCTTAATATTATGTTCTGATTTGGAGCAATAAAACTTTTAAATGAACTGCACCATGAAGCCTTTCTCTTTATGCCCCTATTAACAATACTGGTATGTGAGCAAGTTTGGATGTCCATTTGATGTGTAAAATCCATTGTAAAAGGAGTTTTGCATACAGTAGCTCGGACGGGACATCTGCACCTTTATTGGAAACCTCGGATGCTGATCCCTATCTGGCTGATGGTGTTCTGACATGCCTTTTTGATCTCTATTACCTGAGATCCAACAGATTTGGTAAGCGGCGGTGATTGCCTTATTTTCTTTGATGAACAGAAAATCTTACCTGCAGACAAGTTGTCATTCTGTTGTAATTGTGGATACCGAGAATTGTGAAGCTACTCGATAATTTTTTGGATCCCTAATTGCTTGTTTAGGACATTGTATATATTTTTCTAGATATTCTCTCAATTAAGGTTTTTCACTTATTAACACATTTTCACTTCTTTGGATATTTATGTGGTAGCACACAATTTTTTGTAGTAATGTTATGGATTGGGTAAACAATTTATCTTATGTAGCAGAAGTTGTCCACGAGAAGGAACTATATGTCAAAAAAGTACTGTATATCCATGCAACTATTTATTAAAGTGCAAAGCAGGTAGCAACATGTTAAAGTGCATAACCCTCCAAATAAAATTGCTATTTTAATGTGTTATGTATGAAGAACTGCACAATTTAACTTGCAGCTGCCTGCTTTGCACATTAATAGTTATGGGGTCTGTATATTCTGCTATACAAGTCCTCAGTTATGGGGTCCAACATCTGCTACAGTAAAGTATTAATGGATTAATTAATAACTGCAACTCTCTCCTTAATGACCTACCCTTACGCAGGCTATCCCCCCTTCAGTCTATTATGAATTCTGCTGCTAGACTAATACACCTCACTAACCAATCAGTGACTGCTGCTCCTCTCTGTCAATCCCTTCACTGGCTTCCCCTACCCCACTGTATAAAACTCTAAATGCTAACCACAACGTACAAGGCCATTCACAACACCGCCCCCATCTACATCACCGACCTCATTTGCAGGTATCACCCAAATCACCCACTCCGCTCCTCCCAGGACCTACTGCCCTCTAGCACCCTTGCTACCTCCCATTATCTGGAACTCCCTGCCCGGTATGTCTGATCAGCCCTAAACTTTCCACCTTTAGGAGATCCCTGAAAACTCATTAAAGTGGAGCTCCACCCTAAAGTGGAACTTCCGCTCATCGGATTCCTCCCCCCTCCGGTGCCACAATTGTCACCTTTCAGGGGAAGGGGGACAGGATACCTGTCCTCGACAGGTATCCTTTCCCACTTCTGGGAGTCCAGCTGCGGCCGAGACACGGCCATGACGTCACAGTGGGGCTCTTTCCTCCTCCTCCCCTGGCCGTCAGGCTAATAGGAGAGAGGAGCGGGACCTCGCGCATGCGCAGTAGGGTTTCCAGTGTGAAGCCGAAAGGCTACACTGCCGGGTTCCCTTACCCTTCACGCCGGGAACCCTACTGCCAACATCGAGGGACAGCAGGACAGGTAAGTGTCCAATTATTAAAAGCCAGCAGCTGCAGTATGTGTAGCTGCTGGCTTTTTTTTTTTCACGGACCTCCTCTTTAATTTAGGGAAGCCTATACCACACCCACCTAACAACTGTCCCTGAGCCACCCCCATCAAATCATTCCCCACAGCTATTACCTTTTGTACCACCCCCCTCCCTTTAGAATCTCAGCTCTATGAGCAGGGCCCTCCTGTACCATCTGTATTAAATTGTACTGCAATTGTGCTGTCTTCCCTTTACATTGTAAAGCACTGCGTAAACTGTTGGCGCTATATAAATTACGTATAATAATATAATAATTAATGCATGCTTCATCTCGCAACTGCAAACAGTTTATCATTCATTAAAACGAATCACTCCTAATGTATTTTTTGAAGTCTATTACAAGTATCATTTTGCATTAAAAAGCATGGATTTACTTAGTGGCCACTAGAGGGCTTTCCTAGAGACGAAGATGAAAGTGACACCTGTTATTCACATTGCACATTTTTAGTCATTTTCCTTATTCACTTAAATTTGACCAAGTTTTCTTTTTTAGTACTTTTTCGTATTCTTACTTTATTTTTATTTCCACATCTATAAAATTTTCTAAATCAACTGTGAATGACGGACATTTCTTCCCTGTAATTCTGAGTAGAGCTAATAGGTTTAGATATGGTAATACAAAGAGGCTTGGCTCCCTATCAATTAGCAACTGTGTGGCTCGATATACATTATTTTACCAAAAGTATCGGGACATCGCACATGAACTTTAATGGCATCCCAGTCTTAGTCCTTTGGGTTCCATATTGAGTTGCAGCTATAACAATTTCAACTCTTCTGAGAAGGCTGTCCACAATGTTTAGGAGTGTGTCTGTGAATGTTTGTTCATTCTTCCAGAACCGCATTCATGAGGTCAAGCACTGATGTGGATGAAAAAGCCTGGCTTGCAGTCTGCATTCTAATTCCGCTCAAAGGTGTTCCATTGGGTCAGATCTCTGTGCAGGCCAGTCAAGTTCCTCCACCCCAAACTTGCTTATCCATGTCTTTATGGACCTTGCTTTGTGCACTAGTGCGCCTTCATGTTTGAACAGGAAGGGGCCATCCCAAACTGTTCCCACAATAATGGGAGCAGGAAATTGTCTAAAATGTCTTGGTATTCTGACACCTTAAGAGTTACCTTCACTGGAAATAAGGGGGGGAAAGCCCAACCCCTGAAAAACAATTCCACACCATAATCCCCCTACACCAAATGATTTGGACCAGTGCCCAAAGCAAGGTCCATAAAGACATGGATGAGGGAGTTTGGGGTGCAGGAACTTGACTGACCTGCACAGAGTCCTGACCTCAACCAGATAGAACAGCTCTGGGGTGAATTAGAGCAGAGAATGCAAGCCAGGCCTTCTCGTCCACATCAGTGCCTGATCTCACAAATGCGCTTCTGGAAGAATTGTCAAACATTTACATAGACACACTCCTAAACTTTGTGGACAACCTTCCTATAAGAGTTGAAGCTGTTATAGCTGCAAATGGTGGGCCAACTCAATATTGAACCCTACGGACTAAGACTGGGATGCCATTAAAGTTCATGTGCGTGTAAAGGCAGGTTTCCCAATACTTTTGGTAATATACGGTAGTGCAATAGGATCCAAAGTGAAGCGTGGCTTCCTTGCTTCCTTTATTAACCACTTAAGACCCGGACCAATACGCTGGTAAATGACCCAAGGTGTTTTTGCGATTCGGCACTGCGTCGCTTTAACAGACAATTGCGCGGTCGTGCGACGTGGCTCCCAAACAAAATTTGCGTCCTTTTCTTCCCACAAATAGAGCTTTCTTTTGGTGGTATTTGATCACCTCTGCGATTTTTATTTTTTGCGCTATATACAAAAATAGAGCGACATTTTTGAAAAAAAAACACAATTTTTTACTTTTTGTTAAAAAGAAAATCAAATAAACTAAATTTTAGTCAAACATTTAGGCCAAAATTTATTTAGCCACATGTCTTTAGTAAAAAAAAAAAATCGCAATAAAAAAAAAATAGCTACCTAGCGGGAACAGCGACACTAATACAGCGATCAGAAAAATGATCGCTTAGTGACGCTGGCAATAGGGAGTGAAAGGGTTAACTAGGGCGGTGATCAGGGGGTTAAAACTTTATTAGGGGGGGTGGGGGGGCTATCCTGAACCTAACACTAACTGTTTTTTACAGTGCCTGTCACACTGACACTAAATGCAGTGATTAAATCACTGCATTCAGTAACACTATGACAGGGCGGTGGGGGGGGGGCGATCACAAGGGGTTAATATGCCTATGTGAGTGTGTGTCAGTGTTGTGTTGGTGCACACTTACTTGTGATGTCTTCTCTCATCAGCAGCGCTGGGAAACAGCGCTGCGATGAGAGAATACATCATTTCCTCCTTCCTGTGTAAATACAGGAGGAGGAAGTGACAGGCTGGGAGCGCGCTCCCATTGGCTGGGAGCAATCGCGGGGGGGGAGGATATCACGGACATCCGCCCGCAGATCCCGGATCGCTCCCAGAGGTAGGGAGACCCCCGCACGCCGCGGAGGGGGTCCCGATGTACATATCTCATAGTATGTTGTAGCTTTTCCCTGTGATTTAGTATTGTGTGCACCCAAGCGCAGTTTACACTTTTTTTTTACAGTACAAATGCAAAGCCATGTTACCTTTCTCAATGGTCATAAGCACATGGTGCTTGGGATATGATTTTAATAAATGTATGTTTAAGTTTACATTGACAAATGCCATATTTCAAACAATGTAAATTATTGTATTGTTGTATCTAAACTCAGCTTTAATGGATGGTATTTGCAAATGAGCAACAATGCCCAATAATGCATGACACTGGTGTCAATTTTTACTAGAGTGGAATTCAAATAACAAGAGAGGTTCTTGTTTCCTTGAATAAATGCAGGCATAGGATTTAAACCTGGTTCCATGAGGTGGGTTTACAAGATGCTGTATCACTCCTGACAGAGAACAGGTGGAAATGAATTCTATTCAAAAGCTCTCTGTGCAGTAATTTATCTTTTCATTTGCAAGACGATCTTGTGAATTATAGATACAATTTGGAACTCACGCTCAGTCACTATTGGAGTGAGACTGCTGCACTAAATAAGTTACTGAATAAAGGACCTACATAAATGTAGCTTAAAAGAAATGTGCCATCTCTTTAAGTATCATGTATTACAGCCATTTATATTTAAATGATACAAAATATCCAACAACATCTCACATCATGTGTAAAATAACAATATACAGGGATAAAGTGTTGATCAGTTAACAATTCATATACACTAGAAAACATAAATAAGTGAATACAAATAACTCAAATTTAAAAAAATGTATTGTTCAAAAAAGTCCATCCAGGTGCTTGAAAAAGTGCTACGTGCTCAAAATTATAAAAAGTGCTTCAGTGTCACAACTGTGCTCTTGGGGAAAAATGGCTGCGTACCAGACCAATATATCACACACAGATATCATCAGTGCTTTAGTGTATTCCGCTTTAGAGGACCAACACTCTCAATGTCTTGACTTAGCAACCACATAAGTCACCACTTGCCATAGTATCAGTTTGAACTCCACCAACCGACTTCAGCATGCCCATGTGTCAAAAGCAGGGAAGAGAACTCATAGCACTACACTGTAACCTAAAAATGTATTAAGTAAACGGGCAGTGCACTTGCATGGAGTAAAAAATGTTTGAGTAAACATCTCTGATAAGCATGGCATCTCTCAAGCTGTCTGTGCACACTGACATCACACTGCTAGCTCCACCCTGGCTCTCAACCTGTCCATGCACACTGATGTCATACCTCTACCTCTGCCCTGCTTTGAGCTAGTGGTGTGATGTCAGCATGCACGGACAGGTTGAGAATTATTGTGCCCATGCTTATCAGAGTTTTAGACCTTATAAATCCAATACCATTTTCCTTCTCACTTCCCACCCTTGCTATAGCTAAAAGACAGCTACAGCACAGGCTCATATTGCCAAAAGGACATCCATGGGCGTACTCCCATGACCACGCTTCCCACACTTTCCTGCGCTTTCCTACGCTACTCCTGCGGCATGCATCAGCACAGATGTGTGATTGCTGTGTTTTTGTCTGCCCCTGCTCTACACTCGTCCTTGGCTAATTTCCACTCGCCAAATGTGAGCAAGTGGAAATTTTGAGGGTTGCCCTAGTTAGTATATACAGTATATATATTAATGTGAGTTAGGGACCTTAGATTGTAAGCTCCTTGAGGACAGAGACTGATATGAATGAACAATATATATGTGCAAAGCACTGCATAAATTGATGTGCTATATTGCACATGCCCATTAATTAGTTAAAAACCCTGATACCCAAAATTATCCATATGTGATGCTTTACAGGTTATCAGTTTAGGGCTAACAGCAAATCATGGCCCTGAAATAATTTATTTTACTCTGATGGTCATGGCAAAAAATGAATATGTCTGAAACAATTGTTGTTTACATACACATCCTGTGCATGCACTTGCACATGTGTGTGGTGTGACAGGGTTGTTTTAATATATATATATATATATATATATATATATATATATATACACACACACACACACACAGTGTCTCACAAAAGTGAGTACCCCCTCACATTTTTGTAATTATTTTATTATATACTTTCAAGTGACAACACTAAATAAATTACACTTTGCTACAATGTAAAGTAGTGAGTGTACAGCTTGTATTACAGTGTAAATTTTCTGTGCACTCAAAATAACTCAACACACAGTCATTAATGTCTAAACCACTGGCAACACAAGTGAGTACACCCCTAAGTGAAAATAACCAAATTGGGCCAAATTAGCTATTTTTTTCCTCCACAGTGTCATGTGACTCATTAGTGTTACAAGATCTCAGGTGTGAATGGGGAGCAGGTGTGTTCTGTTTGGTGTTATTGCTCTCATTTTCTCATACTGGTCACTGGAAGTTCAACATGGTAAGAAAAAACTCTGAGGATCTGAAAAAAATAATTGTTTCTCTACATAAAGATGGCCTAGGCTATAAGAAGATTGCCAAGACCCTAAAACTGAGCTGCAGTATGGTGACCAAGACCATACAGCAGTTTAACAGGTCAGGTTGCACTCAGAACAGGCTTCGCCATGGTCAACCAAAGAAGTTGAGTGCACATGCTCTGCGTCATATCCAGAGGTTGTCTTTTAGGAAAACTATGTACAAATTCTTCCAGCATTGCTGCAGTAGTTGAGGGGGTGGGGGGTCAGCCTGTCAGTGCTCAGACCATATGCCACACACTGCATCAAATTGGTCTGCATGAATGTCATCCCAGAAGGAAGCCTCTTCCGAAGATGATGCTCAAGAAAGCAATGTCTTGCCTACAGAAAAGCATGGTGGTGGGAGTGTCATGGTCTGAGGCTGCATGAGTGCTTCCAGCACTGGGGAGCTACAGTTCATTGAGGGCATAATGAATGCCAACATGTACTGTGACATACTGAAGCAGAACATGATCCCCTCCTTTCAGAAACTGGGACACAGGGCAGTATTCCAACATGATAAGGACTAGACATGTGCATTCGTTTTCGTTAGAATGCATTTTTGTCCGAAAATCGGGTATTTTCGTTATCGTTTTAACGAACGAAAACGAAAGCGCAAGAAACGAAAACCGAAAGATCCGACATAAAAAATGCTTTATTTTCGTTTTCGTTCAGATCCGACGATTTTCGATGCTTTGTCGAATTTCCGACTTTCAATTTCACAAAGTCATCGAAAATCGTCGTTCTGAATACAGTGAATAGGTATATTCACTGTATTCAGAACAACGATTTTCGATGTTTGCCGAATTTCCGTCGTTCAATTTCACAAAGTCATCGAAAATCGTCGTTCTGAATACAGTGAATAGGTATATTCACTGTATTCAGAACGACGATTTTCGATGTTTGCCGAATTTCCGTCTTTCAATTTCACAAAGTCATCGAAAATCGTCGTTCTGAATACAGTGAATAGGTATATTCACTGTATTCAGAACGACGATTTTCAATGCTTTGTCGAATTTCCGTCTTTCAATTTCACAAAGTCATCGAAAATTGTTGTTCTGAATACAGGGAATAGGTATATTCCCTGTATTCAGAACGACGATTTTCGATGTTTGCTTCGACAGAGTCATCGAAAATCGTCGTTTTCGGGCTTTCCAGACGAAAACAAAATAAATCAAAATGATTTTCGGGAGTAACTAAATACATTTATTTTCTGGACGAAAACTAAAAAACTAAACTAAATATTCCAGTCTGCACATGTCTAATAAGAACCCCAAATAGACCTCCAAGATGACCACTGCCTTGCTAAAGAAGCTGAGGGTTAAGGTGACTGGCCAAGCATTTTTCCAGACCTAAACTCTATTGAGCATCTGTTGGGCATTCTCAAATGGTAGGTGGAGAAGTGCAAGGTCTCTAACATCCACCAGCTTGGTGATGTTGTCATGGAGGAGTGGAAGAGGACTTCAGTGGTAACCTGTGAAGCTGTGGTGAACTCCATGCCCAAGAGGGTTAAGGCAGTGCTGGAAAATAATGGCGGCCACACAAAATATTGAAACTTTGAGCCCAATTTGGACAATTTTACTAAGGGGTGTACTCACTTTTGTTGCCAGTGGTTTAGACATTAATGGCTGTGTGTTGAGTTATTTTGAGGGGACAGCAAATTGACATTGTTATACAAGCTTTACACTCACTACTTTACATTGTAGCAAAGTATAATTTTCTTCAGTGTTGTAACATGAAAGAATATACTGTATTTATTTGCGTATAACACTCACTTTTTTACCCTGAAAATAGAGGGTAAACTGTGCCTGCGTGTTATACGCAGGGGCCGTGGAACGTTTTCTTTCCTGAAACTAAAGGTACGGTGCGTTTTATATGCCGATAAATACGGTAATAGCATATTTACAAAAAAAAGTTGTGTACTCACTTTTATGAGATATTGTATATATATATATATATATATATATATATAAAACAATTTTTATTTTTACATTCTTTAAAAGTTTTATTTTTATTTTTATTTAGCTTTATTTCTATCATAAGGGGGCAAACACGCCCCCTATGTGGTAGCATTGCAGTTCACAGTTTCTCTTTATGGAGACATTAGAAATCTATTGGACCACTAATGTCTCCTCTGCCCTCCACTCCAGCCAATCAACCACAGTCCTTTTGGCTTTTTACCCATCATTTCAGCTGGTATTCTTACACATCTGAGCCTGGAAACTCGCTTGATAGACGGCAGCCAGCTGAACAAAATATTACCAGCTGCTGCAGCAACAAGCTTGCGTTACCTTTCTTATAAACATTTAAGTTCACAAATATTCTCCTCCAGAGAAGAAACATGAGGGTTCTAAACGTGTTACATGCTAATGTGATATTCCACATAGAAAAACAACAAATTGAATACACCACACTACAATCCTGCGCTCATGGGGAAAGAAACACACATCTGTAGACTGTCTCTTGATAGTGTGAAAAAATCAGTAGTTTATTCAGCTTCACTGAGGTAAAAACATCCGATCATAAATGGACTCCAATACAATGATGACAGGTAAAAAACACTTGAAAAATCGTAGTTTGCAATCTTAGTGTGGTGTTTCTTTCCCCATGAGCGCAGGATTGTAGTGTGGTGATTTTTGCAATGGTTTCTTCTGGGACCGATTTATTCCAGCTGCTCTGGGGATCCTGTCTTCTCCACTGACTTTGTATCCCCATTCATGAGTTTACATCACCCCCGATGAGTTAACTTCTAAAAAAATCTGCTCTGTTGGAGATTCATAGTTAGAAATGACAGAAAAATGACACAAGTTCAACCATAAAAATATATACATAAATAAAAAATAATATCATTCAATCCCATACCCACAGTTACATTGTTACTAAGGTTGAAAAAAGACACAAGTCCATCAAGTTCAACCTGTGTTTGTTTGCTTTTATGTCAATATTACATTGTATATCCCTGTATGTTGTGGTCGTTTAGGTGCCTATCTACAGTAATAGTTTATTGAAATTATCTATGCTACCAGTGTTCCATGTGTCATTATTAAAACCTACAGTGCCAGATCCTTTTCCAAATCGGGAGACTGGACAACTTGAAACTGTGATCGTCAATTGGGATGATCGTCAATTGGGATGAGGAGTTAGAGGTTGAGGCAATTGTACACTGCAGAAGGAGAAGGGGTCATGTACAATATCTGATTAAATTGAGGGGTTATGGACCAGAGGAGAATCCCTGGGAGCCAGAGCAGAATGTACATGCTATGGACTTGGTTCCTACCTTCTTCCGCAGAAACCCTCAGAAGAAGAGCCAGCTGGGCATCCAGAGGCTGCCCGTAAGGAGGGGGCAATATCAGTAAAAATGTCTGCATAGTACAGCTGCCATTTCCAGACATATGTGCGCAGGGGCCAACAGGGAACGAGCAGAACAGTTTGAATACGCACGTCTGTCACTAGGACTGGCACCAAATGGCCTATTTAACCACTTGGGTGTTTTTCAGATTTGGCGTTTACAAGACTAAAACAGTTTTTTTTGTTAGAAAATTACTTAAAACCCCCAAACATTTTATATATATATATATATATATATATATATATATATATATATATATATATATATATATATATTTTTTAACACCCTAGAGAATAAAATGGTGGTCATTGCAATACTTTTGTCACACCATATTTGCGCAGCGGTCTTACAAGCGCACTTTTTTTGGAAAAAAAAACACTTTTTTGAATAAAAAAATAAGACAACAATAAATTTGGCCCAATTTTTTTATATATTGTGAAAGATAATGTTACGCCGTGTAAAATGATACCCAACATGTCACGCTTAAAAATTGTGCCCGCTCGTGGAATGGCGTCAAACTTTTACCTTAAAAATCTCGATAGGTGACGTTTACATTTTTTTATAGGTTGCATCTTTTGAGCTACAGAGGAGGTCTATGGCTAGAATTAGGGTTGTCCCGATGCCTCTTTTTTAGGACCGAGTACAAGTACGGATACTTTTTTTCAAGTAGTCGCCGATACCAAATACCGATAGTTTTTTTAAATGTGTCCCCAAATGCAGCCATGTCCCCCACATATTGCAGTCATGTATGTCCCCCACATATTGCAGCCATGTCATGTCCCCCACATATGCAGTCATGTATGTCCCCCCACATATTCAGTCATGTATGTCCCCCACATATGCAGTCATGTATGTCCCCCCACATATGCAGTCATGTATGTCCCCCACATATGCAGTCATGCATGTCCCCCACATATGCAGTCATGCATGTCCCCCACATATGCAGCCATGTATGTCCCCCACATATGCAGCCATGTATGTCCCCCACATATGCAGCCATGTATGTCCCCCATATGCAGCTATGTATGTCCCCCATATGCAGTCATGTATGTCCCCCACATATTGCAGCCATGTATGTCCCCCATATTGCAGCCATGTATGTCCCTCACATATGCAGTCATGTATGTCCCCCCACATATGCAGTCATGTATGTCCCCCACATATGCAGTCATGCATGTCCCCCACATATGCAGTCATGTATGTCCCCCACATATGCAGCCATGTATGTCCCCCACATATGCAGCCATGTATGTCCCCCACATATGCAGTCATGTATGTCCCCCATATGCAGCCATGTATGTCCCCCATATGCAGTCATGTATGTCCCCCATATTGCAGCCATGTATGTCCCCCATATTGCAGCGATGCGTCCCTCATACCTTTTAGATATGCTGATGCTGCCTCTGCCGCATACCGCCGTATCCCCTGCACAATCGCGTAGCGCATTACAAGCTTTCATTTTAAAAACTTGTAAATGGCCGTGCTCCGTGTATTAAAACTCCCCTTCTCCGGATTGGAGGGATCCGTCCAATCCCACGCAAGGGGGAGTGTCTATACACAGATTTGTGCATAGACACTCCCCCTTGCTCGGGATTGGAGGGATCCCTCCAATCCGGAGAAGGGGAGTGTCAATACACGGCCATTTACAAGTATTCAGAATGAATGCTTGTAATGTGTGCTATGCGATTGTGCAGGGGGATACGACGGTATGCGGCAGCGGCGGCGTCAGCATATCTAAAAAGGTATGAGGGACGCATCGCTGCAATATGGGGGGGAAGTATTCTATTTCAGTATCGGGGGTACTTGTACTCCCGCAAATACTCGGCATCGGTCCCGATACCGATACTAGTATCGGTATCGGGACAACCCTAGCTAGAATTATTGCTCTCGCTCTAACGATCGTGGTGATACCTCACTTGTGTTGTTTAAACACCGTTTTCATATGTGGGCGCTACTCACGTATGCGTTTGCTTCTGCGCGCGAGCTCGTCGGGACGGGGCGCTTTAAAAAAAATGTTTTCTTATTTATTTTTATTTATTTTATTATTTTTAAAAATGTTTTTATCACTTTTATTCCTATTACACGGAATGTAAACATCCCTTGTAATAGAAAAAAGCATGACAGGTCCTCTTAAATATGAGATCTGGGGTCAAAAAGACCTCAGATCTCATATTTAGACTTAAATGCAAAAAAATTAAAAAAATATGAAAATTTTGTCATTTGAAAAAATGACATTTAGAAAATGTTGCTTTAAGAAGCATGGGCGGAACTGATGTTTTGACATCACTTCCGCCTGCTATGCTATAGGGACAGCTGGGGGCCATCTTGCCCTCACTCGCATCCGCACACAGCAGGAGAGAGGACCAGATCGCCTCCACCGCTACCGACGGCTCCTGTAAGCGGCGGAGGGCGCAGGAGAGCGGTGGGAGGAGGGCCCTCTCCCACCGCCGATAACGGTGATCTTGCGGCGAATCGGCCGCGGAGACCACTGTTATCGTTTACAGGACCGCTCAAAGAAAACATGGATATCTCGGTTGTGGCAGTAGCTGCTGCCGTTACCGAGATATCATCTTTAAAGTACCGACTTCAGTACTGTCTGATTTCTGCTTGGTCTACAGCGTTTGTGTATATCCTTATTCCTGTGTTTGACTTCTGATCCTGATTGCTCTCAACTATCCTTGTCTGCTACCTGCTACGACCCCTGGCTTTATCCCAGATTCTGTCTCTGCCTGCTGCTCCAGTTTACCCTGCATCTGTTGCCAACCCTGTCTGTGACCCGACTATGCTTCTGCTGGCCGTTTATGTCTGATCTGCCTGCCAGCTACCAACCCAGCTTGCCTGACCCTGCTTCCAGCTCCTCCAGCCTGCTACAGCTCCTTCAGTATAGCTCAGGCCCTCCAGGTTCCTTCTTACTGTGCATGCATCCACAGTCTGTCATCAGCCAAGCCTGCCTATGGGTTCTTGGCTTCTATCTGCACAGACTTCTGGACCGATCCTAGGTGCTTTTACCTTGCCATGCTCCAGTGGTCCTCGAGTCAGAGCTGTACAAGAGGCCTTCCTCCACACATCAGGCTCTCCAACCAGGTGCGTGACAGTGATATCATTGCTCGTATACATTTCTTTCATGTGAAAGATGACCTCGTGCATATTGCCAGGCAGAACTCTCCACTACCAGAACCATTTGCAGGAATTACGATATATACACTGACCTCTCTCAATACACTATGTAGACCCACCTACATATTGCATTGAACAAAATTAAGACGACCACCTGAAACGTATTCAGCATTGCCATCAATCAAACCACTACCTGCGTCATCTTATCAAATATTGTCTGCAACTGTTCACAGGCCTACAAAATACCCTTCTACAGCACTTCCCTCCACCCACAAAATGGTGCTTAAGTTTGTCTGTATGAACATTCACAGGCTCAATAGTCCATTTAAAAGTCAAGCTATGTGGCTAGAGGCAAAATCCCTAAAAAGTGATGTCTGTGCAAAAACAACCCAAATGCACAAATCGGCTGTTTCCCCAGATATTTATGGCTTCTGGTTTAATTGTGTGGTGAACTGTAATGGAACTATGTATTCTGCCTGTACACCCATAATAAATCATGCAGTGGGACATACAAAGAACCAAATGATGTGTTACAATGGGATTAACCACATTATATTCTGAGATATCTGTAGGGCTATTTTAAGTTTGTTAATTCTAAGCTCAAAGGGTTAATTGTAGAGTGACTCTTTCACTACTAAATTCTAAATGTCCTCTTCTCTCGTGTATTGTATTACAAATTAACAGTCTCCTGTCAGTGTATTGAATTAGCATGTCAATTATGTTCAGAAGACCTTGTCAGGCTTTGCGGTGCCAACATTTTTAGCTACTGATGGGATTATCTGTGATTGAGTATTGTTCTGGGGGTTGATTGAATTCTATTGATAAAGGAATGTGGCTTCTTTGGCCTGGTGCCAGGGTGTCTACCTTGGCGCCCCCCTGTGGAGGGAGGGGCGGAGAGTTCCATTGTTCCTTGATTACTCACAAGCTTGTAACTAGATATAAACCAAGAGATGTACCATTAAAGCTAGTCTACTTGACCCTTCAAAACGTAGCCCCGTCTCGTTCTTGAAAGGGCATGGAATGGGATTATTATTCTGTTCATTTTACAACTGGACCTGACTCGACCTCTGGATCTCGTGGATGAGCATATACTGGACTTACTTGCATAGCAACTTGCCAGGGAAAAGGACGTCTCCAACGGCTGATACCCTCTCCCTACTTGGGTAGCCGTTACATTGGTTGGCAGCAGCGAGAAGGAGCAAGTTCTGAATGGAGTCTCAGTACGCCAGGCTAAAAAGATTTATTGGAGAGTCGTGGTAGGATTGCCAGTAACAGGCCACAGAGGGAGCTGATAGCTGACCTGCTGGAGCTGGACCAAATGGATGGATCCATGGAAGGAACTGAGCCCCTAGCACCTGTCAGCGAGAAAGATGTAATTACTGATATTGTACAGCGGAGATTATCCTTGTATCCAGAAACGTCCACGGAACTAATAAACCAGCTGTTCCGGGAAGCAAGAGAAGAGAGTCAAACTAAGAGGAGACAAGAACTGGAACTGGTAAGAGCTAGGCAGCCCATTACACACACAGTTCCTACCTCCCCACCCGCTGATACAGGAAAGAAAATACCGTTCACTGCATTTAAAGCTTTTGTAGAAAGTAAGGAGGAAATAGATGGATATTTGGCTGATTTTGAGAGGCAGTGCTCACTACACCAGGTGCCCACAGAGGAATGGGTTACCATTTTGTCTGGGAAATTGTCCGGCCCGGGCCAGTGAAGCGTTCAGGGCCATCCCAGACAAGGATATTATTAACTATGGACTGGTAAAAGAAGCACTTTTGGCCAGGTATGCCGTCACACCAGAGGCATACCGGAGGCGGTTCCGAGAGAAGAGCAAGCAGACTGGAGACTCATATACCGAGTGGGCATGCTGCCTACACCGCACAACATCCCACTGGGGTGATGGATACCAAGCAGAATCCGGGGAAGAGGTGCTGCAAGTGTTCCTGCTGGAGCACTTCTTTGACAAACTGTCCCTGGAAGTCAGAGAGTGGGTCCGGGACCGAAAACCTTTCTCCTTGCCTGAAGCAGCTTGCCTGGCGGATGAATACACAGACGCCCGCAAACGGGATAACTCTGTGGGCAAGACGACAGCTCGGGTGGATTATCGATCTGCGGCACCCCCTCCGGCTATTGCCTACCAACCCCAGTCAGACCGTCCTACAACACCACCTCCAGCAGCCACTTATCCTCAGCAGCCTAGGTTCAACTCCCAGGGCTACTCAAAACCCATCAAGTGTTTTGGGTGTAAACAACGAGGGCACAAAAAGTCAGACTGTCCATTAAATCTACCCAGGCAGTCACAGTCATGGAGACAGCCAGAAAGGGGGAACCCCCACACATCCATGCCTGCGGCCCACTGCGTTGGGGAGGAAGAACTTTGGGGTGTTCTGCATGAGGCAGATCCGATACAAGCAGCTAACCAGGACAACAGGCAGCAACACAGGCAGACTGTCTGGGTCAATCGAAAGGTAGCCAATGGGCTACGTGATACTGGGGCCACAATGACACTGCTACAGAAGAAACTCATCCCAGAGAGCCAGCACACCGGAGACACCGTACCTGTAAGAGTAGCAGGAGGCACCGTCTTCCGGCTACCCGTTGCCCAGGTTCACCTGGATTGGGGGGTTGGTTCGGGACATGTGAATGTGGGGGTGATGAAGGATTTGCCAGCAGATGTACTACTGTGGAATGATTTGGCCCCCCTTGTTTCTGCGTACGCCAAAATGTGCCCCGCTGAAGCCCACACAGTGACTACCTGTGCCCCAACCCGCGTTGCTGGAACCAGCTCGCTTGCTGCTGAGACCCATGTAAGACTACCTTCCCCGACATGTACTGTAGAGCCGGCCCAATATCACAGTCTAAGATGGGAATGTGACAAGTTGGCCAGTGAGAAATCGGAGATGCGATGACACTACGTCATGTATTATGAGATGTCCCGTGGCTTGAACATTGAAATGCACAAACAGGCTGAAATTGTCAAAAGGTTAAATGGGATTTGCGCTCAGGTGGTGCCTTATCTCTCCCAAGAGCATCAGCAACAGGTTTTGGGAGCCATTGAGAGAGCAAAGCAAGTGACTGTTCCAGAACTGAATTCCATTATTCAACTTCACCATCAGCTACAGACTTGGTAAGCCAGATGGCAATGCTGATGGTTTATCCCGGCAAACAGACGTCATCCCGGCCTCCTAGTTCCGGACATCCCCAAGTTGACCCGAAAAGTATCAATCCGGGTCTGCCGGAGTGTTCCACAAAAGGGGAGCAGTGTAACGGAACTATGTATTCTGCCTGTACACCCATAATAAATCATGCAGTGGGACATACAAAGAACCGAATGATGTGTTACAATGGGATTTACCACATTATATTCTGAGATATCTGTAGGGCTATTTTAAGTTTGTTAGTTCTGAGCTCAAAGGGTTAATTGTAGAGTGACTCTTTACTACTAAATTCTAAATGTCCTCTTCTCTCGTGTATTGTATTACAAATTAACAGTCTCCTGTCAGTGTATTGAATTAGCATGTCAATTATGTTCAGAAGACCTTGTCAGGCTTTGCGGTGCTGAAATGTTTAGCTACTGATGGGATTATCTGTGATTGAGTATTGTTCTGGGGGTTGATTGAATTCTATTGATAAAGGAATGTGGCTTCTTTGGCCTGGTGCCAGGGTGTCTACCTTGGGGCCCCCCTGTGGAGGGAGGGGGTGGAGAGTTCCATTTTTCCTTGATTACTCACAAGCTTGTAACTAGATATAAACCAAGAGATGTACCATTAAAGCTAGTCTACTTGACCCTTCAAAACATAGCCCCGTCTCATTCTTGAAAGGGCATGTGATGGGATTATTATTCTGTTAATTTTACAACTGGACCTGACTCTCCCTCTGGATCTCGTGGATGAGCTTATACTGGACTTACTTGCATAGCAACTTGCCAGGGAAAAGGACGTCTCCAACGGCTGATACCCTCTCCCTACTTGGGTAGCCGTTACATGAACAAATGCCTGGACTGCTCTTCTCCACATTTTTCTTACGATGTGTTTGGTATGTGGCGCTGCACCAACTTGGCGGAGAAAGATTTTACCTACTATTCAGCACCTCCTAAGTTCTATTCTCAAAGACTTGTTTATGTCTGAACTGTCACTTTACAAAATATTATCTCGGTGAAAAGTCACTCCATTACTTGGTCTGATACATCACAAATGGCACCCGTCAGGGATGCTGCTATCTCCCCTGATTTTCTCATTAGTGATGGAGCCTCTCGCGGAGACCATCAGAGCAGAGAATCTTATCAAAGGCATTCACATAGCTGGTATTCACAGGATCAGACTTTTCTCCGATGATGTGGTACAGTACTAACTTTGACAAATCCAGTTTCTTCCCTGACTAGAGTACAACAAATATTGGAGTCGTTTGACTCTGTTCGTATTATAAACTCAATGTACCATTCTGCCTATTTTTTTAGCTACAGCTACACTGAATACACTGAATACTACAAGCAAAACTTCTGTTTAATTGAAAAAAAAAAATTGGGGTACAAAGAACCTTAAATTTCTAGGGGTTACCCTTTCATTCCCTACTTGACTCACATACAACAATAAATACCCTTCTCTATTAAATACAATAAAACGAGACCTAGAGCACATCTCCATGCATGAACTCACTTGACTTGGGAAATTGGCTGCTCTAAAAATTACTCTATTGCCAAAGATAATCTATTTTCATACCATTCCCATTTGCCTAACGGAAACCTTTTTCTCTACAGTAGACAAAATGTTTAAGAAGTTTCTATGGAAAAGTAAAATAGCCAAACTCTCATTTCCTCTCCTACTTAGACAACATCAGTTGGGGGGAGCAGGGTTACCAAACATACATAAATACTATTATGCAACTTTACTAGACCAATCAAAAACGTGGTTTGATCAAGAGACTAATAAACTATGGGTTCATATGGAAATGGCGATAATATCACAGAGACTTACCCCTAGACCCCTTTCACACTGATGCGCTTTTCAGGTGCTTTTACACAAAAAAAAGTGTCTGAAAAGCTCACATAATCCTAAGGACATTAACCTCAAGTATGAAAATTGTTTTTGGACTCAAGCACATTGCTTCTATGTAACTGAATCAGTTTGGATAGAAGCCCTCGGGTTGGTTCACGTCTCTAAACTTACTGGTCATTTTGGGGTTTCTAAGACAGAAGAAATCTTATCACATTACTTTTGGTGGTCTGGGCACAAGAAAGATGTCAAGAGTTATGTGGCTTTGTGTCTAACCTGTGCTCACAATAATGCCACGTACACCCGATCACTTTATGTGATGAAAAAAATTACGTTTTCTGTGAAGTAAAAAACAACGTTTTTGAAACTTCACTTTTCAAAGACGATGTTGCATACACACCATAGTTTTTTCACAAAAAGCGAGGTTACGTTCACCACTCTTTTCCATTGAAGCTCGCTTCATAACTAGCTTCTGGGCATGCGCGGGTTGAAAAACGTTGTTTTAAACTATGTTTTTTGCTACACAGGGTGACTTTTTGTGAAACAAAAAACGACGTTTTGAAAAACGACACATAAAATTAAAGCATGCTTCAATTTTTTTTTTTGTCGTTTTTTACAAGACATAAAACAACGTTTTCCCCTACACACGGTCAATGAAATTGACGTTTTTAAAAACGTTATTTTTTTCATTACATAAAGTGATCGTGTGAAGGCGGCCATGGAGGTCTGTTTCTATGGACTTTGTGGTCAACCTTCCTCTTTAAAAA
Organism: Rana kukunoris; assembly: GCA_029574335.1. Classification (NCBI taxonomy): domain Eukaryota; kingdom Metazoa; phylum Chordata; class Amphibia; order Anura; family Ranidae; genus Rana; species Rana kukunoris. Next base: position 207,199,927 of record CM056051.1, read on the forward strand.
AGGATGACCACCATCCTTGTAGTCATTGACTGTCTCACTAAGATGGCTCATTTTATTCCAGTTAAGGGGGTACCATCTGCCCAACATACTTCTGAGTTTTTAAACTACATGGAATTTCTGGATGATGTGGTGTCTGACAGAGGAGTACAGTTTACCTCAAAATTTGAAGCTCAGCTTTGGGTGTAACAATTAATCTGTCCTTGGCTTTTCATCCACAGTCTAATGGTCAGACCGAGAGGACCAATCAAACACTGGAGCAATACCTTTATTGTTTTGTGAGTTATCTTCAGAATATGACTGGGTGGACTACCTTTCTACAGCAGTTTGCTTATTAACGCTAAACATAGCTCCACTTCCCAAAGCCCATTTTTCTTAAGCACTGGGTATAATCCATTTTTTTTTCCTGATCTCCCTACCTTAACCACTTAAGGACCGCCTACTGCACATATATGTCGGCAGAATGGCACGGCTGGGCACATCAACGTATATATACGTTGGTTTTAGTACCCAGCCGTGGGTCACGGGTGCGCTCCCGTCCCCCGGTCCGAAGCTTCAGGACCGGCACCGCGGGACTCATGGACCCGATCGCCGCTGCAGTGCGGCGATCTGTCCCTGAAGCTGAAGAACGGGGAGAGCCGTGTGTAAACACGGCTTCCCCGTGCTTCACTGTGGCCGCAGCATCGATCGCGTCATCCCTGTTATAGGGGGATGCGATCGATGACGTCACACCTACAGCCACACCCCCCTACAGTTGTAAACACACACAGGGAACACTCAAAGTCACAGCTCCCCCTTGTGGTTAACTCCCAAACTGCAACTGTAATTTTCACAGTAAACAATGCAATTTAAATGCATTTTTTGCTGTGAAAATGACATTTGTCCCAAAAATGTATCAAAATTGTCCGAAGTGTCCGCCATAATGTCACAGTCACAAAAAAAATCGCTGATCGCCGCTATTAGTAGTAAAAAATTTTTTTTTATAAAAATGCAATAAAACTATCCTTTATTTTGTAAACGCTATAAATTTTGCGAAAACTAACCGATAAACGCTTATTGCGATTTTTTTTACCAAAAATAGGTAGAAGAAATCGGCCTAAACTGAGGGAAAAAAATGTTTTTTTATATATTTTTGGGGGATATTTATTATAGCAAAAAGTAAAAAATATTGATTTTTTAAAAAAAAATTGTCGCTCTATTTTTGTTTATAGCGCAAAAAATAAAAACCGCAGAGGTGATCAAATACCACCAAAAGAAAGCTCTATTTGTGGGGAAAAAAGGATGCCAATTTTGTTTGGGAGCCACGTCGCACGCCCGCGCAATTGTCAGTTAAAACAACGCAGTGCCGAATCGCAAAAAGGGGCAAGGTCCTTTACCTGCATTTTGGTCCGGGTCTTAAGTGGTTAACTCAAATTCCTGCTGTTACCAACAGACTAACATTATTGACTGATACATTGAACAAGGCTCAGGAATATTACAAGAAGGCCACTAACAGACATTGTAGATCTATTCCCACTTTTCATGTAGGTGACAAAGTGTGGTTATCTACCAAAAATTTGAAGATTCAGGTTCCATGTGCTAAGTTGGGTCAAACGTTTGTGGGACCTTTTGAGATTTCTGTTCAAATCAACCCAGTCATTTTTCGCTTAAAACTTCCTGACAATATGAAGATTCACCCTGTTTTTCATCTATCCCTACTCAAACTGTTTCATAAACATCCTTTTTTAGAAATAAAGCAAATAAGAGAAGTTCATTGTTAGAGTATACATACACCTACAAGTTTTAGATGTCTATTATCAGACATGCTAAGTATGTATTTCTGCACTTACAGCAATAACAGACCTTAATAAAAGATATAACTTAAAAAAAGGCTTCACGAATTACCATTTTCTAAAAAAAAAGTCTATGCATATTACATGCCTATATATAATAATGTGCGATGTTTAGCTCAATGGTTTCACTTTTCATAAACTGTAGTATGTTTCAAGTGGAACTTTAGTCTCCCAATCAACATTAGTTACTTTTAATCATCATGCTGTTAGCATTAGTAAATAGATAGAAAAGTATATCATATTTACTTTATCTTTTAGACTTTTTTCACATTTCATCAGTTACAGTAGGTGACCGCGATATTGTGTCAATCTCGCTGCTTTTCTCGCCGAGATTGACCACCTATGAGCCCCGTCACGGGAGCCAGAGCCGAGCTGGCTCGCTGGGAAGGGAAAAAGTCAACATACGTCTGACTTAGAATGAACAGGGGTACGATTTGGATTCCCGCCACTTCCAGACACTGTGTTTGGTATGAATTATGAGAGGGAACTCCACGCCAAATTTTAAATAAACAACGGCATTGGTTTCCCTCCAGGAGCATACCAGGCTCTTGGGTCTGGTATGGATTGTAGGAAGAACCCCCCTACGCCAAAATCCATACCAGACCCTTGTCCGAGCACGCCGCCTGGCCGGTCAGGAAAGGAGTGGTGTTGATGGGGACAAGGGCCTCTTCCCAACAGCCCTGGCCATTGGTTGTCAGGGTCTGTGGGCGGGGAGCCCCCAGTAATTTATTAGTCAGCTCCGGGAGTCTTCTTCCACTCTCCGGGGGTCTTCTTCCGATTTCTCCGCTCTCCAGGGGTCTTCTTCTGACTTCGGAAATCTTTTTTTGACTTCTCCGCTTCTACTCTCCGGTGTCGTCTCCACGCTCCCCGCTTCTTCTCCTGCTCTCCGGTGCCTTCTTCCTTCTGCCACGCTGCTCCGCTATCTTCTTGAAGCTCTCTACGGAAATAGAGCTCTTTTACTAGCGGCGGCCAGCCCAGTCTTCTTTTCTTCCGATAATGCCACGATGCTCCCTTCAGCTGTAATGTCGGGTGTGCGGTGCACAACAATTTATATAGGCCTCTTATGACATCACAGTCCCATCATGCTCCAGGTGGTAACGACATAAGGTGACGGGGGTATGATGTCACTATAGAACCAGGGGGCGCGGAGACAACACGGGAGAGCAGAAGAAGAGAGCGGAGAAGTCAAAAGAAGTCGACCGAAGTCGGAAGAAGACCCCTGGAGCTGACTAATAAATGACTTTAAATACCTGTGTGGTGTGTTTTTTTTTTACATTTTTCCCCCAGGTGAATGGGTAGGGGTACGATGTACCCCATACTCATTCACCTAGGGTGGGGGGCCAGGATCTGGGTGCTCCCTTATTAAAGGGGGCTCCTGGATTCCGATAAGCCCCCGCTCACAGACCTCGACAACCAATTGCTAGGGTTGTCCGGAAGAGGCCCTTGTCCCCATCAACATGGGGACAGGGTGCTTTGGGGTGGGGGGGCCTCAGGGGGTAAAATCAGGTAGTGAGAAAGCATCAAAATGCTGCCTGCTTTAACCCCTTGTTTGTTGCATTGCACAAGATTTCAGGGCACTTGCAGAGCAGCCTCAATCACTTGTCATGTGTCATATTTGGTAGGTGCTACACCCACAAACCATGATGGGGCATTTAACTCCTGCTGCAGCTGTGACATGTGTACACCCCTGGCCACGGCAGATAAAGGGGGTGCAGTTGGGGTCCCCTATTAGGCTGCTTTCACACTGATGTGCTGCGGTTTACCTGCACCGTAGGTGCAACACAAGGACACTGTGACTTACCTGGTTAGCTTTGCTTTGCCATAGACTTCTATTCAATTCTGCAGGTGTTCTTTCCATGACTAAGTGTAGCAAACCCACAGTTACACTGCATTGCACCCGCAGTGTTGGTAAACCACAGCACCCCAGTGTGAAAACAGCCCTATACTATTATGCCAAATGTATTGCTTCACACTGACCCAAAGATCTCTTCTTTTCTGCTGCTGGCACCTCTCCAGAGACTACTAGCTAGGATAAGAGGAGGAGTGCAGTTGGTATCACTCCACATGGAACAGGAGCCAGCAATACAGAGGATGAATCAGCATGTGGCTGTTGCTCCCTACTAGGGATGAGCCGAACACCCCCACGTTCGGTTCGCACCAGAACCTTCAAACGGACCGAACGTTCGCACGAACATTTAGAACCCCATTGACGTCAATGGGACTCGAACGTTCAAATTCAAAAGTGCTAATTTTAAAGCCCCATATGCAAGTTATTGTCGGAAAATGTCTTTGAGAACCTTGCCCCAGAGATGTATCAATGGAAAAAAGTTTTAAAAATGTTTTATTTTTTTCTGGAGCAGTGATTTTAATGATGCAGCATCAATAAAATCACTGCTCCAGAAAAAACGACCATTTAAAAAAGAAAAATATTCCATTGACCCCAGGTTCTTAAAGACGTTTTCACAGGAATACTATAGACACCCAGCAGGTACAATATTTAAAGGAATTTGTATTTTATTTTTTTATTTATTTAAGCATCATGATGCTTAAATAAAAAAAAAAATGAAACATTCCTTCAAATATTGTACCTGCTGAGTGTCTATAGTATGCCTGTGTAGCTTTATGGTGCACACTGCAGAGGACACTACAGGCAATACAGCACATGAGAATACTGCAGCTAGCACAATCAACTACCTGCCAGTAAATTAGGAAGAACTGATCTAGCTAAACTATACAGTGTATAAATATATGTACAACACCTGGAATGCATATATATCCTCTGCACACCGTAAATTTAACTGACTAGCCTGCCTGCTCTATCTAGCTAGAAAAAAAAAGACACTCTCTCTCTCTCTCTGTGACTGATATCTATCCAGCGCCGAAACACACTACACGAGGCCACCCTGCAGGCGGCCTTTTATAGTGTGGGGCATGTACTAAATTTCTGAGCCATAATTGGCCAAAGGCATCCTGGCTTTGGCCAATTACGGCTCTCTGTACTGATGGCGCTGTGATTGGCCATGTATGCGGGTCATAGTGCATGCTTGGCCAATCATCAGCGCGCAATGCCGCAATGAATTATGGGCCGTGGCGCGTCACTTGAATTTGGCGCGAACGACCCGTTTTGTTCGTATTTTGACGAACAATCAAACATACGATGTTCGAGACGAACATACGTTCAACTCGAACACGAAGCTCATCCCTACTCCCTACTAAAGCTCCAACTTTGCAAGTAGTCCCTCTGCATTGCTCTCTGTCTGATGCTTTGGGATGATGGGTCAACAAGCCCAGTCAACTGTCTGTGATCTACTGGTAGATTGTGATCTAAGGGTGGCTGACCCCCACTTTTGATGGGTGACATGTCCACCATTTATCTTAAGTACAGCAACTGTAAAAGCTATGGTAGGCAAATCATGATAATCACTTCTGCTTATTATTTTTAAAGATAATAGGCAAGGTATTGTCTGACAAGGCATAGAGAAGTGGGCAATGCCATGGGAAACATGCACCAATGCAAAAAATAAAAACTAACAGGGAGAGGGTCCTCAATTTAATGTGACTTTGAGGGTGGAAAAACGTCAATACTTAAAACCACTTGCTTGGGAGATGTGAAGATGTGAGTATACTGTATGTGGTGTTATGGAACAGTATTTATGCATTACATATTCTGGATGTGTAATCAATTTTTTAAATTGTTGATTGACTTCAGCATGGCATGAGCATTGTAATCTGATTTTTTAAATAGTTTTAGCTGTGGTACCTGACTTTTTATTCAGCAGTAATAAACCTGAATTCAACAGTGGCTGTAGGAGCCACAACAGATTTAAAACTATAGAGAGTTTACTCTTCAAAAAATGGGCAAAAGCCCTTAACTTCATATAAATTGGCAAATGGGACAACAGTGTAAAAATATAGTTTGTAAGCTTTCTTCACAGTCTTTTAATAAGAGTTAAAACATGTCAAAACAAAATGCACATACATTATTAAAAACTACAACCTCACATACCTCACACTCCCTCTCCTCTCCATCTCCCCAATTAGCCCAATTTTTTTAAATCTACTTAAGTATGCGTTTGGTAGAAACTAGCTAGATCAAAACAGTACGGAGTGTACTTGAATAGGCAACAAATATAAAAAACTCTGCAAGGTAGGACTCTTTTGACGTACAGTATCTGCTGAACTCTGTTGTGGACAACATGCATCAGGAAACACTTGTTCTGCACCACATTACAGTGGGAGCAGCACCTCAAGGAGACAAGTCAGCAGCAAAGGGAATACATTTCTCCTATACTCAAGGGTGAATATCAGCCACTTTTTTTTTATAGTGCTGCTAATACACCATTTTCCTCTTCAAGACCATGCAGCAGCCATATGGTTTCTTGAATACTAACATGCCCTTTTCCTCTTCCATTCCAAGTTTGCATACCAGAAAATTTATTTTGATTATTGCTAATGCACGAATTTCCTTCCTCCTCCCCCTCAAAGGCACAAGGCAGCCATTTATGATGATTGCTAATGTGCCCTTTTTCATTTCCTCCTCTTCAAGGATGCATAGCAGTCATTTTTGTTTTCTGAGAACTGCTCAAGTGCCCCTTTCCACCTTCATATTAAGGACACAAAGCACGTTTTAAAGCCTGCAAATGCTCCCATTCCTTTCTCCTCCCCTTCTGCTAATACTGCCATAAGAGGAAATTGGTGAGGGTGCTACCAGGGAGGGAGTGAGTTGAGGCTTACTGCTCACCACATGTATTGAACATTAAATAACAGCATCAATTCTTCGGTGCTTATGAACACTATCCCTTAAATAAGTATAATAATTGTGAGCATATAGAAACAAATAACATTTTAAACAATATGCAAATAGGTCCACATGACATGAAGTGCTCTATGTGAGTTGATATTCAAAAAACATGTCCTCTGTGCATCTTCACTCCATTGTACAACCAACAAAGACTATCAAATCAAATGCAACCAAGGAGGTGATGCTGAAGTTTGGGTTTAAGCAGGCTGGATTTTTAATAAACAAAATTGTGCATTAACATGAACTTACTATATTCCCCTTTATTTGAATGAATTTACAGTATGTAATTTTTTTTTGTGATGATATATATTTTTCTACCTGTTACTGATGTCCTTAAATAATTAAAAGCCATCTCCAGGCTAAATTTGTCAACCCCCCAGCAGTACTGAAAAACCAAAAAGCAGCACAGGCTGCAATACTCACCTTCAAACCAGCATGGGCCCACCCTTTCTGCCCCCCTTAAGAGGCTTCATCATGGCACCAAGCATTTATCGGGTTTTAGCTTAGAGCAAGAAAGACTGCATTACATTGCCGATAACGACCCGCTAATAGAAACGATCAGGAGAAGAAGGTGACCCAGTGTTTCATGTGAAAATACAGTATATTAAAAGAAAACCATAATATGTCACTCTGGGTAGAGGGCAAAGTCCAGGGTTGTGCTTTAAAGATAATTAAATAATAAAATGTTAAATGTTAAAATGGTAAATTTTACTTGATCCTTTAAGAATATACTGATCTTTTAAAAATGTTTGCATCCTTATGTATTGAAATATTGATGGCAAGGGCTATGTGTTTTGTCTAAGGCATGGGTCCTCAAACTATGGCCCTCCAGTTGTTCAGGAACTACAATTCCCATCATGCCTAGTCATGTCTGTGAATGTCAGAGTTTTACAATGCCTCATGGGATGTGTAGTTCTGTAACAGCTGGAGGGCCGTAGTTTGAGGATCCCTGGTCTAAGGCCTCGTACACATGATCAAATCTGTCTGCTGGAAACGGTCGGCCCGACCGTCCCAGCAAACAGATTCGACCGTGTGAACGGGCAAGCCGACGGATTTGGCCACCCGACAGATTTCAAAGCATGCTTTGAAATCTGTCGGCTGGGAACCTGTCCGCCCGACATGTCTGCTGGTTAGTATGCCAACCAGCAGACATGTCTTTTCGCACACGCGACGAATGATTTTGACGCATGCGCAGAAGTGTTTTACTTCCTGGTGCGGTGATGTGGCGGCGTCAACGTCACCGCCACGTCACCGACACGTCAGCGCGCTGTCTGCTGGCGGGGATTTTGGTTTGCTCGTGTGTACACGCGAGTAAACCAAAATCCAAGCAGACAGATTTGTTCAAATCGGTCGGTCCGACCGATTTGAACAAATGGATTGCCTCGTGTGTACGAGGCCTTACTGTAATAATTTCTTATTCTTTCTAGTATTTATAATCTAAAACTAAAACTACTTCATCGTTGATGAATAAATTAATTACTGTTGATACTTCTGCTGTGTATTTCATGAATACAACTTAAAATGATAAAGGAATCCGACTTCCCAACTATATAAAGATAACAGGGGTTGAGTGCAGAGCCTAGTGTATGGAGAATTATTTAGGCAATTTTGTAAGTAGTACATGAACACAATGCCAAGGGAAGTTTGAAATATTTGTGTTACTATTCTTCCCTATTATTTTACCTAGATCTGCAACTAAACAGTCTTTAACTCTTAAGAAAACAAAGCTGAACAGTAATTGCATAGTTAATGTATGGCAATTGATAGTGTTGAGTTTTCATAATTTTATACTATCAAATTATTCTTGAGAGTAGGGACTGATTGGAATGTATAATTTACTGTATATTAAAAGTGCTGCATAAATTAACAGTGCTATACAAGTACCTGTACTAAATAAATGCTTAAAAATGTCTTATAGAATGTCAGGTTCTGCCTATAGGAACATTGTGGCATTAAGCTACAGGTGCCAGAGTCAGAATCAGGATGTTATTTAAAGCCCCCTAATTACGTTAAGTCCAGGCACTACTATTATGCACATATAATGAAACAGAGGGCTTGATTTACTAAAACTGGTGAGTGCAAAATCTGCTGCAGCTGTGCATTGTAGCCAATCAGCTTCTAACTTCAGCTTGTTCAATTAAGCTTTGCCAATGAAACATAGAAACCGATTTGTTTCTATGCAGAGCTGCACCAGATTTTTCACCCTCTAGTTTTAGTAAATCAACCTCACAATGATAAGGTAATACAAGTTTACCTACCGGTTTCTGTTGCTTGAAATCCAGTCAGAGATCATTGTTGCTGCTTCTTGATGACACTGCTTATTCCCAAAACTGCAAGCCAGCATAATAACTTCTCTTCGGAGCTCCCTATAATAGAATGAGATGTATGAAAACCAAGGGTACATACTGAAATTAGGAAAACACATGGAGATAGAGAGGCTGCACACCCTAATTTGTAAGTAGCAGAAGAAAATCAGAAAACTCCCCCAGGGTTTTAAATTGTAGTACGCAAAATATCAAACAGATTGAATATATAAATGTAGCACCCTCTACCTTAGGTAGATGCTAAGTGTAGGGTTTTTGTGTACGCTGCCAGTGCAGGTAAATTTAAGCAGGCCTATGCTGAGAGCTAGGCCTGTTTGTTTTGTATCTGGGGGCAGGGGAGTGGTTTATTGTAGCAGTAGGTGACTGACATGTACTTTGCATCTTGGGTGCCTTTTCTGTTTCCAGGGAGAAGGTCCTGGAAAAGGGGCAGCGCTGAGAGCTAGAGTGACATGGGGTACATGTGAGGAGCTCTGACTGATCCCCCAACTAGGATTGGCAGGGGGCAGGCCTCCTACAGGCCTGCTGGGAGGGGAGTTGTCGGCTTGGTGAACTGAAGTATGGAGTGCTAAACTGTCGTTCAGGAGGGACACTCCCATCTGGGGGGGGTGTAACTTAGGTGGAGGAGCTTGGGAGCTGGGAGGGAGCCTCTCCTAACATGGTCATGGAGAGGTGTCCTGGAACAGGAGCTTGAATTTTCAGTTGGTCCGCACAGCCGGAGTAATGCCACGTACACACGATCACTTTTTGTGATGAAAAAAAGGACATTTTTAAAAATGTCATTTAAAATGATCGTGTGTGGGCAAAATGTCATTTTATGTCTTCTGAAAAACGACCAAATTTTGTTTCGAACATGCTTGAATTTTTTATGTCATTTTTTAAAATGTCATTTTTTGTGTCATAAAAAACGATCGTGTGTGGGCAAAAATTACGTTTTAAACCCGCACATGCCCAGAAGCAAGTTAGGAGACGGGAGGTAAAACTACCAATCATAATGGAGTAAGCACATTCATCACGCTGTAACAGACAAAAAAGCAGGAATCGTCTTTTACTAACAAGTAACCAGCTAAAAGCAGCCTCAAGGCGAATAGAACTTCCCCTTTATGCCCCGTACACACCATCACTTTTTGTGATGAAAAAAAATGACATTTTTAAAAATGTCATTTAAAATGATGGTGTGTGGGCAAAATGTCATTTTATGTCTTCTGAAAAATGACCAAAAAAAAATTCGAACATGCTCGAATTTTTTATGTCATTTTTCAAAATGTCATTTTTTGTGTCATAAAAAATGATCGTGTGTGGGCAAAACTACGTAAAAAATGATGTTTTAAACCCGCACATGCCCAGAAGCAAGTTAGGAGACGGGAGGTAAAACTACCATTCATAATGGAGTAAGCACATTCATCACACTGTAACAGACAAAAAAGCAGGAATCGGCTTTTACTAACAAGTAACCAGCTAAAAGCAGCCTCAAGGCAAATAGAACTTCCCCTTTAGAGTGCCATCACTTTGTTCATCATTTTCCAAAAATGATGGTGTGTACGCAACGTCATTTTTTAAAATGAAGTTTGAAAAATGTCATTTTTTTTCATGAAGAAAAATGACATTTTTTTTCATCACAAAAAGTGATCGTGTGTACGGGGCATTAGAGTGCCGTTGTTTTGTTCATAATTTTCCAAAAATGATGGTGTGTACGCAACATCATTTTTAATGATGAAGTTGGAAACATTTGTTTTTTTTTTCATGAAGAAAAATTAAAAAAAAATGTCATCACAAAAAGTGATCGTGTGTACGGGGCATGAGTCCTTCAGGAAGGATCAAGGGCAGGTGTCGGTGAGTGAAAGCACAGTGGAGAAATCTGGAAGAGGTATGCCAGGGGAGCTGGATTCAGAACCAGAGGGAGAGACTGTGGAGTTTGTGTCAAATTGATGCAGCCATGAGGGCAGACAGGATTTGCAATTCGGACTTGCTGGGATTAGTAGTCCATCACCATTTACTCTTCTCAAGTAAACGGCTGCTGCCATAAAGGGGTACTTCAGGGCCCAGCCTACAAAGGGTTATCAACTACATTAACTGGGACTTATTCAGTGAGGATTATGACAGGATTACTAAGGCCCCGTACACACGGCAGAGAACCTCGACGGGCGGAACACATCGTTCCGCCCGTCGAGGTTCTCTGCCGGCCGTCAGAATCGGCGACCCGCCCGTCGGGAAAGGCAACCAGCCATTCATCCCGACGGGCCGTCGAGCAAATAGAGAACCTGTTCTCTATTTGCTCGATGGGTTTTCTGACGGGCGGGGCTCGCCGAGAGCGTACACACGGCCGAGGTTCTCGGCAGAATGCGGCTCCCAGCGAGGTTCTCGCTGGTTTCTGCCGAGAACCTCGGCCGTGTATACGGGGCTTTAGACTGTGACAGGAAGAAGTGTTCTGAGGTAAAAGTCGATCAAGCAGTGTGCTGGAGGAAGAAGTGTTCTGAGGTAAAAGACTGTGACGTTTAGCCATCCCATGTCCTATTCCCTAACCAAGTTCAATCCTCTAATAAAATAACAGAAAACAAGAAAGAGACTGTTCATTGACTAAGTAAGTGTGTTTAATGGATGTCTGGCAGCAGGGTGGAATGTGTGGATGTTGTAACTCGTAGCAACCAACCGCTACAAAAAAAGTATTTTATTGTACAAATATTTAAAAAAAAATCCACAGAAACTTTAAATATGAGCTCTGGTTGCAAAATTTCACATCATAATCCATAAATCATATTAGCATGCAAAATTATGTAATTTAGCAAATGTAGCATTTTGCAATCATGTAGCATGGTGACGTCATGCGTACACACAATGCCAGATCTGACATCATGCTCACACACAGTCCCCACTCGTAAGTGGTCCTGGAATGCCGCTGGCACCAAATTGCTCCCCCTGGTGGCCTCGGGGTGAGAACCCTCCGCCATAGATGCTTGCAAAGCTATGGAGAAATGGGAATGGAAACCACATGATTCCCCCACCATCACGACAAGTCAGAGGCACCGGGATGCCCCAGTAAAGAGAATAAAAAAGATCCAGGATAGGTCTGAAAAGACATAAAATATAAACATAAAAAAAAATATTGTAATACATTTTGATCTAAATTCAGATGTGTACATAGTTATATTTACAATTTATTGCAACAAATACAGAATCGGGGGCAAAGCGATATCTTCGGTTTGCTATTGTCCCCTTCTTTTCAAGGTATTTTTCAATGGGTTTTTCCTGACACAAACACTTTTAAAAAGGGAACATAAGATATGGATTTGTTTACAGTCCAGGATAGGATATGGCCTGTAAACCTAAAAATCAACCTCTGTTCTCACTGGAGTAAAGTGTTATTACAGACGTCGCCTCAATTGGGCATATGGACCAATAGGGAGATAACAATTTCCAATCTGCATGCTATATACATGCTTCAAATTCATTTTTCAATGCATGTATAAAGCATGCAGATTGGGAATTGTTATCTCCCCATTGAGAGACATATGGTCCTCACACACAACTATAGAGTACTCAGAGCCACCTTCACCCTCGATCTGGTCCATATCCTTGATCGAGGCGGTGACTGAAATAAAACTTTACTCCAGCGTGAACAGAGGTGGATTTTTAGGTTACAGGCCACATCCCATCCTGGCCTAAACAAATCCATATCTTATGCGTTTGTCAGAAAAATCCAATTGAAAAAATACCTTGGAAAGAAGGGGACAATGGCAACTTAATATATTGCTATGCCCCAATTCTGTATTTGTCATAATAAATTACAGATAGAACTATGTACATAGTTAAATTTAGATCAAAATGTATTACAAGAACTTAATTATTTATACACTGTAACAATTTATAGATTGATTTTATTGCTTTCCTTTTTTTTTTTGTCTTTTCAGACCTATCCTGGATCTTCTGCCTCCTCCTTGCCGGGACATCCCAGTGCCTCTGACTTCCTGGCATGGTGGGGGAGTCATGGGGTTTATTTTCCCATTTCTCACCAGGGGGAGAAATTTTGTGCCAGCGGTGTCCCAGGACCACTTCCGAGCAGGGGCTGCTTGGGTGCATGCACGTGATGTCAGATCTGATGCTGTGCATGTGCATGATGTCACAACACTACGCGATTGCAGCAGAAGTGGCGGCAGTGGCCGGGTATTCCATCTTCCGGAACACTGAGGGAACCATGTGATGGCCATAGCAGCAGCATTGCAGTGATCATGTTGAAAGGTGGAAGGACACACCTGTGTTTAATTCACATCTATGGCTCTGTAAATGGAGCCAAGGAGGAGCTATAAATTCTTATCCTTTTTGAGCATGTGATATACCATTACAGGCAGAAACACACAGACATGCTTTAGGTGCAGATTGATGGTCAATGTAAGTAGATACTCTTTTTTCCTTATAACACTTTTTGAGCTCCCCTCCTTCAAATTAAACATGTTGGCTTTGGTCTGTGCTATGCTAATAGATCTGTTCATTATTTTTTTTCTTTCTTAGTGGGTGCATCTATGGCCCCCATGGATCAGTTTACACTAAGTAATCAAACATTGTATAATTAACCTGTCGACCTATCTTGGTTTTACATGGGCCATCATAGATGATTTAACCATTTAAGGTAATGTTTATGTTGCGATTTGGATACAATCCTGTCCTTACTGTAGGCTTTCACTGATTCATTAACTGCAGGTTCTTTTACATGTTCATTTATACATCTTATTTCACAAACCTATACACACATACCATTATCGCTTTTGTTTGGTAATGTTTGTGTTGCAGTCCAGAGAGAACTCTGCCTTCACTATAGATTTTCACTTGTTTTTTCACCTATTTCGATCATCCATGCACATTTATTGTCATTTAGCCTTTCTATTTGACACATTGCTAAACAGAATCATGTAGTGCAGCGATCCTCAAACTACAGCCCCCCAGCTGTTGTAGAACTACACATCCCATGAGGCATTGTAACACACTGACATTCACAGACATGACTAGGCATGATGGGAACTGTAGTTTCATGAACAACTGGAGGGCCATAGTTTGAAGACCCCTGATGTAGTGTGACAATTATATAAGATGCTTATATGCATCCCTTGATCGCCTTCTCTGCACCTTTTGCAATATTCTGTAATGATACACATTGATATATTGTTATCCATCATTGATTTTGGGGGTTTGTTCACCATAGATGGCCCTTTTCCTTCTCTCCTTGGGCGCTGCAAGCATGGTTTCCTGCAAGCCAGTCACATCGGGCCCCACCACATGGATGGTTAGAATGACCTAGGGTGGGTATGGATCCAAAAAAATCTCTTGAAAAGTCTCTGGTTCCAAAGTTGTCTTCTATTTGTTGGAGGTAATCACATCTTGCAAAATCCATATGGATAGTCCTAGGTCTCTGTGATTCCATATGCTTATAAGGTTTACCATATATCTGTATTTAGACAACACAGTCCCCCCGAAAAAGATTATGACTCACATCTTCAAAACCCGTGGGGCATTTGTTTGGGGCAGGACTATATTTGCCTTGAGTATACCTGCCCATTTTGCATGCTAATATGAATGATGGATTATGATATGAAATTTTGCAACCACAGCTCATATTTTTACATTTATGTGGATTTTTAAAATATGTGTACAAAAAAATACTTATTTATATATTCAATTTGTTTGATATTTTGCCTACTGCAATTTAAAACCTCTGGGGAATTTTCTGATTTTCTTCTGCAAGGATACATAGTGTATCTTTCTATCAAATAAATTGCATTACGCCTATTTACACATTATTACAAAAAATAAAATTACAATATTCCATACAATTTTACAATAAGGATTGTTTTCCATGTGCCTGACTTCCAGACAGTTTAATTTGCCAAAGCAATCAAATGTATTTCTTCTGTCATTGCTAAAAACATGCGGTTGTGTTTTTATTCCTCATCTCTGACTTTTTCTCAATTAACGGCTAAGCAGTGAACAGCTACAATTTTCATTAATATATTTATCTCCTGATATTACTTTGCTTTTATGAACCCTACAGGTAAAATGTTCAAATTACAGTTTACAGCTTTATAAGGCTGTAATTCTAATTTTAATTACCCACTTTTATTGTTTAAATGTGCAGTTTGCCAGACAACAGCTTAGAAAACAAAGCATTTGCAAATTGAGACTATTCTATGAGGATGCAAATAAAGTCTTAAAAATTTCCATTTTAACTTACTGTAAAGAGTTAAAAGCAATAATACTTTAAAAACATCAGCAGTCAAAGATGGCAGCTTTTCAACAATGAACTTTACATGCAAAAATCATGACTCATAAAAGCCTGAAATAAATTCTGACATTGTAAAGCGACTGATTCGCTTATATCAAAAGGCTTTCACTTAAAGGCATGTTTAGAACTTTTGTCACTGCACAAACCTGACATTAATTTAACAAGCAATAGGAGAGCAATCAGAAAACAAGCAAAATGTGGTAGTTCAATTTATTTTAGATCAACACGTTTCTGAGTGAAATCTCACGTTCTGTGTTGAAACCCAAGTGCGCAAAAAACTGGAACCAAACTGTAGCAGATCAGCAAGTGACTTTAAAGTAGACTTGTCAAGAAAGAAATATGAAGGCTGCCATTGCTGTACCTTAGTTTTATGATATTTGTCACCAATGCTTTGTGTCTCACAAATACAAAACACGCATGCAGATCAGTACTTTAAACTTTACCCTGACTTAACTTGATGCATGATTTTTGCAAATCAATGACATGGAAAATCAGCCATACAGTTGGCATCTTGAGCAGGTCGGCAGTAGCAACCCCCAACTTTCATAGCATAAACTGCCTCCCTTTAACCATTAGTCATAATTGAGAGAGAATAACGCTGATTCTGATAAGTATGTTATTAGTGAACTCCTTTCACAGGGGGAAGCTGAAGATAGAAAGGATTTTATTTATTGCACATTGACATACATCAGGAGAAAGACTCAGTTCACACTACAAAAATAGCGTATATAAAGAATAAGTGTATCTGAAGTAATGATGTTAAGGAAAGTGACATTTGGTGCATGTGCAAACATTCTGGTATCCAGAGATAAGCATAAGTTCAAATCTCAACATCACTTTGAGGTTGTAACTCAAGAGATAAGCAGAACATTGTTTGCTTTAAAAATGTCATGCAGGAGAATATAAATCTCAAAGATGCTGGGCCTCAGAGAAATGAAATATCAAACAAGAAAGACAGGAAAAAGGTGCATCATGCTGCTACAGTCACACTGTGCAACACTAATGGAGCTTTCTTCTTTTGAAGCTGTATTGTATGACTTTGTATAAAAGATAAACTCCCTTAGGACTCATAGGAGTAACAACAGCAGAAAATGCGTGAAAAAAAGAAAAACACAGGAAGAGACAAATAACAGAAAGCTGTGGACTAATCCTTGTCAAAATATTTTCTGAACCTGTGCATTTAAATCATACATAACTAGAGAAGAATAATTCACTGTCTTGCAATTTAACAGAAAGAATCTTGTCACTGAAAACACATCAAGCTAAAAAAACTTGATTTCTCATTTAGGATTTAACAAGCAATTTGGTTTGATCACTACAACATTTTTGAATAATTGTGATGCTGTGGAATGGATAAAAAAATAAAATAAAATAAATGACTGTCATACTCAGTCTGATAGGATGTCTGGATTATTGATCCATTGTGTCCATTAGCTGGCCATCCAAGGCGGAAGTACATTGTTGACACTTGCTTTAGTACATATTCCTGAAAGGAATAAAGAGCTTATATTAATTATTTAGAAATATTTATAGGCCCAAGTCTCAGATCAAACAATGCAAAAAAAAAAAAAAAGATAGCAATGTATAAATTGTTACATGCCACAAATAAGTACAGTATTATGTTTGTAATTAAGAAAAGCATATTGACAATGTGTTCGCAGACATTTCCTGAAGTTAAAAAAATAAACATCAATGACATTTCTGAGAATTTAAATATCAGTATGAAACCTGATATTCAAAAAGCCTTGTATTTTTTTCTGAATAAGGGATCCTTTTGTAATTAAAAACAAAAAGAAAAAACAAAGAATGGTAGCCATTCAAATCAATGTATAACTAGCAGGAGAAAATAACTGTCAGAGGTTTTAATGCATGCATACTGTTAGATTTTTAACTTTGGTAGTTTCATGCATATTGCTTTTTAAAGGGATGTTATTATTATTAAGTAGAAAAAGGTGCTCCCATTGTTGTCTTAGTTTAGAAATAGCTACTTGTCTGGTTGCCATGCTGATGCATTGACTTCAGTCACTGACCTGGAACATAAACATAAGGATCCTTTCACACGGAGCGGACCGTTTTTGTGTCCGCTCCGTGTGTGTCCGTCGGCTCAGCGGGGATCATCCGTAATCCCCGCTGAGCTGTCGGTGGACAGGGTGGTCCCCGCACACTGTGCAGAGACCGCCCTGTCTTTCCTCTGCTCTCCCCTATGGGGAATCGGATAAATACAGACCGTCTGTCTGTATTCATCCGATCTGCCGGACGGAAGAAAAATAGGGTTTTCTTCCGTCCGAAAAAACGGATCTTTACGGACGCGGATCTTTGCGGACGTTAGCGGATGCATCATCCGCTAACGGACGCGATCCCATAGGGATGCATTTCAAGTCCGTAAACGGACTTGTAAAAAACGGACGAACGGTCCGCACATGTGAAAGGGGCCTAAGTCAAGGTTATGACATCACACTTCTATAGGATGTTTGTTCCAGGTCAGTGACTCATAAACTAATGAAACCAGAGACAACCAGGAAAATAACATTTTCAAAAAGATGTCAACAATGGCAGGCTAAAAATATCTCAAAATAGCCTGTTTTTTAAACCTATGCATGTATATTGATTACTTTTAATATTTTAACTAGAGTTTTCAAATACAGGTATGTGTCAAAAGGATATGAATACACAGAATATCTCCATATCAAGCCTTGTTATGCTCCTACATAAAATTAAAATTACTCTGTCATATAAACACAATGGGGGGGGGGGGGTTTCAATAAAGCTGCTTTGCCACTTTTCTGTCATTCATCCCTCTTCTTTTTTTGGAAATCTTTTTTATTTTATTTAGAAAAACACATACACAATACAAACGTACAATAGCACAGCCAACATCTGGCTTACAACAAAACCGGGACCCGCGCAGGGGTCGCAAGGTAGCAGTACAGAACCAAAATATGTTAGATCATTTGAGACTACCATAATAAACCATCATCAATGAGGTGGTTTGGCTCAAGCTCCAGGGGTAGGATGATAATGAGCTCACCTACGTTGTTGTGCTAACAGGGGACAGTTCAGCAAGACTTCAAGCTATGTTATCAGAAATCAAAGAAGCCTTCTAATCTGCTTCCGCAGTGGAGGGTTCCGCCAACCATTTACACAGCCTCTATGTATATAGGTATCTTTGTATAAGGGTATCACATTATTGACAAGTGTTTTCCATAGACCCATTGAGGGAGGGGCCCTCCGCTTGCAGCACAGGACGATGGACTTCCTGGCATAGAACAGCAAGAGACCCAGCAGGGTTCTCTCAGCCACCCTGGGCACCAGGTCCTCCACCAGCCCCAACAGGCATATTCCTGGGGATTGGACAAAATAGGTACTTAGCAATTCATTCACCTCCAGAAGGATTTGTGACCAAAAAACTGTAATTACTGGGCAGGACCAGAAAACATAAATGTCGTTCCCCTGAGCATGGTCACAATGCCAGCACTCCGGTGAGAGGGAAGACCTTATCCGGTGCACCCGGGCAGGAGTGGGATACGCTCTATGGACAATCTTGTATTGAATGAGGCGATCTCTCAGGGAGACCAGTATTTTAAATGGGAAGCCCCATAAATCCACCCAGTCCAGCTCCGGAACATCCCGACCCTATTGCTGATGGAGCCTGGACAACTCAGGAGAAGAGACTCAGAGGAGATGTGTGTATAAACACGGAGGTGGGTTTGTTTGCACATTCAAAGCGCAAAATCTGCTCCAAGACGGACTGCACCAGCTGTCTCTCGCCTGGTGGAAACTGGGCCCTGAAAGCATGGGACAACTGAAGATATCTGAATCCATGCGAGGGTGGGGCATTGTGTGTAGACATTAAATGATCAAAAGAGAACATCGAGAGGTCTGAGGTGATATCTAAGAGAATTTTGATATGATAATTGGTCCACACCACCGGATCTGGGATGTTGAGAAAGTGACATAGTGTGGGATTGTTCCAGAGTGGGGCTTTCGGGGATACTGCCGTCAAAGAATATTTTTCACAGGCCAGGCCCTCCCTCCAGGCCCTAAGGGTGGTGCACATAGAGGGGGTCAGGTTGTACAGAGCCTTCGGACCTTGCAATGGGAGGTTTGACAAAGCCTCCGCAGGCCGCAACACCCCCGCCTCAGTGGCCCGAATAGTCGAAGGATTCAGGGAAACCCTGTGGACACTGAGACACCAACAGCATATAGTGGGCGGGGAGGACTATAGCGGTACTTAGTAGAGTAGGTAAACTCAAAACAGAGCTATCATTTAAACAAGTTTAACATAATTTATTGACATTATATGAAAGGCAAGAATTAAAACCGAACATAGACAGTATTAAAAACAATACACATGACGTGACAGCAAACAGATGACCGAACGTGCAATCCCTATAAAGAGGGAGATTTGGGTGAGCAGTTGGGGTCACAAAACCGAAAATCTCGAATCTTTACTAGTTTCGCAATGGAGGCCCAGAATGTCCAGAACGACCACAGAGTTGATGACACGAACGGAAGCCAAGGATACGGGTCTGAGGGACACCTATTGATATAAGTAGGTGTCAATGGTGGTGGTACAGTTAATAATGGCTGAGTGGGCAGGGGGGTGTCCCTCAGACCCTTATCCTTGGCTTCCGTTCGAGTCATCAACTCTGTGGTCGTTCTGGATATTCTGGGCCTCTGAGACATTGTGCCACTAGGTAGGAGACATGTTCGCCAATCCCCCTACCAATAATGTTGTATTATGTATTACAGAGGGTGTCTGTTGTCTACACCTTCTGGTTAAGCTTCTATATATACTTTTTATGTTAATGTATTTTTTGCATTTCACCTTTTAGATTGTCTCCTGACGAAGCGATATCCATCGGGAAACTAGTAGAGATTCGAGATTTTCAGTTTCGTGACCCCAACTGTTCACCCAAACCTCCCTCTTTATAGGGATTGCACGTTGGGTGATCTGTTTGCTGCCACGTCATGTGTATTGTTTTTAATACTGTCTATGTTCGGTTTTAATTCTTGCGTTTCATATTATGTCAATAAATTATGTTAAACTTTTTTAAATGATACCTCTGTTTTGAGTTTACCTACTCTACTAAGTACCGCTATAGTCCTCCCGCCCACTATTTGCTGTTGGTGTCTCAGGGTCCACGGGGGTTCCCCGAACCCTTCGACTATTCGAACAATCTACGCAGGTTAATATCTGTGGACTTGTAGGTCATGAAACTGGCCTGATCCGAGTCTATGAGGGAGGGAAGTAAAATGTTAAGTCTAGCAGTGAGGAGCTTAGTTAGAATTTTAAGGTTGTGGTTAAGAGGCGCTATGGGTCTATAGGAGGCACATAACTTTGGATCTTTACCAGGCTTAGGAATGAGAATAACATGCGCATGAGCCATGGAGGGTGGGAGAGAGACCCGCTTCAGGCAATAAGAAAACAGGGCAGCCAGTCGGTGAGCCAACATACCTGCAAGTGCTACATAAAAATCAACTGGAAGACCATCAGAGCCAGGAGCCTTGCCAGTGGACAGGGAATTAATCACAGCAAGAACCTCCTCAGTGGTTATTGGGGCAACTAGATGTGACCTCTCTGAATCTGAGAGCCAACCAAGGGCTATTGGCTATTTAGACCCAGTTCCTCTGGGTCTAAACCCGTTGGCAATGTGGTGGCTTATAAGGATTGGTAAAAGTGACAGAATGCTAGCAAAATGGCCTCGGGAGATGAGATGGCCTCACCCGTTGGAGAGGTGAGCTCAGGAATCACTGTACTCAAGGTGTCATGGTGGGACATCATTGCCAACAGTCTGCCATTCCTGTCCCCCTGTTCGAAAAACATTTGCTTTGTATAAAACAGTTCTAATCTAGTAACCTCTGTTAGGTGAATGTGAAGGTGAAGGCTGTGTTTAGATGCCTGCAATGCATCAAAGTTTGAGGCAGAGGGATCCAATCCATAGTGGGCGGAAGCCAACTTCACCCCATTCTCCAATGCCACCGTGGCAGCAGTTTGCTGTACCCTGACCGCCTTGATGACAGAGATGTAATGGCTCTTTGTGAATGCCTTGAAAGCATCCCAGATCTCAGGAGAGGATGACCCTTCATTAGAGTCCCAGTAAGCACGTAGGGCTAGGGGGGCCTGTTCCGCTATATCAGGTTAGGAAAACCACTGCGCACCAAGCCGCCACATAGAGCCACTATGAGAGGAGGAGATGTGCAGGGTGATCTGCAGGGGGCTGTGGTCAGAGAGACCACTGGACAAATAAGATGCGTCTAGAACATCCATCAGCATAGAGGGGTTAGCAAAAGCATAATCAATTCTGGAGGCGGTTTTGTAAGAGGTAGAAAAACATGAAAAGGTTTTAGTGGATGAGAATTTCCACCTCCAGACTTCTGTTACACCTGCAGATAATGCCCAATTAGACAACTCCCCGGTGAAGGACTTAGGTGGCAAGGGTCTATCCAAATCAGGGGAGAGGATGGCATTAAAGTCGCCTTGTAGTAAAATTTTTGCAGGACAGTAGGGGGTGATCCTCTCCAGTATAGTATACAGAATGTCAGATTTAAAGGGTGGTGGCACATATATACCTGCAAGAACATACCTCTGCTGCCATAGCGTGAGTACCAATATAACAAATTTACCCAGCGGGTCTGTGTGAACTGCTTCTATGACACATGGGAGAGACTTATGTACCAAGATGGAAATACCCCTCGCATATGGTGAGTAGGAGGCATGAAAAGCCTTATGTACCCAGGGCCTTTTCAAAGCCATGAGCTTACTGCCCACCAGGTGTGTCTCCTGCAGGACCAGGACAGCTGGATTGTATTGTTTGACATATTGAAAAAGAAGCGCCCTCTTAAACTTAGAGTTGAGGCCACGCACGTTCCAGAATACCACGGAAAAGGAATCCTGATCACGTGATGCCATAGGACCTTCAGAGGTCTAAAATAATTAGAGGAGACATATGCCACGTACACACGATCGTTTTTCATCATGGAATAAAACGTTGGTTTTCGGCATGAAGAAAAACATTGTTTTTCCAACTTCATCATTAAAAACGACATTTGCCCACACACCATCATTTTTTAAAAATGATGAGCAAAGCGCGGTGGCGTACGACGTACGAAAAACGATTGTGTGTACACGGCATAATAGTCGTCGAGCAGGTGACAGCCGGTGAGCAGCAGTGGAGCATGAGCCATTGTACATGAAACACAAAACACACATGTAAACTATCACAGTAACAAAACTATAACTTTCCAAGCACCAGGTGCTTATCCTACCAATCCCCCTTACCCCCCAGAACATCATGGAGGTCAGGAAGCAGTCTTTACCCAAAAACAAAAAAACACAATACCTGTATAGCTAAACCTGAAAATTAGGCCACAATACAGTCCTCTGCAGCACTAAACTAAGTTGCAGGCTCAACCCTATGATAGGGTTTTTTCAAACTGGTGTAGGAGTAACAGGTCAGGGAATGTCTGGTGATCTAAGCAGAGTCAAGCTGCAAGGGGTAAATGTGTATCCAAAATAAGGGTGTGCCTGTCGTAGCCCTGGCATGTGTGAAAAGGAGGATAATAGAATAGGGAGTTCAGGATATGTATGAACCGTGCATCAAATAAAGTTGAAGCAAAAAGAGACCATTATCCCAGAGTGGCCAGCCAGCCGTCAGCCTCCAAAGGGGTGTCAAAAAAACAAACTTTGCCGTCATGTTGGACCTGGAGTCGGCTAGGGTAAAGCATGCCGTATTTAATATTTTTTGCTCTAAGACGTTTACGGACATCGTTTTAGGTCTTTCTCTTCCTCTGCAACTCGGCCGAGAAGTCAGGGAAGAGGAGGACGGAGGTATTGTCATGTTTAAGTGCGGGATGTTTACGAGCTTCAGCAAAAATCCTGTCCCTGTCTCGGTAATTCAGAAAGCGGACCAGGAAGGGTCTTGGGAGGTTCCCTGCGACGGCTCGGCCTGTGGGCACCCGATGGGCTCTTTCAACCACATAAGTAGGAGTAACAGCTGTAATACTCAGCAGGTCTTTAAAGAACTCCTCCACAAATTCTGCCAGATGTTCCCCCTCATCCCCCTTCGGTAGGCCAAGGACTCTAATATTGTTCCGCCTGAGCCGGTTTTCAGCATCGTCAGACTTGGCAACGTGCCAACTGTGCGCTGCAACTCAGCAATTGAAGTGACGTGGGTAGCGGTGAGATCCTTGGTAGCCGAAATCATGAATTCAGACTCAGTCATCCTCCCCCTGATTTTGTCTAAGTCGTTGTTTCTTATCAGGTTGCATTCCTCAGCAACGTCGTCTATGCGCATCAGCAATGAGGTTATGCTCTGTTCAATGGCTGCAAGGATTGTGGCGGTACTATCTTATGGTATGGGAGCGTCCCCGGGCTCCATCTCCAAATCGGGCAGTAGCCTCGCGACCAAAACAGCGTCTGGACGTGGCGAGGGGGAGGTCAGCGGTTTCTGCTGCGGAGTGGACCTAGCCAACTTAAGATGCGCCTTTTTTGATGGCATCTGCGCTGGGGAAGGCACAGAGAGGGGGAATCTTCAGCACCCGTGCCCAGGGTGGTGTTTGCAAGGGGCAGGCAATATCCCCCGTCAGGAAGAAGGAGGGCAGAGATGTGGGAGCTGTGCACTCAGGCCGGGGATATGCGGAGGCCCTAGCAGTTCAGCAGGATGGGGCCTGGGAAAATGGCAGCCGTCACCAGGCCCCAGCAGGCCACAGACAGGCCCAGCAGCCGCTTAGATCCCGGCAGTAGGTGAGTAAGAGATGGGATGGACAGGGATGGAGAGCCTGTCCATACTCCGGAGCCCTGGATGGGGATTTCACCGCCGCAAGTCCCAGGTCCGGCAAGATGGCAGCCGTCAGCTAGGCCTCAGCAGGCCTCATCAGGGATCGTCAGCCCAGCGGCATTCCGAAACACAGCTGGGATGCGAGGAGGCAAGGGAGAGACACCAGGATGACCTGACAGAGCACCAGAGCCGCAGATGGTCAGGGCCCGATGGATGGGAAACTCCGGCCGCGATTACAGGCCGGGTATGGCCAGGCGGACATCCTCTCCAGTGAGTGGCTCCTCCGCACAATACATGGCCCGGGCAGAGAAGAAGGGGCTGGGGAACACACCTGATGTTGTGGCGGTGTTCCCCGAGAAGGCAGCAGCAAGGATGACCCGGATGGTGAAAGGCTCCGGCCGGGAAGATGGCGGCGGCGAGTATAGGCCGGCTAAATGTCTCCTCCAGCAAACGGTCCCCCGCTCAATGTTCAGCCAGGGCAGGGCAGGAGAGGAAGGGAAACAATCCCAAGGCTGTGGCGGTGCTCCCTGAGTTGGCAGATGCACAGATGGCACAGGATGGAGACAGGATCACCGGAGCTCTCCTGAAACATGTCCGCTGCTGCTCACATCGGGACACGCCCCCATTCATCCCTCTTCTTAATGTATTGCAACATGTTTGGTTCTGACAGTGGCTCATGCACCAAATTCAGGTAGATCTAAATTGTGCCACTTTTACATTGTGTTGTATTGAATGCACCACTTTTTATAATGCTCCAAATTTAAAAGTGGAGATCATTAGGATCAACTCTTTTGGCGTACAGAGAGAAAAACTGGCTCAGACAGATTTTGTGAAAGTGTCTTGCGTACATTCTAAATGTGGCGCAGCAGGAGTCAAATTCCTGTAAAACTTCTAGACAGGTACTGTATATGAATTTGGCACAGTCTTCACCACTTCCACAAAATCTGTCTGCACCCGTCTCAGGCCACGTACACACGAGGGGATATGTCCGCTGAAAACGGTCCGATGGACCGTTTCAGCAGACATCTCCGCTCGTGTGTATGGGCTAGCGGACAGATTTCTCCACCCGACAGATTTCAAAGCATGCTTTGAAATCTATCCGGTGGGAATCTGTCCGCCCGACATGTCTGCTGGTTAGTACACTTACCAGCAGACATGTCGGCCCCCACCGCCGCCGCGCAGCTGCCGAATAGATTCGGCGCATGGGCGGAAGTGTTTTACTTCCTGGTGCGGTGACGTGGCGGTGACGCGGCGGCGTCAACGTCACCGCCGCGTCACCACTACGTCACCGCGCCGTCCGGCGGCGGGGAATTTGATCCGATAGTGTGTACACGCCATCGGATCAAACTCCCGATCGGACATATCCGATGGAAATGGTCCGCGGACCGTTTTCATCGGATATATCTGATCGTCTGTACGCCGCCTTAGGGAAATTTAAGAGAATGACTCTAGACATATATAACCCAAATCAGAATAACCATGTTGTTTTTCTCTGTCTCTTTTGACAATGTGTTTAGTAAAAAAAGCTTGGTAAATAAAAGGATATCCGCTGTTTTGAACACATCCCTACATCACAAAATGTCATATGATAATAAAATCACACATGCATCATGTATCTCACTACCAACATGCCAGCTGGATGCAAATAGTAAATGGTGGGATGTCTAATGCCCCATACACCTGATCATTTTTTTTGGCATGAAAAAATTTTTCTAAAACGTAATTTAAATTTTAGCTGCTTTTGCATTTAGAAGCGTTTTTTTTAAAATAGTCAAAAATGTCTGTAAATAAAATGTGGCTAAACGTAAGTTACCATGTTTACAAACTGTTACAGACATTTGATTTTTCAAATGCCTCTGAACATCCATCATAAATAAGAAAAAAATTGCTTTCCGGGGGGGCGTGGCGACCGAGCTCCAAGATGGACGTGTGAGTCTGGAGCTCCTCTCGCGCACCGGAGATATCTAACAGCCACCAGCTGCCACTGACACCTTCCGCGGCCGTTGTACTCGCCATCGGTCTTGTGAATCTCTGAGGTACCGTCCGGGATGACAAGGAACAGAAAGAAGCCGCTGCAACCGCAGAAAATGGACGGTTACCTCATACACCACGAGCGCGGCCATCCGCAACATGGCGGCGCCGCGGGGAACATCCGAGCGGACCCCCGACAAGGAACGCAGCCTAACAACACTGGGGCTCTCCCCGGATCCTTACCTCAGGTAGCACTGGCCAGCGGATCATCCTCTGGGACTCCCAGCCCTACTACACGCAGCCCAGCTAAATCGAAACCGCGGAGGGATTCGCCGGCTAGGCCGCAAAATGAGGAGGGTATGGAGGTAAGCAGGCCTAACATCCCCACAGCGCGCCATCAACCACAGGGGGGGGATCCCATTGCAGACTATCCCACAGCAGACAGGCCCATATCTGACACGCTGCTGAAAGAGATGCTGCTGTCCCTGAGATCATCCCTGCAGGCTGACATGGTATCAGGACTTAATGAATGTAGGAGAGAGGTGCAGTCCCTGGGTAA
Organism: Rana kukunoris; assembly: GCA_029574335.1. NCBI lineage: Eukaryota > Metazoa > Chordata > Amphibia > Anura > Ranidae > Rana > Rana kukunoris. Next base: position 207,226,459 of record CM056051.1, read on the forward strand.
CAGAGTGAATCAAGTTGAATCCAAGATGGGTGATTTCACTGTATCATACAACACAATGGTAGAAGCACACTCTGACCATAGCAGGGACATTGAATGGATAAAGGACAAGCTCTCGGACCTCGAGGACAGGTCCAGGAGGAACAATATCAAGCTGAGGGGTATTCCCGAGTCTGTCCCCCCGCCACAATTACTGCAATATGCACAGGCTCTGTTCTCCTCACTGCTGCCAGAGGCCTCGCCTCAGGATCTCCTAGTGGATAGGATTCATAGAATTCCCAAACCGTCATTCCTCCCAGACGAGGTCCCGCGTGATGTCCTTCTCAGAGTTCACTTTTACCACATTAAGGACAGACTCTTACAAGCTTCACGTAGACCAGGAGGCATGCCCCAACAATATGACACTATTAGACTGCTGCCGGACCTATCCAGATACACACTGCAGAAACGCCGTAACCTCCTAACCATCACCAAAGCCCTGAGGAATCACAACATCCTGCATAAATGGAAGTACCCAGCCACCCTCACCATCACTCACAATGGGGCCACTGTTTCTGTGTCCTCCATGGAGGACGGGCTATCAGCCCTGCGCAAATGGGGTATTATACCTGACCAACCAGCCCAACCAACCTCACCACCTGGCCTGCACCCCATACATGATGATTGGCAAGTGGTGTCCCACAAACGCTCAAACAAGAAAAAAGTCGGTGGAGGCACAAACACCTAATCCAACTTAACCCTATGTTATCTCCGGGGACGAGATAGCGCGATTGGCGCATTCTCATTTCCCCACAGCTTATAAATAGCAGTTACGCCTGCTCAAGGATCGGTTATGGATCCACTTCTTATTGTTCTCCAGTTAACTTTTGTTGATTTTTTCTTTTTACTTTTTGTTACCTTTTCTCAGTTTCTTGAAGTACACAGGAACACCAGCAGAATTCTCCCAGTTGTCATGGACGGAACCGTAGCTCCTCAGTCCTGGTATATCAGAAGGGTTTGGCCTCAGAAGCCCGTCTCAGGCGCAGTGAGTACCAACACTAAGCCCTCACAGATCTTCCTACTACTCTATCACAATGACCATTAAAGTACTGTCTATTAATGCCCAGGGCTTGAACCATCCAGCTAAGAGATTCTCACTTTGGGCGGAGGCCACCAAACAAGGAACGGATATCTTGTGTGTGCAAGAAACACATTTTCAGGCACACAAAACTCCGCACTGCTCGCACAAGAACTTCCCACTCATTCTTATGGCCTGTACACCGGACAGCAAAACTGGTGGTGTCATGATGGCCTTCAGGGACTCTATATCTTTCCAACCCAAGGAGGTTGTCACAGACGACGGTGGCAGGTACATTATAGTCACTGGGGACATTAACTCCAAGCCATATACGATTGCCACGATATACGCTCCTAACACACATCAACTACGATTCCTACGCAGGGTCTTTAACAAAATCAAATCCTTACAGTATGGAAACCTACTTCTATGTGGGGACTTTAATATTACGTCTGACCCAGAAATGGACACCTCAGGAAGCAAGCCCAAAGGTTCATCAGCTCTACAACCCCTACTTCACACCGAAGACCTTTTTGACGTGTGGCGCTGTCTACATATGAGTGAAAGGGACTATACTTTTTTTTCAAGTAGGCACAGATCATACTCGCGCCTTGATATGTTCTCATCAGATAAGTGGTTATTACAATGTGTTGAATCTGTGACAATTCATGATATTACATGGTCAGACCATGCTGCCATTTCCATGTCAGTTGCGGAAAAGGATGTCTCCCTTTCTCCTCCCACCTGGCGCTGTAACCCTAAACTGCTGCAGGAACAACACTGCTTAACCCACGTCACCAAGCACCTTAAAAATTTTGTTTTAGACAACTCAGGATCAGTAGACGACCCTAATATATTTTGGAACTCACACAAAGCTTTTATGAGGGGCATTTTAATCCAAATGGGTGCTAGAGAAAAGAGGAGGCATGCTCAGGCTTTCGACGAGGCCCTCTTGTTGCTGAGGAATCTGGAGTCCCAGAACAAGAGGGCACCGTCTGAGGCAGTATCTAAACAACTCAACAACCATAGGGAACACATTAGGAACCTTATCTCACAACAATTTGGCAAACACCTGAGTCGCCTTAAAATCAACTACTACTCCAACGCCAACAGAGCGGGTAAATATTTAGCAAACAGGCTTAAAGCTGCCCGAACCAAAACTAGAATAGCTTTTCTGAGGCACCCCACTCTGCCCCATAAAATTACTAACCCCCAGGACATCGCAAACCAATTTGCGCAATATTATAGCTCCCTATACAACCTTCACGCAGACCCTAACACCCCCCAACCCACGGGCGAGTCTATCCAGGGGTTCCTCAATAAGGTACGTTTGCCATCTCTGACACCGGATCAACTCGAAGACCTTAACTCACCCATAACACCCCATGAAATTGTTCGTGTCATTAATTCCCTCCCAATTGGCAAGTCCCCTGGCCCTGATGGCTTCTCTAATGAGTACTTCAAGGTCTTCAAAGAAATCCTAGCACCTCATATGGCCAGCGTATTCAACAAGGCAGCGGACACCGCGTCCCTGCCTCGAGAGATGCTCAAGGCCCACATAGTCACTTTGCCTAAACCAGGCAAGGAACCCAACACCCCGGCGAATTTTAGACCCATATCCCTACTTAACACGGACACTAAAATCTATGCAAAGCTCTTGGCTAAGAGACTTTCCGAATGCGTCCCGTTACTCATAAAGCGCGACCAGATGGGTTTTGTTAAAGGGAGGCAAACCTCTGACGCAACACGTAGGATAATTAATGTGATACACCAGGCCGAGTCAACCCGAATGCCTTCTCTGCTGCTCTCAATAGACGCTGAGAAGGCGTTCGACAGGGTCCATTGGTCCTATATGAGGAGTGTCTTGGATAGGTTTGGTTTTAAGGGTCACATCTCCAATGCCATCATGGCCCTGTACTCTACCCCTTCGGCACAAGTTTATACAAATGGATTCCTGTCAAATTCCTTTGAAATCTCGAATGGGACCAGGCAAGGTTGTCCCCTGTCTCCGACAATTTTTAATTTAATGATCGAACCACTGGCCGAAGCGGTCCGCTCAAACCCCTTGATATCGGGCTTCCAGTTTGGCGATAGCACACATACCATTAACCTATTCGCAGACGATGTGATCCTATTTCTGACCAACCCAATGATCTCACTGACAGAAGCTCACGCACTTCTTACGTCATTTGGAGAGGCCTCATATTATAAGGTGAATTTCACCAAGTCCCTGATTTTGGATCTAGGGGTAGCACCTCACTCCAAATTGGCCCTACAATCTCAACTACCATACACCTGGAGTTCAGGTGGCATTACATACCTAGGTATCATACTCACAAATCGAGTGACGGAGATGGCCAAGGCCTATATGACTCCGCTGATCGCCAGACTCGAAGCCCAATGTAAATCCATGGCACAGAGGGACCTATCTTGGATGGGTAGGATATCCGCTTATAAAATGATGGTGCTTCCCCAAATTCTGTACATGTTTCGCACCCTGTCTATACACATACCGACGCACTACATTAAAAAACTGGCGGACATGGGATGGAAATATGTTTGGAATGGAAAAAAAGCCAGGTGCTCTCGTAACAACCTTGTCTCCCATAAACGAGTGGGTGGGGCGGGACTGGTAGACATATACGACTACCTATGGGCAACGCGCCTAGACCAACTAAAATACTGGATTCACACCCTTGAAAAACCTCTATGGGTAGATATCGAACTTGCTGTTTCACCAACCAAAGACCTGCCCCTGTTATTGTTGAGCGACAGGTGGGACAAATGGGACTTACCCCTACTCTCTCCACCGATGCGAACCTCCATAAAGGCTTGGAGGTTCCTTCTGGACCAGAAACACGGGGACCTTCGAAACGTCGACTATAGACTACCATTGCTACTGCTGGAAGCCAAAATTCCTATGCTGAAAGTAGGGGACCTGGCGGCTAAAGGGATTAACTATATTTCTGACCTCTACGAGGGTAGTAGGCCCAAGTCTATACACAGACTTCTGGCACAGTACTGCCTCACGACAGACATAGTGTACAAATACTTACAAATCACTCACTACTTAAAACGATTGACCCCCCCAACTATAGACATACCGAGCTCGGTCTGGCGATTTTACTTCATTGATAAAAGCGACAAAAAAGGCATTTCCTTCTTTTACAATCTGCTCCAGGACAAACTACAATTTTCCAAAACGACTAACATGAAAAAATGGGAAGCAGACCTTGACACACCTTTCTCTGACTCCCAATGGAAGTGTGCGTTTCGGGAACTTCACAGAGCGTCACATTGTGTGAAACACTGGGAGCTAGGGATTAAAATGGCCAACAGATGGCAATATACCCCTCTAAGGCTAGCTCGGTTCTCCCCGGGACTGAAATCTGACTGCTGGAGAGGTTGTGGACAAGTGGGGCATCTACTACATATGCTCTGGCAATGTCCGAGCATTAAAAGCCTATGGACCCAGGTGTTCAGTCTCATCTCCTCACTGACTGGTGTAATCACGTCCCCAGACCCGGCCCTGGCGATCCTTCATTTAAACATAGATAAATTCCCGCACGACCTTAGGCCTGTGGTTACCCACATACTATTGGAAACAAGGTTATTGATACTGACACATTGGAAATCTGACAAAGCTATAAATGTTACTGATGTCCAAGCAGCAGTGCATAGGAATCACACGTTCGAACGCCTGCTGGCGATTAACGCTCTGAAAGTTAAAAGGTTTGACGAGTGTTGGGCGATCTGGCCCGCTCGTACATAAATTGTTGATTACTTTAAATTGTTGATTACTTTACATTGGTTGTATTACTGTGAAATGAATCTGTGCATTTCCATATTTTCTGTTGCTATATTTCACTTTGTATTTTTTTTTTATTTAGTTTTATCTGTATTGTGCTTATGTATTGTTTTGAAAATTTTCAATAAAAACCATAAAAAAAAAAAAAATTGCTTTCCAAAAAAAATGCTTCTAAACTCAACTGCCTAGAAATGACTATAAACGGCCCTGTGTACATGTACTGATAAGATGACATAGGAGAGAGTTCAGGGGCAGCTTAAAAAAAAACGCCTAACTGCGCCTCTGTTTACCAGCAGCACTGTACATGAAGCCTTAGACCGGGTTCATACTGGTACGACACGACAGTTGTACTACTTGAAGTCCGACATGTGTCCGACTTGAGTGAACAGGAATCCAAATTCGATCCCCTACAACAGTGGTCATCAACCCTATCCTGCAGGGCCCACTAACAGGCCAGGTTTTATGTATTACCTTGGGCAATGCAGACTGGAAAACTGCAATCACTGAGCAGAAAATAACATCACCTGTGATGCATTTCAATTATCTTGCAAACCTGGCCTGTTAGTGGGCCCTGCAGGACAGGGTTAATGACCACTGCCCTACAATACTAGGCACTGTGTCTGGTATGACTCTTAAGGGGGAACTCCACGCTATATTTAAAAAAAAAACAGCATGGGTTCCCCCTTCAAGAGCATACCAGACCCTTTGGTTGGGTATGGTTTTAAAGGGGAACCCCTATGCTGAAACGGCATAGGGGTCTCCCAAAGTCCATACCAGACCCTTATATGAGCATGCAGCCCAGCAGGTCAGGAAAGGGGGTGGGAAGGAGCAAGTGACCCCTTCCTGAACCGCACCAGGCCGCATGCCCCTAACATGGGGGTGGGTGCTTTGGGGCAGGGGGGCCCTGCGCCCCCACCCCAGAGCACCTTGTCCCCATGTTGATGAGGACAAGGGCCTCTTCCCGACAACCCTGGCCGTTGGTTGTCGGGGTCTGCAGGCAGCGGGGTTATCAGAATTTGGAAGCCCCTATTAACAAGGGGGCCCCCAGATCTCGGCCTCCCACCCTATGTGAATGATTTCGGGTTACATTCACCTGAAAAAAAGTGTCAAAAATAAAACACACTACACAGGTTTTTAAAGTAATTTATTAAGCAGCTCTGGCGGTCTCTTCCGATTTCTTCTCCCCTCTCCAGCTCTTCTGCCTCCTTCCTGATGTCTTCTAGGCCTCTCCGGTTCTTATGCCCTCTCTGGTTCTTCTCCTCTCCGCTGTCTTCTGCCAGGTCTCCTCAGCTATCTTCTGCTCTTTTGCTTGCTCTTTTGCTTACTCTTGCGCGGCCTTCTCTATTGGCTTCTCCCTTTGTTCTTCTTCTGATGTTGGCTCAATGCTCTCTCCTGCTCTAATGTCCAGTGCACTGTGTGCCACTACTTATATTGGCATTGGGCGGAGTCACTGTGTGGTTTAATTTAGAGGCACCACCCCTTATGCCATCATTGCCCGGGGGCATGATGGGTGGTGATGTCATAAGGGGCAGGCCTCCAGTGAACATAACCCATGCCAATACAAGCAGGGAAGGGTTGTCCTTCCTCATCAACATGGGGACAACATGATTCGGGGTGGGGGGCTCAGGGCCCCCCTGCCCCAAAGCACCCACCCCCCCATGTTGAGGGCATGCGGCCTGGTATGGTTCAGGAGGGGGGCACTCGCTCGTCCCCACCCCCTTTCCTGACCTGCTGGGCTGCATGCTCAGATAAGGATCTGGTTTGGACTTTGGGCACCCTCATGCCCAGCATAGGGGTTCCCCTTAAATCCCAAACCAGACTGAAGGGCCTGGTATGCTCTTGGAGGGGGAACCCATAACATTTTTTTTAAATGTAACGTGGAGTTTCCCTTCAAGATCATCAGAGCACAAGACGCATGCCAAAGTCGGATCAGGCAAAACGGTTATCCGACTTCAGTGATATTCAATGGGCTGAAGTAGGATCAAAGACGGACCAAAGTGGTGCAGAGAGCATTTTCAAAGTCGGACCAGTTAAGACGGCTCCCATAGGGAAACATTGATTTTCACACGTCATGCGACATGAGCTCCCAATGTCGGAGCATTTGTTGTGCCAGTGTGAACCCAGCCTCACAGTGATGGAACAACCTTAACTCATGGGTGCATGAAAAGTGTATCAACAACATTTTTATACATTTTGAAACAATTTTAGTTTGATTTTGGAATATTTTAAAACCACAGTTTTATTGCAGCAACGCTGATGTTTTATTCTCTTATTTGATTGTTAGTGCTAATGCTTTCACTTCTTCCAGAAATGCAGCCATGAAATATCTTGCTGAAATCATTTCAGTAAAGATGATAAATCAACATAATAAAGCGGAGGTTCACCCAAAAATCAACTTTCTGACATTAGATCCAGCATACTGCTAACATCTGCAGTATGCTGTTTTTTTTTTACTTATTGTTTTATGAGCCATTGTTATCCGGCTCCGAGCGGGGAATCCTGCGGGGAATGGGCGTTCCTAAGCCAAGAGGAGTTGATTGACGGGCTGCTAAGTGTCACTTCGGGTATTTTCGGAAGGCGTGACATGCCTTAGCAGCCCGTCAATCAACTCCTCTTGGCTTAGGAACGCCCATTCCCCGCAGGATTCCCCGCTTGGAGCCGGATAACAATGGCTCATAAAACAGATGCAGATGTTAGCAGTATGCTGGATCTAATGTCAGAAAGTTGATTTTTGGGTGAACCTCTGCTTTAATAACCTACTTCCAGTGTCCCGGCATTGTATTTTAGTTTGTAAATACCTAGTTGCCTAACTGGTATAAATACAGAAGCCTTTGATTGCAGTAAGCAGCTTCTGCTACAAATTTTTAAAATGATGCACAACAAAACCTGGGTTTTTAATTTTTCAAATAGATAAGAACTATGGGCCAGATTCAGGTAGATGGGCGCTTCTTTACTTTGGAGTAACGTTTTTCATTTACGTTACTCCGCCGACACTTTCGGCGCAAGTACTGTTATTCACATAGCACTTGCTCCTAAACTTGCGCCGGAGTAACGAAAATGCGCTGGCGTAACCCGACGCAAGTGGAAGTGGGTGTGATCATATGTAAATGATGGGCGGAGCCCAGCGCAGAGGCTTACGTTCAGCGCATCAACCACGGAGCATGCGCAGTGAGTGAGGCTCCACTCGCCCCCTTGTGCGCATGCTCACAACTTCCGTCGGCACCACTTCACGGGAAACGTCAGCGCAATGTGTTCCGTTGCGCGTATAAAAGCGCCAGCGGAAGCGCCATTCCGGCGCAAAAGTATTTCCGTTTCCCCCCACCCCAGGGAAGTTACTTTTGCAAAGAGATGGCTGCTCCCGCTACCCCCAAAGAGAGGAGGAACCTCAATTTCAATCCTCAAGAGGTCTCTATTGTTATTTCGGCTATGGAGACCCACAACGATGTCCTCCATGGCAGGAAAAGCCGAAAGACCACCCAGGAGAGGAAGCAGGCCATCCTGGCAAGCATTGCTGCCAGGGTTAATATTTTGGGGTACTCCGCCCGGACTGCTGGCGATATTGCCAAGAAGATCAACGATCTACGGCGCAAGGTGGCCACCATAAGGAGGCATGAGAGTGGCACGGGAGGTGGACCCCCATGTGCGGTCAGCCTGACCACGGAGGAGGAGGTGGTCGCCCACTGCCTGGAGAGGGAGCAGTTGGAGGGGGTCCCTGGATATGACTCCATGGAGGAAGGCTCCAGGACAGGTAAGTGATTTTTAACCCCTATTTGGTGTGTTGCATGTGGGGGGGGGTACATGTGCCAAGTGTGTGGGACCACCAACATGTGTCTGCTTTGTGTGATCCACAGATGACGGAGCTGGGCCATCATCTGTCGGCGGCCAGTCCACCCCATCCCCCCAACGGCATCCAGTGCCTGTGCCCCTGGGTGGTGAAGACACCGAGGTGGAGGAGGAGAGTGCCCACACCTCACCTGCAGAGGTCGTTGAGGAGGAGCCTGTTGGGGCAGAGCAGGACATTATTGTATTTTTGGACGAGTCCTCCTCTTCTGCAGGGCCGTCTGGAATACCCTCCCCCATCCTTGGAAGCTCATCAAGGGCGACTCCATCCCCCCGGGGACAACCATCTACTGGCCCCAGGAAGGCCATCTGTAAGACCAGGGGGGGCTCTGATCTGGTCCAGGACCAGGTGGCGAGGGATCACGCCAGGCAGACCCAGCAAATGGGGGACATAGTTGGGCATCTGGACAGAGTGGCTGACAGCCTGTGCTCCGTGGCCCAGATTTCTTCTGCAGTGCAGGATGTCAGCTGCAACTGCGCTGCAGTGGTGACCAGTCTGGGGGAGGTGCAGGGTGACATAAGGCACCTCACTGCTGCCGTCCAGGCAAACACTGCTGCCATCCAGGCAAACAGTGCTGCCATCCGGGACCAGGGAAGGCAGAGTCGGCGGGCCCAGCATTACCAGGTCACCCGGCAGCTCAGGATGCAGGCCCAGACAAACAGTTACCTTGGCCCGATAGCCATGGCCTTGGAGGGCAGGCAGGCCACACCTGCCAGGAGTGGCCCACCCAGGGATCAGCCACCTCCAGATGCCCCCCCACCCCCACCCACTCCATCCAGGCAGCTGAGGAGCCAGAGAGGGGCCGCCAGAAGAAGCCCCCAACATCCCAGATGATTTATTTTTTGTTTTTTTGATTGATGCTCAGGACATGAGTTTTGTATTTTATTTCTTCTTAATGCTCAGGTTATGAGTTATTTTATTTGTGATTATGCTCTGGATATGAGATTTTTTTTTTTTGATACTGCACACGTTGCATTGTGAATGGTGTGTGAATGTGAGGGGGTGGCACTCCTGCCAGTAAGGGGTGTCACCCTCGGCCGTGGTGGTGAAGTTAACCCCACGGCTGTATGAATGATGTGTGAAAGGTGTATGAATGGACAGCGACATCATTGGGGCCTTGACGCTGGCGTTGCTGCTCCCAAGTCCTACATGCTGGACTTGGGCTAATCCAATGTGATGTGGATGTGGTGTGTGTGATCTAGGGACATCAGTGGTGTGCATGCATGCATTGTCCGTGTGATCAATGTTTTGGTTTAGTGTCCAAAGATGCCTACGGCGAGGACTCTCCTGACTGCTCTTCCATCAGCAGACTGGTTCTCCTCTGGCAGGGGGGGGTGGTCTGGTTGGGGGGTCAGGTCATCACGCATGTCAATCTGCAGGCCTTTTCTCATGGCAAAGTTGTGCAGAATGCAACATGCACCGATGATCTGACACACGAAGGTAGGGGAATACAATAAGGCCCCCCCAGACTTATCCAGGCATCGGAAACGGGACTTCAGGAGCCCAAATGTTTGCTCCACCACTGCACAGGTTTTGATGTGTGCTTCATTGTATTTTCTCTCTCCTCTGGTTTGGGGGTTCTGGAAAGGAGTCATTAGATGGGGTCCCAGTGCATATGCAGAGTCACCTGGAAGGGAAAAGACAGGAGGATGTTAGTCATGCATGTGCCACTTGTGAGGTGTGCATCATGGGAGGGGATAGTCATGCCTGACTCCCATGTCACTCACCAACCAGCCAGCTGTCCCCATACATGTTCTGCTCGAATTCTGCTGGGATGGGGCTCTGAATGTATATGAAGCTGTCATGGCTGGACCCGGGGTGTTTGGCACGGACGTGCCATATGAGGCGTTGGGCATAAGCTATCACCTGTACGTTGATGGAATGCCAATGCTTCCGATTGCGGTACAGTAGGTGACTGGGATATTGTGTCAATCTCGCTCCCTTTCTCGGCGAGATTGACCACCTACGAGCCCCATCGCGGGAGCCAGCGCCGAGCTGGCTTGCCGCGATGGAGACAAAGCCGTCATAGAAGCGACGGGGATCCGACGCGGATTCCCGCCAATTCTACACGTGGGCGGAGTTTGTTATGAATCCTGAAGGAGAAATCCCCGCCGGATTTTTAAAGAAAAATCCGGCATGGGTTCCCCCCTCAGGAGCATAACGGGCCCTTAGGTCTGTTATGGGTTGTAAGGAGACCCCCTACGCCGAAAAAACGGCGTGGGGGTCCCCCCACAATCCATAACAGACCCGTATCCAAAGCACGCCGGCCAGCCGGTCAGGAAGGGAGTGGGGGCGAGCGAGCGCCCCCCCCTCCTGAGCCATACCGGGCAGCATGCCCTCAACATGGGGGGGTTAGGTGCTCTGGGGCAGGGGGCGCACTGCGGCCCCCCACCCCAGAGCACCCTGTCCCCATGTTGATGAGGACAGGGCCCCTTCCCGACAACCCTGGCCGTTGGTTGTCGGGGTATGCGGGCGGGAGGCTTATCGGAATCTGGAAGCCCCCTTTAATAAGGGGGCCCCCAGATACCGGCCCCCCACCCTAAGTGAATGAGTATGGGGTACATTGTACCCCTACCCATTCACCTGCAAATAAAAAGTGTAAACACAAATAAACCACACAGGGTATTGAAATATTTTATTAGTTGGCCGCCGGGGGGGGGTGTGTATGATCGCTTTTATAAAAGCGCCCCCCTCCGGCGGGCTTCTGTGGGGGGTGGGTGCCGCCGTCTGGTTCTCTTCCGCCGCCGGGGGGGGCGCTTTGATAAAAGCGCCCACCACCCGGCGGGCTTCTTTCGACGTCTTCGGCGGCTGGGGGGTCTTCTCCCACTCTCCGGGGTCTTCTCCTGCCCTCCGGGGTCTTCTCCTGCTCTCCGGGGGTCTTCTCCGCTCTCCGGGGGTCTTCTCCGCTCTCCGGGGGTCTTCTTCTTCTTCAGGACTCGCCGCCGCTAACTTTGTGTGTTAGCTCAATTACTAGCGGCGGCGAGCCCCCTCCTCTGTGACGTCGTCTTCTTCTTCTTCTTCTGTTCTCCAGATGTTGACGCGACGCTTCCTTCCGCTGTTATGCCGGGCGCGCGGCTCGCAGCGAGTTATATAGGCCTGTCTTGTGACGTCGCAGTCCCATCATGCTCCGGTAGGTAGCACGTGGTACCTACCGGAGCATGATGGGACTGCGACGTCACAAGACAGGCCTATATAACTCGCTGCGAGCCGCGCGCCCGGCATAACAGCGGAAGGAAGCGTCGCGTCAACATCTGGAGAACAGAAGAAGAAGAAGACGACGTCACAGAGGAGGGGACTCGCCGCCGCTAGTAATTGAGCTAACACACAAAGTTAGCGGCGGCGAGTCCTGAAGAAGAAGAAGACCCCCGGAGAGCGGGAGAAGACCCCCGGAGAGCGGAGAAGACCCCCGGAGAGCAGGAGAAGACCCCGGAGAGCAGGAGAAGACCCCGGAGAGTGGGAGAAGACCCCCCAGCCGCCGAAGACGTCGAAAGAAGCCCGCCGGGTGGTGGGCGCTTTTATCAAAGCGCCCCCCCCGGCGGCGGAAGAGAACAAGACGGCGGCACCCACCCCCCACAGAAGCCCGCCGTAGGGGGGCGCTTTTATAAAAGCGATCATACACACCCCCCCCGGCGGCCAACTAATAAAATATTTCAATACCCTGTGTGGTTTATTTGTGTTTACACTTTTTATTTGCAGGTGAATGGGTAGGGGTACAATGTACCCCATACTCATTCACTTAGGGTGGGGGGCCGGTATCTGGGGGCCCCCTTATTAAAGGGGGCTTCCAGATTCCGATAAGCCTCCCACCCGCATACCCCGACAACCAACGGCCAGGGTTGTCGGGAAGGGGCCCTGTCCTCATCAACATGGGGACAGGGTGCTCTGGGGTGGGGGGCCGCAGTGCGCCCCCTGCCCCAGAGCACCTAACCCCCCCATGTTGAGGGCATGCTGCCCGGTATGGCTCAGGAGGGGGGGGGCGCTCGCTCGCCCCCACTCCCTTCCTGACCGGCCGGCCGGCGTGCTTTGGATACGGGTCTGTTATGGATTGTGGGGGGACCCCCACGCCGTTTTTTCGGCGTAGGGGGTCTCCTTACAACCCATAACAGACCTAAGGGCCCGTTATGCTCCTGAGGGGGGAACCCATGCCGGATTTTTCTTTAAAAATCCGGCGGGGATTTCTCCTTCAGGATTCATAACAAACTCCGCCCACGTGTAGAATTGGCGGGAATCCGCGTCGGATCCCCGCGTCGGATCCCCGTTGCTTCTATGACGCACTCGCTGGAATGTGCTTTTACTATTCCAGCGAGTGCGAGATATCGGCAGCCTGTCGCCGAGATTCAGCGCGATGCTGGCGTGTTAAAAACACATTCTCGGCGGCAGGCACTGTATATGTGCTCTGTGGCACTGGGGGGCTGAAGGGCCACATGTGTGCAATCAATGGCCCCCACAGTGCGTGGGAATCTGGCAATGCTGTAGAAATCTGTCATTGCCTTCAGCTGCAGCTCCTCAGTGGTGGGTCTGATGAACTGGTTGGACATGCGTCTGAGGATTGCAGGGACACACATCTGCTCATGGAGGACTGTGACATCCCAGCCACCACTCCACTTGTACGCTGGAATGATCCACTTGCAAGGAAATGAAGTGTTGCCAGTACCTTCACCAGTGGCTGCACTGCTTGTGAGCGGTGTGTCTTGCTGGTGATGTCATCCTGCAGGGTTGTGGTTAGTTCAAGTATTGCATCTGGGCTGAATCTGAAAAGGCGATACACCTCCTCATCCCCCATTCCAAAGAGGCTCATGCGCGTGCGGTATATCCTCTCACGTGCCCGCCTCCTCCATACCGGGGGACCCAGTACTAGTGCTAGGACCGCGACTGCCCCTGGCATGTTGGCACACAGAGGTGTTGTCCTTGCACGTGTGGTTGTTCAGCTTGCTAGTTTCATCGGTAACGCTGCTGCTGTAGCTGCTCTCCTGCTGACCTGAGGCCGTCTGGAGTAAAGATAAAGCAGCTATTTGTAGAAATAACTTTGCGCCGGACAGACGAGATACGCGCGGCGCATGTAGCCAGCGTATGGTGCTAATCCGTTCGCGAATCGGGAAATCTCCCTCATTTGCATATTTGCATGGGAAATCAATAGGCGCGACTGATGCGCCAAGCGAAATTATACGCTGACGAGACTCTGGCATCGGAAAGTTAAGCCGATCGGAAATGGCCCGTTTTCTGTCGCATCTAGTTTGGTGGGTACGGCCACATAGATACGACGGCGCATATTCACAGTTACGCGGCAGATATCGAAATACTCCAGCACAAGTCTTGCTGAATCTGGCCCTATGTAAATAAGTTAAGTTAATAAGTGTTGGGCAATGCTATACCCCTTTACAGGGGTATAGTACAAGTAGCACCACCTGCATCCAGCATTCAGGTGGTGGTTGCAACAATTCTGAAATGTGTTTGAGCCCAGGTTCAGACTGGGTACAATTTAGTTTGATTTGAGATGCAATTTCACATGTGAAATTGCATCTCAAATCGGCGGCAATTGCCGGCAATGACATCGTCCTAATCGGTGCGACGCCGCATCTGCGGCGCTGCACCAATTTCAAAAAGTAGTTCCTGTACTACTTTTTGCGATTTCAGGACGCGATTTACATTGACATCTGTGCAGAAACCTGCACAGATGTTTCCTAAATCGCGCCGAAATCGGGACTGCCAGAGGGAGTGAAATTGCGCGAGTTCAGCTGAACTCGCGAGATTTCACTCCCGCAGCCCAGTGTGAACCAGGGCTAAAAGTCATAGCAGGGCAAATAATCCCTCTCAAGTGATAAAACTTGGTGAAATCAGAGATCTTGAGCCAGTGTGTCTACTTAATCCTCATTCACAGGAACACAGCAGAGAATATCAATATATGTTGATTAGGTGGGGGCTCCAAAGGAATGAAGGAGGCTGTTTAAATAGCCAGAAGGGGATGGCTGTATGAGCAGGAAAAGATCACCAGGTTAGCCACTGTGGAACGATGAGTGCTGACAATTATCCAACAGCTGAGCACAGGGAGCCCAGCCCTGACAAGGAGGAGGATAAGGAGGCTAAGGTGAAAAATGTTCCTTCTCCACAAAATTTCTAATAATGTTTCATTACCTGGAATTCTTACATTCTGATACACTCTGAAACTGTTATTACAAAGATTGTATAGGATTGAATATATTTAATACTGGGGAAAATGTGGGAAGAGTCTTAAAAGGAAACCCACAGCATTCAAAACATCTAAAAAATTATTTTTGACAATGTGAATTTTCATCACATCCACAAGTGAAAGTTATTCCTGCATGCTTTACTCTATTAGTAAATCAGCCACAATATTCCATAACAAGTATGCAACAAGTGGGGGAGATTGCAAAAGTATAAAAGCCAGAATGAATTAGAATGATAGCCAAGCATTTTGAGGTGAGGTAAAAAAAGTTTGTACTGCATGGTCCTACCTAAAACTACAATCAATATAATGGCATTTGCTCATCAAATCTATTATATATAACCTACCTGCTAATTGGCATTTTAGTATATTCTTAAAATGTGGGTGCATCCACAAGTCCTCATTTTTAGGGATGATGTACACAGGCTTTTGAGGTCAGATAAAGTCATTTTGGCCTCTTACACATGATACTCCAGTTTGAGCATCAATTTTTTCCAGACTTTTTTTGTATTTATGTATTTTTGCGCACTTTCACGCATATGCATTTGTGCAATTTTCATGTAAAATTTGCTTACATTTTCACGTGTGCACAGAAGATTGTTCACAGATTGACCATGTCAATGGAAAAATCTGTGTGCACTTGCACAAGTGCGCAAATTTGCAGGCATGAGGCATATATTACTGACCATAAATTATGATTTTTCAAAAAAACGCACATTACAATTTATGGGCTGTATTTTAGCTCAGTAAGGCCTTTGAGTTTTTGTGTTTTGTTTTTCCTTCCAGACAGTGTAATGTGAATGTGTTGGAAAAGCATGGCAGGTGCATGGCATAGCATGGCATGGCAAATGCATGTAAGTGTATCTCAAAGGCTACCCAAATGCCTACTGTTTGTTCACAATCTTATAAAAATAAATTTCTGCTTACATTTTTTATAGGAAGAATTTTCTTCCTATAAAACTTCTTCTCGACAACAACAATGCAGTAATTATATTCTTTCTCTACTCATGCACACATAAGTGTCATTGATTGTGTCTTTTTCGAATTGATACTGGAAAATAGTATTTTTTCACTGTGGTCTAATTCTTGTAAAATTGAACATTTCACTAAACAAGATTTTGTTTTTAAAGAGTTAATTTTTTAAATGTAACTAAAGAAATTTTGTTTTTCATTTTGGATAGAGAAAAAGGGAGGGTTATTTCTTTTCACTTCTTGTCCCATTGCCAAAACAGTAAATGAGAGAAAATCCCTCCAAAGCAAGGGAATCCCGGGGTATCACCAGGGCCACCAGAACTCGTGTCCCCATTGGAAGATTTCCCCTTTATTACTGTTCTGATGTCAAACTTGGTATTTTCTTTTACTTTAAATTTTGATGATGACTGTAAACAAAACAAATAGAGAGAAGGTGAAGCTCCTTAACAGGAGCATAGACAGCATTAAAACATGTCAGTTATTCTAATTCCCCTGCACTCTATCCAAAACAGAAAAATAACAAAATAAAACAGGCAACAGGATTTACAGCGCGACTTTGCAAGGCGACTTGGAGGCGACTTCAGCGTGACTTTGAATGACTTAAAACCCCACTGCAGCTAATCAGCGCTTGTGACATAATTCTTGTTCCTGTTCTTTTCCAGGTTCCATGTTCCCTGTCTGTATCCTGTGACCACAATGTTCTCTTTGCATTATTTAATGACAGCTGTCAGCTGGTGTGGCAGTATTGATGGAAGAGTAAGAGGAAGAGGAAGAGAGGAAGCGAAGGATGAGGATGAGCAGAAAACAGTTCTGGGCCATGTATGAGAATTTGCGTGTTTTTGAGGACATGACCACTGTGAAAGCCTATGATTAACTATCACTGTGATCAGTCACTGCACAGTCCACCTCTTTACATTGTATCTTTTTCCTGTTACTAGGAGAACACTGTAAAAAAATGTTTTTAAATAAATAAAAATAAACACATGAGATAAAAATACAGTAGCTGGATCAGGTCAGTTTCAAATGTCATGCCTGTGTGGGACAAAAAAAAAATGCATTTTATTTTGCCTGGAACTTACTATGGATAAAAAAAAAAATTACATATGCATATTGTATATAGTACCACTGTGATCACCAGCAGAAGGAATTAGTAAAAAAAAAAAAAAACACCTGCAGTAATTCCCTGAGATGGTGAGTGGTCAGTACGCTGGCTTGTAGTATCCTCCTAGCACTCAAGCAAACATGTAGCTAAAAAGAAAGCTGGCAGTTCAATCTTCCGCAATGAATACATTTATTAACCTGGGTTTGGTACAGAATAATACAAAGCTTACATGTTTAGGTGAGTAGCCTTAGTCATAGCCATTAATAAATGTATTCATTGCAGAAGATCGAGCTGTCGGCTTTCTTTTGTCTACTAGAAGAACTCCCCACCCTATTAGATTGTAAGCTCTTCTGAGCAGGGCCCTCTTAATTCTCTTGTATTTTATTGTATTGTCTCCCTTTTTTATTGTAAAGTGCTGCGTAAACTGTTGGCGCACTATAAATCCTGTATAATAATAACTTTTCGGTTTATCTTTGGTTGTAGGTCATGACAATGGCAAAAAAATATAAACATATAAAGTGGTTGTGATGATTCTGCATAGCTTTTCTAACCCATGGCAAGGCATTAGGGTTGTTTTACCTTTGTTATGAAGGAGTTAATAGTATTTCAAAACCCTTTATATGAGAAAATGTTTATCTGAAATAAAACTTTACTATAGATTTAAAAAGCCTGAATTAATGTTCCAATTTTATGACCATAAACATATGCCATAACCAACTTAAATTCAAACAATTATAATTTTTTCAGAAAACTAATATGCCTCAAAGCTATGAATTTATTTTAGCATTTCACAGTAAGATATTTAATTCTCACACTTCCTGACTCTGAAATATAATATGGGAAGAGTTAATAAACTGCTTTATTCACACAATTTTAAAAATTTCCACTCTGTGCAAAGGCAATTTTTTTCCAGTATTTTTGTCATACTTTGCATTCACTACTGAAAGATGGTATATACATAGAAAAAAAAATATGTATGTTTCCATGAGAGCAAAACCAAGGTCTTAACTTTACAGTAGAAAATAGTTTATCTTTTACACTGAATATACTGTAGTCCTCTGTTCGGTCCAGCAATTTATCTAGAGGATAAAGAGCTCGGCTAGCAGCATGCCAGGGAAGAAAATCCTTTTCTTCACAAAGGTATCGGATAATCTCCAAGGGAATATTTTGTGTCAAATATCCAGCTCTGAAAAATTAGAAAAAAGAATGTTAAATTTAATTTACAATAGATGTTTGAAGTTATTTCTCAAACAGGGCAACGTGCACATTCTTTGATGATGAATTAAATGTGGGAACCAGGAAATACATTTTTAAATCATTCTGTGCTAAAGGGATAGTATTAGTTATCCATACTGTATATACATTTCTCTCTTAAACAAATATATGTCTAATATTTTTTCTTGCATGGTAATTTTCTTCATTTACATTTGTTCTCTTCGGGTTTTTACACTTGTACTGCATGTTTGATCTGCATCAAAAGGAACATAAAAAAAACGTCCAGTACATGTGCATATAGCAACAGAGACTTGGCTCTAGATTTTAGTAAGAAGTCATTATATATGGTTAGAATCAGGTGTGTCTTATCGCTTTGTAAATTAAATAATGTCCTTCATATGCCATCTAAAAGTAATAAAACCTGATTAATTATTTGGGCAGCTATAGACAGTGCATTTTCTCTGTTTGTTTAAAGGAAAAATAATCTTTGTGGTACCGGTAAGTATAATGAATGGAGGGCACATTTTTAACCACTTAAGACCCGGACCAATACGCTGGTAAATGACCCAAGGTGTTTTTGCGATTCGGCACTGCGTCGCTTTAACAGACAATTGCGCGGTCGTGCAACGTGGCTCCCAAACAAAATTTGCGTCCCTTTCTTCCCACAAATAGAGCTTTCTTTTGGTGGTATTTGATCACCTCTGCGATTTTTATTTTTTGCGCTATATACAAAAATAGAGCGACATTTTTGGAAAAAAAACACTATTTTTTACTTTTTGTTAAAAAAAAATCAAATAAACTAAATTTTAGTCAAACATTTAGGCCAAAATTTATTTAGCCACATGTCTTTAGTAAAAAAAAAAAAATTACAATAAAAAAAATAGCTACCTAGCGGGAACAGCGACACTAATACAGCGATCAGAAAAATGATCGCTTAGTGACGCTGGCAATAGGGAGTGAAAGGGTTAACTAGGGCGGTGATCAGGGGGTTAAAACTTTATTAGGGGGGGGGGCTATCCTGAACCTAACACTAACTGACTTTTACACTGCCTGTCACACTGACACTAAATGCAGTGATTAGATCGCAAGGGGTTAAGTGTGCCTATGTGTGTGTATGTCAGTGTAGTGTTCGTGCACACTTACTGTGAGGTGTTTCTCTCGTCGCAGCGGTTGGAAATACCGCTGCGATGAGAGATTACATCACTTCCCCCTTCCTGTGTAAACACAGGAGGAGGAAGTGACAGGGCGGGGGAGCGCAGCGATTGGCTGGGAGCGATCGCGGGGGGGGGGGGGCGGGCAAAGACGGACATCCGCCCGCTCGTCCCGGATCGCTCCCAGAGACCGACGCACGCCGCGGAGGGGGTCCCGATCGGACCCCCGACCCGCTACTGGGCGAGGACGTAAATTTACGCCCTTGTGCCCAGCCGTGCCCTTCTGTGGACGTAAATGTGCGTGTGGCGGTCCTTAAGTGGTTAATGCAGGACAGTAGCTAGGAAAAAAGACACAGCATGGGCACATCTTTCTTTCATGTCCAGTCATTGTAACAGCAACTGCGGTGCCTCGTACATGAGACTTGTTTTCCAATCGGAAAAACTGCAAGCTTTTAGCTGGGAATTCCGACCATGTGTATGCTCCAGTGAAAAGGAAAGGAAAAAAATTGGAAAATTTGTATGCTCCATCGCATTTTCTCAGACGGGAAAACTGCCAGAAAAATAAGAGAGCAGGATCTCTTTTTTCCCCATCAGGAAAAAATCCTAGTGGGAAAACCGTTTGTCTATATGCTTTTCCGTCAGGAAAAAAACGTGCATGCTCGGAAACAATTTGACGCATGTTCGGAAGCATAAAACTTCTTTTTATCAGCTCATCTTAGTCTTTTACGTCACAGCGTTCTTGGGAGTCAAAAGTTCACCGGACATTTGTGTGACCATGTGTATGCAAGGCAGGCTTGAGAGGAATTCCGTTGGGAATTCCGTTTTTTTATGCGACGGAAAAACCAGTCGTGTGTACGAGGCATGGGTCCTGCTTCAACGTTAACCATTTTAGATATCTTATCATTGAATTCTTTAGTCTGCAATGCCAATTTACCTTAAATTCCTGTTTTTCAAACATATTGCTTAAATGTTCTTATCCCCCTATTACCTACTCCATTAATCTCCATATAATCATGTTACATAGAGACAGCCATTCAAGGTATATGTAACTTTAATTTTCAAGGCAAAGACTTCTTTCATGTATTACAAACATAATTACAACATACGTTAACATTTATAATGATCTAAGACAGAAGTAAAGTGCATTCATTTCTTTAAAGTCCAGAGGCCACATCCTAATGCCCCGTACACACGGTCGTTTTTTGCGATGAAAAAAAACGACGTTTTTTGTGAAGTAAAAAACGACGTTTTTGAAACGTCACTTTCAAAGACGATGTTGCATACACACCATCGTTTTTTCACAAAAAACGAGGTTACGTTCACCACACTTTTCCATTGAAGCTCGCTTCATAACTAGCTTCTGGGCATGCGCGGGTTGAAAAACGTCGTTTTAAACGACGTTTTTGCTACACACGGTGACTTTTTGTAAAAAAAAAAAACAACGTTTTGAAAAACGACACAAAAAATTCAAGCATGTTGGAATTTTTTTTTGGTCGTTTTTTTTAAGACAAAAAACAACGTTTTGCCCACACACGATCAATTTAAATGACGTTTTAAAAAACAACGTTTTTTTTCATCGCAAAAAACGACCGTGTGTACGCGGCATAATTCGTTCATTCCCAGTGGTAGCTTCTGTAATGCCAAAAAGGCAAGTGTTAAAGGAAAAAGCAAAAACAGCTTGAGGCCGGCTAAATGCAGGTCAACAACAGCTCAAATGTACCTGCAATAAGTTATTATGTCAACAGTGTTTCAAACAGATGTTAAAAGCATGTTTTATTTTCATATCTAAGCTCATAAACCCAGGCCCTCATGGGGGAGATTTACTATAGCTGGTGCACGCAGAATCTGGTGCAGCTGTGCATAGTAACCAATCAGCTAGGTTCTTCTTCACAGTTAAATTATTGCTGGAGAATTGGTAATCCATCTGACGATCAATGTAAGGGGCATTCTTTCTGCCACTGTCAATATTATATGGGATAGACCTCTTTCTACTGACTACCAAGGTGACCTCTTTCTACTGACTACCAAGGTAAGCCAATAATTTTCCTCCCACTGACCACCAATGTTGGAAAAGGGTACATTGCATACTCCTAAACTAGCCTCTTGCTGTCTATACTATTAAGCATCTTGATACTTGCTCCTTAAAAGGAAAAAAATATCATGAGGCATTACTAGTACTAAAAGAAAATGGAGTACTGACCAGGCTTTATTTGCATCAGTATTAAGTTAACTAGCCTTCCAATGAAAATTATGCTCAGACAGGTGGGGGGGGGGGGGGGGGTCTACACCAGCTACTTAAAGTTTTTTTTTTTATCTCATTCAATTTGGGTGAGATGAATTGGGGAAATGCATTTCCAAGTAAGAAAATGTGACCCCAAGGAAATCCTTTATGTTTATTTAGTATAGAATATATACCGTATATACTCAAGTATAAGCCAAGTTTTTCAGCAAATTTTTTAGGCTGAAAAATGACCCCCTTGGCTTATACTCGAGTCAAACAGCATGTATCTCCCGCTGTCTAATCCATATGCAACCGTACCTTTCATTAGTAAAACAGTGTGTCTGGCGCTGTGTAATACTGTCTGTTCGGCAGTCCATTGTAAGACATCCCCGCCTCCACCTCGTCTGTGATAGGCGGAACACTGATACAGTTTCCCAGCATCGTATCAGTGTTCCTTTATGACCGACGGATGAGGAGGATGCGGGGCTTTCTTACAATGGATGGCCAAACAGACTGGATTATACAGCGGCAGACACACACTGTTTTACTAATGAAAGGTAGAGCCTGCATATGGGAACAGTGAGAGACTGCATAGGGGACAGTGAGAGACTGCAAATGGGCACAGTGAGAGACTGCAACTGAGCACAGTGAGACTGCAACTGGGCACAATTAGACTGCAAATGGGCACAGTGAGGCTGCAGATCTGCATTGTTTACTCAGTAGCTGCTGCATTTTCCCACCCTAGACTCGAGTCAATATGTTTTCCCAGTTTTTTTGTGGTAAAATTAGGTGCTTCGGCTTATATTAGGGTCGGCTTATACTCGAGTATATACAGTATATATTGACTCTATACTGGGTTTTCTTATGGCACAAGAGAAGAATACCTTTCCTTTTTATAGAAAGGAAATAACATAAACTCTATTTCTTTCTCGTACATCACGGGACACAGAGCAGCATATTCATTACTATATGGGTTATATGGAGTACCTTCAGGTGTGGACACTGGCAATCTCAAACAAACAGGAAGTCCCTCCCTATATAACCCCCTCCCATAGAGGAAGTACCTCAGTTTTTTCGCCAGTGTCTTAGGTGTTGGTCACGGAATAGCTTTGCTCCACATCCTTGGGATTAAGGGCGGGCTAACCGGATCTGTCCAAGGAGCCTCAGTGCCAAAGTGGACAGTACCCGGGCCCCAAACCGTGGGGTTTTGCCTATAATGCTCCTCTTTGGAGGGCTGGACCCTGGGCCCAGGACTTGGAGTTTGTAAAGACCATAAGTTCCTGTTAGCCAGGGTGCTATATAGGTCCAGGACAGTGGGTACCTTCATAGGACCCCAGGGCCTGAAGGTCTACTACGCTACCCACGGAGATGGGAGAAGATTGGGCTGTCCTGCGGCATGGAGCAGGTAAGAGGGGAGCCTGCGGGACTTGGTTCGACAGCAGGCTCTCCAGGGGAGATCTTAAGGGGGGTAGCCTGAGTATGCTCTGCATTGGCACCATGGTCACTATGTCTGATGGACAGGATGCCCTGAAATGTTTCCCCCCATCACTTGATCCCCCCTACCTATCTATGTATGTTTGCTAGCTACCTGCTGCTCGCTGGTTGAAGATCTTTTAAAAAAAAAAAAAAAAAAAAAACAGATCTGTCTCTAGGCTAAAGGGACTCCTTAGGGGCCTGTTTTAGCCTTACCTTGCCGGGATTCAAATCTGCCGCCTGATGCGTCCTCCAACCTGCATTCCTGGACTCCAGAGTGCGTCTCCTCCTGGGCTCTCCTCCCCCGACAGTCGCGCACGCGCGTGCACGCGCGCATGCATATAGAAAATTTTTGCGCCGTTCGGGAGGGGGGGGGGGCGGGGAGTGTGACTGCAGTGTAGAGTGGGCGTGCCTTCAATTGCTGTTATACACAGCAGGCGCGTTCTTAGCTCAGTTCAGAGCTGAGCTGGAGAGAGAGGACGTAGGGCTGGCAGCACAGTGACTCCCGGTGGCGAGAAGGGGTACTACATGCTGGAGTCAGCTCCAATACTTTTTGTTAAGCCAAAATCCCCTTGGCAACAGGTTGAATGCTGGCAAACATGTTGGGGGTGGGGCTGTATGTGGTGAATAATATTATAAAAGAAAACATACTGAGCCCCACCGTTTTTGGGCATTAGTGATCCTATTGTCCCCTAAACCTTATTTTTTTGTACTCCTGGCTATAACAGTCTGTTGTTGTAAGCGGAGTCCTTCGGTTTTGTGTTATGGCTTCCAAGGGTTCAGGATCAAAACACAAAAAAAATAAAAAAAATAAAAAATAAAGAGAAAAGGCAAAGACAAAGGGGTTCCTCCTCTGGTTCTGATAATATGCCAATACTTTCCCCACAGGTTATTCCTATAGGGGTCACCCTGGATAAGCCATTAAGGGGGTCTGGTGCTGAGGCTGGCCCAGGTCGGCCCAACCCTGTGTTATCACAGAGGAGATGCTAGCCGTCACCCTAGGGGGGCTAGAGAAAAAAGGTTAACAGCTATGATCGCTGGCTCTTTTTCTGGCAAGAAGCGGACTAGATCCCCATCGCCAAAAGGGACAGAACCTGGAGGATCTACCACTGAAGAATCATTTTTCAGCCTCCCAGACGGAGAGTCTGTGGGTCCAGTCTTTGACAGACATGGTCCGCTCTGCATTTAATTTGCCATTTCCAGAGCCTCAGGTTCCTGCGGTATCCTCTTTGGGTTCTTTTAAAAGCGCCTTTAAGCAACGCAGCTTTTCCGGTCCATCCTCTGTTAGAGGAATTGGTTTTTCCAGGATTGGGACGACCGGACAGAATTTTTTCTGCCGCCTAAAGCTGACGAGAGGGTAGTCTTTATGCACGTCTGCCAGGAAATATTTGTGCTTGCAGGCACTCTTTCCCCTGACCAAGTACTCTTTAAAAGGGGCCCGGATGGCTCAGTCGGTAGAGCATCGGACTTTGGGTCTGAAGGTCCAGGGTTCAGGTCCCGGTTCGGGCACTGCTTTTCAACTACCCGTGAGGTCCTTGAGGCCACATCTCCCGGAAAGCGCCCGATCTCGTCTGATCTCGGAGGCTAAGCAGGGTCGGGCCTGGTTAGTGCCTGGATGGGAGACCACCTGGAAGGTTTTCTGTTATTTGCCCTATGGAAAAGACTTTTTTCTAAGAAAGGGGGCGCTCCCAACTGTGGACGCAGCCATCTCATGGGTGAATAAATCATTAACTGGCCTAAGGGGAAACATACAAATGTTTATGGTCCCGGTCGATAAACGTTTAGAGACACTTTTTCCAGCATCCCTGGCTACAGCCAGCAGTGGCTGCAATTGGAGTTTTGTCAGGCGTTAAAGAACCAGACAAAACAGATGCTTAAGACATCCCTGCCCAATAGGCAGAGGAGTTATTGGATATTCCCAGAGCTCTGTGCTTTGCGGTAGAGGTTATAAAAAGACTCCATCCAGCAGGCGTCTCGTTGTCACTATTTTTAGTGCATATGAGAAGGCTCTTATGGTTGAAGAACTAGGCGGCCGAGCCCCATGTAAAAGACTGCTGGCAGGTTTGCCCTTCCATGGAAAGATCTGGATAAATACATTCAGACTGTTTCAAGTGGCAAAAGTACCCTTTTACCAGTCAAAAGAAGTTCCGGGGTCCTGCGTTTAAAAGGCAGCTCCCCCCGGTTCCAGGGCCCTCAAATTCCAGGCAGTACGGACCTCCTGAGCGATCAAACTTTTAACAATGGATCGCAAGGACAGGCCTCTGGGGATCGGTCCCCGACAGAGGGGGTCCGATCATCTGTGGCCGCAGGCTACAGATTAGAATTTCTAAAATTTCCTCCACAAGGAAGGCCTCAATGCGGCGGCATTGGATCACCTGCTTTACCAGGGCATAATGGTAGAGGTACCAGCCCAAGAACAGGGGCTAGGTTTCTATTCCAATCTGTTTGTCATACCAAGGCTCATCGGCAATGTCAGACCAATTTTGGACCTAAAAGGTTTAAATGCTTACCTAATGGTTCGCTCTTTCCGGATAGAATCCGTTTGGTCAGCAGCCGCCACACTCCAGAAGGATCTGGCTTCTATAGACATAAAGGATGGTTACCTTCATGTACCAGGTCTTTCAGCCACATCAAATATTTTTGTTTTTACGCTTCGCAGTGATACAGCGTCACTTCCAATTCGTGGCGCCCCCCCTTCGGGCTGGCTACGGCCCCCGGGTATTCACGAAGGTCCTAGCTCCTATTCTAGTCAGTCTAAGGGATCCAAGGGATCTCGGTCCTAGCATACCTGGACAACCTCTTAATCATAAGATCACTCACTTCCTTGGTGGAATGCGTAGTAGCCCTCATGGGTCAGTACCTCGAGAGGTTCGGCTGAGTCCTAAACCGGGGAAAGATCAGCATTTCAACCTACAAAGCAGGTGGAATATCTCGGCACGAGATTAGACACAGAACAGAAGATGGATGTTCCTGCCCCTGGTAAAGGTCGAGGCTATCAAAAGATGGATTCAGTTGGTTCTAAGCAAAAAAGAACCAACTATTCGCCTATGTATGCGATGGCCATGTTCGAGGCGGTACCACACGCTTCCACACTCGTGTCCTACAGGCAGCAATTCTAGCAGCTTGGTGCTGCCCAGTGGTCTGGAAGGCTGGAGAGCGGTCTGGAACAAGTTCACTCGCCAAGGAACTTGGGCAGAGGCGGAGAGGCAGCTGCCCATCAAGGTCTGGGAGTTCTGAGCGGCTCGGCTAGCCCTCCTGGCATAGACATCCAGATTACAGGGGTCCTCGGTGAGAAGTCATTCAGACAATGCCACAGCGGTGGCATATAGGTAAACCACCAATGGGGGAACCAAGAGTCAAGCCACTCAGAGTTAGAGGAGCTTGGTTTTTCGGTGGGCAGAGGTTTACGTACCCTGCATATCGGCGACATTCATTCCCGAGGTGGACAACCTGCAGGCGTACTTCCTAAGTCGCCAAACCCTGTCGCCGGGGGAGTGGTCTCTGCATCCACAAGTTTTTTCAGACAATCTGCCAGAAGTGGGGAGTGCCAGACGTGGAGGTCATGGCATCAGGATTCAACAAGAAGCTAGACAGGTTCATGTCTCGAACGAGGGACCCTATGGCCTACGGAACCGATGTGTTGGTTTGCCCTTGGCATCAATCATAACTTCTATAGGCATTTCCCCCACTGCAGTTACTACCCCGCCTGTGGCGCCGGATCATAGCACAGGCCGGTTATCCTGGTAGCCCCAGCTTGGTACCGGAGGGCCTGGTACTCACTAGTCCTGAAATTGGCAGCGGGAGGCCCTTGGACTCTTTCTCTAGGGCCAGACCTACTCTCACAAGGCCCGATCCTCCACCCTGCATTACGGCATCTAAATTTGACGGCCTGGCGGCTGAATCCCTGATTCTCAGGGGTAGAGGTCTGTCTAGGCAGGTAATCCCTACCCTCATTAAGGCTAGAAAGCCGGCCTCCAGGGTAATTTTGTTACAGGGTTTGGAGGGCCTACGTAGGTTGGTGTGAGGCTAAGAGATGGGTTTCCCGCAAGTATACCATTGATAGAGTATTAAGTTTTCTCCAGCTAGGAGTGGATAAAGGCCTGGCATTAAGCACGATCTAGGGACAGATTTCAGCCTTATCAGTGTGGTTTCAGAGGCCGCTAGCCGCCCACTCGCTGGTTAAGATCTTCGTACAGGGAGTCTTACGTGTTAATCCTCCAGTCAAATCACCACTTTGTCCATGGGACTTAAATCTTGTTCTGTCAACTCTACAGAAACAACCCCTTGAGCCGTTGGCTGAGGTACCTTGGTTTTACTGACTGGAAAGTCGGTATTTCTGATCACCATAGTTTCGGCCAGGAGAGTATCGGAATTGGCAGCCTTATCTTGTAAGGAACCATATCTCATTTTACATAAGGATAGGGTGGGGTTCCGTCCTCATTCTTCCTTTCTACCAAAGGTTATATCCAGTTTCCACCTGAACCAGGATGTGGTACTTCCATCCTTCTTCCAAAACCCACCTCTAGAAAGGAGGGGTTGCTGCATACGTTGGATATTGTCAGGGCCATAAAGGCCTATCTTAAAGCTACAGAGAAGGTTCGGAAAACAGATGTGGTGTTCGTTTTACCGGAAGGGCCCAAGATGGGTCAGGCAACTGCTTGATCCACCATCGCAAGATGAATTAAACAATTAATCGTTCAGGCCTGCGGTTTGAAGAGGTTGCCTCCTCCTTTGTCGGCAAAGGCCCATTCTACCAGGGCCATGGGCACCTCCTGGGCAGCACATCATCAGATCTCTATGGCTCGAATATGCAAGGCAGCAACGTGGTCGTCAGTCCACATGTTTACAAAATTTTATCAATTGGACGTAAGAAGGAATGCGGATACAGCCTTTGGGCAGTCAGTACTACAGGCCGCGATTCAAGCTCCTCAGGATCTGAGGGGGCTCCCTTGAGTTGATTTGAGATTTACATTTCTTGTTTAAGTTGGATTTACTAGTATTTGAGTATACCTCTAAATTAAATCCTTCTTTGGAAGATGTCTCCCTCCCCTCATTAAAGCATTGCTTTCGGACATCCCATATAGTAATGAATATGCTGCTCTGTGTCCCGTGATGTACGAGAAAGAAAAAGAGATTTTTAAATACAGCTTACCTGTAAAATCTTTTTCTTGGAGTACATCACGGGACACAGAGCTCCCACCCCTCTTTTGGGGAACATTTTTGGGAGGCATACTGCTTGCTACAAAACTGAGGTACTTCCTCTATGGGAGGGGGTTATATAGGGAGGGACTTCCTGTTTGTTTGAGATTGCCAGTGTCCACACCTGAAGGTACTCCATATAACCCATATAGTAATGAATATGCTGCTCTGTGTCCCGTGATGTACTCCAAGAAAAAGATTTTACAGGTAAGCTGTATTTAAAAATCTCTTTACTGCGTTTGTATCTCTGTATGTATCCAGAGAAGAGACAAACAAAAATAAAAACATGTTTTATTAGAGTGCAGAATTTATTGCTACAGTGGGGCAAAAAGTATTTAGTCAGCCACCAATTGTGCAAGTTCTCCCACTTAAAAAGATGAGAGAGGCCTGTAATTGTCATCATAGGTATACCTCAACTATGAGAGACAAAATGTGGAAACAAATCCAGACAATCACATTGTCTGATTTGGAAAGAATTTATTTGCAAATTATGGTGGAAAATACGTATTTGGTCCCCTACAAACAAGTAAGATTTCTGGCTCTCGCAGACCTGTATCTTCTTCTTTAAGAGTCTCCTTTGTCCTCCACTCATTACCTGTATTAATGATATGAATGATAACAAGTTCAAACAGTCACACTCCAAACTCCACTATGGTGAAGACCAAAGAGCTGTCAAAGGACACCAGAAACAAAATTGTAGACCTACACCAGGCTGGGCAGACTACACCAAGCTGCGTGCCTATTGCAGATTCAAAGCAATAAACTGTGGGAGTAATAATTTGAAAATGGAAGACATACAAGACCACTGATAATCTCCCTCGATTTGATGCTCGATGCAAGATCTCACCCCGTGAGGTCAAAATGATCACAAGAACGGTGAGCAAAAATCCCAGAACCACACAGGGGTCCTAGTGAATGACCTGCAGAGAGCTGGGACCAACGTAACAAAGGCTACTATCAGTAACACACTATGCCACCAGGGACTCAGATCCTGCAGTGCCAGACGTGTCCTCCTGGTTAAGCCAGTACATGTCCGGGCCCATCTGAGGTTTGCTAGAGAGCATTTGGATGATCCAGAAGAGGATTGGGAGAATGTCATATGGTCAGATGAAACCAAAG
This sequence comes from Rana kukunoris, assembly GCA_029574335.1. Lineage (NCBI taxonomy): Eukaryota > Metazoa > Chordata > Amphibia > Anura > Ranidae > Rana > Rana kukunoris. The sequence continues at coordinate 207,255,798 of CM056051.1, forward strand.
TAGAACTGTTTGGTAGAAACACAACATGTCGTGTTTGGAAGAGAGAGAATGCTGAGTTGCAACTAAAGGACACCATACCTACTGTGAAGCATGGGGGTGGGAACATCATGCTTTGGGGCTGTTTCTCTGCAAAGGGAACAGGACAACTGATCCATATACATGAAAGAATGAATGGGGCCATGTATCGTGAGATTTTGAGTGCAAACCTCCTCCTATCAGCAAGGGCATTGAAGATGAAACATGGCTGGGTCTTTCAGTATGACAATGATCCTAAACATAATATATTAAAAAAAGTTGCGCTAAATGTGCATATTAATAAGATGCCCTGAAACCAGCGCAAATAATATAAATAAAATAGGTGACAAACAGTGGTCAAACCGTGAACAAAAAAAAAAATTCAAAAATCTAGTGAGCATAATCCATCATAAAGTCCAAAGCATAAGTGCAAATAATCACCAACATCCTGAAGAAAAGTGATGATAGAACACCTCCACCAAGATCACACACTGCCTCTTACCGGAACTCTATGATCTCTTAGTTACAGGAGATCATAAACAGCATATATTGATGGTGTCCTTGCAGCATGTGTCCAGAGAGGGATAGTCACAATGTTGGATTTCCTCAAACAATGTACCAACACGGGATATAAAGGAAAGAAATAACTTGCATAGCATAAAATCCGCACGTTTTAATGTAAAATAAAAAGATGTACACTTACATTAGAACTGTAAACATGATAGCATCTAAAAAGACAAGTCGGCCGGCTCCCTGAACATGCAGCCCGTAATCTCCTGGATCTGATCACATGATGCAGTGATGTCAGAACGTCGACTCCCAACGTTTCGTCTTGATGGGGACGTGGTCACGTGACCACATCCCCATCGAGACGAAACGTTGGGAGGCGACGTTCTGACGTCACCGCGTCAAGTGATCAGACCCGGAAGATACGGGCTGCATGTTCGGGGCTGCATAACCGTTTTCATCGGTCCAAACCAATCGTGTGTGGGTGCCATCGGTTATTTAACCATCGGTTAAAAAAAGCCAACTTGTTTTAAATTTAACCGATAGATTCCTAACCGATAGAAAAAATCAATCGTTAATAGGCACGACCATTGGTTAAAAATCCACGCATGCTCAGAATGAAGTCAATGCATGCTTGGAAGCATTGAACTTCATTTTTTTCTGGGCGTCGTTGTGTTTTTACGTCACCGCGTTCTGACACTATGGTTTTTTTTAACCGATGGTGTGTAGGCGCGACGGACCATCGGTCAATAGCTCATATGTTTGCTGCAAACACCGTTTACATATGTGTGCTTGACTTAGGTTTGCATTCGCTTCTGCTCTTAAGCACGGAGGGATGGGGGCACTTTACATATTTTTTTATTGTTTATTTTATTTTTGCACTGTTCCTTTAATTATTATTTTTTGATCACTTTTATTCATATTACAAGGAATTTTAACATCCACAATAAGGATGACAGATCCTCTCTATGAAAAGATCGGGGGTCAAAAAGACCCCAAATCTCTTCTTTACCTTTAAAAGCTTTTTAAAAAAAAAACATTGTTTACCTCCACCCTGGGTCGGACGTGACGTCGCTCTCGTCCTCCAAGGCCATAGAGGTGATTATAGATGTTCTGCTCTTTGATCACCTCTGTGACCAACCAGTGGCACCATCGGATTGTTTCTCGGGAAAGCTGGCAGAAATGGTAAGCCTGAGAGACACTAGCGAGCAGCGGAAGGGGACTGAAAGTATTCGGGCGGCTTATGAGCCAACTGAAAGTATTCGGGCGGCTCATGAAACAACACTGGGGTTATGGCTGAAGACATGGTGTGGTTAATGATTTAAAAATAAATTTCAAGTTAAGTGGCATATAGAAATAAGAGACTCAAAGGAATCCAAATAGGTTTGATTTAAAGAGGTTTCTGCAAATCCTATTTGAAATTCATCAAACTCAAACTAAGCAGCAAATCCCATTGAAATATAAGGGGAACAAATCCTGTTAGCCAATTCTGCCCATGTTGGGCTAATAAAAATGGCATTGTAAGCTGGTCACCAACATGAGGAAAAGAAAAGAAGGGAGGGCGCACGATCTAGTGCATTACCACTTACATTTTATTAAAAACAGAATAAAAACAATGGTCTTACTCACAAAGAAAGCTCAAGTAAGCGCTTATCAGAAAGCTATGAACTAGCTAGGCACCTGGCAGTGGAACCACAGACCAATGGACGACTGATGCGTTTTTGGGGCGTACCCCCTTCCTCAAAGCCTAAGTGGTGATACCTCTCTCCTGTGTGTCCCCTGTAAATGGAAAGTCTAGAGACCACCACTTCTACCTTAGGTGGGGAGTCTCTGGACAAATTGATGTTGGAGATTTTGGAGGAGCTGTATGAGGAAGGGTGGCCAAAGTCTATAGATGGGATTTCTGCTTTGTCATATGAGGATGAGATAATAGTAAATACAAACTTTAGACCAAAGTCAAGTTTCTATCCTCACTGGAACAAAGGTAATTGTATACCTACCTTCTATTAGGTTGTGATAGGTGAATTTAGGAAAATTTGTGAGAACAAAAGCCAGAAGTACAATAAGGGCCATGAGGCCGGTATAGAAGCCCCCCTGAATAGCTTAAAGAAAAATTCAGAAATTGTAATAAGGAAAGCAGACAAAGGAGGTGGTCTGGTCATACAGGATAAAGACCAATACCTCAAGGAAGCTTTCAGGCTAATTGGGGATACCAACACTTATTAAAGGCTTCTATGGGACCAGACTGTGAGCTATAACAATGTTTTTAAAAAACTTCTGGCTAGTGCCCTATCAAGCAAGGTCCTAACTAAGAGTGAATATCATTTCCTATATTCAAAGCATCCAGTGGTTCCCCATTTCTACCACATTCCCAAGGTGCACAAAGATATAGAAAACCTGCCAGGTAGACCCATTATTGCAGGTATTGACAGTATGACCAGCAATCTTGGGAGCTATATCGATCATTTCCTTTAAGGTTTGGTGACAAGTCTGCCATCGTACATTAAGGACTCAGGCCATGCTTTGGAGGTTTTCACCAAGTACAAATGGGAAAATGGCTACAGATGGTTATCGCTTGATGTAGCTTCCCTTTACACGTCTATCCAGCATGTGTTTGGGCTTAGAGCGATTGAGTACTACCTAGCAGAGGCACACCTGTTTAGCCCACAGCAGGCACAGTTCATTTATGAGTGTATAGAGTTTACCTTGACTCATAACTAGTTACATTTATGGATTGTTTCTATAGGCAGGTGAGGGGTACAGCGATGGGGGCTAGGTTAGCTCCCAGTTATGCCAATTTATTTATGGTTTACTGGGAACTCAAATATATTTGGGCCAAGAACCCCTTTGGGAGGAACCTAGTCCTGTACTCTATAAAGATGACATTCTTATCATCTGGAATGGCACCGACAATGAACTAGATGGATTTCTGGCACATTGTACAGGAAACCCCTTTGGCATCTCGTTTACGCATGTAATAGATGGAAAGTCTCTGGTATTTCTAGATCTAGAACTGAGGGCCGACGACAGTGGCAAAATCTACTCGAAAACTCACTTCAAATCAAGTGCGGGTAATTCTTAGCTGCATGCCCATAGTCACCATCATCCAAGATGGATGAAGAACGTGCCATTTGGTCAGTTTTGTAGACTTAGGCAGACTTGTACCTTAAAAAAGGACTACGAAGATCAAAGCCTTATCCTTAGGGACAAGTTCAAGGAGAAGGGGTATGAAGATAAGCATATAGAGGAGGCCTTTCAAAAACATTTGCAATTATATGGAGAGGTCGGTGCAGGGAGTGATAAAGAAAAAACTACAGAGCACGTCAAAGATGAGCCACCACAAGTGAGGTTCTGCACCAGGTTCAATAATAAAGTTCCAACAATACAGAAAATTTTAATGAAAAATTGGAAGATTCTTGAATCCGATCCTTTCTTAAAAACGTGCCTCCCGCCCCATCCCAATTTGGTTTTTAGGAGGCCCAAAGATTTTAGGAGCATCATTGCCCCGAGTAGGGTAAAGAAGAGTAAGAACAAAGGGTTAAATAGCCTTTGGACCTCCATATTTGACCAAAGGGGCAGTTATAGGTGTGGAGGGGGCAATTGTGGGAATTGTGTACATATCTGTCACAGGAAAAAAAGATGTGATGGGGGTAGATGGGAGGAGCCACATGATAAAGCAATTCATCAACTGTGGCACCCCATATGTCATCTATGGTCTACTCTGTCCGTGTGGCCTCTTGTACATTGGTCGTACGTCCCGACCCATGAGGACTAGGATGAATCAGCATAGAAGTAGCATCCTGACAGATAAAGACAAATGTTCAGTACCCAGACACTTTAAGGAGGTCCATGATAGCAGTATAGATGGTCTTTGCCTTCTTATACTGCATCCTGGTGCCATCTCACGCCCAGGTAAGTGACACACACGCACCTAGCCATCCACATGATGTAAAAGAAATGTGATTTATCAGACCACTCCATATTCTTCCATTGCTCCATAGTCCAGTTATGATGTCCATATGACCATTTAAGAAGCTTTTGGCTTTGGACATGGGTCACCGTGGGCTTCACAGCCCCATATACAACAAACTGCAATGGTTCCAATTGTTTCTGCTTTCACCACATCAACTTCATGTACAACATGTTCACTTGCTGTCTAATATATCCCAACCTTTCCCAGCCTGTCAATCCCTCACCAGGGATACAGTCTCTGACAGAAACAACCAGGTCTCATGACAGGGGTCTGTCTCCAAATGGCAGCCACTGATGTGAGCTATGTTCATATCCTGGCTACCTGTGCACTCAGTATAGACAACTAGTAAAGCCCAGACACAGGACTAAATACTCCTTTCCTCCCAATACTCTTTGGAACCTTTGAGCCTCCAGCCCTTGCACTTCTCAAACTGACTCTTTCTATCTATTTATCGATCTATCTATGAAGCAATCCATTAAGTAAACAACCCATGTAGGAAAGGATGTATTTGTAGCCCTCTTATCTTTTCTTCACAAGACTACAGAACACCACACACTTGTGTACATAAACTATAAACTGAGCTCAGACTTATCTTACATGATTCTCATCAAAAGTTCTTGTGCATTCTCTGCTCTAAGTGTATACCTGTAGTCTGGTAAGCCAGTGAAGGTTTTATTGTTTTTCCCATTGTCCCAAGTTCCCTTGGCACTTCCTTAGGAAAACTGCCATTCCAAAGACTCTTCCAAAATGTTACTTATCTTATTTACATTTCCTGACCCAGTCTACTATATGCATAATAACCCCCCTGAAAGATTTAACATGATACACTGGATGGCTAAACAGAAGCTGCTAGAAAATATATAAAAAACATAGCAATTGTGGAATTACCTTTCCAAAACAGCAAACAAATACCATATTAGTCAAGGTCGAGGGAACACGACCACTACATATGCATTGTTTTTGTTGATGTACCATTATATATAATAACATTTAGTATTCATATTACTTATTTATATGATAATGCAATTTCAGCCTCTTGAAGTTACTCAGTAATGTTACTGCTACAAGTGTTTTTATACAGTAAGTCCTTTAAGTCTTTAAAATGTACCTTAAGCATCTCTTTTTATTGATAACTATAGTATTAATATTTATTATTTAGTATTGTATTTGTGGGCAGTCTCCTTCCAAACCGACCCTGTCATTTTACTGACCCGGTTTGTTTCAAATTTTCTGAATTTATGGTGGATATAGTTTTCATCTCAGTGATAATTTTCCCTTGGCAATTATACTACCATTTGGCACTATGTCCCTAGAGGGAAAATGAATGCACTAAGATATATCCTTGAGTTCAGCAGCTTGTTTTAAAGAACAAAGCAAGGTCAAAATGCTGTAGAATATATTGAGGCTTAATTCTGTCTCTGTCTGTCTCATTAGCAGCTCGTGCGGTTTGAAAATAGAATGTTAGGAGGTCAAGTATTTCTAGAGAAAGCAACTCAGAAGGGATTGTATTTATAACATTCTTTATACATAAGGAGTGCTATGTCTTGTATACCTTTTGGTCTCTAAGGGAATATATTACTAGAATATATTGTTCCTATGTGTTCATGCCAATGTTGAAATGAGCATGCTGGTGTGAAAAAAGGATATGCAACCATGGAATCTGTTGGTTCTTCTAGGTCCTATTGTGTGCAGAGAATAATGACCATATTATCCTATATAATTAGGGCCAGCTATTATGTGCAGCATTTGACAAATATTTTGCTTGGTGTGTCACACAGCATACATACATTTTCCATTACTCAAGTGCCTTTGTATCCATGTTAAAATATAGATGCAGAATATTAGATAGAGATGCTGTAGCTACAGTATGTAAAATACATTTAACTTGAGCATAATCTATCCAAATAATTGTAGTTTGTTTAAAAAAAAATTGAAAGTTGATGTATGTGCTCCCAGTCATATTATTATATTTTATGAAACAGTTTCAAGTTATAAATACCAAAACAAACCCAAAAAAATATGTGTCTATTATGTAGTCCAGTGTTTGCCTAATTCAATTATAAGCAGGTATATGCAATAAAATTCTATTTGAACAGCAGTCGGTGTGAAAAGTACATTGAGTTCAAATGTGTATCCCTCTTAGCAAGTTAAGAAAAACCCTTGCACTTTGCAAAAAAATATAGGGAACAAATGATATGTAGTATTAATAAAAATGGAATGTGCTAAACACATCAGGGAGTGCTTATGTCACCCATAAGAAAGGTTAAGGGATATGTGACCCTCACAATTTTCACTTAGGTCCATTTTCCTGTCAGACACTTGAAATATGCACATGCACATTTTCATACTTTAACCTATCAGCCTAATATGTATATGGACGAACAACAAATATTAGGTTGTATGGCTTTTAGGAGACATTCTGCATCTACATGGTTCTAGGCTTTAAAATAAAAAGGAGCAACAGACAGCAATTTGTTGTATAATGAATGCAGGATGACTATCATAAAGTACCTCAGAAAGTGCCAAAAGCAGCTAAATGAGATTTTACATTGCAGGGCAGAACAGTTTACCAGATGACCCAAGTTATTCTTTCTAGAACTGTTTAAAATTTGAATGCAATTTTCAGAGGTTTCAAAATAGTGTGCAACAAGCCACCAATTTTAATTGGTTGTCTTTTGTATTATTCAAATATACTTTATTTACAGTTTTATTTATAAATACTTAAATACCATATTACAAAAACATCCATATTTAGAAAGTGTTATAATCGATGACATTGATATCTATTTGCTACTAAGATTCAGTAATTAGCATCATTATGGTTTTGTTTGGTCCAATAGTAAACAATAGCAATAATCCCCAGCACTAATTTATTAGGTTGTCCAGGAGAAAAGGTGCAAGAATAAGCATAAGATTTGCATGACTAGAGTAGATTGGGACCTAAAGGGTTAACAGCCAGCAGGATGTAGGGTAACAAAGGGTACCAAACCAATAAGCCAAGCAGATTATAGCAAAGAAGGATTTCAGAAGATGTGGTGGGGTGAAGTGATTGTGATCCCAGTCAGAGTTTAGCTACTGTTCCAATATCCTACATCCAATATCCCATACAATGCAAACACATTACATGTAAATTATCAATCCAATAACAATTCATATCACATAAAAATTAAGTATTGTAATAAGTGAAACCAGTCCATGCCATACAATATTTCAGCGATAAATTGCACAAATGAGGAACACCTTGAAACAATCTTCACTTCTAGTGTGGACAATGTGACTGCTTCACACCCCTGTGGCTCAACTCACTCACTATATTTATTAAAAACGTTCAAACATTGCAGGCTAGCAGTACCCAGATACACAGGAACCCCCTGGTTTTTGGATCTTCCCACACACTCTCATTTACGAAACAAGGCTCACAACATAAAACAACCTCTTTCTCAAAATCTTACACATTAAAATATTCCAGCATTACTCACAAGTAAACTGCTAGGCCCAGCATTAGGAATCTGACGGCTTACAAATGTATGGGACGTGACACCATCACACTCCCTGTTTGCAAACAGGCCAAACTGATAATGCCACAGCAATTAAAAGATATGTTTTACCTTTTTTAGGGTGGAGCATGTAACCTGTTCCTGCTTCCTCCCCCTCTCCCCCCTGATTCCTCCGCCCAGTGATGGTGGGTGGGGGGATCTTCTCCCTGTACCCGCTGTCACAACTTGAAAACAACATGCTTCTGCCCACACAGCCATGTCATTCATTCACAGTTTCTGGTGAATGAATAGACTACAAGTACTGTCAGCCATTGTGGCTGATGGCTTCTAGTTCTCAACAAACTGCGAGGGTGCTGGTGAGTATCCTCGTAGTTCATTCATTTTCTGCTCTCAAGTAAATTCCTGCCCATATTGGAGGTATAGGCAGACAGCTATCCTGTGACATTGCAGGAGCAGACTGTTCACTGTGCAATGCCCTGCAGACTCAATAGGAAAGAAAATTAAAAACACATTTTGTTATCTGCCAAAAAAATAGCATTACTATTTTTCCAAATGGTGAATATAGTTTAATCTAAGAACATAATCAGAACCACTAAGAATGATGTCAGAATAGACAGAGCACTATTTATCTGTTATATTGTGCACACTACATAATATCGCAGCCTCCGTGCAGCACAATCGACAAAGAAGAAAACATAACACCTATGCTAGTCAGGTCACAACTCATTTGTATCACTTGTCATGTTGCACTCATTGCAGGGTAAGGTTCCCAAAATCATATTAATTAAACTAATTAAATTAATTAAAGATTGTTTTGATATTTAGAAAAACAGCAAAAGTAACCAATATTACTAATATTGGGGACATTTTTTCTTCAGAAAGTCATGCTAGATAGTAGGAGCTTGACGTACAGTATACAGTGGAACCTCAGATTGCGAGTACCATGGTCAATGAGCGTTTTGCAATACGAGCACTGTATTTAAAAAAATCCTGACTCGGTTTGCGAGTGTTGTCTCGCAAGACGAGCAGGATCCATGCCAAAGCAGTGTGCAATACCATGTTTGGCCTGATGTGGGGGGTGCCAGAGCCGAACGGCGCCGTTTGGAGCCATTCGAAAATGCTCAGAGAATCTCGGAAATACACCATTCCCCGAGCCTTTCCAAGGTTTTTTAAGTTCAGCCAAGGTATCCTCGGCCCTTTCAGAGCGTTTCCGAGGCTCTGGCCACTTGCGGTATTGCATGCCATTGAAGTCAATGTGGAACAAATTATTTTCATTTCCATTGACTTTAATGGGAAAACTCGCATTGATATGTGAGTACTTTGGATTACGATCATTCTCCTGGAATGGATTATACTTGTAATCCAAGGTTCCACTGTACTTCAAAGTGGTGTCTGTTAGTGGGGCTAAGACAACTTAAATGCAAACAAGAAAAGCTGTGTACAACAATTTAACAAATTCAGTTAAAGCCCCAGAACTTTTTAAAAGATGAGTAAAGAAGATAGAGACCTGATGCCTCTTACAGGAGAGGGAGAAAGGATTACCACTATTGTAGCCATAAGCTTATTTTATACATTGAGGAAAATAACAGTACCATCTTTGAACCCTTTCACTGCCAAGTCCATATATCGTATGGATCTACAGAAGTGCCTGCAGGTGGCCAAGTCCCTACAGCGTACGGACCCAATTTCTCCTTCTCCCATAAGCATGTTCCGTTCAATGACCATAAGCTTATATAGAATTGTTCAGCAGCCTCTTCTAAACAATTCTATAACTCTGATCAGCAAGTTACAACCCTGTGATCAGAGTTATTAACCCCTAATGTGACCACCCACCCCCCCCCCCCCCCACCCATGCTGCAGCTTTCCTATCCCCTGCCTCTCCACTCCTGCAGTTTCCTTCCATCTAAAACCCACTCTCCTCTCCTGTCCCCTTCAACCCCCTTCTTTCCCACAGCACTGATTACCCGATCCAACCCCCCTGCAAACCCGCTCCCGCAGCTACCATCATTAGCCTGCATCCTCCTTTTCCATTCCCATCTGTCTCACGTGCTGCATGGGGCTTAAGGGATCCAGATGTGTCCCCACGCCAGTCAGATCACCCCACAACTGTCCTCGCACCCCAATCCATGGCCACTCTGAGCAGAATCTCTCCTTTCTCCCCTGCCACCTGCAGCTTCTCCCTTCACTGATCTCTGTAACCTGTCAGGCTTAAGCTTTTATATTTAGAATTTTGTAAAATTATCTGTGTTTCTTCTGCTAATTTTGGTTGTAACAGGAGGGCCCGTGGAACCCAGAAGCTCTTAGAAAGTATGAGCCAGAAAATAATGGACATTCAGAATATGTCTTGGATTGCTTTAAAATGGGTCTGTAATGTTTATCCCCAATATCTACCAGGAGTGACTCATTCTAGTGTGACTGCTCTGCATCTAATTGTGGATTGTGCTAATTGACCCTGTGATTGTGTGAAGGTGTATTTATGATAATGTGTATTGTAAGTTAGCAGACAGCCAGTCTGGGAAACGTAAAGGTCATGTGTCCAAGTCATCAGCTGTAGTTAATTAGCTCACCTGTTGTCTGCTAAGGAATGTATTGACACTCAGAATATTGTGTACAGGCATACCCCACTTTCAAGTACACAATGGGGTTTATTTACTATGCCTGGAAAGTGCAAAATCAGGCTCACTTCTGCATAGAAGCCAATGAGCTTCCAGATATTATTACCAGGCTTAATTAAACAAGCTGGGGTTAGAAGCTCATTGGTTTCTATGCAGAAGTGAGCCTAATTTTTCACTTTCCAGCGATAGTAAATAAACCCTATTGTGTACTTAAAAGTGGGGTATGTCTGTATTGGGGGCTCGTTATGTAACCATTGTGTGATGGTGTGGGTGGAGTTTGGTCGATGTTCATTGGGGTACTGCAATGTCCTTTTGGTGTACTAAAAGAATTTTGGTGTACTAGAGTACCAAACTTTAATTTACTCGCTAAGACACACTCCTTAAACACTGCCTAACTTTCTAATATCTTCTTTTCTTGATGATACCACTCACTATATAACACTGCTAAGGGCTTAAATATTATAGAATGGCTTTGCACTTTGAAAAAGAGCACTTAAAGTTGTTAACAATGCATTACAATACATTATACACAGAGCTGCAAGATTTCACATTAACAGCTCTACTAGCACTGGAATTCTCCTATCTTACTAAACTGCCCAAACTTTTATTTATTTTTTGTAATACCTTTATTTTCATAGAAACTGCGGTTAACAGTCAAGTAGCATAGATACAGAATAAAAATCAGACAGAAAGACCAAATGCATCGTAAGATGAGGTAAACATATCAGATACTCCAGCAATGCACAGTAAATAAGGCACAAAAAAATGGCACGGTACAGGAATAACATCAATTGTTTGCGCGACCCAAAACTTATAGTAACATATTCAAAACTATATAATACAACACATTTTTTAATTTTACAGCTGGTTAGGAAGCGGGGCATCCCAAAGGCCAGTTGGGCCCAATCATGGGACATACAAAGTAAGTAATACTCATTAGGATATTCACAGTATCTGACCAGAATAGCCCATGACTGGGTGATAACTAGGGGAAATGAGTGTGTGCAGAAGGGGAAAAGGGGAGGGGATAGAGGGTCAAGGGTCATGGGGAAAAGGGAGAGAGGCGAGAGGTAGGAGGAGAAGAGGAAAGATGGAGGCACAGTGGAGTGCAAAAGCAGAGAGCAGAAAATGAGAGGGGAGTAGAGCAGAATGGGGTCGCACCCGCCGACTTGGGAGCAGAGCCAGCCCAATGGGTCAGCCTGACTGTGCAACCTCTCGGAGGTAAGCGTCCGTGTATATGAAGTGTTGCTAGGGGCTCCATGTCTCCCGGAAGATCTCCTCCATGTTGTGCAAGTTGACTGTGAGATTCTCCATGTCTCTTAATTTGTTCACACTATCGGTGGCCAGAGATGCCTTTCGGCACTCCTTGGTGTTTCCGTTACCCTCCCTATGGTTCCAGTTCTTGGTAATCCAGAATTTCTTGGGATCAATAAGTATGTCCCTCAATGGAGGGGTGACTCCTTGGTACAGAGCATTTCTAGATTAGAGATAGCTTGGATCCATAAGATCAAGTGTTATACCCCGTTTGGGTTATATGTCGAAACTGACTTGAATGCGTTTATCGATAATTCGTAACCCTGGTTTCTTTCATGTAATACCATGAATTTTTATTAATTATCATTTTTTATAGCATAATGTGTATATTTTTTCTGAATGTACACTCAATGTGACTCCTTGGCAGCATTTTGGGTGCTTAAGTGGGTGGACATTAGATGCATATTGCTAATTTCTTCATTAATTTTAATATTGATGTTTACATTTATACATCAATGTTTCAGGATTGATTTAATATCATAAGTTGTGACCTTATATTTTTCAAGACATTAGCAATTTAGTTCACACCACCAGGTGGTGCTGTGCCATGTCTCTATTACCATGTGACATACTAGGTTTAACCTTTTATCCTATACCAGTTCAAGTTCTCTGTCTTAGTAGTTAGATATGTTACATTTTAGATTATTCTATATATTGTATATCCTTAATTTATTCTCTTTGCCTGTTCGCATAGTCAATATGCCAATTGGCTTTTGGTCCTGTGAATAGGGATCCTCTCGCTGCCTATGATTCACAGAGAGGCATGGTTTCTGTTGTTATAAATATGCAATATTCAGTCAGTGTGTCGCCCGTTCCCCAGACGACGCTATCTTATAGCGAAACGTATGTCGGGAGACAGACGCGCTGACGTCATCGCTCGGAACGGGAAACTGCATGCCGCCCAGCTCTCCATGTGTCCTACATGAATGTTTTTTACTGCCGAACTGTAAGTTGCCACTTTTTGGATAATACATTTATTTTATAAAGCGATACACACTATGTGAGTTTTTCTCCAGTCTGGGTTACTTACGCTGAGTTCTGAGGCTTATCGAGTTCCATCCGCTGCCTGCTTTTCTTGTCATTGTAGATTGTTATTGACCAGAAGTATGACCATGATATTTGGCTCGGTACAGCTTACCTCTGGTAATCACATAATCTTATAGGGGGTGGTGCACACATGTGTTTATAGGTGATCACACTCCTTCACATAATAATTCCATTTATCTGATCCTGCACTGTGCAATCTATATTTGGACTGCTACATTGTTTCAATTGATCCATCAGTTATTGGACACTTTTCTATGTTTTTCCTTGGCTTCACCTACGGAGTATCTATGCACACGTTTTTTATTATTATTTTTCACATTTCATTTGTGATTGATATATGATTGTTTTATATTGATTTGTCAGTTTTGTTATTTATGATTTATTCACCTCATTTTTTCTTGCGCAGCTCTTTTCCCCTTTTTTTTTGTATTTGTTGAATGTGTGGTCTCACATTATGAGCTGTGGCACATATATATATATATATATATATATATATATATATATATATATATTCCACATGTTTAGGTAGTGCAGTATACTTCATTTATATTAATTGAATCAAGATTTTATACCTGGCCTTCAGAACCCTCACTTCAAAACCACAGGGACTTCGCTGTCGGGTTCTCTGATCTCCAACAGAGGGGGATGCATGCCTTGGCAGCATTCAATAGCTAGATGGTGAGGGAGGCCTTGTATTTCCCTATGGGTTGCTCCAAAAGATGAAGCAGACAGGCTGCAGGGTTCCCCTCCAGAGAGACATCAGTCAGGTGTTTGATTGTGCGAGTCACCTCGAGCCAAAAAGGGGAGAGCTTGGAACAGGCCCAGAAAATGTGCAGCATCGTTCCCTCCGTGGTGCCATAACACCAACAAAGGCTAGGGACCGGCGGAAAGAAATGGTGCATAGTGGTAGGTACTCTATACCATTGGGTTATGATTTTGTAGCAGGTCTCTTGGACTCTGGTGGCCATGGAGAACTTCTGAGCAAAGTGGAAAATCTTCTGCCTCTTGAAGTCAGTGAATTAGATGCCGAGATCCACTTCCCACTTAGTGAGGAATGGGGGAGCGTACCCTTCTACTGGTAAAGTCAAGGAAGAGTAGATTAGTGAGAGACTGTGCCCAACTGGCTCCCTGCGATGACAGATATGTTCTAGTTCAGTACGCTGACGGGAGATACCCGATATTTACGCATAAAGTTGCGCAACTGCAGGCCACTCTGAAGGCCAGGTATAAATTCTGGATTACCAAGATCTGGAACCATAGGGAAGGGTAGCGGAGACACCGAGGAGTGCTGAAAGGCATCTCTGGCAACCGATAGTGTGCTGCCTAGTGTAGGATGGTTCAGCGAGGTCTCTCAACAGAGGTGTGGTGATCCAGGGCTAGCTCTTGGCCGTATCACTAGAATCCTCCATTTCCATGGCCATTCAGTGTTTTGCCCCTGCATGTCAATGCCAGTCCACCAACCTGGTGAGGTGAGCCACCCTGTAATAGGCTTTCATGTCTGGAAAGCAAACCCCACCCCTATGTTTTGCAAGGAGGAGAAGTTGAAGCCTAATGCGAGGCTTGTGATGGGACCAAATGAAATCCTGGAACATAGAGTCTATTCGCTTGAAGATGGTAGCGCCATCTTGGATAGTGCAGCAGGAGAAGAGGTAGTGTGCTGCCACAGGAAATAGTAGGTGATTTTGGGTCCCTTCTGCTCCCCCGTGATTGGTGGGTGTTTGTGGTCCCCGGGCATGTAAGTGCAGTGTGCTCAGACAGTCCGAAGGTGTTCTCGGCTCTCTCTCGTGCAGAGCTCCGGAAATCACATCCTCTGGCGTCCATTGCTAAGCCACGCCCCATTGTAACAATACTAACAGTAACATACTATAATTAACATCTTGTCACATACTTTTTGAAACCATGTGCAACAGAAAACCTCAACACACTAAGTGCTGTACAAACCCTTATTAGTATCTGGGCTAACATCAGTATATGATACATTTTAAATCATATAACTATCTCTTTTGGTGACTGAAACAATATTTCTATAGCAATTCTGTTATATATGAAAACAATACAAGAACTGATGCATGAAGGTGCTTCCCTTGAAAAAATGTAATATGGCATCCTGGTCATTTTTAAACCTGTTCATTAGCAAAATAAAAAGATGATATTCATTAATCTCAAGCATAAGCCTGCTGAAAAATTGATCAAGCCTTTGCAACTAAGGAAATGCCCTGAAGCTGCTATTGATCAGTAATGTGGCGAGCACTACAGATGGCAGAGTGATGGTGACGTGAAATACACAAGAAGGGTTATGCATGATAAGCTGAATGAAAAACCATGCCTCTTCAAGTGTGAAACCTATCCACATAAATTGAACACTAAAGAGGTGCACCCCCATTCTCCACTGAAGCTTTCAAACAATAGCTGACAGGATTGCTCATTAAGTTGGACATCTGTAAGAAAACATACCTTGCCAGATTGAAAGCATCATCGATCAGTCCTGCTCGATTACTGACAGAAATGACCTATGAGAAAAATGGAACCATTTAGGATGATAATGCCAGTAGGGAGTTTTAGATCAAAACAAATCCCTTCAAAACAAACTTAACGAGAACTTACAGTACCTCACAGTCCCTCATTAGTTGGTCGATCAGTAATCTCCAGTTCCTGACATCGTAGTTAACCCTAAAGTAGCCAATTTGATCAATGTTGCCCAGCACCCAGTTGTTTTCATCCAACGTAGCTATTCGGTGATATTCTAAAGAGAAAGAAAGCTGCAAATTATTTCATGTACTCAAAACTGCTGTTTTCTAAACAATTAGCAAACCATGTTACATTAAAAACAAAAAGGGATGATAAACTGTATTTTATGCTTATTAAGTTCACTAATTGTCTGAAGTAATTAGTTAGTCATTACAGATGAAATTTTCTCAGTCTAAATAACAGCGTGTTTGAAATTATTTACACAGCAGCTGTTTCCATGATCAGCACAAACTACAACTATAACACTAAAGGGCAAAGAACTTTATACCCAGCATATGCATGCCCTAATCTTTATCTTAAAAAAATACTTTACATCTTTGTTTATTACTAGAAGTTTTGTTTAAACTGCTTGTAAAAATGTGTGTAAATTTATTCAGTAATTAATTTTTTTATCCGATTATACCTGCATCTTTTATTCAAGTGGATCTTCATCCACTATATTCTCTCTTTGGTGTCTCCTGCACTCTGAAAATATGCACGTGACATACACTGATCAGCCATAACATTATGACCACCCATCTAATATTGAGTAGGTCTCCGTTGTAATGTCAAAACTGTCCTGACCTGTCAAGGCATGAACTCCACTAGACCTCTGAAGTTATGTTGTGGCATTTGGCACCAAGCCCTCAGTAACAAATTCTTTAAGTCCTGTAAGTTGTGAGGTGGGGCCTCCATGAATCAGACTAGTTTTTTCAGCACATCCCGTAGGTGCTCAAAAGGATTGAGATTTTGGGAATTTGGAGGCCAAGTCACCATTTAAAAAACTATTTTTCACTGCACTGTGGTCCAATTTTGATGATCATGTCCCATTGTAGGTACTTTTGGCCGTGGACATAGTCAACATGTGTAAAGTGACTGGTTTCTGGCTAGATAGCCTTATATGCAACAAACTGTGATGCAGTGTGCGTTCTGACACCTTTCTATCGGAACCAGCATTAACTTTTTCAGCAACTTGAGCTACAGTAGCACTTGAATTGGATTAGACTACACAGGCCAGCCCTCCCTCCCTCCCTACCTGCACCAATGAGTTTTGGCCACCCATGACCATGCCGCTTATTCTCTGGTTTTCTTTCCTTGGACAATTTTTGGTAGGTCCTGACCACTGCAGGCCAAAAAACATCTAGCAAGAGCTGAATTTATAGAGTTGCTCTGACACACTTATCTAGCCATTACAATTTGACCCTAGTCAAAGTCACTGAAATCCTTATACTTTTTTTCTGATTTCAACACCTTCAACAGCTTCAAGGACAACATGTTCACTCACTATCCCACCCACTTTCATGTGCTATTGGAACAAGATAATCACTGTGAATAACTCAGAGGAAGGCAGCCTTGC
The DNA here is from genome assembly GCA_029574335.1 of Rana kukunoris. Taxonomy (NCBI): domain Eukaryota; kingdom Metazoa; phylum Chordata; class Amphibia; order Anura; family Ranidae; genus Rana; species Rana kukunoris. Next base: position 207,272,850 of record CM056051.1, read on the forward strand.
TGTATCATTATTAGGAGGCTGTCTGTAGGAACAGAAAGGAACAAGAGGTTCCCCATGATATCAGAAATTAAGATGGCAACTTGGGATCTGCCATGTCAACAGCTAGGCAGATCAAAGCAGGTCATATGTAATTATTTGGAAAAAATGTAATTTAACCACTTAAGGACCAAGGGTGTTTTTCAGATTTGGTGTTTACGAGACTAAAACATTTTTATTTTGCTAGAAAATTACTTAAAACCCCCAAACATTATATATATTTTTTTTTCTAACACCCTAGAGAATAAAATGGCAGTCATTGCAATGCTTTTTGTCACACCGTATTTGCTCAGCGGTCTTACAAGTGCACTTTTTTGAATTAAAAAATAAGACAGCAATAAATTTGGCCTAATTTTTTAAAATATTGTGAAAGATAATGTTACGCCGAGTAAAATGATACCCAACATGTCACGCTTAAAAATTGGGCTAGAATTATATATATAGTATATATATATATATATATATATATATATAGCCACATATATACCACATATATACAGTATCCTCACTGGAGATAATGTTTCATACTTCTTTTCCCTATGATGTCCTTTTAAAAAAAAGGCAGGGTGGCAAAGACCCAACTCTAATAAAATATGGTTTTATTTTTCTATGTTTTCCTGATGGAGAGTTCTCCAATGACTTCTTGTCCTGACATAAAAATAAAAACAGTACTCCCCCAATAGGGGAATATTGGAAATAAAAAACAGAGAGACACTAACCATACTAAAGTTGCACTCTTGCCCAATATTGAAACACAATCAAAATCACAAGTTTTGTTTGGGGGTTTGTTTTACAATTTGCTTAAGTCAAATACAAGTTTCAACTTGACCAATTACTGTAATATAATATAACATCTCTCAAATGTTATGAATACTTTGAATTCATTGTGAGCCCACAAATTTAGTAGTTCACACATAGATGACATTATGAGAATACTGTACTCCTTGCTGGCAGGTAGATTAATTACTGTACTACAATCATTTCATGTTTTTACTAATATAGTATATTGATTTGTTTAGTGGACATGAGGCTAATCTAAATTTACAACCTCAGGCAGAAAAATGTAACAGAACACAAAAGCAGAAACGGGAAACTTAAACAATAGGTACCCATACATGTATAGGCTTTTTTATAATCGTAAAATAACACTGTCATAAATGAGCTTAGTTAAAGTGTTTTATTTCTACAATGCACTCAGGCTACATATACAGTAGTACATATGAACATCTGGATCACTGACTTGACAATGAGCACAGCACTTTGAATATTCAGCAGTTAACAGGTTCCTTGCACATAACTCCAATTAACAGCACTGGTAAGGGATCATGAGAGCTGTTGACTGGAGCACTGGTCAGGGTGCATGTCTTAAGAACCTTATCCAAACTTTAAATAACTGGACAGGAAAAAAAAAACTGTGCACTGGCTGCCCACAGGTAGTATTCCTGCGGAAATCAAATTAATATATGGGCCTTTTCACTTAGTTTTGGTAGAGCACATGAAAGAAAACACTTGATGGGTGAATGCTGCAGGACTAAAAATGTGGACGATACATACATTTGAAATACATTTTCTAGACTGCTTAGTATACATAGATAACTATGATGGTTCTAGTTTTACTATATAGACGTGGATTTTTCGCTCTGGAATCATGCTGCTGCTGCTTTATAATTGCCACCATATAATTAACACAAGAAATGCTGATTACTACAATATATGTACTCTAAATCTCACAATGTGCTGTATGTAAAAAGTGTGTGGAGCACTGTATACAGTTTAAATACGGTTTGCTGCAAATGCCTTAGTTAATTAAAAAATTTGAAGCAAAATAATACTGCTCAAAAAAAATCAACAGCAAATAGCAGATTTATATGCTCATTACTTTTATAATATATAGTTGCTGTCTTTGTCATACTCTGTGTGTTTCTGAGTATGACATAAACAGCCTCCCACATAATCTTGCTATGGAAACAATTTTCCATGTAAAGTAGCTGTCAATGAGAGCGAAACTCATCTAAAAATAAAAAAATAAATCAAGGTGAGCCAAAGTAAAGAAGTTTATATCAGTAAAAGTGCCTATTTGAAAAGCAAAAAATAAAATAATTGTTATATATATATATATATATATATATATATATATATATATATATATACGTACATACACACATAACTAACAGTGTATGCAGTATTTGACATATATTACATTTGTAATTAGTTTATTCTTATAATTTTTTTAATAATTTTTATACCGATTACTACCTTTTATTCAGTTAATCAATAGTAACCAATAGTATTATAGTAAAGTATGACCTTCATTTTTGTAGGTAAGAAATTATAAAATATGAGTATAGAAGGTGTTAGAAGGTAATAATTCTGTATATGTAGTATTTTATGAAGGCCATATGATTTTTTTCTGTACTTCTCCAAAGTTTACCTTTACACTACATTTGCATTATTCTCATCCTATACAATCCATTACAAGCTATCTCAGCAGAAAAGTCAACATGAGAGCAATAGCTCTATACAAGAAGCTTACTTTTTGTTTTGGCATGTAAGTGTATAAGAGACAATATAGAAGGTAACATCATTCTCATTTAATACTTCCAGTTTTATACAGATTAAAATGTACTCTAATGCTGCGTACACATGGTCTGAATTTCCGACAACAAATGTTCGATGTGAGCTTGTTGTCGGAAAATCCGACCATGTGTATACTTCATCAGACATTTGCTGTCAGAATTTCCGACCGTGTGTACACAATTCCAACGCACAAAATTCCACGCATGCTCAGGAATCAAGCAGAAGAGCCGCACTGGCTATTGAACTTCATTTTTCTCAGCTCATCTTACGTCTTGTATGTCACCGCGTTCTTGACGTTGGGAATTTCCAACAACATTTGTGTGACTGTGTGTATGCAAGACAAGTTTGAGCCAACATCTGTTAAAAAAAAAATCCACGCTTTTGTTGTCGGAATGTCCGATCGTCTGTACGCGGCATTATAAGCTCTCTCATATACTTATGTATAGACATTTTCTCTGGTTAGAATGGGATAACCTGTTAGCCCCAATGTACGCTGCTGCTGCTAAACAGATGTTCAGAGGCAGTTGGACACTTTTTTCAACTGCCCCTGAACTCATTCAATGTTATCTTATGTGTACATGTACACAGGATTGTTTACTGTAATTTTTACAGTTGCATATATATATATATATATATTTTTTAAGGCAAAAAAAATGTGTTCAGACACTAAAGTTTTTGACGTTTCAGACACCAAAAGCATCTAAACGCGATAACCTGCCTTTAGCCGCATTTCATTTATAGGCATTTTTAGTTTTTGAAACGCTTCTAAATGCAAATGTGTTAAAACATGTCAAAACACCGCTAGACGCAGTATCTTAATGCTGCAAAACTGAGGTTTTAAACGTGGGTTACTATACAGTATGTCAAATCATTCAGGAGAGGTTGTAAAAAAAAACATTTACATGAAGCCTTACAGGGGTCTATCTTGCTGTTCCTGGGTGACTTTCTACTCCCCCACTGCATGTGAAAAATCGCAGATCGCTGCCATTACTAATAAAAAAAAATATTAATAAAATGCCATAAAATTATCCCCTATTTTGCTTATTGCGAGTTTGTTACCAAAAATTTGTAGAAGAATATGTATCGGCCTAAACTAAAAAAGAGACTTTTATATATATATTTTTGGGGATATTTATTATAGCAAAAAGTAAAAAATATTTTTTGTTTAAAAATTGTCACAATATTTTTGTTTATATCGCTAAAAATAGAAACTGCAGAGGTGATCAAATACCACCAAAAGAAAGCTCTATTTGTGGGAAAAAAAGGACGCCAGTTTTGTTTGGAAACCATTTGCATGACCGTGCAATTGTCAGTTACAGCGACGCAGTGCCGAATCGCAAAAAGGGGCCAAGTCCTTTACCTGCATAATGTTCCGGGTAAGTGGCTATTATAATGGGCCAGATTCACAGAGCGATTACGCCGGCGTAAGAGGAGATGCGCGGCATAAGTCTAAATTTGCGCATTCGTTTCGATACTCTGCATCCCCAAAACGAGATACGCAAGAAATCTACTTTTTTTTGTCCGGCGTAATTTCGATAGACAGGCGCATTCGTCCGCGCAAAACTGTTAGTGAGGAGCAGAGCAGTCACACGTGTTGCCCAACAATCTGTATGCCAACATGCCAGGGACATCCATGCTCATAGCTATACTACTGACTTTAGATGAGCAAAGAAGGAGGAGGGCACGGAGGAGGGCACGGGAGAGGATTTTTTTTTTTTTTTTACAAAAAAAATTTCTTTGCTTTAAGAAACATTTTTACAAAAAATATACATACATATATACATCAATACATAACATACATACAAATTACAAACACGGTCTCGCTATCTTTCAATAGCCCTTTTAAACATTGATGGATATAATAATCTAATCTGATACAAGCCCCTCACTCTTCACTTGATATATCACACATGCATAGACATCTTTGGCATGAGTGATTCTGAGGTGTCTCACATCTTCAGATTCACCCCTCATGCCATCCTGGAATTAACCACAACCCTGCAGGAGCCCAACACCAGCCCAACACATGACACCACCCATAACACCCATGACAGCTACATATACAATCATAGCCCCATCCCCACAGATTTCGAAAAGAACATGTATGGGGACAGCTGGCTGGTTGGTGAGTGACATGGGTGGCAGGCATGACTGTCCCCCCCATGATGCTGAAATCACAAGGGGCACATGCACTACTAACATCCTCCTGTCTTATCCCTTCAGGGTGACTCTGCATATGCACTGGGACCCCATCTCATGACTCCTATACGGAACCCCCCTAACAAAGGCTACCCCGCCTTCTGAGGGAAGAGCAGCCAGGAGACAGCTCACATTAGGCATCTTTGCACGTTAAACACACACATTAATCGTGGCACAATGAGAATGCATGCATGCACACCACTGTGGTCCCTAGCACAGACACATCACATCCTCATCACATTGGATTGGCACAAGCCCACCATGCAGGACTTGTGAGCTGCAACGCCATGCCACGGCTCCAATTATGTCACTGTACATTCATTCACCATTCACACGGACCTGGGGTTCACTTCTTCACCACAAATGAGGGTGACACCCCCACATTCCCAAATCATACACAAACAACCAAAAAAAATTGACCAGCAAAAATAAAAAATGCCCAGCAAAAATATAATTTAAACAAAATAACAACAAAGAAAACACATAAAAGACAAAAATCACTCTGCAAAACCGTCCCCAAATATCTCAAAGATACGTCACAAACAAACAAACAAACGCTAATAAACAACAGAACAAAAGCACCTTGCTGTATAGGGAGGGATACAAAGGGATGTACTTTTGCAAAGGAAGTGTGTTTGTCTCTGTCTATTTATGCTGTTTGCGTAGTTCACTAATTTGCCCTAGTCCACTTCCAATTTCACTGATTGCGCAGTTCCCGAGTTGTGAGCATGCGCACAGAGGTGCTGACCATGGTCTGCTTCAAGCACGCATGCGCGAGCCGGCTGGCCCTTCATTTGCATGGGGTCACGGCTCATTTCAATGTAACACGCCCATGTCCTTCCCAATTTGTATTACTCCGCCTTGTGCCTCTGAAATAACGTTGCACAGGCGCAAATTTCTGCGTAAAACCGATTCCAACGCACAAAATTCCACGCAAATTCCAAGCATGCTCAGGAATCAAGCAGAAGAGCCGCACTGGCGCCAGTCTAATGTAAAGGCGGCGCGCTATGCCGGTCCAATAATGCGCAGATGTACGTGAATCTGGCCCAATATTTTTTGTAGCTCTTTTGCTGTGCTATGTTCAGTAAAGGTCAATATAAACCATTCTTAGTGAAGTACAGTATACAGTAATTAAATCGATATGCAAAGATAAATAATTGGAAGTGTATTCATGGTCAAGGACATAGACAATAGTTTACAATGCATATTGTCTAAATTATATTCAAAGGTACTGTATATTCTTAATTGACCTCAACAATTTATGTACTCCTAAACCTTTTTTTCCAGCAACTATAATGACAATTAATAAGTGTTTTAATTTTTTAATATTCCTCTCCCTAAATTAATATTACTGATAGAATGTGAAGGTTGTCATGCATTCATTTATTTTAATTCAGAATGACTGCATCTGTAATCTATCATTCTCACTGTGTTATCAGTGTGATAAAAATCTGCAACTATTCTTTTGATAGCATGTGCTGCAACCATAAATCTTTAAAAGATAACATCCAGAAAAAAAGTAAATGAAAACACAATATTTGATCAATTTTTTTTTTTATTGAAGCTAATATTGAGGTACGGCTATAGCTTAAAACGTCTTTGATAACTTTTTATTTTGTAGAACTTAAAGTCTCAACAAATTAAAAAAGTATTCTTCAGTTTTGTAAGTACAGTAATTCAGCAGGGTAAATATTTACCACAAGCTGGTCATACACGGCCCAGTTTTTTCGCTCAACTGATTTTCCCCTTAATACACATCGAGGTGGATGAGGAAATCCTCCTCACTATCACATTGTACTCTGAGGCCGCATACACATGACCAAATACATCTGTTCAAATCGGTCTGACAGACCGTTTTGAACAGATTTGTCTCCTGAGGCCACGTACACATGATTGAATCTATCTGCTGGAAACGGTTTGACAGACCGTTTCAGCAGACAAATTCGATTGTGTGTACGGGCGGACAGACAGATTTTTCCAGAAGACAGATTTTAAAGCATGCTTTTAAATCTGTCTGCTGGGAATCCGTCCGTCCGATATGTCTGCTGGTTAGTTCGCTAACCAGCAGACATATCTGCCCGCACATGCGTCGAATTGATTCAACTCATGCGTGGAAGTGTTTTACTTCCTGGTGCGGTGACGTGGCGGCGTCAACATCATCGCCACGTCACCGCTCTGTCTGCCGGCGGGGATTTTGGTTTGATCGTGTGTACAGCGATCAAACCAAAATAGCCCAGTAGACAAATCTGATCAAATCGGTCTGTCAGACCAATTTGAACAGATTTATTTAATGGTGTGTACGGGGCCTGACAGTGGTATGGGACCGTAGTAATAACCTTTTAAGAATTAATATAATATTTCAATAGATAAATAAATAATACTACAAAAATATACCTGTGGTATGAAATGGCTGTGGCCTTTATTTATAGGTATAAATAAATTGATTATATTAAAAAAATTCTTAAATCAAAATTAAATAATCAATTTAAGTATATTAAATCAATTTTATTAACATATAACCATATATATATATCCTATAATAATAAAATTAGCTTAGCCATTTAAGCTCAAGCTAAGAATAATCATGAAATATACCATCCCACACGCCAGGCCCAAGTTCAAGGAGCCTGGCACCCCACCAAGGCGACAGACAATTCAACACAGGTTTGTAAATCTAAATTGAAGATGTCAAGAGCAATGTTGGATAAAGGCACATTGTCTGGTCTATAAAAAACAGGCAAACCACCTTCTAAGTTCACATGTCTAAAAGACATACCATGAACCAAAGGCATGAATTTATCCAATGACCTATGAAGTCGCCTACAATTTTTTTCTAAATACTTACACTCAGGGCAGAGCAACCAATCCCTAATTTCAGAAAAGACCAAAATAGCATCAGGCAAAATAGCATGTAAACATAACATATCAAGCTTAATCTGAGAAATCAACTCTAACGTCTTGCGTTTTCCAAGATCATTACCAGATAAGTGGAAAATGATGATCTGTGGTATGGGCCAACAAACATGCAAATGAGATAAAACAGAACGTAAATTTCTCCAAAGCATACCACATAGCCCATACCAATAAACAGTACAATTACGATGAGGTTAACCTAAGTTATCGCCATAGACTCTCCATTCAGCTTTCTTCTGAGCCCAGAAAATATAAGAGTGTCCTATTATCCAGACGTTATATCGGGTATCTAAAATTAAAATTGAAAATTAGGTCTAACATATGATCTATAACAATTCGATAACCAACCACCAATTTTTTTAATCACAGATTCATTAAGACCAACCATAGCTGCTGTAGTGGCTGCACCGATATGAAAATAGTGAGATGAAAACCGCAGGCGTCCAAACTGTAATGCTTTGAGGCATCTACGTAGAACAATCTGGAACTGATAGATAGTCACCGGAGCACACTTGACATGAATCAAAAATTGCCTATGAAAAACAGGTCTCACTCCCAAAAAACGTCCAAATAAAGAGAAAACGCAATAGCAAGCGCCACGATTAGCCCTCAAAGTAATCCACTGACCATGACCCATAGGATCATTCTAATCTTACAAAGCAGAATTTGAATAGGATCCGATCTAACAAAAACATCCCGAAAGAATAAACCAGAGTCATCAGAAACCTTGCGTGGCAACAATTCTGAAACCCTAAAGCCCCCAAAAAAAAAAAAAAAACGTCAAAGAAAACAAGAGGGATTTATAAGGAGAAAAACAGACATCCTTAGAAACGTCACAAAGAAGACCCAAAAGATCAACAGAGATTGGTAATCTATCATCAGCGACCAAATGTTTCTTTCTGTAACCCTGCAAGGCATGCTTGACCGAGAAAAAGGACAACCAGGACCTGAGACCTTGCAGATGCATAATGAAGGAAACACTGGAAAGAGTTTTAACAATATGAGAATGTGAATAACCACGAGCCATTCGAAAACGTAGAAAGGACAGAACTAAACCTTCCAAAAAAGGGGGTTGCTCACATCCAAAAGAAATTAAGAAAGAACACCACAAAGTCCACACAGCTATTTACGACGCCCACATGGAGGGTGCCAAAGAACACCTAATGGCAGCAAAAACAGGATTCACCGAAGGTTCCATAAGTGTGGAGGGCATAATAGGCCAATAGGATACGCATCCGACACCAAGCATCGAAATTCTTAAATCTGAGATAAAGCATCAGAGATCATCTATTCCAGGAATGTATTTCGCTTTAAGCCAAATATTAAGGTCTAAACATTTAAACACCAACAATCTAAGTACAGCAAGAACAGGAAGAGATTTAGACGATAAGCAATAGAGAGCAAACACGACACCCCTATTATCAGAATAAAGTAAGATACGACGATTCCTAAAATTAACACCCCACAATTCCAAGGCCACTAAAACAGGAAAAATCTCCAACAAAACAATATTAGATGTCAAACCCGCATCCTTCAAAGATTCAGGCCATGAATCAGCAGACCAATGCCCGTCCCAATATGCACCATAGCATCTGTATGCAGATGAAGAGCAGAAGCTAAACAAAAAGGTCCGGGGGGAGAAAGTACATCAGGGGGATAAAAGAAAGGGAGGAGGAAGGACATGGCACTGCAGGACCGGAAAAAAACGGGTCCACGACCATCAGAAGAGGGAGAAGGAGAAAACAGGGGAAAAGAGCCAGGAAGAGAGAGGCACTGCCGCATCCAGCTATCACCATCCTCAGCTGCGGCCCGGTCCATCATCTGGCGAAGCAACTGCTCCATGACAGGTAAGTGCACAAGAAGTGCAGATGTGCTTCTCTAAATCTTCTGCCCACTGATGACGCATCCTCTATCTTTTTTATAGGGTTAAAGGACCGTTGTTTGGGGCAACTGTCAACAAAAGCTCAACCAATCATAGGTAAGTAATTTCTTTGTTTTTATTATTAATTCAACTTTAATAAAATTTTCTGGTAGGACACAGTCCCATAGGTGGTGGGCATGAAATGTCCCCGCCCTTCACCTTCATTCTCCCAAGGTAAGACAACATTGGCTGTGCATTTTGAACAAGTAAAAATATACCAACAAGCCCATGTATGAAAAGTTAAAGGACTACGAGGCTGGAAAGATAGTTAAATAAATTGCAAGTGAATTGGCATTTGCACATTCTACGATTTCAAAAATCCTAACGGATAAGGATAGAGTGAAAGAGGCAGTAAAATAATTGACAGGATATCAAGCCATAATAACTAGGCAGCAGAATATCCTCATTGATAAAATGGAGAAATTGCTGGTGGTATGGACTGATAACCAACTGGGGGTTATTTACTAAAGGCAAATCTACTTTGCACTACAAGTGCAAAGTGCACTTGAAATTGCACTTTGAAGTGTAGATGCTGTAGATTTGAGGGGGACATGCAAGGAAAATAAAACAAAAAACATTTTAGCTTGCACATGCTTGGATAATAAAATCAGCAGAGCTTCCCCTCATTTGAGATCTACCCTTAAGATTTACACTGACTGCACTTCCAACTGCACTTCCAGTGCAATTTCAAGTGCAGTTTGCACTTGTAGTGCAAAGTAGATTTGCCTTTCATAAATAACCCCATAGCCTGTTTATTATCGTGCAAATAAAGCATGGGTGACACAAGCTTTATTTGATGACTGGTTCATCAACTATTTCATACCCTCGGTCACGCATTACTGTCAGCAAAATGATCCGCCTGCTTGATAATGCCATAGGCCACCCCCAGCATCTTGATGACCTTTACCAGATGTTAAGGTAGTGGCCCAGATTCACAGAACGATTACGCCTGCGCAACAGGAGATGCAAGTGCTTAAGTCTAAATGTGCGCATGCGTTTCGATGCACGGCATCCCCAAAACGAGATACGCAAGAAATCTACTTTTTTTTGTCCAGCATCATTTCGTTAGACAGGCGCATCCGTCCGCGCAAAACTGCGCTAGACAGACCATTGATTTGCTAGTCAAATATGCTAATGAGGGACTTACGGGGATCCACAAAAGAACGTTGGGGCAGCGCAGGCTACGCAGTGTGCGCAACAGCAAAATGTCCTGTCTAAAATTAGACCATATAAAAGCTGGTCTAAAAAGAGAAAAATCGTCTACATGTCAGATAAAGCAACACTGTTAGTGAGGAGCTCAGCAGTCACACGTGTTGCCCAACAAACTGTATGCCAACATGCCAGTGGCATCCATGCTCATAGCTACAGTGCCTGCCGCCGAGATTGTGTTTTTAGCACGCCAGCATCGCGCTGAATCTCGGCGACAGGCTGCCGATATCTCGCACTCGCTGGAATAGTAAAAGCACATTCCAGCGAGCGCGTCATAGAAGCGACGGGGATCCGACGCGGATTCCCGCCAATTCTACACGTGGGCGGAGTTATGAATCCTGAAGGAGAAATCCCCCGCCGGATTAAAAAAAAAATCCGGCATGGGTTCCCCCCTCAGGAGCATAACGGGCCCTTAGGTCTGTTATGGGTTGCAAGGAGACCCCCCTACGCCGAAAAAACGGCGTGGGGGTCCCCCCACAATCCATACCAGACCCGTATCCAAAGCACGCCGGCCGGCCGGTCAGGAAGGGAGTGGGGGCGAGCGAGCGCCCCCCCCCCTCCTGAGCCGTACCGGGCAGCATGCCCTCAACATGGGGGGGTCAGGTGCTCTGGGGTAGGGGGCGCACTGCGGCCCCCCACCCCAGAGCACCCTGTCCCCATGTTGATGAGGACAGGGCCCCTTCCCGACAACCCTGGCCGTTGGTTGTCGGGGTATGCGGGCGAGAGGCTTATCGGAATCTGGAAGCCCCCTTTAATAAGGGGGCCCCCAGATACCGGCCCCCCACCCTAAGTGAATGAGTATGGGGTACATTGTACCCCTACCCATTCACCTGCAAAACAAAAGTTTAAACACAAATAAACCACACAGTGTATTGAAATATTTTATTAGTTGGCCGCCGGGGGGGGTGTGTATGATCGCTTTTAGAAAAGCGCCCCCCTCCGGCGGGCTTCTGTGGGGGGTGGGTGCCGCCGTCTGGTTCTTTTCCGCCGCCGGGGGGGGCGCTTTGATAAAAGCGCCCACCACCCGGCGGGCTTCTTTCGACGTCTTCGGCGGCGGGGGGGGTCTTCTCCCACTCTCCGGGGTCTTCTCCCGCTCTCCGGGGGTCTTCTCCCACTCTCCGGGGGTCTTCTCCCACTCTCCGGGGGTCTTCTTCTTCTTCAGGACTCGCCGCCGCTATCTTCGTGTGTTAGCTCAATTACTAGCGGCGGCGGTCCCCTCTTCTGCGACGTCGGCGTCTTCTTCTTCTTCTTCTTCTTCTGCTCTCCAGATGTTGACGCGACGCTTCCTCCCGCTGTTATGCCCGGCGCGTGGCTCGCAGCGAAATATATAGGCCTGTCTTGTGACGTCGCAGTCCCATCATGCTCCGGTAGGTACCACGTGCTACCTACCGGAGCATGATGGGACTGCGACGTCACAAGACAGGCCTATATATTTCGCTGCGAGCCGCGCGCCGGGCATAACAGCGGGAGGAAGCGTCGCGTCAACATCTGGAGAGCAGAAGAAGAAGAAGAAGAAGACGCCGACGTCGCAGAAGAGGGGACCGCCGCCGCTAGTAATTGAGCTAACACACGAAGATAGCGGCGGCGAGTCCTGAAGAAGAAGAAGACCCCCGGAGAGCGGGAGAAGACCCCCGGAGAGTGGGAGAAGACCCCCGGAGAGTGGGAGAAGACCCCCGGAGAGTGGGAGAAGACCCCCGGAGAGCGGGAGAAGACCCCGGAGAGTGGGAGAAGACCCCCCCCGCCGCCGAAGACGTCAAAAGAAGCCCGCCGGGTTATCAAAGCGCCCCCCCCGGCGGCAGAAAAGAACCAGACGGCGGCACCCACCCCCCACAGAAGCCCGCCGGAGGGGGGCGCTTTTCTAAAAGCGATCATACACACCCCCCCCCCCCCCGGCGGCCAACTAATAAAATATTTCAATACACTGTGTGGTTTATTTGTGTTTAAACTTTTGTTTTGCAGGTGAATGGGTAGGGGTACAATGTACCCCATACTCATTCACTTAGGGTGGGGGGCCGGTATCTGGGGGCCCCCTTATTAAAGGGGGCTTCCAGATTCCGATAAGCCTCTCGCCCGCATACCCCGACAACCAACAGCCAGGGTTGTCGGGAAGTGGCCCTGTCCTCATCAACATGGGGACAGGGTGCTCTGGGGTGGGGGGCCGCAGTGCGCCCCCTACCCCAGAGCACCTGACACCCCCATGTTGAGGGCATGCTGCCCGGTACGGCTCAGGAGGGGGGGGGGCGCTCGCTCGCCCCCACTCCCTTCCTGACCGGCCGGCCGGCGTGCTTTGGATAAGGGTCTGGTATGGATTGTGGGGGGACCCCCACGCCGTTTTTTTCGGCGTAGGGGGTCTCCTTACAACCCATAACAGACCTAAGGGCCCGTTATGCTCCTGAGGGGGGAACCCATGCCGGATTTTTCTTTAAAAATCCGGCGGGGATTTCTCGTTCAGGATTCATAACAAACTCCGCCCACGTGTAGAATTGGCGGGAATCCGCGTCGGATTCCCGTCGCTTCTATGACGGCTTTGTCTCCATCGCGGCAAGCCAGCTCGGCGCTGGCTCCCGCGATGGGGCTCGTAGGTGGTCAATCTCGCCGAGAAAGGGAGCGAGATTGACACAATATCCCAGTCACCTACTACTGACTTTAGATGAGCAAAGAAGGAGGAGGGCACTGAGGAGGGCACTAAGGAGGGCACGGGAGATGTTTTTTTTTTTTTTTTAACTTTTTATTTGCTTATATAAACTTTACAATTTAATCTAATCTAATACAATATTCTTATCTGATACAAGCCACTCACGCTTCACTCTCAACGGGAGAGGATATATCACACACGCATAGACATCTATGGCATGAGTGATTCTGAGGTGTCTCGCATCTTCAGATTCACCCCTCATGCCATCATGGAATTAACCACAACCCTGCAGGAGGACATCACCAGCCCAACACATGGCACTACCCATGACACCCATGACAGCTACATATACAATCATAGCCCCATCCCCACAGATTTCGAACAGAACATGTATGGGGACAGCTGGCTGGTTGGTGAGTGACATGGGTGTCAGGCATGACTGTCCCCCCCCATGATGCACACATCACAAGGGGCACATGCACTACTAACATCCTCCTGTCTTTTCCCTTCAAGGTGACTCTGCATATGCACTGGGACCCCATCTCATGACCCCATCTCATGCCAGCTCACATATGCATCTTTGCACGTTAAACACACACATTAATCATGGCACAATGAGAATGCATGCATGCACACCACTGTGGTCCCTAGCACACACACACCACATCGTCATCACATTGGATTGGCACAAGCCCACCATGCAGGACTTGTGAGCAGCAATGCCACGCCAAGGCTCCAATTATGTCACTGTACATTCATACACCATTCACACAGACCTGGGTTTCACTTCTCCACCACAAATGAGGGTGACACCCCTTTTCCCGCAGGAATATCACCCCCACATTCCAAAATCATACACAAACAGAACCAAAAAAATAAAATAAATGACGAGCAAAAATAAAAAATGCCCAGCAAAAATATAATTTAAACAAAATAACAACAAAGAACACATAAAAGACAAAAATCACTCTGCAAAACAGTCCCCAAATATCTCAAAGACACGTCACAAACAAACAAACAAACGCTAATAAACAAAAGCACCTTGCTGTATAGGGAGGGATACAAAGGGATGTACTTTTGCAAAGGAAGTGCGTTTGTGTCTGTCTATTTATGCTGTCTGCGTAGTTCACTAAGTTGCCCTAGTCCACTTCCAATTTCACTGATTGCGCCGTTCCCGAGTTGTGAGCATGCGCACAGAGGTGCTGACCATGGTCTGCTTCAAGCGCGCATGCACGAGCCGGCCGGCCCTTCATTTGCATGGGGTCACGGCTCATTTCAATGTAACAGGCCCACGTCCTTCCCAATTTGTAATACTCCGCCTTATGCCTCTGAAATAACGTTACGCATGCGCAATTTTGTGCGTAAAAGCGACGAGAATAGGGTGATCGCGCGGCTACATTGCGCAAGTCTAACGTAAAGGCGGTGCGCTACGCCGGTCCAATAATGCGCAGATGTACCTGAATCTGGCCCAGTGTATCTGCCTAAAAACATAACTGCTATCCTAAAACCCAGGAATCAGGATTACAATAGCAACATTCAAGAGCCGCTATTTGAACACCACCTTTTCCAAAGCTCTAGCAGCTAAAAATTATGAAGTTACCTTTCATGATCTTTGGAAAACTTGCATCATTTTACACTGCATAAAAACATTACATCAGCTTGGGAGGAAGTAACAGAAAAGTGTATACAGGATAAATGCTTAAAGTGTTTTGTGAACAATAGCAAAGGGTTTGATGAAACAGATGTTTAAGTTTTAAATCAAAGAATTGTGCAACTTGCAAACATGCTTGAGTTAGATATTGAAGTGACAGAAGTTAATGAATTAGTGGAATTTGTTGAGGGAAAGCTAAGTAATGAAGGATTTATAGAGTTGGAAGCAAAGCAGCACTTAGAACTAGACATGTGCACAACAAAAGTTTTGTTTCGTCTCGTTCTGTAAAGATTTGTAATTTCGTAAGACGCAAGTTTTCCTATTCGGACCCGTTTGTATTTTCGTAAGAGTTTTCGTTGTTACTGAATGATTCGTAATTCTGTCTAATTTATTTTCGTTGATTCAAAATTCGTAATTTTGTTAGATAATAATTTTCGTTTAATGGATTCGTAACTTTGTACTTTTGTAAATACATTGCGGCGCGGTCATTCGCAATCTCGTATTTTAGTGTCATTTTCAACACGCGGCTAATCCATATTAACCACTTAAGACCCGGACCAAAATGCAGGTAAAGAACCTTGCCCCTTTTTGCGATTCGGCACTGCGTCGTTTTAACTGACAATTGCGACGTGGCTCCCAAACAAAATTGGCATCCTTTTTTCCCCACAAATAGAGATTTCTTTTGGTGGTATTTGATCACCTCTGCGGTTTTTATTTTTTGCGCTATAAACAAAAATAGAGTGACAATTTAAAAAAAAAATCAATATTTTTTGCTATAATAAATATCCCCCAAAAATATATAAAAAAAAAAAAATTTTCCTCATTTTAGGCCGATACGTATTCTTCTACCTATTTTTGGTAAAAAAAAATCGCAATAAGCGTTTATCGGTTAGTTTTCGCAAAAAATTTATAGCGTTTACAAAATAAGGGATAGTTTTATTGCATTTTTATAAAAAAAAATGTTTTACTACTAATAGCGGTGATCAGCGATTTTTTTTCGTGACTGCGACATTATGGCGGACACTTCGGACAATTTTGACACATTTTTGGGACAATTGTAATTTTCACAGCAAAATTTTTATTTAAATTGCATTGTTTACTGTGAAAATGACAGTTGCAGTTTGGGAGTTAACCACAAGGGGGCGCTGTGACTTTGAGTGTTCCCTGTGTGTGTTTACAACTGTAGGGGGGTGTGGCTGTAGGTGTGATGTCATCGATCATGTCCCCCTATAACAGGGATGATGCGATCAATGCTGCGGCCACAGTGAAGCACGGGGAAGCCATGTTTACACACGGCTCTCCCCGTTCTTCAGCTCCGGGGACCGATCGCCGCACTCCAGCTCCGCGCCCGTGACCCACGGCTGGGTACTAAAACCAACGTATATATACATTGATGTGCCCAGCCGTGCCATTCTGCCGATGTATATGTGCAGGAGGCGGTCCTTAAGTGGTTAAGATAGACTTTCTCTTAAAGGGGTTGTAAAGGATTATTTTTTTCATAATAAGCATCCTTTACCTGCAGACATTCCTCTTTTCACTTCCTCATTGTTCGTTTTTGCTCAGAAGTTGCTCTATTTCTTCTCTGTTCTGTTCACTTCCTGCTTGTCTGATTTTACTGACCACCGTAATCAGTAATGTGCTCGTCCCCTCCTGGAAACTACATCCGTGTGGCAGGACGCTCTCTATGTGTTAGGCCGCGTACACACGAGGAGACATGTCCGATGAGACAGGTCCGACTGACCGTTTTCATCGGACATGTCTACGGGGATCTTTTGGTCTGATGATTGTACACACCATCAGACCAAAATCCATGCAGACAGAGAACACGGTGACGTAAAAGACACCAACGTGCTCAAACAATGAAGTTCAATGCTTCCACACATGTGTCGAATCAATTCAACGCATGTGCGGGATTTCGGTCCGATGGTTGGGCATACTAACCATCGGACATGTCTGACGGACAGGTTTCCAGCGGACAAGTTTCTAAGCATGCTTAGAAACTTTTGTCCGCTGGAAACCTGTCTGCTAGGTCGTACACACGATCGCACATGTCTGCGGAAACTGGTCTGCGGACCAGTTTCAGCGGACATGTCTCCTCGTGTGTACGCGGCCTCAGAGACTTCAAGGAGATGTGAAATACTGGGCGTGCCGCAATTCATACTGGGAAATGTAATTCTTACATGAACAAGTGATGCAAACCAGGAAGTGAATGAGAGAAACAGAACAGAAACTAGAACGCCGGAGGTGATATAGATGAAGGAATTTAATAGGTATTTACTCGTTTGTTAACAGGATAATTACACTATTCTGTCTGTCTACCTTGCAGACATAAATTTTAGGCAACACACGGGGAGAGGTAAGTGTAAACAAACCTTTCCCCGTTCTTCCTAGTGAGAGTGTCACTGATTGTCTGTTCCCTGTCATAGGGGAGGACAATCAGTGATGTCACATGCCAAGCCACGTAAGATTCACTACCTTAGGTCACACTTAACCCCTTCAGCGCCCCTATAGGTTAACCCCTTCACTGCCAGTGTAATTTACAAAGTAATCAGTGCATTTTTATAGCACTGGTCGCTGTAAAAATGACAATGGTCCCAAAATGGTGCCAAAAGTGTCCGCCATAATGTCGCAGTCATGATAAAAATCACTGATCACCGCCATTACTAGTAAAAAAAATATATAAAAAAAATGCCATAAAACTTTCCCCTATTTTGTAGACACTATACCGTATTTATCGGCGTATACCGCGCACTTTTTTGCCCTGAAAATCAGGGCAAAATCGTGGGTGCGCGGTATACGCCGACACCCGCTTTCCCGCGCCGCTTTCGAATACTGCGCCGGCATATACCGAGCGCAGTACACTCGGGTATAGTTGGGCAGACTCGGCTCCTCTCGCGCTGACTTCCTGGACGTACAGGACGTGAGCGCGAAAGGAGCCGAGTCTGCCCGGCTATACGCGAGTGTACTGCGCTCGGTATATGCAGGCGCAGTACACTCGTGAGTAGTCAGGCAGACTCGGCTCCTCTCGCGCTGACGTCATGTACGTCCAGGACGTCAGCGCGAGAGGAGCCGAGTCTGCCCGACTCTACCCGAGTGTACTGCGCTCGGTATATGAAGGCGCAGTATTCGAAATCGGCGCAGGAAAGTGAGGATCGAGCGGGGAGGACGCCGCAGAAGGACGTCGGACCCGACGAAGAGGACACCCGAAGCCGTCGATGGATGCCGCGCAAGACACCAAAATTATAAGTATAAAAAACTTTTTTATAGGGGTGCGCGCTATACGCGGGAGCGCGCTATACCGAAACTGCGCTATGCGCAAAATACGGAAACTTTTGCGCAAACCAATCAATAAACGCTTATTGCGATTTTTTTCCCAAAAATATGTAGAAGAATACGTATCGGCCTAAACTAAGGAAAAAAAGGATTTTTAATAAACAGCTTACCTGTAAAATCCTTTTCTTGAAGTACATCACGGGACACAGAGCGCATAGCCATTACACTTGGGTTATATGGGTACCTTCAGGTGTGGACACTGGTGTAATCAATTTCACAGGAAGTTTCCTCCCTATATAACCCCCTCCCACTGGGAGTGCTTCAGTTTTGTAGCAAGCAATTCTCCCGAGGTTACACAATGTTCCCCAAAAGAGGGGTGGGAGCTCTGTGTCCCGTGATGTACTTCAAGAAAAGGATTTTACAGGTAAGCTGTTTATTAAAAATCCTTTTTTCATTATCGTACATCACGGGACACAGAGCGCATAGCCATTACACTTGGGATGTCCTAAAGCAATGCTCTATGAAGGGAGGGAGACCGTAAGGCCAAGAATAGCCAAATAAAAACATTGTCAGGAGAAAAAATAGCTCCACCAACAGAAAAAAAGGGGCGTGACCCGGACCAGAGGATTCTATACTGCTGCCCGTAGGACCGCCTGCCCAAAAGCTGCGTCCGTACCCTTTGCAACGTCCAACTTATAAAATTTAGTAAACGTACAGTGCCTGCCGCCGAGAATGTGTTTTCAGCACGCCAGCATCGCGCTGAATCTCAGCGACAGGCTGCCGATATCTCGCACTCGCTGGAATAGTAAAAAAACATTCCAGCGAGCGCGTCATAGAAGCGACGGGGATCCGACGCGGATTCCCGCCAATTCTACACGTGGGCGGAGTTTGTTATGAATCCTGAAGGAGAAATCCCCGCCGGATTTTTAAAGAAAAATCCGGCATGGGTTCCCCCCTCAGGAGCATAACGGGCCCTTAGGTCGGTTATGGGTTGTAAGGAGACCCCCTACGCCGAAAAAACGGCGTGGGGGTCCCCCCACAATCCATAACAGACCCGTATCCAAAGCACGCGGGCCGGCCGGTCAGGAAGGGAGTGGGGGCGAGCGAGCGCCCCCCCCCTTCCTGAGCCGTACCGGGCAGCATGCCCTCAACATGGGGGGGTCAGGTGCTCTGGGGCAGGGGGCGCACTGCGGCCCCCCACCCCAGAGCACCCTGTCCCCATGTTGATGAGGACAGGGCCCCTTCCCGACAACCCTGGCCGTTGGTTGTCGGGGTATGCGGGCGGGAGGCTTATCGGAATCTGGAAGCCCCCTTTAATAAGGGGGCCCCCAGATACCGGCCCCCCACCCTAAGTGAATGAGTATGGGGTACATTGTACCCCTACCCATTCACCTGCAAATACAAAGTGTAAACACAAATAAAACACACAGGGTATTGAAATATTTTATTAGTTGGCCGCCGGGGGGGGGGGTGTGTATGATCGCTTTTATAAAAGCGCCCCCCTCCGGCGGGCTTCTGTGGGGGGTGGGTGCCGCCGTCTGGTTCTCTTCCGCCGCCGGGGGGGGCGCTTTGATAAAAGCGCCCACCACCCGGCGGGCTTCTTTCGACGTCTTCGGCGGCGGGGGGGTCTTCTCCCATTTTCCGGGGTCTTCTCCCGCTCTCCAGGGGTCTTCTCCGCTCTCCGGGGGTCTTCTTCTTCTTCAGGACTCGCCGCCGCTATCTTCGTGTGTTAGCTCAATTACTAGCGGCGGCGGCCCCCTCTTCTGCGACGTCGGCGTCTTCTTCTTCTTCTTCTTCTGCTGTCCAGATGTTGACGCGACACATCCTTCCGCTGTTATGCCGGGCGCGCGGCTCGCAGCGAAATATATAGGCCTGTCTTGTGATGTCGCAGTCCCATCATGCTCCGGTAGGTATCACGTGGGTAGGTAGCACGTGGTACCTACCGGAGCATGATGGGACTGCGACGTCACAAGACAGGCCTATATATTTCGCTGCGAGCCGCGCGCCCGGCATA
The DNA here is from genome assembly GCA_029574335.1 of Rana kukunoris. Taxonomy (NCBI): domain Eukaryota; kingdom Metazoa; phylum Chordata; class Amphibia; order Anura; family Ranidae; genus Rana; species Rana kukunoris. The sequence goes on from CM056051.1 coordinate 207,293,278, forward strand.
ACAGCGGAAGGATGAGTCGCGTCAACATCTGGACAGCAGAAGAAGAAGAAGAAGAAGACGCCGACGTCGCAGAAGAGGGGGCCGCCGCCGCTAGTAATTGAGCTAACACACGAAGATAGCGGCGGCGAGTCCTGAAGAAGAAGAAGACCCCCGGAGAGCGGAGAAGACCCCTGGAGAGCGGGAGAAGACCCCGGAGAGTGGGAGAAGACCCCCCCGCCGCCGAAGACGTCGAAAGAAGCCCGCCGGGTGGTGGGCGCTTTTATCAAAGCGCCCCCCCCGGCGGCGGAAGAGAACCAGACGGCGGCACCCACCCCCCACAGAAGCCCGCCGGAGGGGGGCGCTTTTATAAAAGCGATCATACACACCCCCCCCCCGGCGGCCAACTAATAAAATATTTCAATACCCTGTGTGTTTTATTTGTGTTTACACTTTGTATTTGCAGGTGAATGGGTAGGGGTACAATGTACCCCATACTCATTCACTTAGGGTGGGGGGCCGGTATCTGGGGGCCCCCTTATTAAAGGGGGCTTCCAGATTCCGATAAGCCTCCCGCCCGCATACCCCGACAACCAACGGCCAGGGTTGTCGGGAAGGGACCCTGTCCTCATCAACATGGGGACAGGGTGCTCTGGGGTGGGGGGCCGCAGTGCGCCCCCTGCCCCAGAGCACCTGACCCCCCCATGTTGAGGGCATGCTGCCCGGTACGGCTCAGGAAGGGGGGGGCGCTCGCTCGCCCCCACTCCCTTCCTGACCGGCCGGCCGGCGTGCTTTGGATACGGGTCTGTTATGGATTGTGGGGGGACCGTAGGGGGGGCGTAGGGGGTCTCCTTACAACCCATAACCGACCTAAGGGCCCGTTATGCTCCTGAGGGGGGAACCCATGCCGGATTTTTCTTTAAAAATCCGGCGGGGATTTCTCCTTCAGGATTCATAACAAACTCCGCCCACGTGTAGAATTGGCGGGAATCCGCGTCGGATCCCCGTCGCTTCTATGACGGCTTTGTCTCCATCGCGGCAAGCCAGCTCGGCGCTGGCTCCCGCGATGGGGCTCGTAGGTGGTCAATCTCGCCGAGAAAGGGAGCGAGATTGACACAATATCCCAGTCACCTACTGTATGTATGGAAGACCAGGTTGCCGCCTTGCAAACCTGTGCCATAGAGATCTGATGGTGTGCCGCCCAGGAGGCACTCATGGCCCTCATAGAATGGGCTTTAACTGATAAGGGAGGTGGAACGCGCTTCAGACCATAGGCCTGAAAAATCAGCTGCTTAATCCACCTAGCCAAGGAAGACTTGGCAGCCGGCTGACCCTTCTTGGGGCCATCCGGAAGAACAAAAAGCACATCTGTTTTCCGAATCTTCTCTGTAGCCTTGAGATAGACCCTCATGGCTCGAACCACGTCCAAAGTATGAAGCAGTCTTTCCTCTCTGGACTGGGGAGTAGGAAAGAAGGATAGTAGGACTAGGTCCTGATTCAAGTGAAAACTGGATATGCCCTTAGGAAGGAAAGAAGGTAGAGGCCGCAGAACCACTCTGTCTTTATGCAGAATAAGGTATGGCTCCCTGCATGACAAGGCTGCCAGCTCGGAAACCCTTCTGGCCGAAGCCATAGCCACCAAGAAAACCAACTTTCGCGGATGCCATTTTTGAGACTCGCACCACTCCACATAGGATCTCCAGACTCTGTAATAAATATTTCTGGAGACCGGTTTCCTAGCCTGAATCAACGTAGATATGACCTGATCTGAGAGGCCTCTGCCCTTAAGAATTAGGGATTCAGCCGCCAAGCCGTCAAATTTAGCTGCTGTGAAGCAGGGTGGCAGATTGGGCCCTGAGACAGCAGATCTGGGCGCAGGGGGAGCGGCCCCGGCGCCCCGACTGACATCTTCACGATGAGTGCGTACCAAGCCCTCCTGGGCCAGGCTGGGGCCACCAGGATCACAGGCCTGCGCTCCACCCGGGTCCTCCGTAGAAGGCGGGGAATCATCTGCAGTGGAGGGAACGCATACAGAAGAGAAAACTGGTGCCAAGGGCAAACCAAGGCATCGGTCCCGTAGGCCGAGGGATCCCTGGCTCGGGATATGAATTTGTCCAACTTTTTGTTGGATCTCGTTGCCATAATGTCCACATCTGGGACTCCGAATCTTTGGCAAATCTCTTGGAATACCTGGGGGTGAAGAGACCACTCCCCCGGGAGCAACTGTTGACGACTCAAAAAATCTGCTTGAGAATTGTCTATCCCTGGGATGAACACCGCCGAGATGCAGGGTACATGGGCTTCGGCCCATGAGAAAATCAGGTTGACTTCTCTTTGGGCTGCTGGGCTCTTTGTGCCCCCCTGGTGGTTTATGTATGCCACCGCTGTGGCGTTGTCGGACTGTATCCTTACTGGCAGACCCTGAAGGGGGAGAGTCCAGGCGATCAGGGCCAGCCGAGCAGCTCTGATCTCCAAGATATTGATGGGAAGCAGTTTTTCTGCCTCCGACCACTGCCCTTGCTGGGTCTGTTCTTCTAGAACTGCCCCCCAACCTGACAGGCTGGCATCCGTGGATACTATCTTCCACGTGATGGGGCAAAAGGATTTCCCTTTTGACAAACTTTGAGGGACCAGCCACCAAGACAGGCTGTGCCGGACCTTCGGGGAGAGCACTAACGGACGATCTAACGCCTGAATGGACTTGTTCCAAGCAGAGAGAATGGCTGCCTGAAGATATCTGGTATGGATCTGGGCGTAGGGTACTGCCTCGAAGGCGGCCACCATCTTCCCCAGCAGTCGCATACATAGGCGAATAGTCGGCCTCTTCTTGCCTAAGATCACTTGAACTGCTTGAGCTATTGATCTGATCTTTGCTTGAGGTAAAATTATCCTCTGGCAGTCTGTATCTAGCCGAAGGCCTAGATATCCCAACTGCTTTGTGGGTTTCAATACCGATTTTTCTAGGTTTACAATCCACCCGAATTCCTCTAGATGCTGAACTGTGCGACCTACTGCCTGATTGAGGCTGGAAGCTGAGCTGTCGATAACCAGAAGATCGTCCAAGTATGCCAAGACCAAAATGCCTTCTGTCCTTAGGACGGCTAGCACCGGGGCTAACACCTTTGTGAATACCCGCGGAGCTGTTGCCAACCCGAAAGGGAGGGCTACAAACTGGTAATGGCGGTGATCTATCATAAAACGAAGAAACCTGTGATGTGCCGGGTAGATCGGCACGTGCAGATACGCATCTTTTATGTCTATAGATGCTAGAAAGTCGCCTTGATGTAGGCTGGCTGCCACCGAACGTATGGACTCCATACGAAAGGTCTGAATGTTTAGAAAGCGATTTAGGCGTTTGAGGTCTAAGATAGGCCTGACGTCGCCATTGGGCTTTGGTATTATGAAAAGGTTGGAGTAGAATCCCAGACCCCATTCCTGGGTTGGTACTTCTACAATTACTGCTTGGAGCAAGAGACGATCCAATGCTTTTACAAGAGAGGCCCTCTTTAATGGGTCGCTTGGAAGACTTGACCCCTGAAAATGAGGAGGGGGGACTTCCCGAAACTCTAGCTTGTAGCCCGTGGCTACCACGCACCTTACCCAAGAGTCGGGAATTCTGGCCTTCCACACTTCGGAGAAAAACCGAAGCCTTCCCCCCACCCAAGAGAGTGGGGGCTCCCCTTCATGAATCTTACTTGAGGACTGGTTTAACCGGCTTGCGAGACCATGGCCTCTTGCCTGTCCCATGAAAGGGAAATCCTGCTAAAAGCTTTTTGCAGGGTGCCTCTGCTGACCAGTTTTTCAGCCACAAAAGGCGACGCATATGAACCAACAGCAGAGATAAACGGGACGCCTGTTGAACGGAGTCCTTAATAGCATCTACTGCAAAGCAGAGAGCTCTTGGGAGGTCAGCCAATTCACGAGCTTGCTGAGCCGGTATGTCCCTTAATATCTGTTTAGTCTGATCCTTTAAAGCCTGACAAACGCCAATGGCTGCCACTGCTGGCTGAACCACGGCACCTACTGTGGTAAAAGAAGCCTTCAGTAGGGTCTCCAATTTTTTGTCGACTGGATCTTTAAACATCTGGACATCTTCCACCGGACAGGTCAGGGATTTATTTACGCAGGAAATGGCTGCATCCACGGTAGGGAGTGCCCATTTCTTTGCAAATTCTTCTTCCATAGGATAGAGAATGGTGAACCTTTTAGGCCGCGTACACACGAGGGGATATGTCCGCTGAAAACGGTCCGATGGACCGTTTCAGCAGACATCTCCGCTCGTGTGTATGGGCTAGCGGACAGATTTCTCCACCCGACAGATTTCAAAGCATGCTTTGAAATCTATCCGGTGGGAATCTGTCTGCCCGACATGTCTGCTGGTTAGTACACTTACCAGCAGACATGTCGGCTCCCACCGCCGCCGCGCCGCTGCCGAATGGATTCGGCGCATGCGCGGAAGTGTTTTACTTCCTGGTGCGGTGACGTGGCGGTGACGTGGCGGCGTCAACGTCACCGCCGCGTCACCACTACGTCACCGCGCCGTCCGGCGGCGGGGAATTTGATCCGATGGTGTGTACACGCCATCGGATCAAACTCCCGATCGGACATATCCGATGGAAATGGTCCGCGGACCGTTTTCATCGGATATATCCGATCGTGTGTACGCCGCCTTAGGAGGGATAAAAATCCTATCAGGTCGAGCCCAATCCTGAAAAATCACGCTCTCCAGAAGGGGGTGAACCGGGAAAGACGCACCACTCAACGGTGCCTTCAAGGAACCTAAAGAGGATACCGCGGGGGCTAATTGTTCTGACACTGGAAGTTTAAAAGCAGTGCGAACCATATCCGTCAGAGACTGGATCCACAGACTCTCTGCTTGAGGAGCCGAAAAAATGTCATCTATAGTGGAATCTTCAATATCTGACCCGTCGGGACTCAGGTCCGCTTGATCCCCCTGTGGGTCCAGTTCCTCCGAAGAGAGGACCTCTGCATCCGAACACACCGTTCTAGGTGATGGGGATCTAGCCCGTTTGCCACCCGGCAAAGAGCGGGCAATTAAAGCAGTTAACCTTTTCTCTAGCCCACCCAGGGTGGATTCTAGCATTTCTTCCGTAACATAAACGGGAATGGGTTGATTGGGGGCCGCCTCTGCCCCTAGCACCCTCAATGGCTCCTGCACGATGCTGTTCGGTGGTCTATCTGGTGAGGGTGGGACCACTGGAGCCTGGCCCAAATCCTCTGACCCCGATGGAGACCCCTTTACTTTTTTGGCACCTTTTGCAGCCTTAGCTGGTCCTGATCCCTTGGGAGCCATTGCACAACCTTGAGACACCCTTACAGCCTACACCCAACTGTTGTAGCTAGAAGTGAAACATTAATAAGGACAGGCTATGGTAAAAAAAATTCTAAATTTTCATACGCCTGAGAAGGCGGCAATACCGAGGAAAGTCCTGTGAGTATTGCCACACCAATGCCCGTTAGCTGGAGTCCAAGGTTGCACCGACTCAGATACTGCCAGATCTAAGGCTGAGTCCCTTTAAGAAAAAAACTTATTTTTTTTTTTTTTTTTCTGGTCAGTGTGGACTAAGTCCAGACCTGAAGATCCACAAACCACCACTGGGTGCCACTGTTAGCCAGAACTGGCTCAGCTGCGCGCTCTATGTCCTCAGCCTCCACTGCTCTCAGGAGGGAATGACCAGCCAGGAAATGCTTTTTTGCTTTATCTGAGACCTGACGCTGCTGGCCCGCCCCCCCCCACGCACGCTGACGCTGTAAAAGCTGTGAAACCAACATTGAGGAAGCAGAGAGCAGAGGAGAAGCCTGGACCAGCGCTAGCAACCCAACAGACACCAGGTAAGCCACTAATCTTTGTAGTGCACACATAGAGGAAGCTGTCCCCATAGGCTTCCTAGGAAACAGGAGTTTTGTCAGCATTTCCTCCCTATAACACGTGGGGCTGCAGTATCATGCTAACAGGCAAGTCTGGGGGGAGTAGCAAAATACATATCTTTAAAAGCATACATATATCTACATGTTATCTGGGTAAACATTAGTACATCCCATCCTGCCTCAAAAGACATAGTGGAGATAGTGGCTGATGCAAAAGCATACCATTAGCCAACCCAGAACCCCCAGGGGGATACCTACTGTCGAACCAAGTCCCGCAGGTTCCCTCTTACCTGCTCCACGCCGCAGGGTATTGCAAAATGCAAGAGGCCCAGCCTTCCCCCATCTCCGTGGGTATTGTCTTGGACCTTCAGGGACCGGGGTCCTGTGTTAAGGAACCCACACCCCTGGACCTATATAGCATCCTGGCATCAGTAGCGTTTAGTTCTTGGAAGAGACTAAGGCACTGGAGCCCAGAATCCAGCCCTCCAAGGAGAGGCATTATAGGCAAAACCCCACTCCAGCAGGGCCCGGGTACCGTACACCTTGGCTTTGAAGCACTTCGGACGGATCCGGCTAGCTATCCTGGGTCCCGAGACCTCCGAGGGACAGCTAGACGTGACCAACACCTAAGACACTGGCGAAAAAACTGAAGCACTCCCAGTGGGAGGGGGTTATATAGGGAGGAAACTTCCTGTGAAATTGATTACACCAGTGTCCACACCTGAAGGTACCCATATAACCCAAGTGTAATGGCTATGCGCTCTGTGTCCCGTGATGTACGATAAAGAAAAACGTTTTTTTTTTTTATATATTTTTGGGGGATATTTATTATAGCAAAAAGTAAAAAATATAGATTTTTTCAAAATTGTCGCTCTATTTTTGTTTATAGCGCAAAAAATAAAAACCGCAGAGGTGATCAAATACCACCAAAAGAAAGTTCTATTTGTGGGGAAAAAGTGGACGTCAATTTTGTGTGGGAGCCACGTCGCACAATTGTCCGTTAAATCGATGTGGTGCTGAATCGCAAAAAGGGGCCTGGCCCTTTAGCAACAAAATGGTTCGGGGCTTAAGTGGTTAACTTAATTCTTCTTGCAAGCTACCCCTACCAGTTCTATCATTTCCTTGTCATGTTCTCCCTCATCTACAACTCCTGATGACCCTGCTGGTAACTCCAATGATGACACTGATGACCCTGCTGGTAACTCCAAAGATGACACTGTTGACCCTGCTGGTAAATCCAATGATGCCACTGATGACCCTGAAGCACTATCACCCTTTGAAAGATTTGATAACTAAAATGTTACTCTAAATGTCTACTGTTTTATTTATTTTTACTTTTTGGGCACTGTACATCATTGTATCCTGTACAGTACTTTTGTTGTTTATATTTTTTGTGTTCTGTACTATGCAAATTAAAACAACTTTATTGAGTTGGAGTTTTGTGTTTGAACCTTTTTTCAGAATACAGTAAAGTACAGTAGTTAAGAATGCTTAAAATATTACATTACTTATGGCTCCTCGTTTAATGGCCTGCTTGCTGGAACGAAACCTGGTTGTTAAGTTAGGAGTACCTGTACTGACAAAGCAGCAAAAAGACAGAGGCCCAGATTCACAGAGCGATTATGCCTGCGCAACAGGAGATGTGTGCGTGCGTTTCGATGCACGGCATCCCCAGAACGAGATACGCAAAAAATCTATATTTTTTTTGTCCCGCGTAATTTTCGTTAGACTGGCGCATCCGTCTGCACAAAAGTGCGCTAGACAGACCATTGATTTGCTAGTCAAATATGCTAATGAGGGACTTACGGGGATCCACAAAAGAACGTTGGGGCAGCGCAGGCGACGCAGTGTGCGCAACTGCAAAATGTCCTGTCTAAAATTAGACCATATAAAAGCTGGTCTAAAAAGAGAAAAAAAGTCTACTTGTTAGATAAAGCAACACTGTTAGTGAGGAGCTCAGCAGTCACACGTGTTGCACAACAATCTGTATGCCAACATGCCAGGGGCATCGTCGCGCATAGCTATACTACTGACTTTAGATTAACAAAGAAGAATGAGGGCACGGAGGATGGCACGGAGGATGGCACGGGAGAGGATATACCGCACCCGCATAGACCTGTTTGGCATGAGTGATTCTGAGGTGTTTCGCATCTTCAGATTCACCCCTCATGTCATCCTGGAATTAACCACAACCCTGCAGGAGGACATCACCAGCCGAACACAACGCTCACATGCAGTGCAGCCACTGGTCAAGGTCATGGCAACACTCCATGTCCTTGCCAGTGGCTCTTTTCAGCGTACAAGTGGAGTGGTGGCTGGGATGTCACAATCCTCCATGAGCAGATGTGTGCACCAGGTTGTCCCTGCAATCCTCAGACGCATGGCCAACCAAATCATCAAACCCACCACTGAGGACCTGCGGCTGAAGGCAATGACAGATTTCTACAGAATTGCCAGATTCCCAAGCACTGTGGGGGCCATTGATTGCACACATGTGGCACTCCAGCCCCCCCAGGAGACAGAGCACATGTACCGCAATCGGAAGCATTGGCATTCCATCAATGTACAGGTGATAGTCGATGCCCAAGGCCTCATATGGCACGTCTGTGCCAAACACCCAGGGTACAGCCATGACAGCTACATATACAATCAATGCCACATCCGAATGGAATTCAAACAGAACGTGTATGGGGACACCTGGCTGGTTGGTGAGTGACATGGGAGTCAGGCATGACTATCCTCCCCCATGATGCACACCTCACAAGTGGCACATGCATGACTAACATCCTCCTGTCTTTTCCCTTACAGGTGACTCTGCATATCCACTGGGACCCCATCTCATGACTCCTATCCGGAACCCCCAAACTCCAGGAGAGGAAAGATACAATCAAGCACATGCCCAAACACGAGCAGTGGTGGAGCGCACCTTTGGCCTCCTGAAGTCACATTTCCGATGCCTGGATAAGTCTGGGGGGACCCTCTTGTATTCCCCAAACTTCGTGTGCCAGATCATCGGTGCATGTTGCATGCTGCACAACTTCGCAGTAAGAAAGGGCCTGCAGATTGCCCTACGTGATGACCTGACCCCTGAACCAGACAATCCCCCCCTAACCGAGGCTACCCCGTCTTCTGAGGGAAGAGCAACCAGGAGACAACTCACATTGGGCATCTTTGCACGTTAAACACACACATTAATCATGGCACAATGAGAATGCATGCATGCACACCACTGTGGTCCCTAGCACAGACACATCACATCCACATCAAATTGGATTGGCACCAGTCCACCATGCTGGACTTCTGAGCAGCAACGCCACGACAAGGCTCCAATTATGTCACTGTACATTCATACACCATTCACATGGACCTGGGGATCACTTCTCCCTGGTCCTGGGGAACCCTACTCCACCAAAATTGAGGGTGACACCCCTTTTCCGGCAGGAATGTCACCCCCACATTCAAACAGCATTCACAACCCAAAAAAAAAATTACCTACAAAAGCAAAAATTTTCCAGCAAAAAAAAAAAAAAAAAAAAGGGGGAAAAAACAAATTATTGCCCCTTGCGTGAGCCACGCCTGGGGCGCCCCCGGCCACGGCCCCGGCTTCTCAGGGGAGACTCATGGGGAGGGGTAAAACCGGGGAAGGAGGAGCAGCCCCTGATCTCTGCCCACCTGGCGGCCTGCCCTCCAAGGCCACGGCTATTCTGTCCAGGGCAGCACCAAGTGTTGCCGTGTTGGCCTGGATAGCCTGGGTAAGGGCCCTCACATCCTGCCAAACGCCTGCTGATGTCGTCTGCAGTTCGTTTAGGCAGGTTGTGAAAGCCCGGGAGTGGGAGTCCAGGTTCCCCAGCGTATTCCTTGATGGAGGACATGCTCTCCTCCATCCGCACCAATGTCTGGCTGACCTGTCCCAGATGGCGGGTCTGGAGAAACTGGTCCCTTCTCAGAGTGGCGGGCAGGAGATCGGCCACCCCCCTGGTGTTCTGGGATGAAATCCTGCCTTCAGCTGATGCTTGTGGCCGGGGAGAAGGGGAGGCCCTTGTGAGGGGAGCCATGTTGGGGGAAGAGGGGGGGGGGGTCCCCCTTAGGGAGGGCTGCCTGCTGCCAGCCAGAGGGGAAGAGTCCTCAAAAACCAAACGTCCAGTGCCTGACATGGACTCCTCCTCCTCATGATTCTCCTCCTCCTCATGATTCTCCTCCTCCTCTTGAACCTCCTCCGCGGACTCCGGCCTTGTTGGGGGGGCCTCATTAGGCTGATGTCCTGGGGTTGGTGCGGTCAGGCCAGATGGCCCTGCACCCTCCTGCACATCTGTGGATGACACAAAACATTCACAGGTTGGAGGATCCACACACTTGCCACATATTCCCTTTCACCCCCTCCCCCACACATGCTACACATCTGATATTAAAAAAAAAACTTACCTGGCACCACGGGCTCCGGACTTGAGTCAAAGCCAGGCAGGCCCTCAACTTCATGCCGATGAAAGGTCAGGGCCACCGCACGCTCCTCCGCTGTCAGCCTAATACGGCATGGTGGGCCCCCTCCTGTGCCCCTGGCATGGGCATGCATTCTGGCCAGCTTCTGTTTGACCAGACGCCGGAGGTCATTGATTTTTTTGTCAATCCCAGACCGGGTCCGTGTCTCCCCCTGCCCCGCTGAATTGACCTGCTCAGTGATCATATCCAAAATCTCCCTCCTCCTGGCCGGGGTGGTGTTGGCACTGTCTGGGCCGTGGAGGAAACGCCCATACTCGCTAATGGCCCGGGCAAGAATTTTTTTTTCCCCAACTGTAAAATTGAGCTTTCTCTTTCTCTCTGTCATACTTCCCAAAAAACTCACTCCCGGTCAACAAAATTCACTCACACAAACAAGCACAACCAATCAAGCAAGAACACACACAAAGAGAAAAATACTCAGCAAGAAACAGTCACAAAAAAACAAAACAAAAATACAGCAGGAAAACAAACGAACAGAAATATATCAATCAAACAAACAGTCTCTCAAACACTTATCAAAAAACACTTTCAAAGATCTACTAACAAACACTTGATCACACAGAACACTAATCTGACAACTACAAAACACACCGCAACGAACAACAGGACAAAAGCACTTGGTTAAATGGGAAGGGACAAAGGGATGTACTTTTGCAATGCTAGTGCGTTTGTGTGTGTCTATTTATGCTGTTTGCGTAGTTCACAACGTTGCCCTAGTCCATTTCCAATTTCACTGATTGCGCCGCTCCCGAGTTGTGAGCATGCGCACAGCGGAGCTGACCATGGTCTCCTTCAAGCACGCATGCGCGAGCCGGCCGGCCCTTCATTTGCATGGGGTCACGGCTCATTTCAATGTAACACGCCCACGTCCTTCCCAATTTGTATTACTCCTCCTTACGCCTCGTGAAAAACGTTACGCATGCGCAATTTCCTGCGCAAAAGCTACGAGAATAGGGGGATTACGCGGCAAAATTGCGCAAGTCTAACGTAAAGGCGGTGCGCTACGCCGGTCCAATAATGCGCAGATGTACCTGAATCTGGGCCAGAGACTTTGTGAACAAGGTCAGAGAAACTCTGGTATTTTATATATATATATATATATATATATATATATATATATATATATATATATATATATATATATATATATATATATATATATATATATATATATATATATATTAATTTTTTTGGATAGCCTGCAACAGATAACAACTGTATCTTTTTTGCATTATAATGCCCAGCCCCACTGCACAGTGAATGTAAGTGTAATTAATGGAAACCTAAAACAAGCAGAAGAGTACTTAGCATTTTACCACATTTTATAAGTCATAAACACACATCATGAGAATATAACAGTCTGCAGTCGCTAGACAAGAAAACTCCTAGATGCTATTTCAGAAAAGAAAATGCCGGATGCTTTTCTGTGCCACAAAGAAGTAAAAAAGGAAGCTACCTGCCAACTGCAACCTTGAACTAGTCTCATGTAATTTCTATTGATTGATTTCTCCCCATACACTAACTTAACTGCAAAGCATTTTACACGATAGCCATCTTCAGCAAAATAATTGCTAGGATCAGAAGGTTAAAGGGTAATCCCATTATCAAAGCAATAAAAAAAGGATACTTCTTTCAAGTTAGGGAATTCTGCAGAATAAAAATGTAGTTTCACAAGCTTATGACGTTATGATTTTATTTAAAACATACCACCAGTTAATGATGTATTTCACTAAAATTGTATTATACAAAAATAATGGTTGTTTCATAGGTAATTTCAGTCACAGTGCTGCAGCAGTGTTCAGTTTAAGAAGTGCAGCCTTAGTTGAGTGCAGATACCAACAGAAGCATGCGGCTCAATATGTATTTACACCAGACAGTTCCAAAATTGAAAGATAAAATCCAGGCCAACAGTTAAATACACAGATAACCTATTCTTCTGTCCATTTAGTCCTGGGTTTTACATAGCTTTGCTGCTCTGCACTACCCTGTCTGGCAGGACAGAAGGCTGCAGTTAAAGTGTATGCAAACCTAAACATTATATCTATGTAAGCAGCTCCCTGTTTTCTTTGTAAATGCAGTTGTGCAATGTCTTTTTATTAGAGTGAATGTCCTATACTGTAAGCACCTATTGATCCTGTCAAACAATTCTCTCCTTCCCAGACCCTTTAAAAAAGGGTGACCGCCAGCTCCCAATTTTGCAGGGTGATGGTCATCCTTTGCTTCTATTGAATCTTCAGCAGTCAATATCCTCTGTTGGTTTATTGACAGTTACTCTGAAATTTAGTAGCTGAGACTGTAACTTCCTGTAAATGTGAGTACCCATGGGTCAAACAACAGAAATACTGTCAGGATCAATGAGTAATAAACTCAATATCTATATTATTTTTTTTATTTTTCCAATAGGTTACCAAGTAAAGATATGGTCCCTCCCTCACAGCGGAAGAAAAAAGGCAGACTGATGAGCAAATCTCTCTGTCACTATGTTTGCTCTTCTTACCATGTTCCTTATTAGAACATTAGCATTGAAGCACAAACAGCCTGTGGACATATTTGCAGATATCATAAACAGATGTGGAAGTTCCATCCAGGTCAAAGGGTTGTCCTTGTAAGGTTTCAAAAACTGCCTCTTTTCAGCATTGAGAAACATATGTACAAATGTGCATATGAAAGTACTGTATTTGGATGGGTTATCTAAAAATAATTATACTAAACACATACACAAATATACACATACTATATATTAAAAAATACTTAAAACCTTTATTTATATAGGTATATCAATTGTGTATTAGTCGCCAATATAGTGGTCTGAAGACTTTATACCAGTGATGGGGAACCTTGGCACCCCAGATGTTTTGGAACTACATTTCCCATGATATCTCCTGCACTCTGCAGTGTAGTGGAGCATCATGGGAAATGTAGTTCCAAAACTGCTGGGGTGCCAAGGTTCGCCATCACTGCTCTATACTATTGCAGCTAATGCTGCTTGCACCATGGTATTAATGCCTAACACACAAAAAGTTTAGTGGAAAATGTATCAACAGGTTAAAACTTTTTTTTGTTTTTAAAATTAGTAAAGAAACTAAGACATCCATTTTTAGATAATTATCAACTGGAATGTAGAAGTGTCCACATTGCAAGATTTCCCTATACCTCCTGTTTCACTGACAACTATAACATTTTGTTTTTCCCATAATTTCCTGTAATGCTAACAGACAGACCACCTTTATTTATATAGGTATATCAATTGTGTATTAGTCCCCAAAATGGTGGTCTGAAGATTGTCTGCTATTGCAGCTAGCGCTGCTTTCACCATGGTGTTACTACTCCAAAATGTGTTACATTTTTTAAGTTTTTTTTCCACATTCTGTGACCAGAGCAGTACAGTGTTACTATAGTGACACTGTACTACTCTAAGGAAGTGATCATAATTTTTCTTTTTTCACACACTCTAATGCCGCGTACACACGGTCGTTTTTTGCAATGAAAAAAAACAACGTTTTCTGTGAAGTAAAAAACAATGTTTTTGAAACGTCACTTTTCAAAGACAATTTTGCATACACACCATCGTTTTTTCACAAAAAGCGAGGTTACGTTCACCACTCTTTTCCATTGAAGCTCGCTTCATAACTAGCTTCTGGGCATGCGCGGGTTGAAAAACGTCGTTTTGAACGACGTTTTTGCTACACACGGTGACTTTTTGTGAAACAAAAAACGACGTTTTGAAAAACGACACAAAAAATTCAAACATGTTGGAATTTTTTTTTGGTCGTTTTTTTGAAGACAAAAAACGACGTTTTGCCCACACACGATCAATTTAAATGACGTTTTAAAAAACGTCGTTTTTTTTCATCGCAAAAAACGACCGTGTGTACGCGGCATTATTGCTTATAACAGTGTTGATCACTGTTATAAGCAATCATTTTTTCATGAATAGCATCCATTCATCCAGTGTGTACTGTTGTGAAAATGTAATTGGCTACAGATATCCCATGGTACAGATGCCCTTTGATAGGCCATGCATGTACCATATGATCACTGTGACCAACCACAGAGAACAACACAATAGTACATAATGAATGGCTACATGTGTACAATTGTCAGGTGATCTGCTGCACAGCCCCTAGGGTGCACAAGAGGCACGTTCCTGAGAGGGCGCCATTTGACATACACCCAGGATGGGAAAGCTCCTGCTTGGACATCATTTGACAATAGGTTAGATGGGAAGCAGTCAGATATCAAAAAAGTATTAAAACTGGGGATGCACTTTAAAGTGTGACATTTTACAGAGCACAGCTGATTATGTATCCAATAATTAAAATTTAATTATTTCTAGCTAGCAAGGAGTAAAAAGGCTACACAGAAAATGTACATTACATTTAAATGCTGTAAATAATGTACAGGTGCAGGTAATTCTATATACACAGTTTGGAAATTAGTAGCTGCTCTTTTTGTAGCAGGTAGATTGGTCATTTAACTGCTTTTAGTAACTATAATAAAATGACACATTTTTTATTCGCTTAACAGCACAATTTAAAGAAACGCTAAAAGTTCTAAATAATTATACTTCTTTCATGACAGCCAACATCATATTAAAATTATTGGAAAAAATAAAGCATTAAAGTACAACTAAAGGCAAACCTTGTTTTTGCTTTGGCAGAGTGGAGAGGGATTAGAGCACCTGTCAGGTTTTTATTGCTCTCTGTGCCCTTGTTAGTAAGATTCGCCCTCTCTATTGGTCCGGTTTACCTTTATCGTTGAACGTGAAAGAAAAGAAAACCCCAATTTGGGGTTGTTCCCAGAAAAGTAATAGAGGGGAAATCTTCTAATGGGAACACTAGTTTTGGTGACTTGGCGGTCCCCAATAAATTCCCTTAATTTGCAGGCATTTCCTCTCACTTACTTTTTAGCTATGGGACAGGAAGTGAAAGCAAATCTCCAAAATGGGAGACAGATGGCAGGAAAAAAAATCTGACAGGGGTTATAACCCTCCCTTATTCTATTCACAATGAAAACATTTGTTTTGCCTTTGGTGCTACTATAATTCATGTTTTTCTTCTATCGACATTTGCCATGTTCTCACCTGATTTGTTTGATACCCAAATAATTGTTTGTGGGGAGATGTGGCTTGTATTTCCTACTGCAATAGTTAATGGAATCTGCCAAAGATAACTGTAAATCAAAGACAAAACACAAAACAGAACACGTTATTCATGCAAAGCTATGAAACACTCTAAACAAATTTAAAAAACAAAAACAAAGTTGTATTCCAAATTGTTTAAATTTGTGAGTTTTAAATTAAGCAAAGAACAGTTTTGAGAAACCAAATAATCTCACAAGAAATGCTAATGAAATAAAAATGCCATTCTAAAACTCAGACTCCCAGTGAAGTGCTCTGAATAACTTAGCAACAGAAAAATAAAGAGGCCCATCAAGACATACTACTGGAATTAATTTAAGAAAAAGAAAATTAGACATTAGTAGTATGCCTGAGGCAGTACTTGATGACAGTGTATGTCACTAAAGAAATCCAAACTTTACACATGCCCTAAAAGCAAGACTTTTTTTTCTGTTTTCCTTTGACTGATATTCAGTATTGGGATTTATGTGACATTTTCTCTTGTAATGTAGCTCTCAATATTCAAACTACCATTTGCATAGAAAGCAGCAAATTAGTCTACTGAAATGGCCACATTTAGCTTATTGAACAAAGACTTTTTCTAAGAATGTACTGTATACAATTGTCTTCGATGTGCACATCCCTGTTGAATGTCACAGACAAATAAATATTCCAAAAATGATTCATACGTGGCCTAATTTCCACTTCCAGCAATTTAACTGCCATGAACATCCTGGTAACATGTAGGTCATGTAGAGCTTGGCGCCAGCTGGTCACAGATCAAGTGTGGACACTGGGCGTTTCTATTTAGAAAATAAATAAAAGGAACCAATCGATAAAGCTAGAGAGCTGTGCGGACACCTTCCTGTTCTACTTTTTAATAAGATGACAAATAAAGTACTCAGACTTCTACTTTGACAGCAGCAATTATAACACTTTGATCTTTTTCATCAGTTAGTATTAATTGTAGCAGGCTCACTAAATAGGTAATATTGAGAAACATCAACTTTTAGCCAAAGTTCCTAACATGTATGCTGCTTTGAAACTGTCAATCCAGGGGGTTATTACTAAGACAGAGAGATTTCCCGTTGTTATAATATGTCAACTTTTATAAGCAGCATGAGTGTCAGTCAATGATGGCTGTGATAAATATGCTGGTCTTGCCATGTCTACTGAATAACATCTTGTAAATTGTAGCTGGTCCATCAATATGCAAGACATGAGAATCTTAAATTAAACGTTATATATCGAATGATGGATAAAGGGAAAGTAATAGTTATCTTATCTAAAATAAATAATTGTTACTTGTTCATTAACAGAGTATCATTTAATATGTACACACCCTGAGCCTTAATATTCTTCTGTTTAAGCAGGTAGGTAACTGTAAAGATGGGTTGGTGAATGATGCCTTACCTGCCCTGTTACACACTTCCTCTAAGGCCGCGTACACATGATCGGACATATCTGCTGAAACTGGTCCGCAGACCAGTTTCAGCGGACATATCCGATCGTGTGTACGGCCTAGCAGACAGGTTTCCAGAAGACAAAAGTTTTAAACATGCTTTAAAACTTATCTGCTGGAAAGCGGTCTGTCGGACATGTCCGCAGGTTAGTACGCCTAACCAGCGGACCGAAATCCCCTGCACGCGTCAAATGGATTCGACGCATGCGTGGAAGCATTTTACTTCCTGGTTTGCGGACGTTGCGGCGTCAACATCACCGCCACGTCACCGCGCTGTCTGTCCACGGGGATTTTGGTTTGATCGTGTGTACACACATCAGACCAAAATATCCCAGGAGACATGTCCTATGAAAATGGTCCGTCGGACCGTTTTCATCGGATATGTCTCCTCGTGTGTATGCGGCCTTAGTTACAATGCTGAGTGGCAGGCAGCCCCATTTATAAACCGTATCACAAAAAAAGTAGAAAAATATATATATATAATGGGACCTGTATTTCTTCTTACTATGTCACTGTATACAAGGTTTATTGTCTAATTTGATCCACTGCCCCTTTTAACTGTTTCTGTTTAAAATGTGAGCTGAAAGCAAAGGAGGGTTTCTTTAACATTATTTACAAGCATCACATAACATCCCTCAGGGGCAAAAGTAGACTCTGCAAGTCTGCAAAAATAAATTTCTGTCATCTTTACAGCAGGATTGCCCAAACTTTTGAAGCACAAGGGCCACGTAAGCGACTTGGTAACTGGTTGCGGGCCACAATCAGTGGAGCAGGCAGATAGCAGGTCCATGTCCACTCTGCATATGCAGAGCAAACATGGACATAGCCTGATCAGATTGGAGGTAGGACATGAGCCGGTTTACATCTGCCACTCCTTAGGAGGTGAATAAATGGTCCAATTGGGTCGGACTGACCGTGTGAAAAGGCCCATGGCTGCTTTAACACTGATGCGCTGCGGTTTACCAGCACCGCGGGTGCAACGCAGTGTGCATTTGGCTTTTCTGCACTTTGCAATAGACTTCTATTATATTCTGCAGGTTTGGTGCACTTTCAGAAAGCTCAAACTTGCAGGTAAAAACAGAAGTCTATGGCTCGGTGCAGGTAACCCGCAGATTCACTGCTTTGCATCTGTGGATTAGTTTGAAAGCAGCCCAGTAACCACTGCAGAACAGATATAGCCATACAGTATATACACTGTGATTTTAGTAATAAACTGACCTTTAATAACAGTATTCTATTCTATTCCATCCCAGAGTAGGCCACATCAGAGGACTCCGCTGGCCACATGTGGCCCCCGGGCCAATGGTTGGGCACCCCTGTCTTACAGTATGTATGTTTTTATATATATATATATATATATATATATATATATATATATATATATATACATACACACACAGACACAAAAACATGTTGCATTGACATCAAGTAGCACTTCTCCTTTGGATGGGAGATGGGAAAGGACCTTACTTCTGCCCTGAACAGTGCTTAGGTAAGGATATGTAAGTGCTGTTCAATTCAGTAGTACTAAGAGCACTGGTTGTGTGATGACCCCGTACCAGGAGCTAAAGCCATGACAGTCCAGCAAGCTTACCTAGGCTAATGTTATCAGTGTGCTGCAGGTATTGTAGAAGGAAGAATTTCCCCAGTCACCTATTTCCTGGTTATCAGAATGCAACAGATGTATAGTTTAAGAAAGTGGCACTCTGATGCCGTGTACACACAATCGTTTTTTCAGATGAAAAAAGTCTGATGGACTTTTTTCATCTGAAAAAATAATCAGGTGTGGGCCCCATCTGACTTTTTTCCATCGGGGGAAAACATGTTTTATATTTTTCCGATGGAAAAAAATCAGATGGGAAATTCCGATTGTCTGTGTGGAGTTCCATCAGAGAAAAATCCATGCATGCTCAGAATCAAGTCAACGCATGATCAGAAGCATTGAACTTAATTTTTCTTGGCTCGTCAAAGTGTTTTATGTCACCGCTTTTTGGACGGTCGGAATTTAGTCTGACAGTGTGTAGGCAAGACTGATGAAAGTCAGCTTCATCGGAAAATTACATCGGATTTTATTCCATCGGAAATCCGATCATGTGCATGCGGCATCAGTGTAGTGTAAAACAACTTGTTTAACCAGTTAAGCCTCGGACCATTATGCACCTGGCCCCTTTTTGCGATTCGGCACTGCGTCGCTTTAACTGACAATTGCGCAGTCGTGTGACGTGGCTCTTAAACAAAATTGGCGTCCTTTTTTCCCCACAAATATAACTTTCTTTTGGTGGTATTTGATCACCTCTGTAGTTTTATTTTTTGCGCTATAGACAAAAATAGAGTGACAATTGTTTTCCTAAAAATATGTCATATTAGTTATACACGAGGTGCTTAACTTTCAGCCTATATTAGTTTTATTTTAAAAAGGGACTGCTTCCAAAACATCTGATTAAAAGGGATCTTCACGTTTTACGTAAGAATTAAATCCCAAAGTGCAATGTAATCTCTTGCATTCCTTCCTCAAATCTGAATAGGACATAGGGCGAAACTAGCTTAGAGAATGTACTGTATATTACCACAAACATCTTATGTACAAATTAAATACTGTAATAGTATGCCTTAGGTCAGAGGTCTCCAAACTGTGGCCTGGGGCCAGATGTGGCCCTTTGCTTGCCTAAACATGGCGCTTGAAGCACTATTCCTCCACTTATAAAAAGGTTGCATTTTAGTGTGAATTATTTTTTGTTTAGCTGCTCTCTTCTGTAATTTACTGCTAGCATGCATTAGGGACATTTTAGTGCATTTAACTTGCACTAAAAGTAAAACTCTACATTTGCAATGGTTATAAACCCTTACATATACCCATTGAAGTGACTGGCCTCACATACACAGAGAAATTCTCCTACATAAATTGTACTTGTTTATCTGGATATCCTCCACCTCTACAGCCTTCTAAAACACACAGCTCAAAGGCTAGTTCTCAGCTCTGATATCACACACTGCACAACATATAAATGTGGGGTGAAAACTGAGACCTGAGATCTCCCCCTACACAGTCTCATAGGGAAACATATACAGCTGAGGAGACATAAATCACACTCTATTGCTTGGAATGAATCTAGTACACATTATTGAGAGATATGCTCTATTTTTTTTTTACATTTCAGAGGTTTAAAACACACAGACTCTTTTTTTTAGTAACACTGTATTGTGAATCCAGTCAAATTATTCAATGTAAAGCATCCCTTTGACTTTCGATTACAGAACTGGACAAGTGCACATTTACTGTATAAGATTACGGAAAACACAACTAAAACAAAGGCTAAGCAAAAACGGAGTAGAATATTGTGGACAAATACACAAATCAACATGCATATTACAAAAACAATATACCATAATTATTCTTGGTAATTAGAAAATGTGAGAAGGCAAAAGCTTTAGTCGTAAACCTAAAATATAATATACTGTACCTATTATTCCTTAGCTCGGGGTCTCTTGTATTTGCATCTATATTGTATAGGAAGTGCTCCTGAGTGATTGTTATTCCATCCTCTACTGTTTCATTTCTTAGTATCGTTATTACAGGATATCCCATTTGAAGTGTCCACTGATCCATCACTTCTTGAATGTTCACAGATTTGCCTTCATTTTTCAAAACCTTCGAAAATAAGTTATAGCACTTATTGCAGACTTTCATAAATACCATTTATTATTACAGCCTTATCATCATGAATAGGAAGCTAGCAACCATTATCACATTTTAAAATGCAATGTATAGCAAGAAAAACCTTCTCTTTTTCTCAGTTCAAAAACAAATTAGCATATATTGCACTGCACTGGGTTGATTGAACCAAACTACCAACGCGTGTTGTAATATAACAATAGCCCATTAATGGGCATCTTGCTTTTCTTCAGAATATACATTTAAATACAGCCTTTTAGACGCATCTTAAGTACAGCACTTAGTTTAAGAAAGACTACAAATGGGATTTTTGCTTTTTTTACCTGTATTAAGTAGAATATTGAAATGTACCTTTGAAAGTGTATTCCACAGATCCTTTCTTGCAGCATTACCAAACTTATGGGTTGTTAGGAAATCCTAGGAACAAACAAATGCAAACAGATTATTGAGGAGGTATAGAACAATATATTTGTTACTATTAAAAATAATAATGTCCATTACTGAACCACATAAAAGGTAATCTCTGCAGAAAATATGATTACTTCACTGTATTAGTCCCTTTAACTATTTAAATAGTGTTATAATAAGTTCACCCATGAGGCCATATTTATAAAGCCAGTGCAAGTTCAAAGCAGGGTTATTTTATAAGTGCGCATATTTTTTCAAAGGCAAATTTTCACAAGAAGTTTTGCTAAAAAAAGGCTAAAATAATATGTCATATTAGTTATACGCGAGGTGCTTAACTTTCAGCCTATATTAGTTTTATTTTTAAAAGGAACCGCTTCCAAAACATCTGATTAAAAGGGATCTTCACGTTTTACTTAAGAATTAAATCCCAAAGTGCAATGTAATCTCTTGCATTCCTTCCTTAAATCTCAATAGGACATAGGGCGAAACTGGCTTAGAGAATGTACTGTATATTACCACAAACATCTTATGTACATATTAAATACTGTAATAGTATGCCTTAGGTCAGTGGTCTCCAAACTGTGGCCTGGGGCCAGATGTGGCCCTTTGCTTGCCTGAACACGGCTCTTGAAGCACTATTCCTCCCAATGATACAAGACACAATTCTTCCAATTAACATCAACAATGGGGCAATGTTTGCTCTGACTGATGCCAGAAAAATTTCCACTCCTGCTGGCCACAGTCCGCCCCCCTAAATTCTGCTTGGGATATGCCCCCTAAACTCTTTGTTTAACAAAACAAAACAGCGCTATAAAATTTTACTCTCGTTTAATAACCTCTTAATGATGAAGCTAATACAAAAGTTAATGCTCAAACCCAGTTTCGCAACTTAGGGAAGTGTTAGTAAAATTATACATATCTTTACAATTATTTCATGTATCCAGATGAATTTGGTGGTAAATATCAATGGATATCTCCTGATTTATTTATTTTTATATTATCAAGGAAAAACTTTCCTAAGATAGTAAAACAAATGATTTTCTAAAATGTAGCTGTATATTTCTTGCTGTTACCATGACTCACCACCAAAAAACATACAAAAAAAACATACATGTCAATACTACATATGTGTGCATTATTTTCTCTCTGTACCAGCAGTCCCAGAAACAATAGAGCACATATGCTTTTTTTTATATATTACCTAAAACATACTGACACACTAAATATAAAACCTTTTTTTTTTTACAGTACCTGAAACACACTAACCTAGATCAAGCTCTAATCTATCAATTTCAACTTTTTTTTTAGCAGGCCTTTTTTTAAAACATGAAGAAAAAAAATAGAGGATACAGAGTTCTAAAATAGGGGAGAGTTTTAAAACTAGTGATCACTGTGATTGGCTATCACAGTAATCATGTAATCGGCCCTCTTGGCTCTCAATCAAGACTGGGCGCTATCTGTGACAGTGGGGTTATGAAATTGGGAGAGAATAATTGAGTACAAAAAATGCTGCATATATTAGACCCTTTGGAGGAAAACCCACCTCGGTTTCACACATTTTTGATGGGGGTAGGCAGGGTTTAAAATGTCTTAATGGATTACAGTCATGGCCGAAATTGTTGGCCCCCCAGAAATTTTTCCAAAAAATCAAGTATTTCTCACAGAAAAATATTGCAGTAACACATGTTTTGCTATACACATGTTTATTCCCTTTGTGTGTATTGGAATAAAATAAAAAAATGGAGGAAAAAAGCAAATTGGACATAATACACAAAACTCCAAAAATTGGCTGGTCAAAATTCTTGGCACCCTTTCAAAATTGTGGATAGATAAGATTGTTTCGAGCATATGATGCTCCTTTAAACTCACCTGGGGCAAGTAACAGGTGTGGGCAATACAAAAATCACACCTGGAAGCAGATAAAAAGGAGAGAAGTTCACTTAGTCTTTGCATTGTGTGTCTGTGTGTGCCACACTAAACATGGACAACAGAAAGAGGAGAAGAAAACTGTCTGAGGACTTGAGAACCAAAATTGTGGAAAAATATCAACAATCTCAAGGTTACAAGTCAATCTCTAGAGACCTAGATTTGCCTTTGTCCACAGTGTGCGACATTATCAAGCACTGTAGCCAATCTCTCTGGGCGTAGATGAAAGAGAAAAGAGAAAAATTGATGAAAAATTGCAACGCAGGATAGTCCAGATGGTGGATAAGCAGCCCCAAACACGTTCCAAAGAAATTCAAGCTGTCCTGCAGGCTCAGGGAGCATCAGTGTCAGCGCCAACTATCTGTCGTCATTTAAATGAAATAAAAAAAGCTATGGCAGGAGACCCAGGAGGACCCCACTGCTGACACAGAGACATAAAAAATGTCTAATGTCTAAGCACTGATTGTTTGTGCAAAACGCGTCAGTTTTTCACCCTACTGCTTGCTGTGCTGTGTTTTGTAGTGCTTTTTATCCTTTTTACACCAATAAAGGCCACCTTTTTAGTTTTTTTTTGGTGTGCGGCTGTCCATGAATTCTTTTCATTGATTTTTTGCCTTGTGCATTGCCAGCACCCACGGTCTTTGAGGAGGACATTGATTGCTTATTGCATTTGCCTGGAGCAGCGGTCTCTTTTTCTTCAGAGACATAAAAAAGCAAGACTACAGTTTGCCAAAATGTACTTGAGTAAGCCAAAATCCTTCTGTGAAAACACCTTGTGGACAGATGAGACCAAGATAGAGCTTTTTGGTAAAGCACATCCTTAAAAACAACCTTCCAACAAAAGAGACCTGAAGCAGTTTGCAAAGGAAGAGTGGTCCAAAATTCCGGGTGAGAGGTGTAAGAAGCTTATTGATGGTTATAGGAAGCGACCGATTTCAGTTATTTTTTCCAAAGAGTGTGCTACCAAATATTAAGTTAAGGGTGTCAAGAATTTTGACCAGACCATTTTTTGAGTTTTGAGTGACTCTTAGCTTTCACATGTTGTTGTTTGTTTCACAGTAGACTTTAAAAATAGTATATCTGACTTCATCATAAACTGTTGCAGATTTGCAAAGCTTAGAATGTGGCAATATTTCACAGATAATTATTTTTTCTTCTGTGTATGGGGCACTGATGCAGGTATGAGCAAATTTTTACAAAATGTACGTACATAATACAACTAAAAGCAAGTAGAACAAAATAACTGTCTTAGTCTATGATCTATCTTAATAACTAAGGACATGTGGAATAACACAGGCATTGATTTATCTTGCTGCAATTGTAATAGCGTCTGAACCTTTCATCATCCTGGGGCTGATTTGCAGAGGCTGGTGTCTCCAGAGAGTTGGAACACTGAAAAACAATTCAGTCTCAACAGCAGTAGTTTAGAACCTCTGTAAATGGCAAACTAGCTGACCATCATTGAAAACACAGATTGCAACTATATGGGAGGTGTTACATGTGGGCTACCAAAGCACTAAATAAAATCCAATACTATTAACACACTATTCTCTGGGCCAATTTAGGTCCCCAACGCACAGAGAACAGAATTTAATTAAGATAACTATCCCCAGGAGGCTGCAAGCTTGTATATCTGCTGAAGAAGATGCAAATTACATTTAGACTCTATTACAAGGCCAAATCTTTCAAAACAACAGTGTTTTAAATAAAAAAAATAACAAAACTGAGAAAATGTAAAACACTATACCTACTACATAAATTAAAGCTAACAGCTAAATGATCATTAAGCCCTGGTTCACATTGATGCTACTTTGAAAATGCACTACTTTACTTGAAGTAGCATGATTTTAAAGTGGCAAGGTCATCACAATTTCAGCTGCTACTTGATAGACATCTGTGTGGCTTCATGCATAGATGTCTATTGAAATCCCACCTGAAATTGGCAAAAGTAGTGCAGGAACTACTTTTGCAAATCAGCAATATCACAATGGGTAGCTATGCAGAAGGTATAATTATTTACTTGTTCAGCAATACAAACTCCTGTATTTGCCTGTCCTTCTCCAACACACACACTGGGCATTGAATAATGCCTCATACCCACGATTGGAATTTCCGATGAAAAAAGTCAGACGGAATTTTTTCATCAGATATACCGACCATATGTATGCCCCATCAGACTTTTTCCGTCGAAAAAATTGTATTGGAAATTCCGTTCGTCTGTATGGAACTCTGACAGAGAAAAAAAACATGCATGCTCAGAATTAAGTCGACGCATGGTCGGAAGCACTGAACTTCATCTTTCTCGGCTCGTCATACGCGTTGTACGTCATCACGTTTTTGATGCTTGGAACTTGGTGTGACCATGTGTATGCAAGATAACTTGAGCGGAATTTCGTCGAAAAAACCCATTGAGTTTATACCGACTAAAAAAATGATTGTGTGTATAGGGCATTGGCATTATTACCTTGGTCAAAGAGCATGGAGCAGAGGAAGAAAGCAGTAAAGTGAAACCTAGATGTAGCAAAGGAAAGTTACAGATGTTAGGGATCTGTATGTGTATATATATTAAACAGTTTGCCAAATTTACAAATCGTTTAGCAGGAAAAAAAAAAGTAAATGTAGCTGTTGGCTTAATACACAATTTGCATATTACTCAAGCCAAATCCACTGTGCACTACAAGTGAACTTGCAGTGCAGTCATGTAGATCTGAGGGGAAGATCTGAAATGAGGGGAAGCTCTGCTGATTTCTATCATCCGACCATGTGCAAGAAAAAAAATCATTTTTTTATTTCCCTTGCATGTCCCCCTCATATCTACAGTGACTGCACTTCTAAGTGCACACAGTGGATGCTTGGTTCCTCTGCTACCAGCATGAATCACTTCTGGCACAAGAAAAAATGTGACAGGGGAGGGACCCACGGGATGCCCCTGAACGTTATGTTATTTCGCTATAAGCGACCTTCCAGGTCAGCAATTTTAAGACGGTTTTGGAGTACAACATGGGCATGTTCGTCCTGGGTGTCTACTACAGAGTTCTGTGCTTGTGCTACATTACTCAACTGCCATTCATAGAAGTCTGTGCGTAACTCTATGTGCCCAATTTGGCCCTGCATACGCTGTAGAGAGATTCTAAGCTCCTTCTGCATGTCTGCTTGTAATGATAGGAGTATAGCTTTAATGCAGGATTATCTGAGGCAGGGATAGCAGCCAAGGAATTATGAGGGATTTTAAATAAGTCTCCAGGAAGAACATCTGCCCAGTGTTGTTTCTTAGTAGCTGGGGACTTATCAGGAGAGCATACCTTCATCTGGAGAATGCTGGGAGACAGGGGGATCTGATGAAGCAAAGTCCTCAATGTCAGACAGGCAGTCTGAGTCAGTGGGGAGCTGGGACATCAGTGGTGCTTGTGACCACCGCTCCCACTCTGAGCCATCTTGTGTGCTGAGCTGTGGTGGTTGCATGAAGATGTTCTGCAGTTGTATCAATCCCAGAGGCAGCAGCTTCTTTTAAGTCATGTCCAAGGGAGATTTGAGATAGGATCCTCCACACAAGGAGGCAGAGAAGCTGTCAACTGTGCTGGGAGTTGTGTTGTGCCTCGGCAAAAAGCAGAGCTAAGGGACTAGGCAGCCATCTAGTTCTGCTGCTAGACCAAGCCTCACTTATTTTTTATTTTAGTACAAATAGTACCATTTACAATGATGTATAGTGTACACACTGCAAGATTGGGGTGATCAGACTCCAGTGGTAGATGCGTTTTTAGTGAGTACGCCAGTCCAGAACTGAATTTTTAAGGGCCTGGTAGCCCACTGTTATTTAAAAGCACAAAAAGTTCACAAATCTATAAGTAGCCTTAGCAGGGGGTTCCACCATTACTGTGTCTAGCATACTCAACACTTTAGCCTCCTGGCTTTCATTCTTGCCATCCGACTGTTTCAGGCCTTTAGCCTAGGCCTAAGTTCTGTTCCTCAGAACAAACATGGTTTCCTAGAGTTAAGCTCACTCCTCGCTTACTTCTGGTCAGCGCCTTGCTGCTCAATCACCATGGCATCTGCCTCCTGTAGACATGCATACTCTAGCTGCACCCATGCAGCATCTCTGACTCCTCTCAGAGGGATGGTAGTCCACCTTACTCCTGGGGACAGACTTCCTGTCTGTGGGGTGGGGCCCCAAACCATAGTCAGGTCAGAACTAAATAGCTCAAGAGAAAGGAGGGGGTGGAGGCGCCAGCTCAAAAAAATAAACTTAAAAGAACATTTTACAGAAAATGTGAGTAACAGAGTGTGTACTCACAGGTTCGCTGGGAGTGGTAGTCTATCGGGTGTCTAATAGTCGTTGGGTGCCACCCCGCAGGCTCTGGTGGTGTCTGCACGGCTTCTCAGTGTGGATGGGTCCTAGATGGGTCCTGAAAGCTCCTCTTTAACCAGCGTGGAACGCGGAAACGGAACAGGCAGTGATGTCACGGGGCACGGCGGGGATAGCAGGCACACAAGGAAAGGAAGTTTCAGGCTACGCGCTGGGGGCTCACAGCTCCTTCTACTGGCCAGTTGGACATTGGACAGCAATATGGTCTGGGGCTAAAGTGGTTAACCTCCCTGGCGGTGTTCCCGAGTCTGACTCGGGGTTAGATTTCTGTGCTACGATCGGTAACCCCGAGTCAGACTCGGGCTCGCCTCGCAGCATCCACAGAGACTGTTTACTTACCTTCTCCGTGGATCCAGCAATGTATCCACGATGTGTGAGCGAGCGGGTGCTCGCTCGATTCACACAGCGTCCCAGCGCGCCGCCGAGCTCTGTTCCCTGCGACGTTACAATGCACGGGGACGGAGAACAGCGCCAAATTTTAAAAATGTAAACAAACACATTACATACAGTATACTGTAATCTTATAGATTACAGTACTGTATGTAAAAAATACACACCCGCCATGTCCCTAGTGGTCTGCCCTGCGCACTACATGTCCCTTTATATAATAAAAACTGTTCTTTCTCCCTGCAAACTGTAGATTGCCCATAGCAACCAAAAGTGTCCCATTATGGCAAAAATAGTTTTAGAGCAGCTAAAAAACAGCGATAATAAATCAGAATCACTTGCAGAATTTAGCGATAGCGATTTGTGGGGAAATTCGTCATAAAAAAAAAAATAATGACAGCAAAAATTCTGCAACTGAGCAAATTTCAGTGATTTTGATTTGATTACATTATTGAATAATTTTTACTATAATTATATTATTATTTGTTATAATTTTTTATAATTATTTATTATATTATAATTTTTAATAAAAAAAAATAAAAAATCATACCCGGGATGCCTATTAGACTCTTGTTTGGATAGATTTAAGTGAGTTATTCCTAAGAATTACAAGCCTACAGTATAACACGCCAAATTCCCTTGCAAATAATGGTACCGCTTTAGCACCTAAAATCTGAAAGAATCATACCGCCAGGGAGGTTAAGAGAGCCATAAATACTTTGGATACATCTATGCAGAAGAAGATGGACTTGGTGCTTGTTTATGGAGATGTGACAAGAAGTTACTAAAGTGACAATGGATTTTGTAAATGTATTATTGGAGCAAAATTGTATTTCTCACTGTGAATATTGATGCAAGCGATAAACATTTTGTAATAGTATAACTTAAAGAGTATCTTTTGTTGAGAAAAAAACACATTCTCCTTTTGGGTGATCAATGTACATTGCAGGAATGTTATCAAACGTTATTGCAGGTTCCTAACTGTTTCTGCTGTGAAGAAATAGTTATTTGTTGAAAATGTGCAGAGTGAATCTGAAGGGGAGTGACTTTTTCATTATTAATTAGCACTTACATGGTTCCAATGAGGAAAGTTGCATTGACAGCATCCATTTAGAAGTAATTAACACTTTGGGAGTATCTCAGCAAAAATGAAATTATGGATGACTAAAATCTGACTTTTATTTTAGTGCAGACCTCTGGGAAAATCATTGCGCCAATCCCACAAGAAGAAAATTAAATGTCTAGGGAATTTCTGTACAGAAATTACAGAAAATTACAACACTGTGGATTGAAAAAGAAAGGTAATTTTTAATAACAATAAATTGCAATATGGCTTGTGTAGAAATTCTATATACTATATTATTTTCCCTCTGCTTGCTATATTTTTTTCCACAAAAGTGGAGTTACCTTGTGAACATTAGCCATTCCACCACAAAAAAACATTACCAATTTAATTCCCCCATATCCAATATGAAATCTTAGCTTTGCAAGCCATCGCTCCAGAAAATGGCCTTGATCTGGTAATGATCCAGATCATCAAATAAATTACTAATGCAAACAAATGTAGCTCATGAATAAATTATCTAAACGATTGAATGTTGATGCAGAACAACAATAACATAAAACTTATGTTAAAAAGGTATATGCAGAAGTGAACAGAATACAGTGCTAAAATAAAAATGCAATAACAATAACCCAAAGGACTGGACTCAGGTGGCTGTCAGGGGCTTAGAAATGCACTCCATCAGTGGGATATGTGTTAGTTGATAATATGCACAAAGACTCTGTGAATACATGGATGTACTCAATAAAGATTTTGGCATATTTATGTGAGTGATGCAGTCGTGTGCTTTTGAGGATGGGATTGTGTGAAATAAAATTTAAGCACTCCTCACTGGTACTAATCCAGGTATGTTAAAAAAAAAAAAACTTACACATTGCAATGATTTGTGGACATTTCAAACTTTTGGATTTTTTGCAAATTGAGTTAAAGGGGCCTGCATCTGAGTATGGTGAGTACATGGTTACATAGCTACATATATTATGTTTGTCATATTTTAGTATTGCTCTGTCATAACTATTGATTTGTCCCTATAGTACGGTAATTTCATGTAAGCTTGTAACCATACCAATATTGCCTCTCTATTTAGTGTAATGTTCATGATTACCTTAATAAAGAAATCATTGGTGAAGCTTTTCATACAAACAACTACAGAGATGGGATCTTGATGATGTGGTTTGCTTAGTGGCATATCCAGAGCATTTAAACAATAAGTACAGTAGCTCATGTAAATAACTAATTAAGTGAAAGTTCATAAATAATTTTAACCACAGTAAACTAAGAGAATCAATAGTGTATTTGAATCTAGTATTTATTTTCTGTTGATGAGAATGATAATAAAAATAGTAATAATGATAACATTTACCTGAAAATACAAATTTGCTGATGCACTCCTTTAACCTGTTGAGATCCGCGCTATAGTCGAATGACGGCTTTAGCTCGGATCTGAATTGCCAACAAGCCGTCAATTGACGGCCTGTGACTAGCACGTTCCCCGCGCGCGCTCCAGAGCGTGCCGCGGGGAAATTCTGTGTTGACCGTGTCCCTTGGACACAGCCAATCACAGATCGCCGCGAACGGCCAATCAGAGTGGCCGTTTGCGATGCGATGTGTGCGGCGAATGAGAGATGATCTCATATGTAAACATATGAGATCATCTCTCATTGCCGTTTTACACAGAGACAGTGTCCTGTCTCTGGAGAGGAGACCTATCTGTGTCCCTTGTACATAGGGACACAGATCGGTTACCCCCCCCTTCCACACACAGTTAGAACACTATGTAGGGAATACATTTAACCCCTTCCTCACCCCCTAGTGTTAACCCCTTAAATGCCAGTCACATTTATACAGTAATTAGTGCATATTTATAGCACTAATCGCAGTATAAATGTGAATGGCGCCAAAAATGTGTCAAAAGTGTCCGATGTGTCCGCCATAACGTCACAGTCCCAATAAAAATCGCAGATCGCCACATTTCTAGTAAAAAACAATAATAAAAAAGAATAGTTCTGTCCCCTATTTTGTAGGCGCTATACCTTTTGCGCAAACCAGTCGCTTATTGCGTTTTTTTTTTTTTTTTAGCAAAAATATGTAGAAGAATACGTATCGCCCTAAACTGAGAAAATGTTTTTTTTTTTGTTTTTTTTATTGGGATATTTATTATAGCAACAAGTAAAAAAAAATTTTTTTTTTTTTCAAAATTGTCACCCTTTTTTGTTTATAGCGCAAAAAATAAAAACCGCACAGGCGATCAAATACCACCAAAAGAAAGCTCTACTTGTGTGGAAAAAAGGACGTAAATTTTGTTTGGGAGCCACGTCGCACGACCGCGCAATTGTCAGTTAAAGCGACGCAGTGCCGGAAGCTGAAATTTCACCTGGGCAGGAGGGGGGTATATGTGCCCAGTAAGCAAGTGGTTAAAGGGGTTGTAAAGGAATTATTTTTTTCCCTAAATAACTTTCTTTACCTTAGTGCAGTTCTCATTCATATACCTCATCTATCCATTTTGCTTTTAAATGTCCTTGATTCTTCTGAGAAATGCTCACTTCCTGTTCTTCTGTCTGTAACTCAACACCGTAATGCAAGGCTTTCTCCCTGGTGTGGAGAAAGCCTCTTGAGGGGAGAGGGGGTGAGCAGGCAAGTCAGGACACTCTCTACTTTGCAGATAGAGAAAGGAGCTGTGTGTTAGTGGGCGTCCTGACACTCCTGCTCGTCCCCTCCCCCTAAAGAGGCTTTCTCCACACCAGGAAGAAAGCCTTGCATTACGGTGTTGAGTTACAGACAGAAGAACAGGAAGTGAGGATTTCTCAGAAGAAATAAGCATTTAAAAGCAAAATCAAAGGATGAGGTAAGTGAAGGAGGACTGCACTAAGATAAAGGAAGCTATTTAGGGGGAAAAAATGTACCTTTACAACCCCTTTAAAGATATCAAATTTATACTCCACATCCATGTCAGTCAGCTGAACTAGTTAAGGACATTCCAAGCCCTAACCATTACATGTTTGCAATCCACTTGCAATTTTAAGTCAACATAGATAGTTAGAGGGTCTGTGGTTTTGAAGTATTGGCTCACCAAATAAACTAATTAGAGAGATAAACTGCTTCAAGTAGTGAACTGAGAGTGATGCCCTACTCATTGTGGAAGTAACAGGTGCTGGCTAAGCACAAATGGTAATGAAGAAAAATAATCTGGACAGCCGCACTCCAATATAAGCCTTTATTGTGACAAATAATCTAAGTTCATGCAACAGCAGAATCAGGGTGAGATAGCTGATGCATTTCATAACATCATTGTTGCTTAATCATAGCTAAACGACCACATATTGTTTAGCAATTGTTTAGCAAATATACTAAGTTGAAATATATCACATGATGCACTTAATGGTCTTTAACCACTTGCTGACGGCTGTACGAATTTGTACGGCCGCAGCGCAGCCCTGAATCTCTAACAGGCCGTGTTTTTACTGCCGCCCCTTTTCTCGTTCCCCGCGCGCGCTCCCCAGCGCGCTGCGGGGAACTCCTGTGCTGGCCGTGTCCCTTGGACACAGCCAAACACAGATCGCGGTAAATAGCCAATCACAGCGGCTATTTACATCGCGATCTGTGCGGCCAATGAGAGATGATCTCATATGTAAACATATGAGATCGTCTCTCATTGCCGACTCTCCCTCCTCACACAGACAGCGCGTGTGAGGAGGGAGAGCAAACAAAACTACAGCAATCTGAGCCCCCAGGACCACCTGTGCCCCCCAGTACCACAGTGCCCCCCAGTACCAAAGTGCCCACCAGTACCACTGTGCCCACCAGTACCCACCAGTACCACATTGTGCCCACCAGTACCACCATGTGCCCACCAGTACCACCATGTGCCCACCTGTGCCCACCAGTACCACCATGTGCCCACCAGTACCACCGTGCCCACCAGTAGCACCTTGCCCACCAGTACCACCATGCCCACCAGTACCACCGTGCCCACTTGTGCCCACCGTGCGCCCACCAGTACCACCATGATATGCACTATAGCTTGTAGACTCTAAAACTTTCACACAGACCAAAACATTTCCAAAGACTTTGGGTTATTTTTATCAAAGACATGTAGCAGTATAAATTGTGTCCAAAATTTATGAAGAAACATTAATAATTTGCAAAATGTTATCACAGAAACTAAGAAAAAAACGTTTTTTTCAGAAATTTTTGGTCTTTTTTCATTAATAGCGCAAAAAATGAAAAACGCAGAGGTGATCAAATACCACCAAAAGAAAGCTCTATTTGTGGAAAAAAAAATCATTTGGGTACAGTGTTGCATGACTGAGTAATTGTCATTCAAAGTGCTGAGAGTGCTGAAAGCTGAAAATTGGTCTGGTCAGGGGGGTGTTTAAGTGCACAGTATAGAAGTGGTTAATTGCAAACACATGTGGCCAAAAAAGAGAGAAACATACAAAGCCCATGGAAAACACAGAGATGGACCACAAAATCTAGGTAATCGAAACAGTCAAAAATAAAACTATTAATAAACAACCATAAATACATACATATTATAGAAAATGGGTGTGTATATATATTGTGACAGGAAGTCAGGTAAATCTGTGTGTGTTGTCCTAGATGGAAGATACTTATCTGCCTTGTGTAGACAATACACCAATTACTATGGGGCATCGGCTGTAGAAATGGCCAGAGAGGTTTGGGGAATTAGAAGCCTTCAGCTGTTAAAAATGAAGCAATTAAAGCCCCTATAAATATAGCCTAAGGATAACGACTGATTGCTACATCCTAGGGGCTTTGTGAAGTTAAGGAGCAGTCAGAAGCACTTTTGAAGAGGTGAGGTGATGATGGATATTTCTGTGTGAGAAATATCAAAGAGACTTTTTTGTTGTTTTCTGCTGTATGACCAGCAGTGTCTGCCCAGCAGTAGGCTGTGCCAGACTCAATCGTTAGGTTCCTGTGTTGAGAAGGTAGACGCCCCAAGTGGCAAGGGTTTATTTTATGTTTTGTTTTGTTTATGCTGTTTTGATGCTTGCACGTGTATCCCGCAAGATGGAAAAATAAACCATATCATTTGTTTTCACTCATCCTCAAGTGCCTTTTTGTACAGTTCAGCGTGTAGTGAACCCATAGAGGGGGTCACACACACCCGCTACCGAGTTAATCCCTCACAATATCGAGTAATCCCTCACATATATATATATATATATATATATATATATATATATATATATATATATATATATATATATGATCAGACAGCCTCAAAGTGACCCATAAAGTGAAAACATTACCATGTGTATTTCAGGGGAAAGTGTATGGAAACATGACAGAGTAAAACTTTTAAATTAATTTATAAACAAAACTTAGTGCACAACAAAGATGTTTCAAGTTTGTTTATACAGGGGATTGAACAGATATTGACACCAGCCAAGGGGGTGACAGATTTAGAATGCTTTGCAAAAAGGAATGTTTTCTGGATCTTTTCCCTTAATACCAGAAAACCACCGGGATTCAAATTTGAATGGGACATCTTACACTATTATGATTATTTACTCACTGAGAACACACTGCTCGTGAAATTAGTGTCAAAACATTTTAATTTAGTTTTTTTCCCTACTGACTATCTTGTTTGCTGCTGATTATCTTTTGCACTCATGTTTTCATAGGTCACGTTTCAATGGTTGCTCTAAGATTGGATATTTCCATTAAATTTACATCAATAATACACCATTGGGATATAAGTTCAAACATTATGGGCTAGATTCAGGAAAGAGATACGATATGTATCTCTGCGTCTGAGCCCTCCTATCTATGCGACTGATTCAAAGAATCATAGATTTCTATTAGATCTGACTGGCGTAAGTCTCTTACGCCGTCGTATCTAACTTGCATATTTACGCTGGACACTAGGTGGCGCTCCCGTCTAAAATATGCAAATTAGCCTAATACGTCGATTCACGAACGCACGCCCGGCGCATTTTGTTTACGTCGTTTGCGTAAGCGTAGGTCCGGAGTAATGTTACCCCTGCTGTATGAGGCGCAGCCAATTTTAAGTATGGACGGTGTGCCAGCTTATTTTTTCCAAGTTGTTTACGTCGTTTACGTAAAATGTTCGCGAATAGGGCTTTGCGTAAGTGACGTTCACGTCATTTTCTTTTAGAATTTGCGAGCATGCGCACTGGGACAAATTCACGGCCGGCGCATGCGCAGTACGTTCGGCGCGGGATTGCGCGTAATTTAAATAATACACGCCCCCTACCCACCTTATATCACTAACTACGGGCCATTTACGCTACGCCGCTGCAACTTTACAGGCAAGTGCTTTGTGAATACAGCACTTACCTGTAAAAGTTGCGGCGGTGTGGTGTAAATAGATTACGCTACGCCATTTTATAATTACGAGTTCCTACCTGAATCTAGCCCTATATTTACATCTTTATTTAATGATTACATGAAACATTATTACATGAGTGGTTTTAGACAATTAGCATAGTTAGCTACCCCATTCTGTCATCATTAACAGTAGATAATATTACTGAATGATATGTAGTGAAGTTTGGTTTTGTTCAGTGATCCTATAGAACAGTGTTACATACGTTGCTTTGTAATTATACGTACACATTTTTGTTTATAAATGTATTTAAAAGTTTTGGGCCGCGTACACACCATGAAATAAATCCAATCAAATCGGTCTGACAGACCGTTTTGATTGGATTTGTCTGCTGGGATAGATTGGTTTGATTGTGTACACACGATCAAACCAAAATCCCCGCCGGCAGACAGCGCGGTGACGTGGCGGTGACGTTGACGCCGCCACGTCACCGTCACTAGGAAGTAAAACACTTCCACGCATGCGTCAAATCCATTCGACGCATGTGCGGACAGATATGTCTGCTGGTTAGCGTACTAACCAGCAGACATGTCGGACGGATGGGTTCCCAGCAGACAGACTTTAAAGCATGCTTTAAAATCTGTCTGCTGGAAAAAATCTGTCTGTCCGCCCGTACACACGATCGAATTTGTCTGCTGAAACGGTCCGTCGGACCGTTTTCAGCAAATAGATTTGATCGTGTGTACGCGGCTTTACTGTTTCATGTTTCCATACGCTTCCCCTTCCCACTTCGAGGCTGTCTGATTCATATCACACACACATATATACACATATATATTCTGTAATATGTATGTATTTTTGGTTATTTATAATAACATGTTTTTTTTTTTTTTACTTTTCCATTACCTTGTTTTTTTGTGGTCCATCTCCGTGTTATCCATGGGCTTTGTATGTTTCTCTCTTTTTTGGCCACATGTGTTTGCAATTAAAGACCATCATGTGATATATTTCAACTTAGTATATATTTGCTAAACAATATTTGGTCATTTAGCTATGATTAAGCAATGATGATTGTGAAACATGTCAACCATCTTACCCTGCTTCTGCTGTTGCATGAACTTTGATTATTTGTCACAATTAAGGCTTATATTGGAGTGCGGCTGTCCAGATTCCTTTTCTTAATTAAACAAATTAACCATGGTTTTGCTACAGTATGAGGTACCCAGTTTTGGCTAAAAGCATGCTTATCAATTACGTTATTTATTTTATCACACAGTATATGTCATATAATCATGCTTCCTTATTCGTTTTTCCATTTTCGTAATACTTCTAAAGTCATACATTTAATTTTAGTTTTACCTGGTTAAAGGAGTTCTCCAAGCTAAAACTTTTAACCCCCGCTGTGCCCGGGCTGTAAAACTATACAAAATAAACTTTCACTTACCTGCCTACGATCCCCCGTTGTTCCGTTATCGCCGCCCGTGCTGCGGTCCCTGCCAGCTTTCTCTTCCTGCGGGTCGGTGACTCACTCTGCGCTCAGCCTATCAGCGGCCGCGGTGGGACATTGCTGCGGCCGCTGATAGGCTGAGCGCAGAGTGAGTCACCGACCCGCAGGAAGAGGAAGCTGGTAGGGACCGGAGCACGGGCGGCGATAACGGAACAACGGGGGATCGTAGGCAGGTAAGTGAAAGTTTATTTTGTATAGTTTTACAGCCCGGGCACAGCGGGGGTTAAAAGTTTTAGCTTGGAGAACTCCTTTAAGAATGTTATATTTATGTTTTACCTTTTTTGGTACTTAAAGATAATCACTAACTTAACTTTGTCAGCCTCAGTTTGAGACTGTGGACCTACTACTTGAGCCTGTGGTCATTATTGCAGTGCACTATAAGATCAATGAAACACCTAAGCCTAATTGAAGCATGATTCTCTGCGGCTAATATATATATATATATATATATATATATATATATATATATATATATATATATATATATATATATACGTACATACATACAAACATACCACAGTGCACCAAACTTACGTTATTCAAAATACAGGCTTTAGGGAGCTGTTAGATCCCTTCTTAAGGCTTTATACAATTAAAAAAATGTTCTGAGGCCCACATATTTATATACAGAGTTACAAGAAAGATCAATGCACTACAGATATTAATAAAATACAACTTTTTTCTTGACCCCCCCCCCCCCCTCAATATCTAGTGCAAAGCATTCAGTTATAGGATACTGCTGCTAATAGAAATAACCAGAAGTAACAAAAAAAATTGCACCTTTTAGTCATAGGCACAATCACACAGTACATTTTAATATGACTGCTATAAACATATTTGTTTATGCATGTATTCATTTGTAAAAAAAAAAAAATGATTCTAGCTGTGCCATTTTATTTCCTTTGTGCTTTGTTAAAAAGTAATTTAGATAAGCTATTTTCTACCAAGCAAAAACTTTAAATAATTTTCTGTGAATATATTTTGTGAATAGTATGCTGCATGTTCCACCTAATCACAGTTTACCAAAGAACAGATACTCGATTGCTGTCAGAGGTTGTTTTGTATGAGAATTATAAAAGCGTTTATTTTCCTGTTGCCATTATAATATATGTTATCAGATAAAGTCTCTATTATATTATGAGTGGATAGCTAAAGACTATTTTAAAACAACTGATATGCCTAAAAAATCATAAGTAGAAAGAAGATTCTATTTAGACTAGTTTGCTAAAAAGAACCATAACACTTCAAGTGATACCGTATATCAGTATAAAGGGAATTAAAGGGGAAAAACAACAAACTGTGAACATGCAGACTATTTATTGCAGAAGAGACATGCTTTCATAGGGATTTTGTAGATGTTTTGGAGCAGAGGCTTTAGTCATACTTTAATACAAAAGAAAGCACACTTATAAAATATGTATTTGTAAAATGTTGACCGTAGGGTTCTGTTTACTATTTATATTGTCAAAGTGGAACTTCACCCAAAAGGAGCAATCCCACTGTTCCTCCTCCTATACATTTGGCACTTTATTTATATTTTTTTTGGGTGGGGAGCGGATACCTGCTTCAGCCTCTCTCCTTTTCCCTGCAGCCTTCTGGCACACATCACAGACCATTCAGAGTGTGGCTCGCGCATGTGCAGTGAGCAGCCGGGAGTGAAGCAGTCACAGCCAGATTCCCAGTTAGTATGCCAGCACTAGGCACATGAAGAAACCAGTCGGCTGAGGACAGCAGAGTGTCTGTTAATTAAATGTCAGCAGCTACAGTTTTTGTACTCCTGCTGCATGCACTGGGTGCGCTCTGTAACCGTTGTTTCCTTTGGACAAAGATGATCACAGATCGTGGTAAAAGACCAATCAAAGTGTAATGAGTTGTGTCCAAGCACAACTTTTCACATGTAAAAAGGCAGTCCTTTCCTCATGCACTGTGTGTAAGGAAAAGAGTGTCATGGTTTAATCACAGTGTATTCGTTCAAATACAGAACAATGCTATTAAAAGAGGGCAAAAAGAGTTTGCATTGAATCATAAATGCAAAAAATGCCACTACAAAATTCTGCTGTACAGCGTCATGGTGTCAGTGTCCAAAACTCCACCCTACATAGTTCATCCAAAATGGACATCTTCAGAGGCCTTGAATGCTGACCTATGTATGCCAGTGGGCATCTGGTGAATCCACACTGAAAATTGGAGCGGAAAATCCTCCCATCTACCTAAAACAGGCATAGATAAAATAATTTAAAAAAAACTTTGACTGCAGTAAACCACTTCCCTGTACAAGCAATAAAGTAACATCACAAAAATCTATTAATATTAGACAAACACAAAATAAACATATTTAATTAGCAAGATAAAACAGTTACAGTGCTTTGAAAAAGTATTCCTACCCCTTGAATATTCCACATTCTGTCATGTATTTTATGTGATAGACCCATACAAAGTGGCATATAATTGTGAAGTGGAAGGAAAATGATAAATGGTCTTTCATTTTTTTTATAAATAAATATGTGAAAAGTGTGGCATGCATTTGTATTCAGGCCCCTTTACTCTAATTTGCAACACAAATCTAGTGGAACCAGTTGTCTTCTGAAGTCACCTAATTAGGAAATAGCGTCCACCTCTGTGTAATTTAATCTCAGTATGAATACAGATGTTCTGTGAAGCCCTCAAAGGTTTGTTAGAGAAACTTAGTGAACAAAAAACATCATGAAGGCCATGGAACACACCAGAAAGGTCAGGGATAAAGTTGTGGGGAAGCTTAAAGCAGGGTTAGGTTCTAAAAATATCCCAAGCTTTGAACATCTCACGGAGCACTGTTTAATCCATCATCCAAAAATGCAAACTGCAAACCTACCAAGACATGGCCCTCCACCTAAACTGACAGGCTTGGCAAGGAGAGCATTAATCAGAGAAGCAGCCAAAAGGCCCATGGTAACTCTGGAGGAGCAGCATAAATCCACAGCTCAGGTGGGAGAATCTGTCCACAGGACAACTATTAGTCATGCACTCCACAAATCTAGCCTTTATGTTCTGGTTATGCTTTTTCTTTAGCAGAGACAGGGAAACTGGTCAGAGTTGAAGGGAAGATGGATGGAGACAAATACAGGGTAATCTTAGAAGAAGACTTGAGACTGTGGTGGAGGTTCACATTCTAGCAGGACAAAGACCCTAAACATTCATCCAGAGCTACAATGAAATGGTTTAGATCAAAGCATCAAAGAATGGCCCAGTCGAAGTCCAGACCTAAATCCAGTTGAGAATCTGTGGAAAGACTTGAAAATGTGCTGTTCACAGACGCTCTACATCCAATCTGACAGAGCTTGAGATATTTTGCAAAGAAGAATGGGCAAAAATGGCACTCTCTAGATGTACAAAGCTGGTAGAGACATCCCTAAAAAGACTTACAGCTGCAATTGCAGCGAAAGGGGGATCTACAAAGTATAGACTGGGGGGAGGGGGCTTTTTACATATTTGTAAAAAATAATAAAACTTTGTGTTGGTCTAGCACAGTGGGCATCAACCCTGTCCTCTGGGCCCACTAACTGGCTAGGTTTACAAGATAACTGAAATACATTACAGGTGATATCATTTGCTGCTCA
Organism: Rana kukunoris; assembly: GCA_029574335.1. Taxonomy (NCBI): domain Eukaryota; kingdom Metazoa; phylum Chordata; class Amphibia; order Anura; family Ranidae; genus Rana; species Rana kukunoris. Next base: position 207,333,457 of record CM056051.1, read on the forward strand.
GTGATTGCAGTATTCTAGTCTGCATCTCCCCAAGGTACATACAAAAATTCTGGCCTGTTAGTGGGCCCTGAGGACAGGTTTGATGACCACTGGACATAAAATCCCAATAACAGACTTAAGTTTTATATGTAACATAACAAAATGTGAAACATTTCAAGGGGTACGAAACCTTTTTCAAGACCTATACATAGACCCGTAGACGAAATACAAATAAATCAGATGCATACAAATATAGGGCCAGATTCAGGTACAATTACATTGGCGCAGAGTATCAGAGATACACAACACCGCCGTATTTTTCCTGGCTCTACGCCGAATCCAAGTCGATTTTGGCCCGTAAGGTACGGCGGCGTAGTGTATTTCTCGCAGCGGAATCGAAATATGTGATTAGGGGGCGTGAAGCATTTAAATTAGGCGCGTCCCCACGGCGATCGAACTGCACATGCTCCGTTCAGAAATTTTCCGCCGTGCATTGCGCGAACTAACGTCGATACGTCGTTTGTTGTTTGAGTAGTGTCGTTTACGTACATTCCTATTCCCGGAAGACTTACGTAAAAAATAAAAACAAACGTTGAAATTCGATGCGGGAACGACGGCCATACTTAACATAGGCTGTCTAATATTAGACCAGCTAAAAGCTGATATAACTTTACGCGGCAAAAAGATGACTACAGATGCCGCAAGAGATTGCGAATGACGCTCGTAACTTCGTGGAAAAAGCTCATTTGCATACCCTGACGCGGAAAACGACGGGAACTCCACCCAGCGGCCGCAAAATTATTGCAGCGTAGATCCGAAGGCGTACGAACACGTAAGCCAGTCGGATTGAAGCCCGAAGCCGCCGTTTCATGGTTTGAGGCTTCAGACTAATGAAACGACACGCGTAATTTGAAAGTACTCCGGTCTAACGCGAGAGTAAGATAGACCAATCATAATCTAAATCTATTGGAACAAAAAAAAATTCTGTTATTAACAAAATTGTAAAATTGAGACCATGGAGAACGAACAAATATTGTTCAATTATTCGCTTGTTCTATAGCCTTGAAATTTCTCTTTTTGTGTTACAACCCCTCCAATTTTGTATAAGTCTGTCTATCCCGTTAATTTTGTACCACATGGATACCGTCTGTGGCAAAGTGCATATTGTATTGAAACACTATGGGGTCGATTTACTCAAGGTAAATAGGTTGTTCACTTTGCAAGCAAATTTTCCAAATAAATAAGTGAATGTGGTGAGGTTCCACTTTGCAAAGAATATATGATCACATGTAAAGAAACATAAAAAAATATCCATATGAATCTTGAATTTAGGAATCTTCAGCCACAGATAATTCTTATTGATAGCCCCTATCCAACCTAAATGGATTTTTAGATCAACTTGTTTAATTTACTGTCATGGACAATAGCAGTGCATGCAGCAATGTCACATATGATGTGTTTCATTCTCCCTGTTTCTAGGTTTAAAGTATTGTTTTTAATTCATGTGTGTAAAGCAAGTACAATGTTGCCTGATTTAAGAAAAATTTTACTTAATTGTATGGCATATAATTATGTATGTTCTATATTACATATGATCTTATGGTATGGTATGTTGTAATATTTTTATACACTTCCTTAAAATGGACAATAAAGAGACATTTTCCAAAATGTTAATTACCAATTTATTTTTGACAATAAAAACCAGAAGTAAACATATATGTGTATGACATTTTCCACAGACCCTGACAGTTTTAGGGTAACAAAATACTTTGTTATTATCCAGACTATAAATAAGACATGCAATCAAGAATGGCCTGCAGTGCCCTGAAAGAAGCTGTCATAGTGAAACACATGATGGGTACAAGAATTGGTCTGTACTGTAGAGAATCAATCAAACTACCCAGTGCACAGCAGCATTCATCAAGCTAACTGACACAATCTGAAGTTAAAAACAAATACCTGGAACAGCTCCCACTGATAAATACACAGAAATCTGTGAAAACTCCTCAGAGATGCATGAAAATATGCCTACTATCATTATTATAAAAATGTCATTTGTTTTCACAGAAAGCTAAGCTGCTATCTCAAGTGCATACACTTTAAAACATATATAGTTCATTTTAACTTTTACGGCGGCTTCGGGCTTCGATCCGAGAGGCTTATGTCTTCGTAAGCCTTCGGATCTACGCTGCGATATTTTTGCGGCCGCTGGGAGGAGTTTGCGTCGTTTTCATGCGTCGGGATATGCAAATGTGTTTTTACGGCGATCCACGAAGATACGAGCGGTCTTCGCAATCGCTTACGTCTGTTTTTTTTTACGTACTGTTAGACCAGCTTTTTGCTGGTCTAACGGTGCGTAGCCCATGTTAAGTATGGCCGTCGTTCCCGCGTCGAATTTAAATTATTATTATTTTTTTTGCGTAACTCGTTCGGGAATAGAAATGTCCGTAAACGACGCTACTCAAACAACGAATGACGTAACGAAGTGATTTCGCGCAATGCACGGCGGGAAATTTGCGAACGGAGCATGCGCAGTTCGATCACCGCGGGAACGCGCCTATTTTAAATCCTTCACGCCCCCTACTCGTCTAGATGGATTGCGACGGGAGAAATACACTACGCCGCCGTCGTTTACTGGACAAAATCTACCTGGATTCCACGTAGAGCCAGGTAAAAAACGGCGGCGTAGTGTATTTCTGATACGCTACGAGAATCCAATTCTCTCTGAATCTGGGCCCTTGTGTGTATCATCTGACTTTAAGTTTGCTGCTGTTATGTTGCAGTGATGTTCTACTCCAATTAGACCATGCATGGGCACAAATAAAAAACAAAAAACAGTCTATAAACCTTACACTTTAGTGTTGTGGGCTAACAAATACATAGATACATTATTTTTCACAGAAATAGGCAGCTTGTTTCTTTTTTATATAAATAATAGCTTATGATATACTGGAGCGGATTCAATTTGGGAGTAGATCACGTTGCATAGGTAATTTTCACTTAGCTTAGGTAAAGCTTAGGTGAAAAGGTGAAGCTGTGCTTACTTCAATCATCCAATCATGTGCAAGAAAAACTCTTGTTATTTTTATTGCACTCGATTAGCCATGTTTTACAAAATTAAATGTCACTTCACTACATTCACTAAGCTAAGTAAAAATTCACTATGCAAGTGAACATGATTTGCTTATGAGTAAATCAACCACTCGGAAACATACTAAAAGTACACTGCTATCTTTTTATTGAAACATACTGTACATGTGTATACTAGGGTTGTCCCGATACCGATACTAGTATCAGTATCGGGACTGATGCCGAGTATTTGCGCTAGTACTTGTACTCGCGCAAATACTCCCGATGCCTAAATAGAATACTTTTTTTTTCCCCGAGTGTGGGTGGTTAGGGGGTGGAGTGTGGGTGGAGAGGGGGTGGAGTGCGGGTGGAGAGGGGGTGGAGAGGGAGCGGAGCGCCGGGCAAAGCAGTCCTCGTATGGGGGAGAGGAGAGCTGCTGCGGCCGCCCCCCCCCCCCTCCCGCCGCTGCCGAGTCCCGACATCTACTTACTATGCGCCCGGAGGAACACAACAGCTGTCATTTAAATAGCTGTGTTCTCCCGTCGGACGGGTGATCTGTCAATCAAAGTGCCCGGGCAAGGGGGAGGGGCCATACATGTCGGTGCGGGGGGAGAACACAGCTATTCAAACGACAGCTGTTGTGTTCCTCCGGGCGCATAGTAAGTAGATGTCAGGACTCGGCAGCGGCGGGAGGAGGGGGGGGGGACTTAGCTTTGTCTTAGGGGACACAAGGCTGCATTAGGGAGATGGCTGCTGAATTGAGGGAATTGAGGGACATGGCTGCTGCATTAGGGACATGGCTGCTGCATTAGGGACATTGGCTGCTGCATTAGGGACATTGGATGCTGCATTAGGGACATGGCTGCTGCATTAGGGACATTGGCTGCTGCATTAGGGACATGGCTGCTGCATTAGGGACATGGCTGCTGAATTTAGGGACATGGCTGCTGAATTTAGGGACATGGCTGAATTAAGGGACAAGGCTGCATTTGGGGACACAAGGCTGCATTTGGGGACACGTGGCTGCATTTAAAAAAAAGTATTGTATTCAATATCGGCAAAAACATGAAAAAAAGTATTGGTACTTGTACTCGGTCCTAAAAAAGAGGCATCGGGACAACCCTAGTGTATACTGTATATTGTAAAAGTGCTGCACACTGTCATAGTATGAGATGAGCTAGGTTGCAGCTAGGATTATCACACATGCAGGGAGAGAAGTTCAGGAATGTTTGTATCTATAAGGGAAATTTGATTGAAACTTTTCCCCAGGATTATTAAGTCCTGGATGGGGTCTAGATGCCTGTAGGCTTTTTGGAATCTTGGGTGGGATCAAATCTCCAACCCTGGGTACATATTTTGACCAAATCCTGATGGCAAAGGTGTGCCCACTAAGTATGGGTTCCAAGTATGGTTCATAGCACTTCTCCCCTTAGGAGAGGGAGTGAGGGCTGCTGGAAGCAGACACGCTAGGCTAAAGTTTCTGTGTTCGAGCCTGGTGGTCTTGAAGACCAGGCAATCATCTGGGGCAGAAATGGTAGACTTGATGGTCTGAGCAGACCAAGACAGATAGGGGGCTGAATGCTTTTGTTTGATGTGATGTAGAAAACCTCTGCAAAGTAAAACTTGATGTAAGGAACTTTTATTTTATTAATTGTGGATGAAAAAACCCTTCAATAAATGTTGGTGAGTGGACTAAAAACTACATTTGAGCTAATTGCCAAAATATGTATTTTCTCACTCCTTTAATTTGATGAAGCACCCATGTATCACCTATGTATACAAAAAAAAATTCTGTCCCAACTGTCCACCACAATGAGTTAAGGAAAATGTTGAAGACTATATATTTATTTTTATATTACTGTCAAAATTGGTGTCCTTGGCTGTGAGTTTCACTTTAGCTTGCATTTTTGTCATCACAATTACAAGAAAAAAGATAATAAAATGATTACGCTATTGTGTTTAACAATACAATCTTTTATGACACCTTAAGCATAACATAAGTGACACTGCAACTTGATGGAACATGTCCGAGGTCTTTATCATGGCTGTTGGGCAATTGTCTAATTTTGTAAACAAGATTGAGATAGTCAAGAACTACCACCACAAAAATTATTATGATTTCTGGTCTCTAATCATGGGTAGCCTGCATTTCATCTGAGCGCCTGTAATAAAAGGTTACATTTCATATATAGAAAAGATAATAGTGCGTATTTTACGGTTCTTTGTGGTTCAATGAAAGACAATTAAGCCAGTTCACGGCATGAATCCCCAACTCCTGTTTGTAAAAAAACCTGGTCAGAATCTCTCATTTAGCAGTGGCAGCACATACTTGGGTGGCACGGTCACTGTGGCTGCAGGTCATAGTGATTTATGCTGTATCTACATCTCTGGATGATGTGATTGCCATTGGATTTGTACTATAAGACATTGATTAGTTGTTTTAATTCATTTTTTAAGGACTTCTTCTAAATGTGCTTTTTAATAAGTAATAAGAGGTACTCATTTTCATAGGTGGAAGCCAGATATTAAAGCGCTAACATAGTACAATACTCTTCTACTATTAGGATCAAATCTAGTAATACATCACCTGAACTCTCTCCTTTAATCAGGCCTGCAACTTATTATCATGGGAGATAGAAGCAAACCTAGGAGCCATGTGAAAGCCTCAGAAAGTAGGATCAGACCCTTTCCAATGCAGGACAAAAACATAATTGAATTTTACACTTCATATATTAAAATTATTATACCTCTTATGATATCTATTGATACAAAATATTATACAAATAATATATATATATTTTTATTTAAAATCCGGCGGGGACTTCCTTCTCAGGATTCATAACAAACTCCGCCCACGTGTAGAATTGGCGGGAATCTATGACGCACTCGCTGGAATGTGCTTTTACTATTCCAGCGAGTGCGAGATGTCGGCAGCCTGTCGCCGAGAATCAGCGCGATGCTGTCGTGCTATAAACACATTCTCGGCGGCAGGCACTGTACTTTGGATCAAAAAGGTCTCTTTTTCAACTACTGCTTGTGGCAATGTTGTCTTTGCACTTGGGCTAAAGTATTTCATAAGTGCCAAAAGGGGTAAATCATCACACAAGGCTGCTTTTGCTGTTTAATTGTGGTAGGATTTGTAAGCTTCCTTAGGGTGCAAAACTAATAAGAATACAGTCCTCTGTAAAGCTATAAACAATAAGTGTCAGCTCAATGAGTAAATTATTAACACATATAATTGTCCAATGCAATCCAATCTTTCAATGGCAATATGAACAAACTGTTCTGACTGACAAGAATAACAACTCACAGTAGTTTATCCATCAAAACAGAAACATTCTCCTGAGACTTTAAGTGATTATTATGGAAGGATGATCTTGTTGCAGCACTTCCAGACAGTTTTTATCTCTGAAAATGCTTAGTCGGTAAAATAGATAGTTTACCAACTTCCATTACTCTTACTCACAAGCAATTAATGTCAGTGATTAATTTTAGAAGTTAATTTGCTAATTAGAACCAATTATGCAATGATATTGATTGGATCGAATCAGGCTGTACACCCTATAATTTGAATTGGGCAAAGTTTGCTTTAATAATTTAAGATGTTTTCTCATTGATTAGAAGAGTTAACAGTGTCCTTAGACAGCTTGACACTACAGGGTTTATACACATTTGTTTTTCCAGACGCACATTTACAATTAACTAAAAATAGTGAGTTATTTTTAGGTGGTGTTTATTCCAATTGATACAAGTGTTGTTATGTTGAGAACCTCTTGATGAGTGACCAAAAATGTCACTTGTACCCAATTGAAAAAAAAATCTAAAAACTGGCTCATTTGTTATACAGTAGTTAATTCTTAGGTAAGTATACTAGTTAATGTAGGTTGAGACTTGCCTTTACTAATTGAAATTACTTCATCATTACAAATTAACATTTAAAAAATGTTAAAGAATATAAAATATGGCTACCGAGCAGCCATGAGTATATGAGATATATTGTGAAAAAAAAAACTACTACTTTCTTTAGTGCAGCACCATGCTATGCATTATTTACAGTTTTTTCTTAATGGGGACGAGAAGATAATGAAAACAAAAAAGAAAACCATCAGATATGGGATCTAAACACAAACCCATAAGCATCCTTAGGCTCCAGGTTTTCCATACAGGTCCACCTGTCAGTTTTTCAGGTAGACCTGATTTGACGCTCCATATACCCCTATGGGGCAGCGGATGTCAGTGGTGACATGTCCACTCACACCTGCTGCCACCCGATTGGATCCTTTCTGCCCAATCCAGACAGATGGTCCTATTTTCCATCCGTCTGGCAGATCGGATTGGATGGGATCGGATGAAAATTGACAGGCGGTCCATTTTCATCTGATCTCCCCATAGAGGAGAGCAGGACTCTGACAGGTCCATTTCAGCACAGTGAGTGGAGACAGAGCTGTCATCCGCCTGCTCAGCGGATTAATCAGGAGCAAGCAGAGTCTGTCAAACAGACCCTTACACGTGTGGTGTGGGAATGTCCCTCAATCATTTTTATCATACAGCAATATGTTTATGTGTATGGTCTTCTTTTCTATTAACCTGCCAAAATGAAACTTTTCATTCTGCAATTGATCAAACTTCATGCCACGTACACACGATCATTTTTCGTCATGAAAAAAACTTTTTTTTTAAAAACGTCATTTAAAATGATCGTGCTACACATCATTTTTCAGGTTCTGAAAAACGACAAAAAAAAAAAATTTGAACATGCTGCATTTTTTAACGTCGTTTTTCGGGTTGTAAAAAATGATTGTGTGTGGGCTAAAACAACGTTTTAAACCCACGCATGCTCAAAAGCAATTTATGAGACGGGAGCGCTCGTTCTGGTAAAACTATCATTCGGAGTAAGCACATGTATCAGGCTACAACCGTCTTTTACTAACAAGGAATCAGCTAAAGCAGTCCAAAGACGAATAGAACTTCCACTTTAGAGTGCCATTGTACGTGTTGTACGTCACTGCGCTTTGGTCATCATTTTTTTTAAACGGTGGTGTGTGGGCAATGTCGTTTTTAATGATGAAGTTGGAAAAACTTTGTTTTTTGGACATGCTGAAAAACAACGTTTTTTTTTTAATGCTCAAACATGATCATGTGTACGCGGCATTAGTGTGTCAGGGGAAACACCTTACTCAATCTCATAAAATGTGGAAAACTCAACTGACATTAGCCTATTGAAAAGTATATTTATTGCTGAACATAAAGTACATTTACTGCTCGGTCTGGGTTGCTTTTGATTTGATTTAGGATTTGTACTGCGCTGAATGCGCTGCCATAGGAGTGTATATCTTTGGAGTGTGAGAGGAAACCGGAGAACCCAGAGGAAACCCACGTAGACACAGGGAGAACATGCAAACTCCAGGCAGATGGTGTCATGGTCGGGATTCAAACCAGTGACCCTTTTACTGCCAGGTGAGGGAGCTAACCACTACACCATTGGTGGGTCAGATACAAAATGTTACGTGTAAGAACCCCAATATAAAATCTAAACAGATATAAAAGACACAAAGGGGGATATTTTTACGAAAGGAAAATCTGCTTTGCACTACAAGTGCAAACTGCAAGTGAAAAGTGCATTTAAAATTGCACTGAAAGTGCACTTGGAAATGCAGTCGCTGTAGATCTGAGGGGTAGATCTGAAATGAGGGGAAACTCTGCTGATCCCCCTTCAGATCTACAGAGGCTGCACTTCCAAGTGCACTTTCAGTGCAATTTCAAGTGCACTTTGCACTTGTAGTGCAAAGTGTATTTGCCTTTTTTGCAACTCTTTAATCATTAATACATCATATTTTTTATGCAACCATTGATGCAAGTGTCTGAATTTGACTTGGTATCGGCCCTTTGCAGTCTCTGTTTGGCAGAGTTTAAAGTGGTAGAAGAATTTGCACAGGGAGACAATCCGTTTGTGTGCTGACAAGTGTAAGGTTCTGAAAGAGTACCCCTTTATGTTTTAACTAGAATAAATTAGAAATAACATATTATATATACCTACGTGCAGAAGAAAGCAGAAGAATGTGTAGATGGCATTTTTACTTAGATTGATAAGATTATAGGCTGCAATTAGCACAAATAAACATAACAAGAATGTGTTTGTTGTCAGGAAATACCAGAACATTACCTGAAGCCAGTATTTATGGTGTATCATTACTGAAGACAATAGAATTAGCTGTAGGCAAAACAGTATATGTGTTTGAAACCTAACATACTATTGTATTGTGTAAATATCGTGTCCTGCTGTAATTGGCTGACCCGAGGGGGGTTTTCCTAATGATGAATGCATAAATATGCTGTGTGACCAATAAAGCAGTGTTAGTTGAAATCCACCATAACCCCCTGTGTGGCCTTTAACTATCCGATGCGCATCAAAGGTTCTTCCACACACCCAAGAGTCCAACCCGGGTATAGAGGAACACCAACAACCTTACAAATGGTACCAGGAGTCGGGACTTTCGTTTGACAGGTAAGTGGAAGCTTTGCAAATTATTTCTCTTTGCAAAGAACTCTCACTTACTCTGTCTCGATTGACCTTGCTGTATTATTAGATTTTTCTTAAAAAAAAAATAGACCTCGAGGACCTGCTAGGTTGGCAGTCCTGGGCTCTGAAGGTTGGATTGGTTAAAGGATAAGTGTTGTCCCGCAGGTGTGGCCGGACTAAAAGGCTTTAGAAGCATATGTTATTTTCTGCTATGAGAGCAACGTAGCTGCCTCTCATAGGAAAGGACGGGTGTGTGGAACCCTACTATGTTATTGATAAGTATATATAATATAACAATAACTTATTGTATTGGCCATTCTCGCATATAGTGTTTTGGAAAAACAAAGCGTTTTTGGAAACGCATATAGATAGATCCTAGACGGATCTCAGTCCTAGGTGGCTATTAAGGGAAACTTAAATTTAAAGGTGTATACACAAAATAGATTGACACGTTATTCCGATAATTCAGGTTGCTTTTGCTTTTCTTTCTATCGCATAGAAGTATAAGTATAATGTTGTATAAAAGTATAAGTATAATCTTGTATAGAAGTATAAGTATAATGTTGTATAGAAGTATAAGTATAATCTTGTATAGAAGTATAAAGCATAAGAATATTGTTGGTGCCTGGTAAGTGCACAGAGTGTGAGTGGACTGTTGGTTTGCTATTTACAGTAATCAGACATATTTTAGAGTATATGAAAATTATTAATGTCTCATAGATGTTCTAAATGTGTTGTGGGTGTACTGTTTTGTTGTGCACTGGATGTTTTGTTTTATTATAGAAACCGCAGGGAATACTTGGTGAGTATTCCTAGTGGTTAGTCAATGGGTAGAGGTAATATAGGATCAGTAGAGGTTATTTGTTTAAGGAAGTAAAAAGCTTCCTCCCCACAGCCATAGCCTGCAGATAGAAAGCAGGGGAAACTGGGCACGGTTCAAAAATGTATGGACCCATAAGGTGGGTCTGAGCATTTTGGAATGCTAAATGACCGATTCGTTTTATGTGGAATCTGTAATTTTTGTTAGACCCCAACAGTTTAACTGTTCTAAGAAGTAGTAGTAAAAAAACTCTGGGTGAAAAAAATAAAATATATAACTCAGACCTCTGTCACTCTCCTTTCTGTCGCGTGACAAATATAAAATAAACTGTTTGTTTGTTCATATGGAGTTGCCTAGAAGCCAAGGATGATATTGATTTGAAGTGAATGAAGCGATTATGATTTGTGATTATGTGAGGGTACAGGAAAATTCTGTACCTCTATGAGCCAAGGTGTTCTATAAGTTAACGTGAAAACTTACAAATGCTGATATGAAGGGTCAATGGACACCCCAGACCAAAAAGACGTGAACCTCACTTTTAACAGAAGAGTGGCCACGATGATGAAACGATTATTCTCATTTATTCTGTTATAAGTGGCTAATAATTAGTCGGTGTCTGGAGTCCATTGGCTAATATAAAAATAAAGCATCTCCTGTCACTTTTTCTATTACTACGCGTGAGTTCAGAGGAGCTCCTCCACATAAGCCCCCACCCTCAGGGTTCTCTGTGTGGGAATTGCCCCTTCTTTCGGACTTGTGAAGAAAAAGAAATGTACATGTGTGATTCCTCTAGGAGCAATTGAAAAAATATATATATATATATGTGTGTGTGACTGTGTTGGTTTAGCATGCCAGAATATTAAAGGAACTTGTGCACTTATTTATATTGCTAGGTAAACCTTGTATATGTATGTAGCGTTCCATTTTATGGAAAGAGATGGGTTGGAAATAGCAAAGCACTGACTTGAACATGCTAGGGTCAGAGCAGATGGGAGAGGAATTCCCCTAGTCCTCAGGTGCAAGCCACAGCCCAGTAAATCCCCCCCCCCCTGCTCCTGACAGAAACAGGACACCCAAGTGATATAAGGGACGAGGAAAAGAGACAGGTGAGCTGAGACCTGACTGTATGTAGGACTCATCCACATTCAATGTACACTCTATAAAGCCACACTGGAATCAGGGGTGGGGTCCAATAAAAATAGTTGGATTTTTTGCATTTGGAGTTTTTATAAACATTGCATCTTAAAAGGAACATAACACTTTAAATGCTTATTAAGCCTAATCTGTGTATTAGCGAGCAATTATAGTGATGCTGATAACACCCTGTTCTGAGACATAAAAAAAAACATTTTATAGTTTATAAATTTCTCAAAGAGGGGATACTAGATATCACCCTACAACACCTCTATAAACCCTGTAAAGAAAGCCGATGGAACTTACCGCTTTTACAGGTCTTGAGGGAAATTAACAGTTTAGTTATACCTAGAGTACCAGCTTTACCTGATGTGCCATGCCACAGCCACACCATCTAACGCTACCCATTTCACTTCATAGTGATTGGTTTAGCGAATGCGTTTTAGGAGAGGTCATACCCCTTGTGGACGCAGTCCATCTTTTGGAAATATATCCTTCACGGCCAGTGACTAACCTAGTGGATAATATCCACAGGGTTATGTACCTTTGTTGTCTACGCAATTATGCTCCAGACCACATTGTGAGCCCACCTGTGAGACACACCTACACATAGATCGGTCCTGCTACAGTATACAGTACTCTTTGGAGGTCAGTTGTAAGGATGGGTTGAGTTTGCACCCAGAAGGACACTCTGTATTCAGAGTCGTTGGATCCTTTACTCGGGGTCAGTGGATATATTTACATAGAGAGACAAAGGTTTGTTTTTTTTTGGTTTAATTTAAAGGGCCAGAAGTTTGTTTTACTTCGGCAGGTAAATCAATCAAGCAATAAGTTAGAATGATTGGCTGTTTTCAGCTTTCCAGGTTCTTACTAAGGTAGCCATCCTAGCATTTGAGACTCACATATGGAAACAGACCAGGCGGCTAAGGATGCTGCATTAAAGCCCCGGACACTTGATGGGTCTGTGCAACTCACAGATTTCACATAGTTCTGGCCCAGTATAGCTGGGATCAATAATTCAACTTTAAGGACCCCAGAACGAGAAGAACAAGTGGTCCACAGGGGGCAACTTTGGAATCAATGTGATCTTTTATGTCTGCCAGCCATTCTGACCCCTCCACAGCCCTACAGCCTGTAACATACAACGTGTTTTCAGTCACAAGCAGTTATGGCTGCCCTAGTAAATGAACAAGATAGAGACAGGGTTCACCACAGTTGGTTTTTAATATACCGCTTCTTGTTTTACCTGTTACCAAAAGGTGTTACCAAGGGCAGAACCTCCCTTCCGAAGATATAAAAGATATATCCGGGTGCCCAAGTAAAAGTATCTGAAAAGTGCTGTGGTTGTAGCACCCAGACTCGGCCTCCTCATTATGTTTGTATGCAGAGGACAATTGTAAGGACTATGACAGATGTCCTCACCAAAAAAAAAAAACACGGTGGAGAGCTTTGCCCTGTGGGGTCTTTTTTCACAAAGGTGGTCCCAGTTCAGGTTCAGGGTATGCCTCCTGAACGATGGTGGTAGGGAATGGCAACATCATTTACCCTGGGCATACCAAATACAATGTTACTTAAAATATACACACCCAACACATGTCTGCCCAAAGATTGGGCGGATATGGAGTTAATCAAAAAGCAAAGGATTTTAATGCCTTTTTGGGATTAAATAGGAGAACAGGGTGAGGTAGTGTCACAACATGGCTGTATACACATTGCTCAACGGGACACTTCTCCGAGGTCATATATGACTTTCACTGTTTTATCTGATGTACACAAGGGTTTTGTAGATTCTGTCGTTATTAGAGTGCATTTTCAGAGTCAGCTACTAGAGCAGCCAGCACAAACCCCAAATGCCAGTACTAATACCTAAAATAGCACTGCTAGATCATTCATTATTAGATCTCCAGACACATGCCCCAGAGAAAGATTTAAAGGTTTGGGCGGGGGATGACTCGGAAAAGACCATAAATTTACTTTTCCTCGAAGAGGGGAAGACATGTATCCCTGCAGCTAGTGCATCTTTGTTTATAGCCCAATACCATGGGGTAGGTCATAGAGGTTGGCAGAACACATGTGAAATTTTACTGAATATCCTTATCGCAAACCTACCCAAGCTTGTTAAAGCATATGTGTAACGGTGCATCACATGTATCAGGAATAATCCAAACATACCACACAAGGGGACATACCTCCCATATCCTACTACACCTTTCAATCATCTACAAATAGATTTCACCCACATGCCAAAGAAAGGGACAGAGCAAGAATACCTTTTGGTCATCCTGGATGTATTCTCACGGTGGGTGGAAGCATTCAAAACCACAAGAGAAGACACACAGACAGTGGTGCGCATACTCATGCAGGGAATCATCCCTAGGTGGGGATGTTCATTGAAAATAGGAAAGCCACAGGGGGATATTTCCATGAATGGGATAAAATGTTACCAGTAGTTCTGGCCAAGATCAGAATGACCCCAGTAAGCCACAGGTTAGTTTCCATTCTTATGGGTAGACCCTTTTCCACCCCTTGGGCGAAAATACCCTGTATCTTAGAAGCAGGAGATCTCGATCAGATAAGGAAGGAAAAATGTCAGAAAGTTAATTAAAACTTTAGACCAAGTTGAAAGAAATGTTGCTCGCACATCTCTTCTTTTTGTTCACAGAAACCAACATATCCCTTTGGACCTCCTACCAATAGATGTCGCGGTGACCCGCACAGCCATCCTAGTGGAGAATTCCCAAGCCTGGATCCATGACAGTCGAGTAAAAAAGGTCAAGGTGGATTGTGTGAAGCAACACGAGACAGATAAAGCTTCAGTACCAGACCAAGGAGGTGAAGCAGGTGTTGAAAATCCTCGAAAAGTGAATACAGCAAAATGACTTTGTTTACTGCTCAGGATTCTGAGAAACTTTGGACACTCCTGGGGCTGACCACACGTTCAGTGTTCCCCCAACATGGATCCATAACACATCTGTTGAGGTGCCTGATTATTATGATATAATCGCGCAACATAGAATGGAAGTAAATAAATTACAACAGGATGCCAGGGATATTGCTAAAACATGGAGCTCGTTTGGTGGAGGAGATTTGGGCTTAAAAGGGATCTTCTCCGGGTTAAAAGATATTGTGATGATTATTATAATGATACTGATTGTTGTTTTTGTAGTGTATTTAACCATCAAATTAATGCTTTGTGCTATTGGCAAAATGACTAGCTTAAAGGCAAGAAAAGGTCAGGATCCTTCTATGAGCATGGCAATGATTAGCATACATCAGAAATGGTATAATGAGTGATCAATAAATACATCCGTATGTATGATCAAACGAGGGATTTGTAAGGTTCTGAAAGAGTACCCCTTTATGTTTTAACTAGAATAAATTAGAAATAACATATTATATATACCTACGTGCAGAAGAAAGCAGAAGAATGTGTAGATGGCATTTTTACTTAGATTGATAAGATTATAGGCTGCAATTAGCACAAATAAACATAACAAGAATGTGTTTGTTGTCAGGAAATACCAGAACATTACCTGAAGCCAGTATTTATGGTGTATCATTACTGAAGACAATAGAATTAGCTGTAGGCAAAACAGTATATGTGTTTGAAACCTAACATACTATTGTATTGTGTAAATATCGTGTCCTGCTGTAATTGGCTGACCCGAGGGGGGTTTTCCTAATGATGAATGCATAAATATGCTGTGTGACCAATAAAGCAGTGTTAGTTGAAATCCACCATAACCCCCTGTGTGGCCTTTAACTATCCGATGCGCATCAAAGGTTCTTCCACACACCCAAGAGTCCAACCCGGGTATAGAGGAACACCAACAACCTTACAACAAGGATCATGCTGATATAAAAAGAATACAGCGTGATAAAAAGATGAGCTCATAACTGTGCTGCTTAACTATTCACTATCCAATCACAGGGTGGGTGTGAGTCCATGACAGCCTGAGTGGGTTGTATGATGCTGGCCATCATTGAACCAAGAAGACTAATGGCAGAATGAAAAACAAAACTTTGAGAGGCAGCTTCGGATTGACATCTTAACTGAAGTTCTGATTTATTAACAGAGGTTTGGCGGGTGTTTAATAGACGTGTTTAATAGGAGTGTACAAGATGCTCTAATATGCAGACTTCCTTCTATTTCCCTGCACATGCCTATTTCCATTAGAGTTCAAACATTGCCACCCCATAAGAGATGGGTCAAAAAAAAAAAACCCAGGGGAAAAGTTCGGACCCGAACAGCGAACCCCATTGAAGTCAAAGGGAGCCAAATATGGCAGAAGACAATCCCAGTCTCTTCTGTCTTTATCCCCCACCTTTTTGAGCATGCTTTTGAGGGTTTTGTTAAACCGTTCTACCAAACCATACATCTGAGGGTGGTTAATTAAAGTATGCAAGTGCTTAATATTGAACAACTCTTTCATTATCTTTGACACCAAGGGAGTCCATTGGTCGGTTAGGATTTCTTTTGAGATCCCAGTACAGGTAAACATTTAGAAAACAACACTCTGGTGATCATCTTGGACAAAGTGTTTAAGGGAACAGCCTCTGTATATTGGATGGCATAGTCTATGACCACTAGATTTTACTGATGTACCAATAGTTAAATCTGCTGAGGGCAATTAGATCCATGGCAATTCCATCATAAGGGACCTCGATCACTGGCACTGGCAACAGTGGTTTATGATAATAGGGCATAGGGGCTGTATTTGACACTCGGGGCAAGTTTTGCAATAATATTTTAAATCTGCATGTGTAGCTGGCCAAAAGAAATGCTGTAAAATAAATCCTTTGGTCTTTTCATATCCCTGGTGACCCCCCCCCCCCCCAGGGGATGTGTATGGGCCAGGTTCAATACTGTCCTCTGAGCTGTTCCACAATCTCACCTCTAATTTTTTCAACCTGGTACAACATGTCATGGTTAACTGCCATTTGAGGAATACATTCTCAAGCCCTGGAGCTACCAAGCTGCCATTGTTTATCTTCACATTTTTACCAGTTTATTCAAAAGCAGGGTCCTGTAATACGGCAGTGCCAAAGTTGTCCCAGGAGACCTCTTGCTTTGGCATACTGGGTATCTTGTGTGTCTTCAGGGACACCTCCTTTTCACCTGGACAAATGTCTAGGGGCAAAGATACATATTCAACAGGAGTCTCCTCTACAACATTTTGATCCACCTTTGGTTCAAAGGGGTTGTGGGTCCTTCCTGCAGTCCCACTAGAAAGCCCAGGGGCAGGACTATTTTCCTTCTTACTGCAGAGTTTCTGGAACAGTGGAAACTCTCTCCCCAATATTACACTGTGCAATACAATTTGAGACACAGCCACTTCATGGCAAACAGATCCTGAGCTGGTTTCCATGATCACCAACACTGTGGGGGGTATTTTTACAGTCACCATGAACACATACCACACCTACCTAATGTTGGGTATACTTTTCATGGTCCACAAGCCGGGTATGAACCAAGGTGGCCAGGCTTCCAGAGTCCAGGAGTGCATGCATACTATCTTATGCAGCAAAGTAGCATTCCACCAGTTCAACCAGATCATCCTTTGGCTTTGGATCAGCTTAACCCACCTCTGAAGCACTGGAGGTAGAGCTCTCATAAACAGGTCCAAAGCGACTCTATCTATTATCTGAGGCATTGTGAGCACTGCAGGCTGCAGCCAGCATTTTACCAGGTTGATTAGGTCCTATATTGAGAAGTTGAAGTTGCATCTGTCGTGTAACTAAAGCTGTGCACTTGCTGCACCCTCACGGAGGTTGTGACACCCAGCCGCTGCAAGATCTCAGCTTTTAGTTTGTCATAATCTCAGACATCATCAGTCAAGTCAAAGTATGCCTTTTGGGAGTCCCCTGCCAATAGTGGTGCAACCAGCATAGCCCAGCAGTCTTTAGGGCAGGCCTGGCCTTCTGCAGTGCTCTGAGAAAAGGAAACAAAGGCCTCCACTTCGTCTTGGGATGTCATCTATTGTAGGAGGTGGCTCCTTGTACCTGAAAGGTTGTTACCCTGGTGATGAAGAAATGTTACCTCACTGCCTGCTTGAATTATTTTCCAACGACAATTCAGGGAAAGACAAATTATATCCCGAGTGGGGAATAAGGTGTTGTCAGTAATTAACCCCCTGAAGTCATTTACAAACCTTCCACTGTCACCAATTTACCTCATGAACTGCAAAATCCTATGCAGCAGATATACTCTATCCACAACTAACAGGGACTGTTTTTCACAAAATGTACACCTTTGTTCAATTTCTAGTAGTACCTATGGTAATGAAGCTTTCCTGCAAAAGGTTGCTTTCATTATGTACCTTTAAAACCAAAGCACTAACCATTTTAGATGTTTTATTTGTCAGTGTTTTTTTTTTAAATTATACAAATCATGATATAGTTAATTATTGATTGCAATTGAACTACTCAGCTGTCTTCTGTATGCAAATCAAATCTCTGACTCTACACAAAATGACCTACTGCATATTATTAGACAGTGTGGTCAAAACTTAAATTGTAAATTGCTGTTGCCCTAGAATATACTACAATGGGTAGTACTGCTAAGGAAAATGCAAGTAGCAACCTAGAAAAATAGTCTTGGAAACTCAGACAATATATAACATTTATATTATTATGATTATTATATCATTTAACATCTATAAAGCACATCTTCTCCAGAATAGTTACATGATTAGTGACAAAGAAAAAACCTTTTGTTGGACACTTTCCTGAAACTGATACATTTCTCTAAATCTAATAGTCTAGTTATTTCATTATGACCCCAGACATTTTAGAAGATCAATTATAAATCAATTCTTTGAATCCAAGAAAGCCCTTTCACAAAAAAGGAAGGAGATGGTTCTCGGCTATGCTTGCAGCTCCCAATGCTTTGTATATGCTTTCATTATCCTTCTTACCTTGAAAATATCCTTAGCAACTGGCACCAGAGAGGGCAATGTATTTAAGGTTTGTATTAAATACATACAGGGCAGCACATGGTTGCAATGGTTAGCACTTTCACCTAGCAGCAACCCCTACCTACCTGGAGCTTGCATGTTCTCCCTGTGCCTGTTTGGGTTTCCTCTTACACTCCAAAGACATGCTGGAAGGTCAATTGGATCCTGTCTAAATCGGCCCTAGTATATGAATGTGAGTTAGGGAACTTAAGCCCCATACACACTATCAGTTTTCCTGCATGTTTTTCTCTTCAAGTTTACCAAAACCATCTAATATAAGGTCAAACCTCAAGAGTTTCAATTTGTATGCAATCAGGCAGGCCCTTGCACTTCATGGTTTTGTTAAATCTGAAGAGAAAAACCTGCAGGAAAACTGATAGTGTGTATGGGGCTTTAGATTGTAAGCTCCTTGAGGGCAGGGACTGATGTGAATGTATATGTAAAGCATTGTGCTGTGTAAATTGACAGCGCTCTATAAGTACCTCAAATAAATAAACCAGTTTAGACTAGCCAGTATCACACATCTTGACTGATTTCTTCCAAGGTTTTGTGGACAAGTCATTTTTTTTATGTCTTTAATTAGTATAACTGCCAATTGTCATCTTTCATCCAATAACAATCTAACATGTCCCAATTATTGCTCGCTGTAAAGTTTGGAACAAATCTCTCCTAACCGCTTGAGCCTTTGTCTCCCTCATTTCAATTCAGTCTCAGAGTTGTTTTTCTTTGGCGATGTCTAGGTTGTACACATTATACATTTAACCAATTCAGCCTCACAAGGTTTTACACCCTAATGACCAGGCCATGCTTGTGATACAGCACTGTGTTACTTTAACTTACAATTGTGTGGTCATGCAACGCTGTGCTTAAAAAAAAATGTAGATATTTTTTCCCCCACAAATAGAGCTTTCTTTTGGGGGTATTTGAACACCACTGCGTTTTTTTGAAAATGACAACTTTGAAAAAAATAAATGTGTTTTACTTTCTTCTATAAAACATATTAAATAATAATTAAAAAAAATTGATTTCTTCATAAAATTAGATCATTATGTATTCTGCTATATATTTTTGGTAAAAAAAATACAATAAGCACATATTGATTGGTTTGTGCAAAAGTTATAGCATCGACAAACTATGGGATATATACTGGGATTTTTTTTAATATGCTAGTAATGGTGGCGATCAGCAAATTATATTGGAACTGCAACATTGCTGCAGACATTCAGACACTAACTGACACTTTTGACACTTTGTGGGAACCAGTGACACTAATACAGTGATTAGTGCTAAAAATATGCACTGTCACTGTACTAAAGACACTGGCTGGGAAGGGCGATCAATGAACATCTAGAGCAATCAAAGGGTTAACTGTGTGCCTAGCCAGTGTTTTCCTGTACTACAGTATGTGTGCTGCTTTTACTCAAGGAAGTGATGTATTTTACTCCCTTGCAGGGACACAAAATCCATCCCTTCCCCCCGTCATAATGTAGATCTGCCTTGTTTACATAGCAAAGCTCGATTCTGTGTCTCTGCCTGATGATTGGCAGCTGCAGGCAGACATCCAGTGCATAGCTTTAAGCGATAAGTAATCACCACAGAAGAGGCCCGCCAGTGGGGTGCATGCGCTCCCTAGGCGGATGTGCAGTACCACATATACACATGTGATTCTGTACAGGAGGGCTGCCCTGTAACAGTAAAATAATATTGCATCAGTGTGACTTTTAAGTAACAAAGGGAAATGGTAAAGTGCAAACTGAATATATGTGCTTTACTTTCATCACTACATTGTGATGCTCACAGGGTGAAAAAAATCTTTGTAAAAATTGTTAACATAACATTAGGATAATATTAAATTGGTTTGATGAGGGCACAAATGATCATGATGGTGACATTTTCACACATTTCTGATTGCTAAAAATGTTAAAATGATATATTGTTCACTTATTTGAGAATTTGATGCTTGCTCAGTGAACACAGATGTCATCCAGAGCTTTTGATATAATTGTTGTGACCAGGAGATTAATTTTGTGGGGAATATATTTATTTCTTTTTTTAACAGTGATCTACGGGTGCACGTAGAGGCTGTGATGTCACTGTAGAAGCATTATGTTTACAGTGATTTGTAGTGAAGTGAACTCTAGAATAATTGGAAGGCAAGGCGCTAATAATTGAGCTCCTTGGCATTACACTGGGTCCTGGCTGTCACGGAGAGGCCGTGGTTCTAGTACTAGTGTCAAAGTGGGCCTACAGGAGTAGCCGAGTCTGGGTGCTGTTTTAAAAACACAAATGCCCTGTACACACGATCGGTTCATCTGATGAAAACGAACCAATGGACTTTTTCATCAGATATCCGATGAAGCTGACTTTCATCAGACTTGCCTACATACCATCAGTTAAAAATCTGATCGTGTCCAACATGGTGACATAAAACACTACGACGTGCTGAGAAAAATAAAGTTCAATGCTTCTGAGCATGTGTCGACTTGATTCTGAGCATGCATGGATTTTTGACCGATGGATTTCCCCACAGACGATCTTTTTTTCTATCGTTTTTTTAACCATACGAAAATTTTAAAACGATTTTTTTCCCCGATGGGGAAAAAAACTAATGGGGCCCACACACGATCGGTTCGTCCGATGAAATTGGTCCATCGGTCCGTTTTCATCAGACGAACCGATCGTGTGTACAGGGCATTAGACAAATAGCTGCAGTCACTGTGCCTGAAACTTAATAAGGGAAACGGGTGATTTGTTTACCTTTTTTCACACTCCCAAGTGCTTTTTCCTGTTCTGCCCAACCGCAGCACTCCGATGTCATCCAGTACAATACATGACAAATGGTCCACCAATGTACTTAAGGGTGCTGGGGACATTCATACAGCCTGTGATCATCGGACAGAGAAAAAGAGCACTGGGTGCTGGGACCTTATTTATCATACACTAAGCAAAACAAGTAATGAACACTTACAGCGGGAAGGGGGAACCACTGAATGTGTACCCCCCAGCCACTGTCTGCAGCTAAAGGTAGTAGCGATTGAGGCACAGTAAAATTGCAGTCCAACCATGAGGTTTTACCACCCCCAACCTCACATGTAAATAAATCCTAATGATGCAGCCTATCACAGCCTATGCCCTTAATCATTACCTAAACTTACACTGACCACATTTCTGCCTAGACCAATCCTTTGCCTGTTTGCTGACCATGTCTCAGCCTGCACCTGAACTGACCCATCTGCATGTACAACCGACTATGTTCCTGTGAGACACTAGTCAGCTGCACAGTCAGGCTCACAGTATGTGCTGCACCAGCTATGCTTATACTACTACTATAGAAAGAGGATACCGTGCACTTCAGGCCCAGCATCGAGGATTGGAACCATCTTCATCCAGTTGGTGAGAGCCGAGCAGATTGTGCCCCAGGAGTGTTCATGCCTTATCGATCTGCTGTCCACGACAGACAGGTCCAACATTTCTGGTAAGCGCAACATGTCTTCACTTGAGATAAGTGTCATTCTGTCTCCAAGGATCTACGAGGTCATCTAACATCCATTTATTTGATTGGTGTTGGTGGACTATCACCTTACTTTTTTGTTAGGGACTATTATTGCACCATTTCACGCAAGGACTTTGCTTTTTACTGTTGATTTTGTTTAACACTATCATCATTATTGCTTGGTTTACAGCAGGGATCTTCAAACTATAGCCCTCTAGCTATTGCAGAACTACACGTTTCATAAAGCATTGTAAAACTCTGACATTCACAGACCTGACTAGGCATGATGGGAATTGAAGTTCTTGAACAACTGGAGGGTCATAGTTTGAAGACCCCTAGTTTATATGAACTAGGACTGGTAAATGTGACTCTACACTAATATATATTCCCCGATCACGCATATAGAGGTGACCATTATAGTACATTTTGGTTTTGATACAATTGGTTGATGTCCTGTATATAATCCGTCCAGACAGGGAAAAAGTCTCACGTATGTGACATTGCAATACTCGCGATCAGGGATCAGTCGAACACCCCCGCGTTCGGTTCGCACCAGAACCGTCGAACGGACCGAACGTTCGCGCAAACATTTAGAACCCCATTTAAGTCTATGGGACTCGAACGCTCAAATTCAAAAGTGCTAATTGTAAAGCCTTATGTGCAAGTCATTGTCGTAAAACGTCTTTGAGAACCCAGGTTTTGCCCCAGGGAACATGTATCAATAGGAAAAAAGTTTTAAAAACGGTCATTTCTTCAAGAGCAGGACTCCTGAAAAAAACAACCGTTTTTAAAACTTTTTTTCCATTGATACATGTTCCCTCGGGCAAGACTGGGGTTCTTAATTGTACCTGCTGGGTGTCTATACTGTGATAATGTATATTAACCACTTAAGGACCCCCGCACGCACATTACGGCCACAGAATGGCACGTACAGGCACAGGCGTAAATTTACGTCCCCGCCTAAGTGCGGTTCGGGGGTCCCTACCCCCTCCGCGGCGTGCGGGGGTCCCCCTGGCTAGACATCTGGGGCGGATGTCCGAATACCCGCCCCCCCGCAGCTCCCAGCCAATGGGAGCACGCTCCCAACCTGTACTTCCTCCTCCTGTGTTTACACAGGAAAGGAAATTAATTTTTCGCAACGCTGTTTCCCAGCGCTTTGAGAGAAGACATCACAAGTTTGCACCAACACAACACTGACACACACTTAGGCATTTACCCCTTGTGAGCCCCCCCCCCCACCCCCCTCACAGTTATTAAAATCACATTTAGTGCAGTGTGACAGGCAGTGTAAAAAACAGGAGCAGTGCCCCCCCACCCCCCCTAATAAATTTAACCCCCTAACCGCCCTGTTAACCCTTTCACTCCCTATGCCAGCTTAAATTTTTCTATCGCTGTAAGTGTCGCTGTTCCCGCTAAATTTTTTTTTTTCTTGCGATTTTTTTTTTTTTAAAAAATGTGGCTAAATAAAAATTCTAAAATTTAGTTTATTTGATTTTTTTTTAAACAAAAAGTAAAAAATAGTGTTTTTTTTTTAAATGTCGCTCTATTGTATATACCAAAAAATAAAAATGCAGAGGTGATCAAATACCACCAAAAGGCTCTATTTGTGGGAAGAAAAGGACGCACATTTTGTTTATCGCACGACAATTGTCTAAAGCGACGCAGTGATCGCAAAAACACCTTGGTCATACCAGCGTATTGGTCCGGGTCTTAGTGGTTAAATAGCACAATCACCTGCCTGCCAGTAAATTAGGAATAACTGATCTAGCTAAGCTATACAGTGTACACATATATGTACAACACTGGGATGTATATATATCCTCTACAAACTGTAAATTTAACTAAACTGACTAGCCTGCCTGCTCTATCTATCTAGTAATAAAGACCCTGTTTCTCTCTCTCTCTCTCTCTCTCTCTCTCTCTCTCTCTAGGACTGATCTCTTTAATAACACCGCAACACACTACACGAGGCCGCCTAGCAGGCAGCCTTTTATAGTGTGGGGCATGTACTAAACCCCCTGAGCCATAATTGGCCAAAGCCACCCTGGCTTTGGCCAATTATGTCTCTCCGTTTTTTGCACGCTGTGATTGGCCAAGCATGCGGGTCATAGTACATGCTTGGCCAATCATCAGCGTGCAATGCCGCAGTGAATTATGGGCCGTGACGTGTCACTCGATTTTTGCGCGAATGACGATGTTCGAGTCGAACATACGTTCGAATCAAATGCGGAGCTCATCCCTACTCGGGATGAGTAGCAGAATATATTTTGGGGTCTCATTTTAAGTATACCTATGATATGTGTTAGAAATATCATATTAATTTACAACTTTGGTAAAACAAATACATTTTCATTTTTATTTCTTGCATTTTTTGAAAAGCAGTGACAAAAAAAAAAGACATTTTTAAAAGACTCACTATACCTTTCAAAAAATACATTGAGTGTTTGCTTTCCAATCCAATCCATTCTTAATGAATCTGAGGTGTGAAAAAGTCTCACACTTGTAATATCCCTATACTGGGGAGGCATAGCAGAATGTGTTTACCTTGTGTGTGAGAAATAACTTGTTAAAATGAAAATTGTGATAAAAAATATTTAATATCTTAATTTTTCAAAACATTGTCACAAAAAATGTTTATTTCTAAAAATCAGCAAGAGTCCTACTAAATACCTTGGTCTGTCTACTTTATAAAAATGGGTTATTTGGGAGATATTTGTACTGTCCTGGGATTTTATGGCCTTAAGCAATGAGATAGGCAGTCAGTACATTAGGTTTCATGAATTTTCAAATATACAGTATATACCACAATTTGTAGACTCTATAATTTTTACACAGAATATATAATATACACACATCTGGGAGTATTTTTACCAAATAAATATAGCAGAATACATTTTAAGAAAGATTATATATTTGCAAAATGTTATAACAGAATGTAAGAAAACATTTTTTTTTTCAAAGTTTCGGTTTTTCTTTGTTTATACAGCAGGAAAAAAACTGTGGTTATTAACCACTTCATTACTGGGCACTTAAACCCCCTTCATGCCCAGACCAATTTTCAGCTTTCAGCGCTGACGCATTTTGAATGACAATTGCGCGGTCATACAACACTGTACCCAAATTATATATTTTTTATTTTTTCCCCACAAATAGAGCTTTCTTTTGGTGGTATTTGATCATCTCTGCGATTTTTATTTTTTGCACTATAAACAGAAAAAGACAGAAAATTTTGAAAAAAACACAAGGGGCCAGATTCACATACAATTAGATTCGCGTAGAGTATCAGAAATACTCTACGCCGCCGTATTTCACCTGGCTCTACGTGGAATCCCGGTAGATTTTGTCCAGTAAACTACGGCGGCATAGTGTATTTCTCCCGGCGCAAGCCATCTACGCGAGTAGGGGGCGTGAAGCATTTGAAATTGGCGCGTTCCCGCGGCGATCGAACTGCGCATGCTCCGTTCAGAAATTTCCCGCCGTGCATTGCGCGAAATCACGTCGTTACGTCATTTTTGAGTAGCGTCGTTTACGGACATTCCTATTCCCGAACGAGTTACGTAAAAAAAAATAATAATTAAATTAGACGCGGGAACGACGGCCATACTTAACATTGGCTATGCACCGTTAGACCAGCAAATAGCTGGTCTAACAGTACGTAGCAAAAAATGACGTAAGCGATTGCGAAGGCCGCTCGTATCTTCGTGGATCGCCGTAAAAAGTCATTTGCATATCCCGACGCTGAAAACGACGCGGACTCCTCCCAGCGGCCGCAAAAACTTTGCAGCGTAGATCCGAAGGCTTACAAAGACGTAAGCTTCTCGGATCGAAGCCCGAAGCCGCCGTATCATGGTTTAAGGATTCAAACTAGTGATATGGCGCGCAAAATTTGAAATTACTCCTGTCTAACACCAGTTAGACAGGCGTAATCGCTCTGTGAATCTGGGCCAATATTTTTTACTTTTTGTTATAATAATATCCCAATTTAAAAAAAAAAAAAATTCCCTCAGTTTAAGCTGATACGTATTCTTCTACATATTTTTGTTAAAAAAAATCGCAATAAGCGTTTGATTGGTTTGCGCAAAAGTTATAGCGCCTACAAAATAGGGGATAGATTTATGATTTATTTTTTATTTTTTATTAGTAATGGCGGAGAACTGCGATTTTTTTTGTCAGGCCTGCGATATCTGACAAAAAAGCAAAAAATAATCATTATGGTACAGTGTTGCATGAAAGAGTAATTGTCTCTCAAAGTGTTCAAAGTCTGACAGTGCTGACAACTGAAAAATGGACTGGACTGGAAGGGGGTGAAAGTGTTTAGACTTGAAGTGGTTCAAGAAAAACAATACATGTTTTGGAGGAAAAGTATACTTGAAATATATATATATATATATATATATATATATATATATATATTGTAAGGTGTTAGCTCGGTAGTGGGGGTGTGTGACCCCCTGGATGGGTTCACTACACACTGAACTATACAGTGAGGCAGCCGAAGACGGTTGAAAACAAAGGGCCAGATTCATAGAGCAATTACGCCTGTCTAACTGGTGTTAGACAGGAGTAATTTCAAATTTTGCGCGCCGTATCACTAGTTTGAATCCTCAAACCATGATACGGCGGCTTCGGGCTTCGATCCGAGAGGCTTACGTCTTCGTAAGCCTTCGGATCTACACTGCCATCTATTTGCGGCTGCTGGGAGGAGTTCGCGTCGTTTTGATGCGTCGGGATATGCAAATGTTTTTTTACGGGATTCCCGAAGATACGAGTGGTCGTCGCAATCACTTTCGTCTATTTTTTTGTACGTAATGTTAGAGCAGCTTTTTGCTGCTCTAACGTTACGTAGCCCATGTTAAGTATGGCCGTCGTTCCCGCTTCGAATTTATTTAATTTTTTTTTTTGTTTACGTAACTCGTTCGGGACTAGGATCACCCGTAAACGACGCTACCTAAACAACGAATGACGTCACGACGTGATTTCGCGCAATGCACGGCGGGAAATTTGCGAACGGAGCATGCGCAGATCTATCGCCGCGGGAACGCGCCTATTTTAAATGATTCACGCCCCCTACTCGTCTATATGGATTGCGACGGGAGAAATACACTACGCCGCCGTCGTTTACTGGACAAAATCTACCTGAATTCCACGTAGAGCCAGGTAAAATACGGCAGCGTAGTGTATTTCTGATACGCTACGATAATCCATTTCTGTGTGAATCTGCCCCAAAGAGTTTGGTTTATTCTTCCATATTGCTGGAAACAAGTGCAAGCATCTAAACAGCATAAACAAAACATAACATAAAATAAACCCTGGCCACTTGGGGTCACCCTACCTTCACCACACAGGAACCTATCTATGGAGTCTGGCACAGCCTACTGCTGGTCATACAGCAGAGAAACAATAGTCTTTTTGATTTTTAACACACAGAAAAATCAAGAACCACCTCACCTATTCAGAAGTCTTTCTCACTGCTCTCCTTAATTTAAAACAGCCTCAGGATGCAGCAATCAGTAGTCATCCTCTGGATGACTTATAGAGGCCTAAATTGCCTCGATCTGAACAGCTGAAGTTTTTTCAACGCCCTTAAACCTCTCTGGCTGCTTCTGCCGCCGACACCTGATAGTAATTGGTGAATTGTCTAAACAAGGCAGAGATGTATCTCCCATCTGTGACAACACCCACAGATTTACCTGACTTCCTGTCACAATATGTATATATATATATATATATATATTGCTCAGCATAAATGAGTGCACCCCTTCTGAAAAGTAAGATATTATTCAATATCTCAATGAACACAAGAATCATTTCCAAAAATTTGACGAAGCTGAGTTTTATAGAACATTAGTTCAAAGTAGTTGATGCAAAAATAAATACACCCCACAAAAAAAAAAGGGTACTGAGTGACGGTAGCATCTTCTCTTTCAATATAGAGCAGTACATCTGCGAATTCATTATACCATCAATGAAATGCAGCTCCCCAACACCAGCATCACTCATGCACCCACGCAGAAGGACACTGCCACCACCATGTTTCACTGTAGGTACCATGCATTTTTTTGTACTATTCACCTTAGTGATGCCATACAGTTTTGAAGCCATCATTTCCAAAAACATTTATCTTGGTCTCATCACTACAGAGTACAAGTCGTCTTCTTTTTCAGCATGGGCCCTGGAAAATTCTAAGCAGGCATTTTTGTGCATGGGCTTCAGGAGAGGCTTCCTTCATGGATGACACCCATGCATGCCATTCCACTGCAGTGTACATCATATTGTGTCACAGGAAACAATCACCCCAGTTTGGCTTTCTACTTCTTTAGATAACTGCATGGCGATTTTCTTCAACCCTTTTTATCAGAAGACGGTCCTGTTGAGGTGTTAACTTCCAGGGATGGCTTGGATGTCTTTGTGAGATCGTTTCAGTTTCATCTTTGTTAAATTTTGATATCACTTTTGCTACAGTATTCTGACTGAAAAGTAAAGCTTTGCTGATCTTCTTATAGCCTTCACCTTTCTTGTGTTGATATTTCTCTTCCATGTAGTGTCATTGCTGACAGCATGAAATGTCAAGAGGTTTTCTTTGTTAAGCAACACCCTTTTATAATCAGCTGTCTGCTGGACACCTGTTTAATGAATAAATAGACTGCAATCAACGGCCTGCATGTGTGGGAGTTATTTGTAGTATAGTGTCCCATAGAAAAAATTGATTCTGTAAGGAAAGTAAATGTTTTCTGACAAATCTGTTGGGGTGTACTCATTTATGCCGAGCACTATATATATATATATATATATCATGGTGGAGGCGCCATTTTGCTGTGGATCATTGCAATCATTGCAGTCTATGTATCTTTTAGTTTACTGGGTTTTTGGTCTCCAGCATCATGACGGAGGCGCCATTTTGCTGTGGATCATTGCAACCAATGGAATTGTTAGAGGTGTTATAAGACTCTGGTGTAATGGCGGTGGAGCCATTTTCCTGATGACGTGGGACACGCAAAATACATTGAAATTTGACAAAGAATGCCTCACACTGGAGCTATGAGTTTTTAAGTCCTGAACAGCTGAGATGCATGGCAGGGCCTATATCGCTTACAGTGAGTATTCTGGCCGCTGCCTCCTTTCATAAGCTGTGTGTGTACTTGCCTGTATACACTGTTTTACCCTGCAAGCTTTAAAAAATAAAAACGGCATGACACTATCCCCTATCCGCCTACACTATTGCAGTGTAGCTGTTTGGAATCTTTTAGATTGGACAATTGGAACACACAAGGAGTTACCTGTATTTGGATCTATTAAGAATCAACCTCATTTGGGAGAGAGTGTATTAAGAAGGATCCTGATATAACCCTTTACATGCCTGTAGGTCATTTATGGCCACATATTTCTGGTGAGCACATTTTGATTGTCACTTCGGGTGAAGCACTTTATTATGCACGCTGCACTTTCTGAGAGCACGGTGGTTGGAGCCTAATCTGGAACATAGCATTGGGTTGCCAGTTCTACATTTGCAATTTATTTAAACTTTTTCTTATTTTTCAACTAATTAATTGGTGTTTATATGGACATTAATTTACACTTGTTGTGCCCTTTGTACATTTTTTTCACAGTTTATTAGTCACCCACTAATTTTTGGAGCTGCAATCGTTGTATATATATATATTTATTTAATTTCTAATTTCACACATTTTTGTTGGCACCGTTATCCATTTTTTCTATATTCACTATATATATATATATATATATATATATATATATATATATATATATATATATATATATATATATATATATATATATATGCAGTAAAATAAATGGTAGACATGTTTTTTAAAACTCATTTTGTCCAAATATATTTTCCACATAATTACAAAATAATGAAATGTTTCAGTCCCTGATGCACGTAAGGGACTCTGAGAAGTGTCAGTTACAGACAGCTGATTTATTGGAAAAGCAGTCTCCCTCTGGTCAATACCATACTGTGAGTCTCAGAGAAGCATTGCTGGTCTCATTTATTTAAATCAATAGTAGATGTTAATGCAAAATGAGGGAAGTGAAATGAAGAACAGGTACAGGGAAATTTATCATGTGGAAGCTGACTATAGTAAATACCCTCAAAATGCTGTCCTCTCTAACTTCAATTAGCTTTTCATTTCCATGTTAAAGACGTGCTTTTGTTACTTTAAATTCCCCTATTATGGCAAATTCCCCAGTGCTATTTTCAGAGTCAAATTAGCACATGAGATCCCAGTAGATTTAGGATGAACAAAGAAAGTACACAGAAAAAAATCACAAGAACAAGGAACAAACACATATGGAACAGATCAGCGTTATGGTCATCACCACTTAAATGGACAATGCATTTTAGGCTAATAGTTTTTCATGTGTGGTTTTCTTTCAAAATAAAAGGAAAATAATACTTTCTGCTACCTTTTAGCTAGGGTTGTAAGTGAAAGTTAAGACTGTTATACAAGCTCCCCCTGCCCCCTTTCCCACTCCACCTCTCAAGCTGTTTTTACTCACCTAAAACCGTGGTCACGACACTCTGGGGGTTATTTACGAAAGGCAAATCCACTTTGCACTACAAGTGCAAAGTACACTTTAAATTGCACTGAAATTGCAATTGCTGTAAATCTGAGGGGTAGATCTGAAATGAGGGGAAGCTCTGCAGATTTTATTATGCAATCATGTGCAAGCCAAAATGCTGTTTTTTTATTTTCTTTGCATGTCCCCTACAGTTTTACAGCGACTGCACTTCCAAGTGCACTTTGAACTTGTCGTGCAAAGTGGATTTGCCTTTAGTAAATAACCCCCTCTATGTTTAGCTGATTCTCTGATATTTAGCTTTAATTGTAAATGTGTACCCTGCTGTTTTTGTATTTCTGGTTTATGCACAGTGCTCTGAATAGTTGGTAAATTCCGACAAACTCCTCACCGCCACACCGCTTATAAGATGACGCAGTACTGCACTTGTGACAGTATATGGAAAAAATGGGGGGAATTTTTTTTTTTTTACATTTGTTAATTTTCCAAAAAATTGCAACAAAATATTACAACTTCAAAATACGGTACTCCCCATGCCTCTTACTAAATACATTGGACTGCCTACTTTCCAAAAAGGGGGCATTTGAGAGTATTTGAACAGATCTCAGGAAATGAGATCAATACATTAGGATTCTCGATATGTAATTAATTTGAAGTGCAGACTTTCAGCTTTTCAACCATTTTTATACATAGTCCCTTCATTTTTAGGGGCTCAAATGTAATTGGAAAAAATTAATATAATCATAAATAAAATAGTAATTGTTAATATTTTGTTGAGAATCTTTTACTGGCAATGACTGCCTGTAGTCTGGAACCCATGGATATTACCAAAGACTGGGTTTCCTCCTTTCTGATGCATTACCAGGCTCTAATTATAGCTGTCTTCAGTTTTTCTTTGTGGGTCTTTCTGCATTTAGTTTTGCCTTCAACAAGTGAAATGTATGCTCAATTGGGTTGAGATCAGGTGATTGACTCAGCCATTGCAGAATATCACACTTATTTTCCTTCAAAAGCTTCTAGGTTGCTTTTGCAGTCTGTTTTGAATCATTGTCCAGATGTACTGAGAAGCGCCGTCCAATCAACTTTATTGCATTTGGCTGAAACTGGGCTGAAGTATATCTCTAAACACTGCAGAATTCATCTGGATGCTTCTGTCTTCTGTCACATTATCAATAAACACCAATGACCCAGTGCCAATGGAAATCATGCATGCCCATGCTATCACACTGCTTTCACCATGTTTTAAAGATGACAATGTGTGCTTTGGATCATGAGCTGTTCCAAGCCTTCTCCACAGTTTTTTCTTCCCGTCATTCTGGTACAAATTAATCTTAGTTTCATCCGTCCAAAGAATGCTTTTCCAGAACTGGTCTGCTTTTTTTAAATGTTTTTTGGCAAAGTCCAATCTTGGCTTTTTTTTTTTTAGGCTATAAGAATGGCTTGCACCTCGTGGTGGACCCTCTGTATTTGCTATTGTGAAGTCTTCTTTTGATTGTAGACTTTAACAATGATACCGCCACCTCTGAGAGTGTATTCTTCACTTGTCTGGATGTTGTGAATGGGTTTTTCTTTACCATAGAGAGAATCCTACAATCATCCACCACTGTTATCTTCTGTGGATGTCCAGACGTTTCTTTGTTACTGTCAGGAAAATGGACAAAGAACTGGCAATCATACCAACACTCATCATGGCCGCATCAGGCACTCTCCCATGCGTATTGGCGTGTGTAAATGCAAGGCTGCATGAACGTGCGTATGCAGGTGAGCACCAATGCTCACCGGCGTATGAAGATGTACGACTGTGCTGACATGCGTACGCAGATACACAATGGTGCCTCCTGGCCTATATAAACCTGCTGCTGAGACATGTGCATAGCTGGATTATCGTCAGCTCCCCTGTATTCCTATGCTCCTGTGTTTCCTGATCTTTGACCTCCCGTTACCGATCCAGCTTGCTTAACCTGTTATCCTGATCTCCTGGTTTGATCTCTGGCTTGTACTACTGACCCTGCTCTTGCTTGGCTCACCGAATCTGCTGCAACCTGTCTCACTGTGTATGGCCCCCTGCTTGTTCCAGTTCTGCTCCCTGAATCTCACATTAGGCCATAATCCCCAGCCTGGTTCCTGGTTATGTTTCCGGATTGTCCATCTGCCAAATTCACCTGGTACTCCACAAGTACACCTACCCTACAGTGCATCTTGCTTGTACCAGCAACCTCCGTTGATCAGCACATCAAACCATGGCAACTGGCAAACCGTGGTTCTTTGGGCCCTGCACTTCCTGTACCACTTCCAGGGGAGCCCTCCCAGCACTTCACCCTCACACCTGGTATGTGACAGTTGCTGAGCTCACCAGTGCTTTCTTCTTTCCTCAGAACTGTTGATTTTGCCACTCCTAATGTTGCTGCTATCTCTCTGATGGATTTGTTTTGTTTTTGAAGCCTTAAGCCCCATACACACTAGATTTTCTGCAGATTTTTGTCTTCAGATTTACCAAAACCATGTAGTGCAAGGGCCTGCCTGATTACATACAAATTGAAACTATTAAGCTTTGACCTCATATTATATGGTTTTGGTAAATCTGAAGACAAAAATCTGTAGAAAATCTAATAGTGTGCATGAGGCTTTACAATGGTCTGTTTAACTTGCATGGACAGCTCCTTTGAATGCATGATGTAGGTTCACAGCAATAGATTCCAAATGCAAATACTACACTTAGAATCAACTCCAGACCCCTTTCCTGCTTAATGTATGAAAACACATCTAGCCATGAAACAGCTTTTGTTTCAATTGTCTAAATACCTTTGGTCCCTTGAAAAAGTGGGCATTGTTATTCTTAGGAGCCTTAATTCCAAAATCCCTCCTCCGATTCGGATGTACATACCCTCAAATTAAACCTGAGAGTGTGCACATTCAGCCCATATCCATTATATAACTATGGCTTGAATATGTTTTGGTAAATAACTAAAAAAAAAATTTATATATATATATATATATATTTATATATATATACACACATACACACACACACACACACACACACACACACACATATACACATATATACAGGGCTTTTTATGGAACTTGGTGAAACTCAGTTCCACCACCTCTGGCTCAGGCCCTCTGCTCCCTGCTCACCACTATTACCTGTAAACATTGAAGTCCGGCTTTTGTGTTTACAAGGAACAGCTTGTCTCTCAATGGCACAGATCTGATCTCCTGAGTGGACAAGGAAGATGCAGGTGTAGACCAGATCATAATTCCCCCACTGGATCATCTCAACAGGGTGCTTCAGTTTAATACAGAAACACAAGTAAGACATGTGGAAAATGGTAGAGTTTTTAAGGAGGGAGGTAGAAGACGGGGGCAGTGGAAGGGTACATAGCGCAACTGCAAACTCTGCATGTAGCACTCCCTGGAACTATGCACTGTGTGTAGTGCACCCATGAACTTTGCATTGTGTGTAGTGCACCATTGAAACTTTGCACTCTGTGTGTAACATCCCCCCCCCCCGAACTGTGCATTTCTGTAATTTAATGCACTCCTGGGTTTTAATGCCCCTTTAAGACCCTTGCACTGTTAGTGAAATTTGACTACACCCACTATTTAATGCGGTTTTAAGGGTGTGTGTGTGGGGTCAGCCTGTCAGTACTCAGACCATATGCCACACACTGCATCAAATTGGCCTGCATGGCTGTCATCCCAGAAGGAAGCCTCTTCTAAAGATAATACACAAGAAAGCCTGCAAACAGTTTGCTAAAGACAAGCAGACTTAAGACATGAATTACTGGAACCATGTCCTGTGGTCTGATGAGACCAAGATAACCTTATTTGGTTCAGATGGGTCAATTGTGTGTGGCGGCAACCAGGTATGGAGTACAAAGACAAGTGTGTCTTGACTACAGTCAAGCATGGTGGTATGAGTGTCATGGTCTGGGGCTGCATAAGTACAGCCGGCACTGGAGAGCTACAGTTCATTGAGGGAACCAAGAATGGCAACATGTACTGACATACTGAAGCAGAACATGGGCCCCCTATTTTGAAGGGACAGAAAATGTACACTGTTATACAAGCTGTACACCCACTACTTTACATTGTAGCAAAGTGTAATTTCTTCAGTGTTGTCGCATGAAAAAATATAATAAAATATTTACAAAAATATGAAGGTGTACTCACTTTTGTGAGATAATGTATATACCATAGTTTTTGGACTCTATAACTTTCCTACAGACTAAATAATATACAGTAAAACCTTGGATTGCGAGCGCAATTGGTTCTGGAAGCATGCTTGAAATCCAAAGTACTTTGTTCCACAACCAATTATTTATAGGTCTTTCAGTTTATAGTCTATATATATATAAAATTATAGCAATGTGGTAGGTTGTGTAACCATAAAATATCTATCCACAAATGGAAACCTCTACAAGTGGTTTATAAGCAAAATACAGCAGAGGCTACAGAGTATAAAAGAGAAGAGAGGCACCTCTAAGTGTAGCAATATGGTTACATTTAATGAAGGTACAACTCATATGTTTGATGATTACCTTCATTAAATGTAACCATATTGCTACACTTAGAGGCGCCTCTCTTCTCTTTTTTATACTCAGTTGTGACATGAGGCTACTCTTATATCAAGACATTGCTTGTATATCAAGTCAAAATGTATTAAAAAATGTTGCTTGTCTTTCAAAACACTTTCAAACCAAGTTACTCTAAAACCAAGGTTTTCACCAGAGAAATGTAGCAGTGTCCATTTTGCCCAAAATATATGAAGAAAGATAATTTTTTTTGCAAAATGTTATAACAAAAATTAAGATTTTTTTTTTTTCATTTACGCACTTCAATACTGCCCACTTTCGCTCCCTTCCTTCCCAGGCCATTTGTTTAGATTTCAGCGCTCTCGCATTTTCAATGACAATTGCGCGGTCATGCATTGCTGTACCCAAATGAAAGTTTTATCGTTTGGTTCACACACATAGAGCTTTCTTTTGGTGGTATTTATTCACAACTCTGTTTTTTTATTTTTTGCGAAAAAAGAGCATAAATTTCAAAAAAATATATATTTTCGTCTTTCTATTTTAAAATAAATCTCTCTCTTTGTCCCTGGCTCTGTGCGGTCCCTCTTCTTCGTATCTCTACCACCTTCAATCTTATCTTTGCTTCCCCTTATTGGGGGATTAAGAATCTAAGGGATATAGGGTCAGTTATATTTTATATAGGGTAAGGAGATCTCCCAGTACAATACTAATATTAATCAAATTGTGTAAAGGGGTGATATTGAGACCATCTATGTTTGTTTGTCTTATATGTGTTTTAAATATTTTTGTACTGATACAAATGCAATGTTGAAAAAAAAGGATTTTTAATAAACAGCTTACCTGTAAAATCCTTTTCTTGAAGTACATCACGGGACACAGAGAGCATAGCCATTACACTTGGGTTATATGGGTACCTTCAGGTGATGGACACTGGTGTAATCAATTTCACAGGAAGTCTCCTCCCTATATAACCCCCTCCCACTGGGAGTGCTTCAGTTTTGTAGCAAGCAATTCCTCCGAGGTTACACAAAGTTCCCCAAAAGAGGGGTGGGAGCTCTGTGTCCCGTGATGTACTTCAAGAAAAGGATTTTACAGGTAAGCTGTTAATTAAAAATCCTTTTTTCTTTATCGTACATCACGGGACACAGAGCGCATAGCCATTACACTTGGGATGTCCTAAAGCAATGCTCTATGAAGGGAGGGAGACCGTAAGGCCAAGAATAGCCAAACAAAAAAAAATATCAGGAAGCAAAGTAGCTCCACCAACAGAGAAAAGGGGGCGTGACCCGGGCCAGAGGATTCTATACTGCTGCCCGTAGGCCCGCCTGCCCAAATGCTGCGTCCGTACCCTTTGCAACGTCCAACTTATAAAATTTAGTAAACGTATGTACGGAAGACCAGGTTGCCGCCTTGCAAACCTGTGCCATAGAGATCTGATGGTGTGCCGCCCAGGAGGCACTCATGGCCCTCGTAGAATGGGCTTTAACTGATAAGGGAGGTGCAATGCGCTTCAGACCATAGGCCTGAAAAATCAGCTGCTTAATCCACCTAGCCAAGGAAGACTTGGCAGCCGGCTGACCCTTCTTGGGGCCATTCGGAAGAACAAAAAGCACATCTGTTTTCCGAATCTTCT
This sequence comes from Rana kukunoris, assembly GCA_029574335.1. NCBI lineage: Eukaryota > Metazoa > Chordata > Amphibia > Anura > Ranidae > Rana > Rana kukunoris. Next base: position 207,370,140 of record CM056051.1, read on the forward strand.
CTGTAGCCTTGAGATAGACCCTCATGGCTCGAACCACGTCCAAAGTATGAAGCAGTCTTTCCTCTCTGGACTGGGGAGTAGGAAAGAAAGATGGTAGGACTAGGTCCTGATTCAAGTGAAAACTGGATATGACCTTAGGAAGGAAAGAAGGTTGAGGCCGCACAACCACTCTGTCCTTATGCAGAATAAGGTATGGCTCCCTGCATGACAAGGCTGCCAGCTCGGAAACCCTTCTGGCCGAAGCCATAGCCACCAAGAAAACCAACTTCCGGGTTAGTAGCACAAGAGGGATTTCTGTCAGAGGTTCAAACGGCTGCCTTTGTAAAGGGGAGCTCTAATAGGGGGATTCACATGCAAGACCCCCTGCAAGAAGGTTTTCATAAGCGAATGGGTGGCCAAGGGTCTTTGAAACCATATCGATAAAGCCGACACCTGCCCCTTTAGAGTACTAAGAGCCAACCCTTTGTCAACACCAACCTGGAGGAATCGCAAGATCCTGTCAATAAAAAACTTTTCAGACTCGCACCACTCCACATAGGTCCTCCAGACTCTGTAATAAATATTTCTAGAGACTGGTTTCCTAGCCTGAATCAACGTAGATATGACCTGAGCTGAGAGGCCTCTGCCCTTAAGAATTAGGGATTCAGCCGCCAAGCCGTCAAATTTAGCTGCTGTGTAGCAGGGTGGCAGATTGGGCCCTGAGACAGCAGATCTGGGCGCAGGGGGAGCGGCCACGGCGCCCCTACTGACATCCTCATGATGAGTGCGTACCAAGCCCTCCTGGGCCAGGCTGGGGCCACCAGGATCACAGGCCTGCGCTCCACCCTGATCCTCCGTAGAAGGTGGGGAATCATCTGCAGTGGAAGGAACGCATACAGGAAAGAAAACTGGTGCCAGGGGCAAACCAACGCATCGGTCCCGTAGGCCGAGGGATCCCTGGCTCAGGATATGAATTTGTCCAACTTTTTGTTGGATCTCGTTGCCATAATGTCCACATCTGGAACTCCGAATCTTTGGCAAATCTCCTGGAATACCTGGGGGTGAAGAGACCACTCCCCCGGGAGCAACTGTTGACGCCTCAAAAAAATCTGCTTGAGAATTGTCTATCCCTGGGATGAACACCGCCGAGATGCAGGGTACATGGGCTTCGGCCCATGAGAAAATCAGGTTTACTTCCCTTTGAGCCGCTAGGCTCCTCGTGAACCCCCTGGTGGTTTATGTATGCCACCGCAGTGGCATTGTCGGACTGTATCCTTACTGGCAGACCCTGAAGGGGAAGAGTCCAGGCCCAAAAGATTTCCCCTTTGACAAACCTTGAGGGACCAGCCACCAGAACAGGCTGCACCGGACCCCTGGGGAGAGAACTAACGGACGATCTAATGCCTGAATGGACTTGTTCCAAGCAGAGAGAATGGCTGCCTGGAGATATCTGGTATGGATCTGGGCGTAGGGCACTGCTTCGAAGGCGGCCACCATCTTCCCCCGTAGTCGCATACATAGGCGAATAGTCGGCCTCTTCTTGCCTAAGACCATTTGAAGTGTTTGAGTTAATGACCTGACTTTTGCTTGAGGTAGAAATATCCTCTGGCAGTCTGTATCTAGCCGAAGGCCTAGATATTCCAACTGCATTGTGGGTTGCAACATCGATTTCTTCTTGGTTCACAATCCACCCGAATTCCTCTAGATGCCGAATTGTGCGGACTACTGCATGATTGGGGTTGGAAGCTGATCTGTCGATAACCAGGAGATCGTCCAGGTATGCCAGGACCAAAACGCCTTCTGTCCTTAGGACGGCTAGCACCGGGGCTAACACCTTTGTGAATATCCGCGGAGCTGTTGCCAACCCGAAAGGGAGGGCTACGAACTGGTAATGACGGTGATCTATCATAAAACGAAGAAACTTGTGATGTGCCGGGTAGATCGGCACATGTAGATATGCATCCTTTATGTCTATAGATGCTAGAAAGTCGTCTTGATGTAGGCTGGCTGCCACCGAACGTATGGACTCCATACGAAAGGTCTGAATCTTTAGAAAGCGATTTAGGCGTTTGAGGTCTAAGATAGGCCTGACGTCGCCATTGGGCTTTGGTATTATGAAAAGGTTGGAATAGAATCCCAGACCCCATTCCTGGGTTGGTATTTCTACAATTACTCCTTGGAGCAAGAGGCGATCCAATGCCTTTACAAGAGAGGCCCTCTTTAATGGGTCGCTTGGAAGACTTGACCCCTGAAAATGAGGAGGGGGACTTCCCGAAACTCTAGCTTGTAGCCCGTGGCTACCACGGACCGTACCCAAGAGTCGGGAATTCTGGCCTCCCACACTTCGGAGAAAACCGAAGCCTTCCCCCCACCCAAGAGAGTGGGGGCGCCCCTTCATGAATCTGACTTGATGACTGGTTTAACCGGCTTGCGAGACCATGGCCTCTTGCCTGCCGTGGCTTGTCCTTGTGGGCGGCTATTAAATGCTGAACGCCCGGGAGGCCGTCGATACTGACGGGAAGTTGAAGGGGCCGAGCCTGCGAAGGCCTGTCCCTTAAACGCGGGCCCACGCGGTCTTTTCTTGACAGGTAAGAAAGAACTTTTACCACTTGATATGGTCTGGATATATTTATCCAAGTCTTCACCGAATAGTCTCCCACCATGAAAGGGAAATCCTGCTAAAAGCTTTTTGCAGGGTGCCTCTGCTGACCAGTTCTTCAGCCACAAAAGGCGACGCATATGAACCAACAACAGAGATAGACGGGACGCCTGTTGAATGGAGTCCTTAATAGCATCTACTGCAAAGCAGAGAGCCCTTGGTAGGTCTGCCAATTCACGAGTTTGCTGAGCCGGCATGTCCCTTAATATCTGTTTAGTCTGATCCTTTAACGCCTGACAAACGCCAATGGCTGCCACTGCTGGCTGAACCACGGCACCTACTGTGGTAAAAGAAGCCTTCAGTAGGGTCTCCAATTTTTTGTCGACCGGATCTTTGAACATCTGGACATTTTCAACCGGACAGGTCAGGGATTCATTCACGCAGGAAATGGCTGCGTCCAAAGTAGGGAGTGCCCATTTCTTTGCAAATTCCTCTTCCATAGGATAGAGAATAGAGAACCTTTTAGGAGGGATAAAGATCCTATCAGGTTGAGCCCAATCCTGAAAAATCACGCTCTCCAGAAGGGGGTGAATCGGAAAAGACGCACAACTTAATGGTGCCTTTGAAGAACCTAAAGAGGATACCGCAGGGGCTAATAGTTCTGACACTGGAAGTTTAAAAGCAGTGCGAACCATATCTGTCAGAGACTGGATCCACAGGCTCTCTGCTTGAGAAGCCGAAAAAAAAAAAAATCATCTACAGTGGAACCCTCAATGTCTGAACCGTCGGGACTCGGGTCCGCTTGATCCCCCTGTGGGTCCAATTCCTCCGAAGAGAGGACCTCTGCATCTGAAAACACCAATCTAGGTGACGGGGATCTAGCCCGTTTGCCACTTGGCAAAGAGCGGGCAATCAAAGCAGTTAACCTTTCCTCTAGCCCACCCAGGGTGGTCGCTAGCATTTCTTCCGTAACGTAAACGGGAATGGGTTGATTGGGGGCCGCCTCTGCCCCTAGCACCCTCAATGGCTCCTGCAACATGCTACTCGGTGGTCTATCTGGTGAGGGTGGGACCGTTGGAGCCTGGCTCAAATCCTCTGACCCCGATGGAGACCTCTTTAGTTTTTTGGCACCCTTTGCAGCCTTAGCTGGTCCTGATCCCTTGGGAGCCATTGCACAACCTTGAGACACCCCTGTAGCCAACACCCGACTGTTGTAGCTAGAAGTGAATCATTAATAAGAACAGGCTATGGTAAAAAATTATATATATATATTTTTTTTTTTCAAATTTCCACACGCCCGAGAAGGCGGCAATACCGAGGAAATCCTGTGAGTATTGCAACACCAATGCCCGTTAGCCGGAGGCCAAGGTTGCACCGACTCAGATACTGCCGGATCTAAGGCTGAGTCCCTTTAAGAAAAAAACTCTTTTTTTTTTGTCAGTATGGACCTAAGTCCAGACCTGAAGATCCACAAACCACCACTAGGTGTCACTGCATAGCCAGAATGGCTCAGCTGCGCGCTCTGTGTCCCCTCTCTCCTCTGCTCTCAGGAGGGAATGACCAGCCAGGAAATGCTTTGCTTTAACTGAGACCTGACACTGCTGGCCCGCCCCCCCATCCCCCCCCCACGCTGAAACCAACATGGAGGAAGCAGAAAGCAGAGGAGAAGCATGGACCAGCGCTAGCAGCCCAACAGACACCAGGTAAGCACCAATACTTAATGTAGTGCACACACAGAGGAAGCTGTCCCCATAGGCTTCCTAAGAAACAGGAGTTTCACCAGCATTCCCCCTTTATAGTACGTGGGGCTGCAGTATCATGCTAACAGGCAGATCTGGGGGGAGTAGCAAATACATATCTTAAACAAGCATACATAAACCTACATGTTATCTGGGTAAACATTAGTACATCCCATCCTGCCTCAAAGACATAGTGGAGATAGTGGCTGATGCACAAGCATACCATTAGCCAACCCAGAACCCCCAGGGGGATACCTACTGTCGAACCAAGTCCCGCAGGTTCCCTCTTACCTGCTCCACGCCGCAGGGTATTGCAAACTGCAAGAGGCCCAATCTTCCCCCATCTCCGTGGGTATTGTCTTGGACCTTCAGGGACCGGGGTCCTGTGTTAAGGAACCCACACACCTGGGCCTATATAGCATCCTGGCATCAGTAGCGTTTAGTCCTTGAAAGAGACTAAGGCACTGGAGCCCAGAATCCAGCCCTCCAAGGAGAGGCATTATAGGCTAAACCCCACGCAAGCAGGGCCCGGGTACCGTACACCTTGGCTTTGAAGCACTTCGGACGGATCCGGCTAGCTATCCTGGGTCCCGAGACCTCCGAGGGACAGCTAGACGTGACCAACACCTAAGACACTGGCAAAAAAACTGAAGCACTCCCAGTGGGAGGGGGTTATTTAGGGAGGAGACTTGTGTCCATCACCTAAAGGTACCCATATAACCCAAGTGTAATGGCTATGCGCTCTGTGTCCCGTGATGTACGATAAAGAAAAATCAATAAAGAGAATTGTATTAAATATTTTAAAAGAAATCCAATAAAATCAAATGCTGTCATAAATTTAAGCTAAAATGTATTTAAGCTTAAATGTATTCTGCTACATGTGTTTGGTAAAAAAATCCTGTTAAGTGTATAATTGGTTTGTGTGATCATGGACAGATGTACGCAGATGATCATGTACAGATCTGCGCAGGTGAACACAGACATGTGTGTGCAGATGATCATTGGGACTGACTCTCTATTTATATCACATGATGGCTGTGATTGGACACAACTGTCATGTCATTAGGAGGGCTAATCAGAGAGCCGATCGAAGATCCGCAGTGTCCGGGTGACATGAGTGCATTAGGAACGCATGCACGAGAACCCCCTCTTTCTGAGGGACATTCCTGAATGTTCACTAAGAAGAAGGAATCTCCCACCTGACCATATATGTACAGTGGCTGGTTAGGAAGTGGCTAAAAAAATGTTTTGGTCTTTTTTGTCTAATTAGCAATAAAAAATAAATAAAAAGGTGGCAATTAAATACCACCAAAAGAAAGCTCTGCTTGGGTGAACAAATATATAAAAATTGCATTTAGGTACAATATTGCATGCCTGCGCAATTTTCATTCAAAGTGTGACAGTGCTAAAAGCTAAAAATTGGCACGGGCAGGAAGGGGGTGAAAGTGTCAAATATTGAGGTGGTTAAAGAAGAAACTGAACATGTATTCTATACATAGCTATATAATGTCATAATACTGTACAAATCCTCAGTAAATTTAGAGTGCTTTGCTGACAGTGTATTGACTTGTAATTTGAGGATAAACATACTTTTTTATTTTCAGATTTGTAAAATTGGTTCAAAAAGGAATATACAATATAGTGTGTATTATATTTTTTCTTTGTTTAGTTTGTTGAGAAAAAGTATGCTATTGAAAAATAATTTCTTTCAGGTAAATATGAAATATTGCACTGAGCAATTGAAACCCATGGCACCTTTGTATATGTTTTCCAGGCAATTCTCACCAGATTTACTAAGAAAGCTTTTTGAGCTCAAGCCTAATGAGCAATGAGTATTGTCAGTGACGCTTCTCATTTACAGACTTTCTATCAGAAAGAAAATCAACAGCTTTGAATGTGCTTGTTCTTTATGGAACCTATAATGCTGTATACAACTTGGATGCATCCTGCATTACATATGAATTTGTGAAGAGTTTACTGTATATAACCATAAAATAAATCAGTTAAAATCAGATAAGTTTAGACTTATCCAATACCGGACACTTTTACCCTGTTCCTGCCCTGGCCAAGTTTCAGTTTCCAGCGTTGTCACATTTTGAATACTCCGACATGCAACACTGTGCCTAAATTACATTTTTATCTTTTTTTTTTTTAAACATAGAACTTTATTTTTTGAGGGTATTTATTTACCACAGGGTTATTCATTTTGCAAATAAATTAATTTTTCTTCATGAATTCAGGTCAAAATGTATTCTGCTACATTTCCTTTGAAAAAAACAAAACAGATCAGTATATAATATTTAGCCCCCCTGCCCCAAAGCACCCCCTCCCGTGTGAGGGCATGCAGCCTGGTATGGTTCAGGAGCAGGGGCCCTCATTGTCCCACCTTTTCCTGACCTGCCAGGCTCCATACTCGGGCATGGATTTTGGGGGAGACCCCGCTCCATTTTGTTTCAAAATTTTGGTGTGGGGTTTTTCACTTAAAAACCATACTAGACCCAAAGGGCCAAAACTTTTTTTTTTCATCATTTTAAATTGTTACCTTTCTTTACATTTAGCTGCCAGTGGGGGAACCTGCTAACAGCTGGTGAGTCATCCATTGTTAAGGATGCTCCTTTGCAACCAGCTCAATTGGATAAAATACTACATGAAATAATGCAGTAATTACCGCTAAGTCAAACTAATACCGCATTCGGTATTTAACGCACATTTTTTAATGCATTGAACACTTGCACAATGACATTTTATTAGCAGTTATTTATTTTTTGTGAATTGACCCCATATTAATTTACCCAGCCATTGTTTTGTTCAAATACAGACAAAGTTACTACTTAGCAATGTAATATTAAAATAAGGCTTTGCATTGTAAATGTAACCCATGTTGCTGAATATGCAAACACTTTTCACATGACAAATGCATACTACGCAGTCATACAGTATGTAAAATGTAATCCTGTTTTATGTCACCAATTCTATACCTAAAATACTGTCAGAAATAAATGTGTTTAGCAAACTTTATGACCGACTCCCCAATGATTTGCTGACTTTCTCAAACATTTCCTCCCATTTATGTGGCAACTACATTTTCAGAATATTTGGGCATAAAGCTTACTGACTCCTATAGCCTGTACTTAAAAAAAAAAAAAAATTACAACATTTCTTCTCAACAATTAAGCTTAAAAAAAGACCTATGGAGCTTCTTATTACCTTTGAATCCCCCTTGTTTATAGAAGTCACTCATGGGGGGTCTCCTCTCACTCTCTTACTAACTAATCTTAAACAAGTAACCTTTGCTGAATGTAAATGTGATTTTGGCTGTGTATTAACCAAAACCAAAAGAGAAATGATCATCATACTTTATCTGGCCACAGCTTTTCATTTAACCACTTAACGCCCGCCACACGCCTATGTACGTCCACAGAATGGCACGTACAGGCAGATGGGCGTATATTTACGTCCCTGCCTTCTAGCGGCTGTTCGTTTCTGTCCACCCCCTCGTGATCGCTCCCAGCCAATCCCGTCGTGTGCCGCCGTGTCACTTCCTCTGCCAGTAACATGTAAACACTGGCAGAGGAAGTGATGCAGCGCTCCTCTCGGTGGTATTTTCAAACCGCTGAGAGGAGAGAATAGTCAAAGTAAGTCGCACCTAACACTACACTGACACCACACACATAGGCACATTTAACAACTTTCGATCACCCCCCCACCCCCCTGTCACAGTGTCACTGAATGCAGTGATCATATATGTACTGATCACTGCATTTAGTGTCAGTGTGACAGGCAGTTAGTGTTAGGTTCAGGGTAGCCCTGTACCCCCCCTAAAAAAGTTTTAACCCCTTGATCACCGCCCTAGTTAACCCTTTCACTACCTATTGCCAGCGTCACTAAGCGATCATTTTTCTGATCGCTGTATTAGTTTCGCTGTTGCCGCTAGCTGCCTGCTCATACATAGATCAAAATTCAGCTGGCCCTGGCTCCAGCTTATATCAATCAAAATCTGTGATGAGGGAATGGGGGGCAGGGCATGGGGAAATGGGGACAGACTGAGCGGCCCTGTCGGTGTCAATGAGATGGCCATAGATGAGCATTTTTTTTCATTCAACCAGCGGGTTGAATAAAAAAAAATTACTTGATTGCCCCATCCACACATTCAATGTAGATGGGGAAGACCTCCCAGAAGCACTGATCAAGTGGCAAAAATGTTGTTTGGTGTAACTTCTTTAAAACATTCCTGTCCATAAATGGATCAAAATTCAGTTGGTCCCTGCTGAAGCTGCCAAATATCGATCCATGTATGGCTGGCTTTACAAAAAATAAAAAAATAAACAGTTAAATGTGAAAGTAAACATTCTTACCTACTATGAAAGCCTTTAGAACAGGTATGGTATGTGCAGTTATAACCCAAAGCAGCCAATCCAGCTTTAATATTTAGTCAGTCTCAACGATGAACGATAATCACAGTTTGGTTGATACGGGTTTCTATGACTGCAGATTGACTACTATGACGTACTGCAAGTTGTCCCACTGGTTATGTTGTTGGCCATACATTAACCACTTTAGCCCCGGACCATATTGCTGTCCAAAGACCAGAGCACTTTTTGTGATTCGGCACTGCGTCGCTTTAACTGACAATTGCGCGGTCGTGCCACATGGCTCCCAAACAAAATTGGCATCCTTTTTTTCCCACAAATAGAGCTTTCTTTTGGTGGTATTTGATCATCTCTGCGGTTTTTATTTTTTGCGCTATAAACCAAAAAAAGAGCGACTATTTTGAAAAAAATTCAATATTTTTTACATTTTGCTATAATAAAAATCCCAAAAAAGATATAAAAAAAAACATTTTTTTTCCTCAGTTTAGGCCGATACGTATTCTTCTACATATTTTTCGGTAAAAAAAAATCGCAATTAGCGTTTATTAATTGGTTTGCGCAAAATGTATAGCGTTTACAAAAAAGGGGGTCGTTTTATGGCATTTTTATTATTATTTTTTTTTACTAGTAATGGCGGCGATCAGCGTTTTTTTTTCGGTACTGCGATATTATGGCGGACACATCGGACACTTTTGACACATTTTTGGGACCATTGGCATTTTTATAGCAATCAATGCTATAAAAATGCATTGTATTACTATAAAAATGCCATTGGCAGTGAAGGGGTTAACACTAGGGGGCAGGGAAGGGGTTAAGTGTGGTCCTGGCGTGTTCTAACTGTATGGGGGGGTGGCCTCACTAGGGGAAGTCACTGATCTTCTGTCCATACATTGTATGGACAGAAGATCAGCGTTTCCCCCGCTGACAGGAACGAAAGGTATGTGTTTACACACATACCTCCCGTTCCCCGCTCTGTAACGAGCAATCGCGGGTGCCCGGCGGACAAGCTACTAAAGGGAGGACGTAGAGCTACGTGCTCCCGCGTAGCAGTGCCACCGTCCCGCAGTAATATGACGGCGGGCGGTCGGCAATCAGTTAAAATATTTATTTTGTTCAGTCTGCTGGCTGAGCAAAATAAATCAAGCAGATTCCTCCATCCACACAAATAGAATAGATGGATGGATGAACCCCCCTTGCCAGCTGTTGTAATCTAACAGCCACTAACTCTGACTAAACAGTCAAAGGAGGAAGGATGATCCCTGGAATTTGCACATCTATGATGTCCTGCTGCAATGAATGGAGTAGCAACCTCAGCCTGGACTCCGAACAGGCCATGTCCCAACGCATTTCACTCCACCCTCCTTAGTAATGGGTATACCTAAAATTGGTGGCAGATGCTGTTCAGTTGAACATTTTCAGCCTGACTCCTTTGACAAAAGTCAACTAAGCAATTATATTTTGTGGAGCTGGCAGGGCATCCACTGAATTTTGAACAAAACTCTTCTGAATTGGCTGGATATCTAATGGTGCGTGACCAACATTAAACCTGAAGAAGAGAATTATTAGGATAGTACTAACAATTTTCCAAAACATGAGGTCAAATTCAAATTTGTTTTTACAGGCTAGGGATAACAAAGACCAGATGTCATTACTCTTCAACCATATAATCATGTTTACTCCGGTAATAACTGAATGCTGAGTTAAAAAATTAAAAATGCATGATTTATATGCCATAACATCAAAAGAGTTCATTTTTCATAATATGCATTTGTGTTTCTAATCCTCTTATAAGGAACTTGCTTGGCAAACAATAGACCTTCTCTTGTTATTTTTTTTACTAAAATAAGCTTGTGCATAAAATTGGATTTCCATATTGCTTAAAACTGGCTTTATGATCAAACAAGAAACAAACTGCAGTCAGCACTTAGACGTGGTACTTGAACCAAAGAGGAGACACAATTAAAATAGTCATTTTTTTTGCCATTCTATAAATAGTAGGATGAGCTGAAGGAATCCTAGCACAAGTTCATATACTATAATTGATATAAGTAACACATTTACAGTAAAAACACATTTATAAACAGCAGCCAATACTGACAAAACAGTATATAATCTTTAAGTTGTACAGCTAGTCATTAATTCCGTAATGTAGTTCTTTTATAATGAATGAATAATGAATGTGATATGTGGATTGCGCTCCCCTGGTGTTTCATCTATTGCCACCTATTTCTGGGTAATAGTTTTAGTTATTAACCCCAATACATATCACCTCCATCGGATAAATATAAATGTGTATAAATATGTGCCAAGTGCTTATATACAGATATTCTACTCAGAAGAAAAAAACACAAAAAATATACATATATATGCTATACACTTATAAAATAGTGCTATTATAAAGCATGTGTTCCCCTATGCCAGATTCAGAGGATCACTGCCTCAGGGACAAGCAAATATTATAGTAAACCCCCCCAAAAAATGAAATATATATATATGAAAAAAATGTATACAAATATATATATGTGACAATTAGATTGGTCCTCTTCTCATTAAAATCCCAATGTGCTAGTCAAGTGCTTATATGAATGCTTCTCCTGTGAGATGTTATAACACAATGAAATTTCACTACTTCAGTGATATTCCCGTCACCGCTAGAAACGGCCACTCACCAGATCTCATTCAATAAATGCCTTTGGTTCATTCCCAGGATAGCCACTCCTCTTATACTTATTTTCACCATATATATATATTTTTATACATATTACTTTCATATATATATTTTAAATTTCTTTGGGGGTTACTATAATATTTGCTTGTCTATGAGGCAGTGATCCGCTGAATCTGGCCTAGTGGAACACATGCTTTATAATAGCACTATTTTATAAGTGTATAGCATATATATGTATATTCTTTGTGCTTTTTTTCCGAGTAGAATATCTGTATTTAAGCACTTGGAACTTGGCACATATTTATACACATTTATATTTATCCGATGGAGGGGATATGTACAGTATTAGGGTTAATAACTTAAACTATTACCCAAAAATAGGTGGCAATACTGTAGATGAACCACCAGGGGAGCGCAATCCACATATCACATTCATTCTTTAAGGACTAGACACCATTAGGTGTCTTGCCCCTTTTCTTCTGATTGCAGCACACCCACTATTATAGAATAATTTCACTTGCGCCAGCAACACTCGTATTGCATATACTGTAGTTCTTTTATAAATTATCTTTTTTTTGTCATCAGTTAGGCTTCCATTCACACCTCAGCATTTTGTAGATTGAAGCTCAAACGCTGGAGGAGAATAAATCAATTATTCTCTATGGGGATTGTTCACATCTCCACTCCAAGTCACCTGAAATCAAAAGCCTGAAGCGCAAAAAAGTTCCTGTAGCTCGAAATTAGCAGATTTGAGTGTTTTTGGTGCATTTTTATAATCATAGAAATTAATAGAAACTTGCATTTTGTTATGGGTTTTGTCACGCTTTTGTGTGTGATTTTCTGCTCCAATTAAAGACTGTAAAGCAAAAAATAGCAATAATATATGAATAAATAAATGTAAACTAAATTTACAAATAACTAACAATCATCATAAATAAAATTAATTAATAATATGTAATAATACATACATACATAATTAAAGGAGTTGTAAAGGAAAAATATTTTTTGCCTAAAATTAATGTCTGCAAGGTAGACAGACAGAATAGTGTAATGATTCTGTTAAAAAATGAGTAAATACCTATTAACCCCCCTGGCGGTATTCCCGAGTCTGACTCGGGGTTAAATTTTCATGCTGCAATTGGTAACCCCGAGTCAGACTCGGGCTCTCCTCGCTGAGTGCACAGACAGGGTTTACTTTCCTTGTTCCTGGATCCAGGGATGCCAACACGCTGTGTGAGTGAGCGGGTGCTCGCTCGATTCACACAGTGTCCCCGTGTGCCGTCGATCTCCGTTCCCTGCGACGTTACGACACACGGGGACGGAGAAACGGCACCATATTCAAAAAAGTAAACAAACACATTACATAGAGTACAATGTAATCTTATAGATTACAGTACTGTATGTAAAAAATACACACCCCCCTTGCCCCTAGTGGTCTGCCCAGTGCCCTACATGTCCTTTTATATAATAAAAAGTATTCTTTCTCCCTGCAAACTGTAGATTGTCCATAGCAACCAAAAGTGTCCCTTTATGTCAAAAATGGTTTTAGATCAGCTAAAAAACAGCGATAATAAATTATAATCACTTGCAGAATTTAGCGATAGCGATTTGTGGGGAAATTCATCATAAAAAAAATGACAGCGACAATTCTGCAAATTTCAGTGATTTTGATTTCATCACATTACTGAATAATTTTTACTATAATTATATTAATATTTGTTATAATTATTTATTATAGTATAATTTATAATTTTTTTTAAAAACAAATGTCATACCCGGGATGCCTATTAGACTTTTGTTTGGTCAGATTTAAGTGAGTTATTCCTAAGAATTACAAGCCTACAGTATAAAACGCCAAATTTCCTTGCAAATAATGGTACCGCTTTCAACACCTAAAATCTGAAAGAATCATACCGCCAGGGAGGTTAAATTCCTTCATCTATATCACCTCCGGCGTTCTACTTTCTGTTCTCTCATTCACTTCCTGGTTTGCGGCGCTCGTTCATGTAAGAACTACATTTCCCAGTATGCATTGCGGCACGCCCAGTAATTCACACCTCCTTGAAGTCTTTAACACGTAGAGAGCGTCCTGCCGCACATAAGTAGTTCCCAGGAGGGGGCGAGCACATCACTGACCACTGCAGTAAAGCCTCCCTTCACAGTGGTGAGTAAAAATCAGGCAAGCAGAAGTGAACAGAACAGAGAAGAAATAGAGCAAATACGAACAGTGAGGAAGTGAAAAAAGGAATTTCTGCAGGTAAAGGTAAAACAATTCTTTACAACCCCTAACCTTAAAAAATATTAAATTATAAATAATAATAATAATACATAAACATCCAAACCCAAAGAAAATACATTATTAATAATAGTAATTTATTTATTTTGTGTTAGGGTTATGGTGTTTAGTTATTTATTATTATTTATTTTTTAAGGGTTAAGGTTAGGGGTTATTTATCTACTTAATATTCATTTATTTAATTTATTTATGATTATTCTTATTTCTTTGTGTATTCATTTACATTCATTCATGTATTATTATTAGTAGTAGTATCATCTGAGGATATTCACCTCACTGAGTATTGGAGAGGGTTTACATCCACTTTATGGGTACTCAAGGTAAAATGTTGATTCAGACCCGATTGAAGAAATGCCAGGCTACATCCCACAAAATATAGGGCCAGATTCAGGTAGATGGGAGCATCTTTGCTCCAGAGTAACGCTTCTCATTTACGTTACTCTGCCGAAATTTTAGCAGCAAGTGCTGTCATTCACGAAGCACTTGCTCCTAAAGTTGCGGCAGCGTAACGAAAATGAGCCGGCGGAATTCAAATTGGGCGGGTACGGGGCGTGTAGTATTTAAACTAAGCGCGATCCCGCCGCGAACGTACTGCGCATGCGTCGAGTGTCAAAGCATCCCCGTGCGCATGCTCCAAATTCTGTGAATGAACGTCAATGACGTCACATTCCCATTCATGATCTTTTTACGCAAGCGACGTGTTTTTTTTTTTTTTCCGACGCGATGACGACGCCTATACCTAACATAGGATACTCCAACCCCATGTAGGTATATCTTCGCGCCGCGTATCGCTTCCGGAAACGTCGTACCGTCATTGCGTCGCGCCGGAATTCGCTCGTGAATTGCCGATTTCCGCTCATTAACATATTTTTTGAGCGGAAATCGGCGGGAACGCCCCCGGCGCCATTTTTAAGTTGAAGTAACGATGCGATGGCGAAACTCAGTTACAGTTGAATATTATTGCTGCAATCTATTGTACTTCTTCACGGAAGTGGGTCACATTTTTGTAACCTATTATCCACATGGATATTTTTGAATTTAGGGCCACACGGGTGGTCAACACTGAGGGTGTATTTGAGACCTTTAAAGATGGTGATGGCGATTTGGGTGGTCTATTTATGAGACTTAAGAATTTAACAGTCTCTGAGCTACACACCCAATGGGATATTGTATTCTTGGATACATATATCAAACACCAAATGGTACCTAGAAGTCTTAGATGGGAGATTTACCCACAGAAGGGTGACACTGATCTTGAAGGGTGGTATAAATACTTCAATGAGTCAGGGCTTAACCTTTTGAAGTTTTTAGGTGAACGAAAGACCACCAAACTAAAGAAACTAGATGATGAGATCATACAGATTAAGGATAAACTTATCCCTCTTATGACCAGTACGGAATATATTGAAAGGTCTAAGAATCTGTTGAAGATTCTAGAGAAAGAGGAAAGGGAACAAAAAATAAAGAAAAAGAAAAAGTTTAATCGGGATATGGGAGACTACCAAAACAATATTGTCTTTGACTGGCAAAAAAAATTACTGGCAGAGGCCCATGCAACCAGTAATGCCAACACTCCAGCTATGGAGCCCACTCCCTTACCAACCACTACCCTTTCCACTAACAACATTCCGCCTCCATTAATCTCTGGAGGGCGGAGCTATCCACCTAAAGGGAATACACCAAAAGGACAGCATAAAAAACAGTCATAAAAAATCTGTGATGGCATATCCATCTAATAGAGGACGAGGGGGTACTGGCTCACGAGGCCAGTTCGCCCCTCCCCCGACTGTTTTTCCCCC